>OV839566.1:26076632-26695798 GCA_929447395.1 Epistrophe grossulariae | reverse complement strand
ATTCCTTTCTCAATAAGGTCATATCGTAATGCTACATCAACAGAGCAGGTTGATCTTCAGAGAAAAATATTGGAAGATCCACTAATGATGATTAAGCAAAAAGAAATGGAATCGAGGCGTAAAATTCTAGAGAATCCCGTCAAATTAAAAGAACTCCATAGGATTCTAAAAATCGAAAAAACAAAGAAATCCAAAAGCAATGAAGGTCACTCCTCGAAGAAGGGCAAAAAGAGTAAAAAATCTAAAAAAAAGAAACGCCGTGGATCCGATTCTGATAAAAGTGATGAGAGTGAAGACTTAGATGAAATGTTGGAAAAGCAGTATAAAAAACTCAAAGATAAAGACAGTAAGCAATTAGGTGGGCTTGATCTTAGCAAGCTTCTGGATGCAAAGTATGAAACTATATCAAAGGAGCTAGACAAAGCTGCTCAGTCCAAGAAGAAAAAGGGAAAATCAAAGAAGAGCTCTAAAAACCGCAGTAGTAGCTGCAGTAGTGTAGACAGTGATAGTGACCGAAGTAACGAAAGAAATGGGAAATCCCTGCAAAGACGCTCTTACAGAGACAAAAGTCGATCTCCAGATGGTCGAAAAGATCAGCGAAGGGGTCGAGAGGGAAGATCCTCGGTTGATAGAAGAGATGGGGGAAGGGATCGCGATAGATATTCTCCCGCAGAGAGACGAAACTGGAACGCTCCAAACCGCAACAAGAATTATAACTCAAATCACCGAAATGACTATAACCATCAAAGAAGATCCCGTTCTCGATCACCGCAGAAAAATAATCGATCTTATCGTCGATCGAGATCGAAATCGCCAGCCAAATCCAAATACACTTCGCAACAATCTTCAACTGCGCGAAATAATAACGAAGAATCAAAATCGAACGTTCTAGTTAAAAAGAAACGCCTCACAGAAGAAGAAAAAGAGAAACGTCTCAAAGATATGATGGATAATGCTGCCTGGCGAGATAAAGAAAGAACTCGTTATGTGCAAAACTATCGCGAAGGATACCAAAAGGAGGAAGAACAGAATAAAGCTCGCGAATTTGATAAGGATTTTATCAATACACAACTTCGAAAAGCCATATCAACTCAAAACTCTGTCGAGTCTAGAATTAAGTCAAATGTAAATAATATTCAGAGAACATCTGCGGCTATGAATTCAAATTTCGTAAAAAAATAAAGATCGGGATGTGATACTTCAGAAAATCTCTTCTTTTACTGCGCTGACCTTTAGGGTTAAATTCCATTTGTATAGGTCGATGACGCTTCCGTTCAGGGACCTTATATTGTATGACAATTATAAAATGCGATTACTTTAAATGATTAGCATTTGTGTAAAACGGTATTCATTTTTTTCTACGGCTGATTATTAGTTTTTGTTATTGTTTAGATCTTATTTGTATCTGAATGTCTGCGGTTATCATTGATTAGTTATAATAACGTAGATGAAGATAATTAGAAAAGTTTAAGTGGAACGATTGAATATATTTCAATTAATGAGTTCAAGTGACCTCAACTCCAAAAATTGATTAGTTATGTCAAATAAAATTTAAAAAAAATTTGACCTAATCTTGCTGATGAGCCGACTGTCGTGAAAATATAAGATTGATTGTACATATCTAGACTTTTTTAATGATTAAATTAAATTGGTATACAATAAGAAAGATTCTCTGTTAAATGTTATTTTTTTTGCATCAGTTTTATTCAATAATATTAGTGTAACCAGTAATAAGAGCAAACTCTGATATTTATTAGGGGTGTCGTCTCCATGTTGTGTGTTTTTTATAACGATTTTAATATAAAATATAAATAAAAGAATTTAAAAAACCGATTAAGTATATTTATATTTTATTTATTATTATTTAATAATGTCACAACATATATAATTTTGTTTTAATTTAAGCTACGCGTTTCGGATTTTTCTCATCCATCTTCGGGCTTATTTTGTTGATGTGTCAATTATTTGTGTTGTGACATTATTAAATAATAATAAATAAAATATAAATATACTTAATCGGTTTTTTAAATTCTTTTATTTATATTTTACATTTTATATTAAAATCGTTATAAACTCTGATAGTTAAATCGTTAGTGCCTGTTTACATAGGGTTTTTACTGAAAGGCGTATCCAGTGAAACAGGTAGATTTTATGTGCGTGGAAACGAGAAAGATTTTGGGAAGGAATCTACACTTCTCGTTTCTAAGCACACATAAATCTACCTGTCTCACTTGTTGCGCCTTTCAGTAAAAGGCTTGTGTAAAGAGGCACTTAAAGTGTTTTCCTAGATTGGAAAAAAAGACAATTCGTTTGTATATAACATTAATGTATTTTTTGTTTGTTTTGAACGACATCGAATTAAATGGTGTAGCACCATTATTAACAATTAAATTTACTTATCTCATTTCTATGATTACAATGTTAAAACCGAATTCTCGGGCAGTAGATTCATTTAAGCATCAGACAGGGCAGCAACACCAGGCAGTGTTTTGCCTTCCAGCAATTCCAAAGAAGCGCCACCGCCAGTAGAAACATGAGAAACCTGTGATTCGGTACCCCACTTGGCACAAGCTGAAGCTGTATCACCACCACCAATGATGGAAACGCAACCGGCTTTAGTGGCGGCGACAACACCATCCATAACGGATTTTGTGCCATTGGCGAATTTTGGGAATTCAAATACACCGCAAGGTCTAGAAGTATAAAAGAGATGTTAATAGGTTTTCTAAAAAGGGGTACACGTTACAACTTACCCATTCCAGACGATGATTTTTGCCCGGCTAACGGGAGCAGCGAATGCAGCATTTGTTTTTGGACCAACATCTAACCCCATAAGTCCATCAGGAATGCCAGATTCAAGAGTAGCTTCACTTACCGCTGCATCTTCGGCGAACTTGTCACCGCATATGAAGTCCACAGGCAAATGCAATTGGACGTTGTTCTTCTTTGCCTTTTCAACAAGTTTTTCAACAATCTTGGCACCCTCTTCGTCGTAGAGCGAGTTTCCAATTTTCATGTTATTTAGAACCTTCAGAAAAGTGAAAGCCATGCCACCACCGATGATCATCTCGTTCACTTTGTCGAGCAAGTTCTCGATCAATTGGATCTTATCGGCTACTTTTGCACCGCCAAGAATGGCCAAGAAGGGACGTGGAGGATTGTCGAGAGCCTGAGAGAAATATTTCAGTTCCTTATTTAGGAGTAAGCCGGCTGCGCGTTGGCTGAAACCTTCACCCATCATCGAACTGTGGGCACGGTGGGCAGTTCCGAAGGCATCGTTAATGTAGACATCGGCTAATTTATTGAGACTTTCACGGAAAGTCTTAACCTTGGCTGGGTCAGCCTTGACTTTAGCTCCGCTAGCGTCAACGCCTTTGCCTTCCTCCTCAACATAGAAACGAACGTTCTCTAAAAGGATTACCGAACCTGCTGGTGGATCCTTGCATTTCTCTTCGACCTCGGGACCGACACAATCGTTCAAGAAGGTGACATCCTTGCCTAGAAGTTTTTTCAACTCCTCAGCTACAGGAGCCAATGTGTATTTGAGGTTTTTGTTGCCATCTGGACGACCCAAATGGGATGCAAGCACTACCGACTTGGCACCTTTGCCAAGAGCATACTTGACACTGTCCAAGGCAGCTACAATCCTTTGATTACTGGTGATTTTTCCCTCTTTGATTGGGACGTTGAAATCGACCCTGTATGATGAAGTAAATTCAAGATATATTTAAAGCAAAACTCTGAAGTTTAAGCGGGTTCAATGAATTTTTACCTCATAAACACACGCTTCCCAGCCAGATCCAGACTTTCAATGCTTAGTTTGTTCAATGCCATTTTAAAAAAACAATATGGATGGTTTTTTGAAAAATAGTCTTTTCAAAAATGTAATTTTTTAGAATCTGCCGATTATGCCCTCGGTTTTTGCAGGTGAATGTCAGTAGAAGGTCAGATTACTCAAGATTTGAAAAAGACTATACTCCGGATAACGATATGAAGATGACAAGCCTCTGTACGTTTCACCCCCCCAAACCCATTTGTTGTATAGTTCTAGTTGTTTTTTAATTTATTTCATTTCGTGTCCGTGAATGGTCATGTGAAAAAAAAGAACAAAATATATCGATTTCGACAAGGAGATAGAATCGTAAAACTGCCTATGTGTGAATTTTTTGCCACACACTTTCTCATTTCTTATGAGAAAACAGCTTTTTCAGCTTGTCTGCAAACACGAAGCCAGCTGAAGTTTTGCGTTTTTTCGAAACGTCGGCTGCGGGCTGCGGCTCGCTCAGGTATGTTATGAGGTTGTCAAATTTCGTGTAGGGTGATCATAGGGGAAGACGGAAAACCGAGTTCCTTTCAGTAAAACGAACATGTAGTTGGCTAGCTAAAAGCCGTGTTTTTTTCAAGCCCGGGGGGAATTGGATGAAAAAAACGACGTCGGTGCTAAACAATTAACATGTTAAATGCAACAACAACTAATCCCAGAGAATTCTCGGGGCTTAACTTAAGCGCATAGAAAAACTGGTAACCGGCATGAATTACATACATGTTATCGATAGTTTGTATGAAAACTCCATGTTTTTTTAGTGTCGTGGCGTCGCTAATCCCCGCTGTCGTTTTTTTTCAACCAATTCCTCCCGGGCTTGCAAAAAAACACGCCTAATATTTCACACATTAAAGCCTAGTACGCAGTTCGGGAAAAATTTTATTTCTCATACAAAATTTTTCTCAGGACAAATTTTGTCTCCGATTTTTCGCAGTTCAAACGCAAAAAATATATATTCGAAGCATTTTGTTAGACAAATGTTGACGTTTCATGAATATCACGGTTATTATCAACCAAAACCATATTTTCGTTTTAGCATTTCCAATATTAGGCGTGTTTTTTTGCAAGCCCGGGATAAATTGGATGAAAAAAGCGACGTGCGTCGGTGCTAAAAAATTTACATGTAAAATGCAACAGCAACTAATCCCCTGCAGGCTTAGCTAATCCCAGAGAATTCTCGGGGCTTAATTTAAGCGCACAGAAAAACTGTTACCAGCATGTTTTACATACATGTTATCGAAAGTTTGTATGAAAACTCCATCAGTCGTATTTATAAAATTTCCATTTTATAAAATCAAAATTAAATTAAACAACATTTTTCCTCTACCAAATAAAAGTCCTTAAACATTTGTTCCTCTACCAAATAAAAGTCCTTAAACATTTGTTCTTTTATCATTCTTTCTATATCGTACCCCTTTTTATAGAAATGAATACAAGAAAAAGTCGCTTAATTGTTTTTTTCTTGTCTCACTTCAATTTTCATAAATTTCCTATATATTAGCTGTGTTTTATTTTCCCCGAGAACCGAACCAGATTGGATTTGCTTACGAAAATACATGTATTACAAAAACAACACAAGATCCAACTTTGTTTTCGATTTGGATTTCCAAATCCGTTTTGAAAACACACCCTTAATTTGTAAATGTCGTCAGTAGTGACGAGACAACGGGTGTATACAAATAAAAAAACAAAAGGAAAAAAGAGTTGGGTATATAACAATTTGTCACTGAGATCCTGGGTTGTTTTATTTTTATGATCTGATCTGGATTGGATCTGGGGGAAAATAAAACACAGCTATTGTTCTCCTTCTTCTAATCCCATTGTCATTTTTTTCAACTAATTGCCCCCGGGATTGCAAAAAAAAAAACCTATTGAAATGTATTACGTGAAAAGGTGTGTTTTTTTGCAATCCCTGTGGCAATTGGTTGATTTTTTTTTTTGACGACAGCGGGGATTAGCGACGCCATGACAGTAAAAAACATGGAGTTTTCATACAAACTATCGATAACATGTATGTAATTCATGCCGGTAACACAGTTTTTCTGTGCGCTTAAGTTAAGTCCCGAGAATTCTCTGAGATTAGTTGTTGTTGCATTTAACATGTTAATTGTTTAGCACCGACGTCGTTTTTTTCATCCAATTCCCCCCGGGCTTGGAAAAAAACACGGCTGGTGACAACAAAAAAAACATAAAATAAAAAATGAAACAAAGTTACGGAAATATATTATATAAAACAGCCTGTTTTCACTCAGTCAGTGGCGTAGCTAATAGGAAAGGGTTCAAGAGGGCCAAATAAAAGTGCGGTGACATTTTTTTTAAGCATGAAGCCTAGTACGCAGAACGAGCAAAACTAAATTTTATCTCTAAATTTTTTTTCTCAAAACAAATTTTGAAGGTGTAGAGATAAAAATAAAATTCAAATGAGGACAGTAAAGCCTCAACTACATAAGCCAAAAAAGTGAAAAAGTGCAAAAGTGAAAATTTTTAAATTGATTTTGTGATAGTTTTTCTGACTAGAAAACTTATAAAAATGATGCAGAAAGCTTAAATTTTGGATTAAAAACAAATTTGTGTATTCTTTTTCACAAAACAACGGTGCTAGCGGTAAAAAAAATATTTTTACTTTTGTACTTCAGTACTTTTTGGCTTATGTAGTTAAGCCTTAAGGCAGCTAAAAATATTTTTTTGGATTTTGTAAATCAACTGGAATCACACTGGAATTAAAAGAACAAAAATCAGTACAAAAAAGGATTTGCAGCTTTTACTGCGAGTATACGTTATCATAGAAAAATGATTTCTACGAAAATTTAGTATATTTTCATGCTTTAAAAATGTTACCGCACTAGTATTTGGCCCTCTCGAAAACTTTCATATTAGCTACGCCACTGACTGAGTAAAAACAGCTGTTTTATATAATCTATTCCCGTAACTTTCTTTCAAGTTTAATTTTATGTTTTTTTTGGTCGTCATTCGCATTGAAAATTGGTATTCTAAAACGAAAATATGTTTTTGTTTGATAAAACCCTGATATTCATGAAACATCAACATTTGTCTAACAAAATAATGCTCCGAACATTATTTGTCTTCGAAAAATTATGTTTTTACAGCGGCTCAAGAAAAATCCGAGACAAAATTTGTCATATGAAAAAATTTTTACGAGAAAAAAAATTTTTCCTGAACTGCGTACTAGACTTGAAAATATACTAAATTTTCATAGAAATGATTTTTCCTTGACAACATATACTCAAAGTAAAGGTTGTAAACCCTTTTTTGTAATGATTTTTTTGTTATTTTAATATTGCAGTGTAGATTTTCAAAATCCTAAAAAATATTTTTAGCGCTACGTTACTGTCCTCATTTGAATTTTATTTTTATCTCTACACCTTCAAAATTTGTCTTGAGAAAAAAAATGCAGAGATAAAATTTTGTTTTGCTCGATCTGCGTACTAGGCTTTAACATTAAAATTGCTTTTATCAAAAGGTCATATAAATTTTAGGAGAGCCTAGTTCTGTTAACTCGTATCGATAAAATTGGCCCAGAAACATTGTCAAATGCAACAAAACTCGTGATTTATTTAAATTTTCATCGTTTCTCCATTAATTTTTTTTCGATGCACAGTTACAGAACTAAGACACTGCTATAATTTAGATGACCTAAGCACAGACCAATGAACATTTTTATATTCACCAATGTTAAAAATCGAAATTTTGGTTAATTTGCTGATTGCTTTCACACTTTGTGAATACGTTCTGTGTCGTTTTCGATTATATTTTGGGAGTGTTTCATTCAAATAGAATCTTAGAATAAGAAGATAAGGAAGAGGTGTATATCACAAATATGTACAGTATAAGTGAGTGACGCACCAAATTTAAAAAAAAAGTTCCTATCTGTCATTTTGCCGATCTAAAGGAAAGTATTTCGGGATTTTCAATCGTTAAAATAGTAAAAAAAGTTAATTAAACTAAATAAAAAAAAAACTTGCAATATTTCTCTCTGTCCTTTTTGAAAAAGTGAATCGAATAAATAGTTTTCACATGCATTGTTTTCACTTTTTCGATTCACTTGGTGCAAATAAGCGATTCTGGTTCAGTGAATAAAATTCTCCAACGAACTATATTACCGATCCCGAACCTCCTTATCATTTCCCCTGAAGCGCATGCGAAGTCAGCGCAATTCTCTCATTTTTTTAATTTTTTTGAAGAGACAAGAGAAACTCATGAGATAGAAAATTTTTTTTTCTTCATGAATATGACAGAGTAGATCTGGTTGAATTGAGAATTGTTTGTTCACCCTTTCTTTTCACAGACTCACTTCCAAATGCCGACGTGAATGCAAATTGTTTATTTGAATGTTTTTGACGTATGGTTTCACATTTTCGAAGAACGCTAATCTGATTTCAGAGTGAAAGGGTGATAAGTTATTCGATTCACTTTTTCACAGAACCTGCAAATAAGCGATTCTGGTGCAGTGAATAAAATTCTCCGACGAACTATGATACCGTTCCCGAACCTTCTTATCATTTTCCATGAAGCGCATGCGCAATCAGCGCAGTTCTCATTTCTGGGAAAAAAAAGAGAAACGCATGATAGAAAGTTTTTTTTCTTCATGAATAGGATAGGACAGAAGGGTACCTACATGTGGTTGATTTGAGCTTTGTTTGTTCTTATTCACCCTTTCTTTTCACAGATTCACTTCCAAATATCGACGTGAAAGCAAATTATTCATATGAATGTTTTTTTACGGTTGGTTTCGCAGAACGAGAATCAGATTTAGTGTGAAAGGGTGAAAATTTTTTCGATTCACTTAATCACATAACCAGAATCGGCCCCCAGCCGATTAGCGACTAATAGCGAATGGGCTATTAGTTAATGCTATGAAAAAGTTGTTTCCTGAAATAATCTCAAATGCTACTATCCTGGTATATTGGTTTAGAAATTGCAAATGCTTTGTTTTCTTGTCTTTAATTTAGCCTCCTTATATTAATGCTAAACACCCTTTGTTTTTTGTAAATTATTTCTTATTACAATAATTTTTTGTTATTTTGTTCATCTTTTTTGTGTACTTAGCCGATATCATGTTGGATTTTAATTCAGTTATGAGTGTATCCATTACTTTACTAATAAATCAACTTTTCAACGGAACAAATAGATAAAATGTCACAGTTTCGGAGACGAAGCTTTATCAGTGGCAGTTGCCAGTTTGGGAGTTTTATGGTCCACGAGAATGTAATCCATTCAACTTAAAGATTTGCTCTGATCATGATATTCTTATCTCACCTGACGTAATCTAGATTCACCTCAAGAACTGAATAAATAATTGTTTGGTTTTAATTAGCGCAGTTTTGATTATTATAGTCAGTTGGAAGGATTCGATTTAATTTTAATATTCAATAATAAAATACCGTTATAATAATACGTTAAAATGCCCGATAATATAATGCCAAGAGAAAAGATGCGTAGATCTATTTCTATGCCAGTCAAACCACGTCACTGTGAACAAGATACCCTCAAGCGTTCTGAGGAAAAAGAAATTCTTTATGATGACGATGACGATGATCACTATAACAGCCAAGACTCAGATGATTTTTTAGCTCTAATAAATAGAATTAAACCGTAAGTAGAAACAAAATATAAAGCTTGAATTCTAACATGCTGCTTCCACAAGGCATGAACGTAATTGTTTTATGAACATGTCTAAAAAAAAAAATGAAGGCACAAAAATCCGTGGTAGTTACATATCCATACAAATGAAACTGTTGTTTGGATTGTAATTGTAATGTGACATCGTTCATGTCCAGTGAAAGTGGTATATAACAACGCGACGTGATGCGGTGATCAGCGACTTTTCCAAAAAATAACTGTATCGGTCATGTCACATAACCGTTAAAAAAGTCTTTTCTCAGAATAGGTTGTTGTGATTTTGATTTTTTTTTTTGACATTAACCAATTGCTAATGCCTTAAAAATGTTGAGTTTGCCATGTTTTAGAGGAGCGAAATTAAATTCTTTTAGTGTAAAACTATGCAAACAAATGCTTTGAACAAAAATGAACTGTAGGTACTTTTAAAATGTCAAAACAAACAAGAGCCAAGAGCCTGCCAGGAATGCCACTTTGGCGCAATCATTTTAGAAAATCTACTGAACTTTTCACAAAAAAATAAATTTACTCCCACAAATTCAAGTGTATTACACTTTGAATCAAATATCGTAGGAAACCATTCGTTATAACAGTGCCACTTTTAATATTTCTTTTGTGCAAGCAGTGAATTTTTTTCATATCTAACATCATCCCAATAAAATTGACTGATGCTTCCATTTATATAAAATAAAAGTTCTTCAAAACACATTTTCAAAAACACTTTAGAATCAATTTCGTTTATTCTTGATGTTGCTGCTAATCCAATATACTTACATAATATGGATATATTAGTAAATATGTTCTTTTGTATATATATGTAGGTATATTTAAACTAAGAACGTATGTTCAGGTAAGTTGATTTGTGGGAACCTTTGGATTTCAGGATAAATGACCTCTGGTTGTTCTTATTGAATTGATTTCATTATGTCTGTTCACGTGCTGTCTAAAAATGCAAACATTTCTAAGCATTTCATTTTTATGTGAAAGGATTAAAATTCGTAGAAACTCACAATTTTAGACAGTACGCGAACAGAAATTATATTTATATATTAATCCAGGGCCCGATCCAGCATTTTCGCCGCCCTGGGCAAAAACTATATTTGCCGCCCTTTGCAATGACATCTTATAAGCTATAAACATGTTTTTGCAGAGATGGTGATATTTTTAACGAACTTTTAAAAAAGTAGGCTATCTACTTATATATACGAGCCGTGTGTATGTAATTTGTTGGAATTGTATTATATTCATATAATCATATCCATATATAGCCGTGTTTTTTTGCAAGCCCGGGGGAATTGGATGAAAAAAAACGACGTCGGTGCTAAACAATTAACATGTTAAATGCAACAACAACTAATCCCGGAGAATTCTCGAGGCTTAACTTAAGCGCACAGAAAAACTGTGTTACCGGCATGAATTGCATACATGTTATCGATAGTTTGTATGAAAACTCCATGTTTTTTACTGTCATGGCGTCGCTAATCCCCGCTGTCGTTTTTTTCAACCAATTCCCCCCGGGCTTGCAAAAAAACACGCCTTATGTTAGTCTGATAGGGCTTCTAAACGAGATATCAAAATACATGAGTGTATCGTGAATGTGTACAGATTTGTTTACAAATTTCTCTGAAACTACTACTGGAGGATTGAAAAAAAAATTTGTATTGACATAAAAATCATCAACATCTGTTCAGTAGTTAAACCAAAATAGTATATTGAGTCGGTATGTATCTTTGTCACATCGATTTTCTTGAAATATTTTTTGCCTTCAGTTTAAATCATAAAAAGCTATTTTTAATGATAAATAATATACCTATGTACCTATATCTTAACATTTAGCCTTTCAAAATAAATAAATACAAAAAACTAATAAATAAAGAAATAAAAACTTTTTTATATGAATATTTAACTCTGCCTAGTAGCTAAAATAATTTGGTTTGTGGATGCATATATTAATGATTTATGTAGGTATGTAATTGGGAAGTGGGAAGGTAGTGAAAGATGATCAAGATATTTCTGATGACGAACAATTAGAGCAATAATTGATTTGAATATTATTTACAGTCGGTTAGGTATTTTAGAAGTTAATTTTTTGTCATTATTATGTAGGTTTACCTAATAAATTTCAATATTTTCGCACTGATGTTGTTTATTAAAGGTAAAGAAATAAAAATATTTTGGAAATAATGTAGTTAGGTAGTTGTTTTCTTAGTAGTCGTCAACCACCTAAAGTTTCAATTTTGCCGCCCCAAATTGTGCCGCCCGAGGAAAAATGCCCGGCTCGCCCCCCTCTAGATCGGGCCCTGTATTAATCATAAATTATTTAAATTTCAGTACCCATTGGATTGGAAGTACAATAGAACTTAATATTGACTTGAAAAAAAATGGTAAGACTTACAAGCTTTCTATACGTATGCTGTCGTTCATGATAAAACTCTTTAATTTTTTCAGATTTAGATTTTAGTCGGCATCGAAAACGTACCTGTCGTTTAATTGAACAAAATGGCACCGAAAACGTTCAGTTTCTAAGAGTTCCAGAAAAATCGTGGAGATATTGCAAGGACTTTGTTACTACATTGGCAAGTCTTTTAATGTTACTATTTTTGTTTAAATTTGTACACTCGGAAATTTAAACTAAAAATCAATAAAATATTATTATTAGATATTATTTATTACACTCTACATAAATGCACAGAATAATACTTAAAGCTAATAGCTGCCAAGGCTTCTAGCTAAAGGTATAACCAGAGTATGAAGATTAAAAACATAGGTATACATAATATGTATATAATTTACATGTAAATCAGCGGGGTGGTCAGAAAAGGGTATGAACACCATTTCAGGGTATTGCCTTTGTATATAAATAAGTGTTTATATACAAAGGTATTGCCTCCACTGACCCCCCGCAGACAGAACATTGTTTATAAAACTTAAATATAACTTGTTAAATTTAATAATTTTAAATGTTTACATACATTTCTTATGTTTTGTTCGGAATGAATCAAAAGAAGATTTTTAAGGATTTTGTTGAATAAATTGGTACAAATTTCGATAACTTTTCAACAATCAGTTGTTAAGTGATTAATTAAAAGCTGGAGGTTTAATTGGCAGAGGTGGCATATCGTTGGAGGTTCTTTGTTGAGTATAAGGTGACTGAGGGAAGGATTTATTCATATTTGCAGTAGTAGATGTTGGGTAGGTAGCAGGGTTGCGATTTTGGTTGATGGAAAAGTAGTGATGATGGTATTGAGACCAATCCAATGCTTTTTGTTGTTGCCAGTAGGTATTTTCCAACTTGAGGATGTCTTTTTTGGTAGGTTGATATTGATATACATCGAGATTATTGTTTTTGGAAACTATTTTGGCTTTACGATCTGCAAATTCATTGCCTTTAAAACCAATGTGAACTGTTATCCCGAAAAGTTTTAAATGGACACCTTAGTTTGATGATTTTGTCTATTCTTGTTTTGCTAATGATAGTTGACCGATTATTTACATTTTTGGATTGCAACTAAAGTAGAGAGACTATCCGTGCAAATCACCGTATATTCTTTTTGGTTTTTATAGCAATTTCTGTAGCTTTTAAGATCATGCTTACGCTTCATAGTTCACTTTCCGACAAGGATTTGTGTCGTAAACATCGTAAATGAAAATGGAAAACGTGGAAAACTATTTTTAATAGAAGTATGACTTTATGACTGAATCAGTTTATTGGTTTAAAACAAAATTTACGCATGGTGCATTCGTGAAACGTGTGTCGGAAATTTTACGATTTTACGATACACTTAGGGCCAGTTTGTTCATAGCTGATTATCTTTAATCAAGGATTATTGCAACTGGTAAATCATCGAACGTGCATGCTAATCAATTTTTTTTTCAAGGAATCCATAATTTAAGTTGTTAATCATGGAAATCGCTAATCAGTCGATTTTGGTTGATTAGCGCCATTTAGTTAGAAGCTGTGAAAGTCATTGCTCAGATTTAATCCACTGTGAACAAACTGGCCCTTAATGTAATAATTCTTCTTTCTTATTACTTTAAACGAGCTATTCTTGTATATATATTTATATATATGGTTTCTCCGAAATGGATCTAACGATTTTGATGAAATTTTGTTCTTATGAACGAAAAAAAATTTTAAAATTGGTTTTAATTAAATCCGCCCACTACCACGCCCACTTTTTAATTACGTTTTTTAGTGAAAACCACTCTATTTCTCAGAAACGACTCAAATAATTTAGATGAAATTTTCATGACCTATTCTTATGAAGAACAAAAAGGGACTCCTTAAGGGGCGCTTATTTGATCAATGGGTTGAATGATTTGTTTTAAGTTTTGCATTTGGATAATATTCTACTTTTAAAGGTAATAAAAATAATAAATTATATAATATTTGTGAAAAGGTAATAAAAATAGGTATCACCCAATCCCGTAACTATTATAGCGGGGCAACAGTTTTAACAATTTGTATTTAGACAATATTTTAACGTTTAAGGTAAGATCGCACTCGGCGGAACTGCACTTCAACGACACTGCACGCAGTTTCGCACGAAACTGAACGAGGTTTCATGTCGCGACAAAGTTGCCCAGGTTATCAACTTTGTCGCATAGTGCCGCGCCGTGAAGTGCAGTTGTCGCTTAGTGCGATATAGCTCATACAATTTCCTACAAATAAGTCGTGAAGTTCAGTTCCGCTGAAGTGCAGTTCCGCCAAATGGCGTCTTACTTTTAAATCTAATAAAAATAAGTATCATCCAAGCCCGCCGTAACTAAGGAGGTGCCAAAGGACGCTGAATTCCATTTTAAGTCTAACGATTTGGATGCAAATTTATGTTTAGAAGAAGCGCTAAGCTTCAGTTTTATACCATTTTGATGAAATTTTGTTTTTAGATAATATTTTGCCTTACAAGTTGATCTTAACAAAACAGTGGGTGTAGCCCAAGGCCGTAGCCAGGGGGTGTCACAAAAGGCGCAAACAAATTTCATTGATGGTTTGTGCAGAGGACGATGATATATTTGAATCCACTTTTTATTACAGTATGCAACTCGCCGAGTCCATCAACTTCGAGTGATTCGACACCGCGGGAAGAAAAACGAAAATATTACTAAAATAACGACAAAATAATTTTGTAACTTAGAGAATCAATAAAAAATCAGTGGTCTTATTTATAAATGTTGTCTTACTTTAGACAACTGTACAACTTTGGAAAATGTTTGTTTATTGTTGTCTTATAGCTGCCTAACTTAGAGAGAAGACTGTCTGTCACCGTGAATAACGTGATATTTATTTTTATTAAAATAAAGCATATTTCCACCAATTTGAAAATAGTAAAACAGTGTCTAAGTAGACAAAAATAAATACGACTGAAGATTTCTATGTATGTAAATTAAAATTGTTTGTCTTTTTATTTTTGTTGTTTTTTTCTTCTGACAATATTTTCAGTCAAAATGTCAAGTTTCCAAAATTATTGAAGTAAGGTATCATAAATCTTTAAATTCATTTATATTTGTATATCGGTATTTATATTTGTAAATCGATATATAAATACAAAAGTACGTCAGTTGTACTCGTGTATACATATATATATTTATTTATTTATTTCATTTTATAAATAAATAATTTCTCCAAGCAACCGAACCACAAAGTCCCCTTTTCCACGATGGAATTTTCTGCATGAAACTTTTGATTATTTCTCTTAAAATTCCTTCGACCTTTTCCACGATGGAACTTGTTTCTCGCTGTTCAACTTTATTTTAGGTTAGACGAAAGGAAACGTCAAAAAAATTACTTCAAATTCGTAGCCCAGCGGTGTTTGGCTATCCCCCTCACTTTCCTACCCTATTGTCCACAAGCGAAAATGTTTCATGCAGAAAGTTCCATCGTGGAAAAGGGGACAAAGAAAGTCAAATAAAATACGCATTTATAAAGTGAACAAATTTAATGGATGGCATATGTTATTTTCCACTAACTTCCATGTCACTTCACTGATACATATTTCAATTTTCTCGATGAGGAAAAGCCGAACGAAGCTCGGTCTCCCAGGTACTAGAAATTAAGAGCCTTTTGCTGATACGAAACTAAAATATTTAAGTTCAATATATAAGAACTTATGTGAAAGTTTACGTTAAGGAAAAAGTAGAACATAAGCTTTTATATTAAAATTAAATATTTAAGTTTTGTTTCAGCAAATGGACATAAAATAATTTTTAAGAGTTTTTAATGGCCTCTATCTAGTCCACAAAATCTTTGTTGTGCTTAATTTTGATCCGGATGTTATTTTTTAGGACTATCTGGGCCCTGGGGCGATTACTAAAAACGATATAGATTCCAGGTAGCCCCAACGAAAAAATCGCACTTGGTCAAATCAGGATATCGTGTTCCGATCATTTTTCTTCAAAAAAGGGCCGATAATTCATATATTTATAAGGAGGCTGCACACCATATTTTAACCTTCTCCGGGCGTATCAGTCATTAGTGAAGCTCCCTGAGATTTATTTCACTGTAATATCGCATATTCTGTTTGTTAAAATATGTTAAGAAAAAAAGAGGATAGAGCCAGATTTGCAAAGTAGGTTTCACCACAAAAAACACTTAAACGAGCAACTTCATTTTGCGACTGAAACTTGTGTAAACTAAAATTCCCAATACGAAAAAACACGAATTGTTCTGGTTCAATTCATTCCAATTTCAATTCAATTTTAAACCAATGCTTCTGCCACCCCCTAAAAATATATATTGTTTGGTGTGTTTAGAAATATTTTATATCTCCTTATTTCTGAGCCTTAACTTGTAAAACTTAAATTTAAGAATTATAAGAACAAGAACGCATTGTTGTAGTAATTAAAAGTTTTAAAAATATAGATCCCCAAAAACTATCAAAATTATAGCAAAGGGTAAAATTCTTATTTGTTTGATTTTCAATGTTCAAAAAAGATTCACTTAACTTTTATTTACAGATTGAATTGGATTGGAAATACACGATTGGAATTTTTGTTGGAAGTTTTTTTACGAGTTGGTTTCTTTTTGGATGTTTATGGTATTTGGTAGCTTATTCCAATGGTGACTTGACTTTTGACGAAGTAACTGGAGAATCTATGGGAAAAGGCAGAGAACCTTGTGTTCTTGGAGCAACAACTTTTGTGGGAATGCTTTTGCATAGCATAGAAACACAAACCACTGTTGGATTTGGTGTAAGAACTCCTAGCGCAGATTGTCCTGAAAGTATGTTCCTTTTTATATTGCAAATTATTGCATCGATTGGAATAGAAGGTGCAATGGTCAGCATTATTTATGCAAAAACCGCTCGACCAACAAGACAATTAGCTAAAATGAGATTTAGCAATAAAGCTGTTGTAAGCTAACTAGAAACCTATACTTATGTGTGTACCTACAATTTGAAGGATTACTGTTTGTTTTTATTATAGGTATGCTGTCGGGATGGAAAATTGTGTCTAATGTTTAGAGTTTGCGATCCAAGGAAGCAACAGGTCATTGGGACAAAAATTCGAGCTTATGTTCTTATTAATCGAGTGTAATTCTAACTAATTTACTTAATGGCATTATTATAATGTTATAAATGTTATAATTTCAGAACCACTGAAGGAGAACTACTTAAAACTCATGAAGAGTTAAAACTTGATTGCAATGGAAATTCCTTAATTATGTGGCCGGAATGTATATCCCATGTCATTGACAAATATAGCCCATTCTATAATTTTCAAACTGCAAAGGACTTCAATAACGGTTCTTTTGAAATATTTGTATCAATTGTTGGAAGCTCACCAGCTACTGGTCAGCTAACAGAAGAAAGAACTTCCTACATATCAAAGGAAGTTTTTTGGGGACAAAGATTTGTCAATGTCATTATTTATGATCCTCAGAACGATAGATACATAGTTGATTATGCTAACTTTAATACAACAATATCAGTATGTGTTAAAAGGTAATACGTTGTTGAATTAATTATTTATTTTCATTTCGGTTTCAGGTTGATATGGATAGTAGGACCATAGAAGACGAAAAACTATAAGCTAATTGTATACCTATCGAAAATCGGTACAGCGCAACGCAGTCCAACGGTTTGTTGGAGTATTTTTTTTTTAATTGAATCTTTTATTGTAATTTTTTAATCACCTAAAGGTTATAGGTAATTGTTATTATAGAATTATTAAAGAATATGCTTTATTAACTGTCACATTTTTTTTTCCCAAATCAAAGAAATACATGATGTGCAAATTTAACCTATGCTTAGGCATTTTTTTTATAAGAAGTTTTTCTAAGGGCCAGTTGTAGAAACGTTATTCAGCTTTGGTTATGTTTGCTTCAAGTATTTATTACATACAAATAATACACTTCGCGAACTCACCAAGCGCCCTTTCAGGTCATATATGGCAAGCGAACTCTACTCAATACGTCTGCTTCGCTTGACGAGTTGAATTTTGCAGTGCAATCCTATTCTAAACTGTTATACCTTTGAGCAAAAGGGATTTCCCTGCTTAATAAGTTAAACTGATCGAAAGGTTATACTATGTGTATATTATGTACACCTACAAAATTACAAAATTATTTTCAGGTAAAATGCTAGCGGCGATAAACATCTCCTTTTATGAACTAAGCTGATAAAAACAGAATTATAACTGTTATTCTTCACGAGTTAAGGTTCGCTCACAACAATGTGAATCTGTCGTACGAAAGCAATAATAACAACGTGTTGTTTTCACTGACAAACACGTGTTGTTACTATTGTTTTCGTCGTCGCCACGAAAGATTCGCGTTGGTGTGGGGGAACCTTTAATAGGTGATTGCGTTATTTGTGCATATTTATTTAAGCAAAGAAAAATTTTACCATAAAAGACCAATATCAACGGCATATATACCATTGAACAGTTTTTTTTCTTCTGTTTCTCGTTAACGTACTTACTAAAATATACTAAAATAATTTTCTTTAATGCACCCTGTTTAGGTAGAATTACATTAAAATAATTCAGTTTATCTCGACTATAACGAACAGTCTCCGAGTATTTCTTACATATGTTCAGGTATTTATATCTATTCTTCTACAATTAAATAATTTTGATCAGCGCTGCTCATGTTGCAGTTGAGTAGATGAGACTTCATCAGAAGCAGTTACAAATTATATACGTTCTACAATCTACATGAGTAATATGATCCATTCAACCGAAAGTTTTTTTTTTTTAAATTGTGTGACTTCTGTTAAGTCGGCTACGCTGATTTGGTTGCTTTCAATTAGAGATGTAGTTGCGATAAGTTCGGCCACAAGTGAGGAGGTTTATAGATAGTTTAAATTTTAAACGATATTAATTAGTCAGAAAAATGACCGAAGACATTATTATACCCAAAGAAGAGCTACGGAGATCTACTTCGATGCCAGTTAAACCACGTTATTGCGAACCAGCTACTCTTAAACGATCTGAAGAAAAAGAAATACTATACGCCGATGAGGATGATGATCACTATAACAGTCAGGATTCAGATACATACTTGGGACATGTAAATAAATTAAAGTCGTAAGTTATAATCAACAATATTAATTAAAATATAGAGAGGAAAGTCTGCTTTTCTTCATTTAATATTTAATTAATAATAATTTAATTTAATAAAAAAAAACTTTACGACTATAAAGTTTTAAACAGTGCTTTAAAACGTTACCCAGGTGAAGTGATGGTACTTTTGGGGTTTTTAGTCATATATGAATTCTTCACTACTAATTAAGTTATTGTGAGCAAAACTTTTTTAGTTTCGAATACTCAAAAGCTATACTTTGTAAATTTTTAATTTTAAACCAAAAAATATCTTTGAAGCATCGGTTGTTTTAAAAAGGGTAATAAATCATTGATTCATATAGAAATATTAAAATAAATTTTTGAGTAAATATAAAAAATGGCTGATTTTGCTTTCTTAACGCCTCAAAATTACGAATTACAATTTTCAAAAGTTCATTGCAGTGCCTTAATGGTGAAAACTGTTATAAATGGCCAATTCTCTATCCTTGGCATCACGTCCTAAACTATTATACATCTACATAATAATTAAGTTTCTATTTATCAATATTTTAATATACATAAATCTCAATAAATGACCTTAGACTTTCATATAATTAAACATTTTAAATTACGTATACCTACACTTTACTGTGATCCTGTTTGTGGCACTGAGCTGTCAAAAACAAAACTATGTTACTTTTTAACTCGGAGCGCTCCGAAATCTCAACTTGCATTTCTTTTTTATCTCAGAGCTGGACCGGGGCTCGCTTGATGAGCTCGGAAAAAAATGACCGAGCACATCGAGCACAAAGATGAGCGCGGCTAACTTCATACAATTTTCATGTAATTTGACAGATTACTAAGCATATGAGAGTTCAGTGCTCAATTGAGTTTCTTAAATAGATCGGTGCGCTCAGGTCACGCTCTGTTCGGAGTGACCTCTATTCGCTCAAAACCCGCTCTATGCCCCACTCGGGGCTAAAAAAGAAAAACGCCTTATGAGGTTCTGATCCAGATCAGATCATATCGATAATAAAATGCAGCTGATATAAACTTAAAGAAAAGTAGTGTCTTTTCGTACATGAAAAATCGACATCGAATGGGAAGTCACTGAATTTTGAATTTTAAATTCATGGACCTGTCCTAACTCATAATAATTGGTTATCTAAAATCAATAATGAGGTTATTCATATGCAACGTCGTAAATTTATAAATTGTGTAAAATAATAAGTTTACATAAAAGTTGCCATGAACTCTCTTTTATTCATATAGTATGTCGGTTTGGCAACTCTAAACGTTGTACCACGTCGTACGACGCGACGTAGCACAATTTTCTGTCAAGTCACATACAAAAAATTGACAAGTATCAACTTGTAGCGAGAAGTTGCAGTAACCAAACAGACATAGTTAATGGTGGTAGTTTTAATGCTGTTCGTTAAACGTCAAATATTAAACGTTTAAAATTTATATTTGTGCACACAAATAATTTCTTTTTCTATAAACTCATTAAATAATTTAAAAGAGTTAATTCAAAGTTGCCAAAAATAACCAAAACAAAATAAATTTATTGAATTATATGAACAAATTTCTTTTAATTATTTACTAATTTTAGAACTAGTCACAATGACGCTTGGTTAAGTTTCTCAGCAAAATTTTGTGTTAATCATTTTTAATACAAAATTTGGCAGATCGTAATAACCAAATTTGTAAACTTAACCAAATGATAAACTTAACAAGTGTTTTATATTATTGCTTAATATTTTTTATCTTGTAAATATTGAACATTTGTTTGTTCACCAACATTTTATCCGGAGAATCTATTTTCCAATTAACCCGAAGAATCATTAACCGATCAATTTTTATTTTTATTCTATCCCATTTTTCAAATGAATGAATTTGTGTTTCGTTCGAATTCCGAACCTGCAACCAAATAAGTCTTTATTTTCTTGAGGTAAATAAATTTCTTATTAATGTCCATAGATCACTTTCAAGTATTGGGATTAAAAGTATGTCGAACGCTTCTGGATAACTCATAGAAATTACTAATGACGTTTTTGATTGGTAATCTGGAAGAGAAATGTCAATGGAACGCTTTTATCGATTCAAAGTATTAGTGCTTTTCGATTTGAATATAAATCCCGAAGTATTTTCTCTTCTATTAAGAAAAAGAACTGTCATTTTGTAGGATCGAGATGACTTCTGGGCGACCAATCGAAAACACCATTTCAACAGATTGAATTTGACAACTGAATTGACATACAAGCTGGATAATAGAATTTTGCAATAACTTACCTTAAGGTCAGTTTATTGCAATATCAGAAGTAACAGTACAGTAACTTTGAGTTAGGTCACTTTCATTCTAAGAGTGGGAACTATATACCTATTTTCTTAATTATATTCCTAAACATCTTAAAACCGTAAAAAGTAATCAAAAGTATTGACTATGATGCGATGGAATTTCTGATACTAAAGAATTGATTAGCATTTATATATTTTTAACATATTTTCAGTGATTGTTGGCTCGGCAGCACAATAGATCTTAACATTGGTGCAAAGAGAAATGGTTGAAAAAATATTGTTATTTTAAACATGCTGATTGTTTTAAATATAACCGTTATAGTTTTAGATTCAGATTATATCAGACACAGCAAGCGTACATGTCGAGTAGTAGAACAAAATGGAAATGAAAATGTACATTTTCTACGAATTCCCGAAAAATCTTGGCGATATTGGAAGGATTTTGTAACAACATTGGTATTTTTATAACTTTGTTGATTTTTTAAATTATTTTAATGTACCAAAACTCTTTTTTCTTGAGATTGAATTGGAGTGGAAATATACATTAAGCCTTTTCGTGGGAAGTTTCTTCACAAGTTGGTTTGTTTTTGCCGTTTTGTGGTATATAGTTGCATATGCCCATGGTGACTTGCTATTCGATGAAGTAACAGGGGAACGTCTTGGAGAGGGTAAAGAGCCGTGTGTTATTGGTGCATCTACATTTGTTGGTATGTTGCTGCATAGTATTGAAACACAAACAACAGTTGGATTTGGAGAACGGTATCCTAGCGAAGAGTGTCCGGAAAGTATGTTTCTTTTTATTATGCAAATTATTGTATCTGTTGGGATAGAAGGAGCAATGGTCAGTATAATCTATGCGAAAACAGCAAGGCCAACAAAACAACTAGCTAAAATGAGATTTAGTAATAAGGCTGTTGTAAGATTTTTGCACTGTCATGCATTTAAATTAATTTAAATAATGATTCTCTTATATATACATAGGTGTGCTTTCGTGATGGAAAACTATGTCTCATTTTTAGAATATGCGACCCCAGAAAACAGCAAAGCATTGGAACGAGAATTCGAGCTTATGTCCTTAAGGATAGAGTGTATGTTTAATTTATGGAAGTGACTAAAGAAATCCTGAATTAAAACAGTTTTGTTCATAAAGGTACTGTTTATGAGCCGTCTACTAGTGGCCATACTTATACAGACTTTTTTGTTAAGTTGTGCACACCCAATTTTAATGGCGAAAAACAGTTATAGCTGTTATAAATTAGCATTTCTCAAGTTTCGTCTCCAATTTATACACTTTTTTGTTACTTCAAAAAGCAATAATTTCAGGACGTCCGAAGGTGAATTGATCAAAACCCATTCCGAGCTCAAAATTGAGAATAACGGCAACTCTATGATTATGTGGCCCGAAACAATTTGCCATGTCATTGGCAAAAATAGCCCATTCTGCAATTACAATACTGCAAGAGATTTTAATATGGGTTCCTTTGAAATATTTGTTTCAATTGTTGGAAGTTCCCCAGCAACCGGACAGATGACAGAAGAGCGTTCCTCGTATTTGTCAAAAGAAGTATTTTGGGGACAACGATTTGTCAATGTTGTTATTTACGATCCTCGAAACGATAGATATGTTATTGATTATTCAAATTTCAATACAACTATATCGGTAATGTATAACCTTCAATATATATGTAAAAAAAAATAATTGTTAACTATTATGCCTGGAAGTTGTAAGATCTTTTTAATACAACATGCACTATTTGTTTAATTATCAATTTTTCCTCTCTTTTATAGGTTGACATGGACAGCAAATGCCTTGAAAATACAATCGATTCATTATGAAATATTTGAAATTGCAAAGTCGGATTATTTTTTAAGTTTAAGAAACTGTATTTCAGTATTAATTCAAAAGTGTGCTTTATTCATATAAGCAATTATGTATGTACACCTAACTACCAAAATATTTAAATCTAATAAATATATTCACATGTTTTCCTAATAAGAGTATATCCACTGATCTCTATATACACTGGATAGTGTATTCATACAAAATTTTTGAGGCAAAAATATAGTCGTGGCCGGTACCCTCATATAACAGTATAACAGCGGCGCCAGCGGAATGGACGCTACTGGACCTGCATTTTCTTATATTTTTTTCAATATTTACAGCCGCAATGCTTGTTGACATCAACTGATATCAAATAAATGCTCAATTTCGGCAAATATCTTCAATCACTTTCTTCGTTTGTATAGAGCGAGATATGAGGTCGTGGCCGGTACCCATTAAAAAACTTGCCTCACAAAAACTGTTATACACTATAGGCTATTCACTATCCAGTGTATTATAGAGATCAGTGAGTATATCCAGTAAAATATTCAAAATATACACATCGACGACACACTACGCTGCGTGAGACAGTAATCCTTTTTTCTTTTAGGCTACATACCTCTAGCGTGATATTTGGAAATGATTTGGACCTAGGTCTATCAAAATAGTTCAAAATACTTGGGAATGTGTATGCTATATTTGATGAAATAATTTTTTTAAGGTTTAGACAACTGAGTCCGTAGTCTGAGTTAGATAGCTCTTAAACATCAAATAAAAATGTTTATCTATAACTTGGGTGGCTG
Source organism: Epistrophe grossulariae (assembly GCA_929447395.1). Lineage (NCBI taxonomy): Eukaryota > Metazoa > Arthropoda > Insecta > Diptera > Syrphidae > Epistrophe > Epistrophe grossulariae. The sequence goes on along the minus strand of OV839566.1, from coordinate 26,671,914 downwards.
TCCAAAGTTAGACAGCGTTTATAAATACGACCGTTTATGACTACGCTCGCGCTGTTCAACGAGTGAAATTATTATTATAGAAGATAATTTGGAGAAGTCTTCGCTCTTTATTTCGTTTTGCTTCTGGTGAGTGCTAGGCTTAAAGAACAATATTCTTCGTTTCTCGTTTTAAATTCGGTTTGTTTAAATTTAAACTATTTTAGTTATCAGTGAATTACAAACTCAAATGTTGTAAATTATTATATATAGTATTTAAAATATGGTAAGCCGAAATTAATTTTATCGAGTCTCTTTTTTGGTTTGTCTTATGCTTATCTTTACTCCAAATAAAGATTTCACGAACCGATATGCAAGTGGTATGAATCAAATGTGATAACAAAAAATACATTGAATCACATGATCCCTATAATATACTGGATAGTGTATTCCCAATACGCAGTTTTCTTTAATTCAATTTGAAGATGACAAGTGTACTTTACCACTAGGGTACGTGTTTGGTAACTTGATTTTATTTCTGAATTTGTAAAAAAAATGCACAGCAATTTGATTTAAAAACTAAAAAAAAAAACTACCAAACGGGGCTCTTTTTTTATATTATTAAAAAGTTATTAAAAACAAAGTTTATTCTCGATTTTGTTTCGCACCATAAATAAAAATGAATGTTTTTGATTTTTCTTCATGATGGGAAAAATTAAGAAAATTGAAAAAGATTTTGGAGTGTATCTGGCCAACGGTAAATCGTACAGCGATGGTTGATACCTTTTTGGAATGGCAGTGGTGGGTATGGACCACGTCCGTACATCCGATCTTGATAACCGCCGTGGTTTCCGCCTCCGCCGCCGCCTAACAAACGTGGACACTCTTTCGACCAATGTCCCGACAGTCCGCAACTATAACATTGCTCCGGATCGCCCATTCCCGGCTTTGGCCGCACTCGACTCGCCGAAACTTACACCTACAACAGCTGTCCATCGACCACACGTCCATTTAATTCTTTAATTACATCTTGAATGTCTCCCACACTGTACAAATGCACAAACCCATAGTTCCGCACAATGTCACACTCTACTACCGTACCATATTTCTGAAGTCCATCAGATTGCCAACAAAGATCTTGGTTGTCGGCGTATTGGTGCCACGACGGCTTTTTGCCGCTTCCACTTTGATCGAATTGTCGTGCAAGAAGTATCCTTTAAGAATACAGAATGTGTCGCGACCCTGTTGCTCTGATTCCATATTCAAGAACCCATAATTCTTCACGACATCGTATTCGACGACTTTACCGTATTTCTCGAACAGCGGACGCAGCTCGCCAGCTTGAGTCTTCTCATCGAGATTCCCAATAAACAACTTGAATGTGCCAGCGCCTGGCATTTTGTCGTCTGAATCAGACTCAGGAGTGTGGCTGGTCAGAGCAATTCTAATTGTTTTTTTTTATCAACATTTCTTGAAACCTAGGTGAGGTTGATGAATTCACGCGGGGATGTAGCGGCCGAAGTAACAGATAACCTTATTTCTCATTTCCCAAATGGCGGCCTCCTATGGTTGGACCTAGAGTTGCGCAAAACAGTTCCAAGAGCGGAACGGACATGGAACGATTCTTTTCCTCATCGGAACTAGTTCCTGGAACCATGTCCGCGGAACTATTAAGATTTTAGCAATTTACTAGTTAATGCTTGTTGGTATAGTTCCATAAAAATACCTACATAGTTCTTTTCATTCGTAGTTCGATTCTAATTAGAATGGACTAAAGAATATCTTTATTATTCAATTGTTTGTTGTTTTGACGTAGGGAATTCAATAAAAAAATGTTCAGTTCGAAGTGAATTATTTAAATATTCTTTAGCTTATTGTTCTCAAAGAAGAATTTAAAATTGAACTAGGTACAATACTTACGGAATGACTTTTCATCTCTTTTATAGATGAATTATCATGTTTGAAACTACATGATATTGTATATGACGTATATAATATGGGAAGATATCGTTTCAGATCCAGTAGAAAAAAAAACAAAAGAACTTTAAATAAATTTTTTCCAATTTAAACATTTTAATGTGTATAAAAAAAAGTAAGTTAGGAAAATAACAAAAAAAGTACAAACTTCAAAGCTTAGAAAAAATTGAGCCTTGAATTAAAATAACTACTCAGTGAACGTATGATTGATATTTATTAAAAAGTTTACATTTTTAATACGATTTTTTTCAATTTCGAGCATAAAACAATTTGATAGGGATAGGGTTATAGCCATCATTGAAACTCGTTATTGAAAATTTTAACTTACGGTTTTAAGACGCTTAAAAAGCAAAATTAGTCATTATGACACAATAATTAAGCTTATTAGGTATTACTTGAATAATTATTTTAGTTAGAAACAATTTCTGTTTAGCCAAGCCGTTCGCATAAGAATATTAGGTACTCAATTAATATTATTTAAGCCATAAGTTTTATTTTGGCATCAAAGTTATGAATGAATCTGCTATTTTAAACGTCTCAAATTCAGATATTTAAATTTTCATTAGTGATTTAGTTTCTAGTAAAGCTACAATGGCAAGAAGCTCATAGGAAAGTTCTTCAAAATTTCAATATAATCCATTCGTAAATCTTTATGACCTCTGCAAATTGTTGTATGCCCGTAACAAACCAAATACCTACAATAATCCTTTCGTTTAGGCTCTAGCACATACCAACACACTTAAAATGTGACTCAAAACAAATTATTTTGGCTTCTCCATTGTAGGTGAATTTAAAATAACATTTAACATTTCCTTACGTAAATCAAATATCTAATTGCCTTTGCAAAATAACTAAATACAAATCAAACTTCATCTAAATTAAATACAAGAAATAAATTAAAATTACCAATATTCCAATGCAAATATTTTAATATTTTTACTTTTCAAAACAAAACAAAACAAAACTAAACAGTAAACAAATAATTCAACTTCAAAATAAAACAGACAATACAGAAGAAAAAGAAAGAACTATGTCAATTGGATTGAGAATGGATTGGATGGATATGGAACTAAAAATGAGTATGGAACTAACTAAAGGGAAAGGAACTAAAACCTCAAGATCGCATCGGACCGATTTAAATTCAGCCGAACATGAAGGAACTACAACAAATGCACTATACTCCACTCCATACCAATAAGAGTGGAACTACGAAGAAATGTTATATGCAATGTGCTTGACGAAGATATGGAACTAAAGGAGGAACTATTTGCATGATGAGAGGTCGGACCGATTAACGTATATCTCGTTCCTTTCCTGTATGTATCTGCTATACTCTATGCTGTCTTTGCAATCGGTGCGTAATGCGTGTAGGTAGAGGGCAGTCAACAAGACAATACAAACAAACAATATATGCCTTTACCTACCCTGTGTAGAGTGTAGTTGTGGTTGTGTATTTTTGTGTGATACTCAACTCGTTCTCATTCTTGTGTGGTTGGCTTTGGCTGGGCATTTCGCAAGATATGCATGTGTGTATTTCGTCTTGTTTTGTGTCTACGTAGGCGGAACTATGGACATGTTTAAATTCAGTTTTAGGAACGAGTGGAAATGTATCCGAGGAAAGACATAGTTCCTGGAACTATTTAGGTCCGGAACTACACAACTCTAGTTGGACCCTCTCCAGTTGTACGAAAGGATAAGGAAAGCGCAGTCCATGTACTATATGGTCTAAGCATGCGTGTCTCCTCTGTTTTCTCAGCAGGAAGCTGAACTGGAAAATCTTTTTCTGCCACTGCAACTGGTTCGCACTCGGGGCAATGAATAATTGGAATTGGAGTTCCCCAATATATGAAATATTAATTTAATTAGAAACGAAACAAAATGACGACAAAAAAACATATAAGAATTGTACTGCAACACAATACACAAATAAAAGCTCTTTACCACTGTTCTAAAATTCTCAAAAGGAGTCAAGTTTTTTGTATGGATACACTATCCAGTAATCAGTATATTATAGAGATCAGTGCATTGAATCGATAGCGATTCCGCTCAACAACACATCCCACGCACTGATCTCTATAATACACTGGATAGTGAATAGCCTATAGTGTATAACAGTTTTTTAAGAGGGTACCGGCCACGACCTAATATCTCGCTCTATACAAACGAAAAAAGAGATTGAAGATATTTGCCGTAATTGAGCATTTATTTGATGTCAACAAGTATTCCGCGGCTGTAAATATTGAAAAAAATTATAGAAAATCCAGGTCCAGTAGCGTCCATACACTGATCTCTATATACACTGGATAGTGTATTCATACAAAATTTTTGAGGCAAAAATATAGTCGTGGTATATATATGGACCACTGTTGGAAAAAGGCTTACAATTGTACTGAATTCAGTTCACACGAGGAAACAAGTTGCTGGAGATTTTTCGACATTTTCTTTTAATTTTCAATTCCCACCAATCGTAGACCGTTCAATCCTCTTACTTGGTTCCCTTCTCACCCAAAAACTGAAAGTTGCTGGAAACTCAGTTTCCTTTGTTTTTGTTTGTCTTAAGGACTTAGGTGATAAGTTATATTTCACTTTTTTATCGTATGTCTTAAAAATAATTGATGATGTTAACTTGGAAATGCAATCCGAAGATCTTAGAGTACATATTTTGCTTCCAAGAATGAAAGTTATTTTAAAACAATTATGTAGACATTTTAAGGTAAGGTAATCTTTTGATGAAAAGCCAATAAACTCAAATAAAATTTTAGAAAATCACCTACCAGTTGAGATATATTGCGGCACCGAATGTGCAATCTTATACACTTCGAAAAAGTTCAGTGAAAAAGATATACAGAGCTTCAAAAATTATGCTAAAATGTTTTACATATAACATTTCTGCAAGAAATTAGAAGAAGATTGGATTTCGATGACTTTTTCTTAAACGCAATTCAAAATTTCTCAGAAAGCGCAGTATTGGATGGTCAAGTTAACTCTATCATTCAATTTGTTTTAAATTTTTTTCTAATGAACATAAAAATATTGAAGCTATAAACAACGAATATAGAGCTCTAGATGACTGCGATTATATTAAGAAACTGAGAAATGTATCTATATCGGAATTTTGGGCAAAAATTAATGCAATGAGTTTATGTTTCAAAATATTCATCGAATTATTCAGGGTGTCTTTTGTGTTCCTCATTCTTCAGCACTTTGAAAGAATTTTGTATGTCAAAATATAATAAAAACTAAATTAAGAAATCGGTTACAAGTTCCAACGTGTTCTACACTGATAGAAACCAAAAAAATTAAAAAAAAGGAATGTGTTCACAGTTTTGTAATTAATAAAGATCTTGTGAATCAAAACGTGACAAACAATCCTCTTCAAAAGAAGAAAGAACTTTTAGAGTACAACTCATTTAATGTTAATTATACCTAACTAACTATTACTTATTAATCTAAGGCACCAGTTATACCTGATAATCATTGTAACTGACCATTGAAAATTTCCATTTTTAATTTTCAGATCTTTAGGAAGCAAAATCAGTGATTATTTTAATGGCAAAATAAACCTGATAGTTTAATAATGATTTAGTATTTTAAAAACCTCACAACCAAAAATTTAAATATACAATGATGATATTCAATGAAAGCTACAACTCGCTCAGCTTACTGTGATACGGGATCCGTCCGTTTTTTCTTTAGCTAGTTATATATATATACATATATATATATAAGCATGTATTTTATGATATAAATCTACACTTATTGTACTAAACGAATGTTATACTTTGTATCTGCTCATGATACCAAACCATGATTGAAACAGACATCGACATCATAAATGCTGACGTAGTGTCTGTTCCCACGAATGTTCACTATCATGAGCGACATACAAAGGGTATCCATAAAATATTTTGATATCTAATAAACAGTTGTATTCAAACATCCGAACTGACTTTTAAACACACTCCCTATAATTAGCTGTAGTAATGAAGTTCCTTTACTATGTAACCTTAATATTTATAACAATTGAATGGTTTTTTTTTGTTCTTTTTTAATAAATAAATTTAATTTTTTAATTCGTGTGTTTGCTACTTTTTATCAGTTTAAAAGAGCCCAGTACTATTTGTTCTTTTTTAGTACTATTTTGTTTCAGCGTTCAATCGAAAAAAGTCGATTTCCATCACTGATATGGGCTGCATTAGACTAATGTCAAATTCATACAACAATTGTCAAAAAAATGTCGCCAAAATAAGGGCCAGTTGTACAAATATTTAAACCGTGGTTCAGCAATTTGTATACACCGATTAAAAGAATCCAATTTTTTCTAAAAGAATCGATTTTTTTTTCTGAACAATTCGAATTTTTCTGTCAAAACAAATTTTGCTAATTTAGCAAGATTCAAGAAATATTTTACAACGATTTGCAAACACACTAGCAAGATTTGAAATTTCTAAAATGTCAAATTGAATGCCGAGGTGTTTTAAGAAAACAAATTGTGTTTTTGGTTGCAACAAATTTTCGGTGAATTTTATATTAAATATTTATGCGTTGTTTTTCAATTAATTATAATAATTAATTTCCAAACTGAATATTTTTTTGACGTTTTACTTAAAAATTGCAGCTGTCAAGGGCCACATACACAATCACAAATAAAAATAGATTCTTTCGTATTCCTTTCAACGACAGAAAAAATTTGATTCTTTTTAGAAAAAAATTCGATTCTAGAGCTCCCTATTACACGGATATTTAAAAACACGGATACACGTGTTCTTATAATATCCGGATTTGAATCCGTGTATTTCGTGTATCCGTGCGTCCGTGCCGCCGTGTGTCCGTGTGTCCGTGTATCCGTGTATCCGAAGATCCGTGTACTTTAAATAATCCAATCATCACTGGAGAGGGTCAAATTTATGGGATTTTTTTGATAAAAATACGACAACGACTTGGTAGTCGAATCTGTCAGTGGATTTAAATTTAGAATTTTGTAATTTTTTCTTTAAAAATCGATTTTTTTTGGAAAATCAAAAAAATAAAAATCTGTAATATCCATTAACGCTCAAAAATTTTGAGCTTGTAAGCCCACCCTTTGAAAAGATAAAAATCAAAAACCATTCCGTGTATTAAGAATCCGTGTATGCTTAATATCCGGATACACGGATATTAAGCAAATAAATACACGTGTTTTAAGAGAACGGAGTTTTATTTGCGTGTAATAATTACGTGGAGTCCGTGTATCCGTGTTTTTAAAATACACGGACTGAATTGTAGGCTCTATTCGATTCCTTGGTTGAAAGGAATTAGACATAAAATCGTTTTGCATCGGATATGTTTTCAAACGACCAAAACCGGATTGGATAGGTTTGTCTGGCATTTTATATTTTATACATATTTTATATAATATATAATATATATATATAATAGCTGCGTTTTATTTTCCCCCAGATCCAATCCAGATCAGATCAGGAAAATAAAACAACCCAGGATCTCAGTGACAACTTTTTATATACCCAACTCTTTTTTCCTTTTGTTATTTTTATTTCTATACACCCGTTGTCTATTTTCTTTACACTACTGACGACATTTACAAATTAAGGGTGTGTGTTCAAAACGGATTTGGAAATCCAAATCCAAAACAAAGTTGGATCTTGTGTTGTTTTTGTAATACATGTATTTTCGTAAGCAAATTCAATCTGGTTCGGATCTCGGGGAAAATAAAACACAGCTAATATATATATATATTTATATACATTTTCTATTTTATATATATTTTATATTTTATTTTGTTCGGTAAAAATCAAAATCTATAGGGGTGTTCCCGATCCGATGCAACTGGTCTTGTATCATTGCAAAAATGCAAAAGTGTAAAATTGCTATACCCTAACCCCATTGTAAAAAAAACTTTGCACTTTTGCAATTATGCAAAACCAGTTTGCATCGGATCGGGAATACCCCTTATGTAAAAAAAACCACAAACTATAATGTAACGCATGTTCTTTAATCCATTGCCACAGAATGTAAGAAACTTGAGAGACTAGACGCTGAAAATCAGCTTACACGTATTTCAGATGTCAGCTGTTTTTTTCACAAAAAACCGAAAAATTTTAGGATACCTTTCAGATTTAGGGGAAGTGGGGGCAAGACCGCACATTTAGTGTTTGACTGCCTTAAAAACCATTAGAAAACGTCTTTTGATAAAAATAAATTCTTTATTCACTTAGTCTTACATTTCTTTAAGGAACTTTAATTATAATAACAACAAAATAAATTACTCAAAAAAAGATAGTAAACTTTTAAAAAACATCGTTAAAAAAACGGTCTTGCCCCCATGTGGGGGCTTCGTGAGCTCACCCAGGGGACGTGTTGTATTAATCCAGCCATCAGTTGGATTCGATTGGATTTCGTACCATATTTGACTATAAAACATAGTAAAAAGAAAAACATTAAGGAAAAGTGAACACATACTAAAACATGGGGGCAAAACCGCATACGGCATAGGGGAAGACCGCATAGGGGCAAGATCGCCCATATATGCGGTATTGCCCCCATCAGATCTTACCTGAATTTCTCGGAGTTTCTTTTGATTTTTTTTTCTCTATGTCTCTTTTCTTTCACAACAAATAATTTTCAACATCCTCTTTCTAGTAAAAAAAAAAAGAAAAAGTTAATAATTTTAAGTATTTTACTGGTAAAGCCTAGTACGCAGATCGCGCTAAAATTTAGCTCCCACTTTTCTCTCCAAACATCAGCAAAAAACCCTTGCTAAATTTTGACATAAGCATGCGTTGTGTTTAATTGTTTAATGTCTTTTGCCTTAAATATTTCACTTTTTAATCACTTGGTAATTTCAACTACGCTTATCAGGTAAAAGAATCCGGTTTTGGTCGTTCGAAAACATATCCGATGCAAAACAATCTTAGATACCCTATCGGCCTATCACTCGAACGCGGCCTCTTTTTTCCTTCTGTACAGATGTCAAAATTGAGGATTAATTTTTTCCGCTAGTTGCAGTGACGAGGGCTAGTGTCGCCGAGGCTAAAATGGAACCAACCTGAGATTGGCAACTAGCAGTCCATATATAAAAGACCCTGTTTAGATTGGGAAGATTGAGTCCGGACTGGTGAGTGGCATCGTGTTTACATTGAAACTTTGAGTTGCCTCAAAATGCATTCAAACAACAATTTCAACATTTCACACATTAAAACAACAACAAAGTAGACTCATGAGTCCGGTTTTTATGTTTTCTTCGTGCCTCACGAGATTCCTCACCCCACACTTCTCTTGCATACGAACTGCCGTGATACCGGCCTCAATCTTCCCAATCTAAACAGCGTCATACGTCCATGGAATACACTATCCAGTGTATATTGAGATCAGTGTTCACACGGGATAAGTTTGGTTCCGACGTTAGTTTCAGATTTTTTGTGTTGAACACGGTCACTAGGTGATTGCTACGTTACGTACCCACCATTTAACTTTTCTACCACGATAAATGTCAAAATAAAGCGAAACAAAACAAAAAACAAATTTAAACAATTTATTGGCATCACTGGTTTACTTTGTTCGGCCATGTTTTGCTAAAAGTCTTGAGGTGAGGTGTCATCTTTTTTCGTGAACGTCAAAAAAACAGACAAAAAATAAGAACATAACTTTTTAATAAAAATTCCGATAAATAAATGCATTTTTTTCCTTAACATATTCAATCGATATTTATTTCAAAATATTTTAAAACATTCAAATTGTAAACTTCACAAAGTGAGCTAGAAAAAAAAAATGAATCGTACCGATGGTCTAGTGCGAAGAGTGAAGGCTCGTGATACTTCAGCAGAAGGTGGCAATGCAAATACAACGGACGATAATCAGGACTCGCTGGACAATAACAAGGACCAAGAAGACAATATTGACGATGGCGATTCGAAAGAAACCCGTCTAACTCTTATGGAGGAAGTTCTATTGCTGGGTCTTAAAGATAAAGAGGTACACAAGAAACTATCTATTTTCCTTCTCCCCGGAAACACTAATTGAGAAAGATGCTTTTTTACATTTTTTTTCTTTCACTTTGGTATTGATGACGCTGGAATTTGTTAATATTTTCCCTGTTTCTACTTTATCCATTTAGGTTTTGCCAACAATTTGCTGTATTAATTGTTGTGATAAGTTCCTCAAAATTATTATCTTATTTTTATGAATATTCTTATCGCAAGTTCAGGAAACATGTTTCTGTTTTTTTTTTCATATTTACGTGAACTACTTTCCAATCCCAGTTTCTATTGTGTTAACTATAAAGTTTAAACTATACTGATAAAAAAAAATAATAGAAAAAGATATGATATGTACCTATGTATATGCAAATTTAATTTTTTAAATGGTTGAGCAAGAAAGATGTTTGCATTTTGTTCAGCCAATAATATTGTAATACTGATAACCTTTTTTTGTTTGTTTAATTATATTGCAAAACAGCAAAATCAATTACGTATATTATCGCCTTTTAAGTCTGGCAAAATAAAACAAAAATGCCTAATGTGCGTAGGTTTGTCTGAAATGCTTAATTGTTGTTGTTAAAATAAATGCACTTGGCCATAATTTCATAATCCTCAATAGAAAAAAAGCGAACAAGAAGACAACAAAAAGCTTTAACATTAATGTTTACTTTTGAGTTGGGTTTTTTTTTTAATGAGACAGATGACATACATACATTTTTTTATAAGCCAGATCAGATTGGTGTTGCTTTTATAAACAATGTATGGTGCACCAAGTGTTTTGTTCGCTTTTTGTTTTGTTCTTATGTTTAATGGTGTAATTGTTTTTTATTTTCTCAACACACCAATCTTTGTAAAATTTTAGGTTATCACACTGAAATTTGTTTTTATGAGTAAATAATGATAAATTAAGATAGATGCTTATAATAGGTATAGGTATGTAAAGCGTACTCGATTTCGCCGTAGGCAAACCACTTTAATACGAGATACATTATAATATATCGGGCAGTGTTCGTTTCATTCCGCATTCCTCAGCTCCCTCGCCTACAAACTTCGATTTCCCCAGGTAGAATTGCTCTCGTGTGTGATGGCCCTTTAAGTTTTAATTAATTTTAATTTCTATTTTTTAAATAAAAATAACCAAACCGAAATATACAGTCAACTCTTCAACAGTACTAATCTTCTACTAATGCTAACTATAGTACTAATGCTAGTTGATTCAAATGTATTTTTGTCATACAATAAAACCTAAATTGGGATTGACCGATCACGTGACTTTCGGTAGCGCACAGCATATTGCTCTGAAAGAAGCTTGGTCTGGTTCGACTCTTAGTGAGGCTAAAGTTTTTCTAAAAAAAAGAAGAGAAAAGAAAGTTTCAATAGCATTTTACACTTGGTAAAAGATGGGGTCCCAGCCCTAAAACTACTCATTGGATGTGGCCATCCCTAGATAAGGCAACCAATCTCAAAACCATGACTAAAATTCAGCTACTAGCATGTATTGGTACAACTAGTGCCATGACAACCACACCAATCGCAGCCCTAGAAACATTCCTTTCACTTGCCCCACTCGATCTCTTAACGAAAGCTTTACGACTTAAATAGTGCAATAACTGGAAGGAGGAGCTCTTTGGACATAGACACATTATGAACTACATTGACAAAAACATTCAGACTGACTACAATACTGTACATCAATTTCTATCCATCTATGTCCCCACAAGGGAATTCTGAACGGAAAACTGAAATCATGTACCGTCTTTACGGCTCCAAAACAGATGGGGGTAGGGTCAGGCATCCTTTCAGTTAACCCAACGCTAAATAGATCAATAAAGCTTCCAGATTTCTGCAGTGTCTTTTAAGTGGAAGTACTAGTTAATATGAAAATCTATATCTTCATCGATAGTCAGGCGACAATCAAAGCAATCTCATAAATTGTCACAAAGTCCAAGCTAGTTAATGAGTTGAGAATACTTATTACAACAAACACAGTGACACTTCGATGGGTCCAAGGACACCGTAGAATCCACCAGAGTTTAAAGCCGCAAACTACAGATGGTCAGAAATTGATACATTTCGGGTCTCGAGAAACCTATGGCCGGATCTCTGCCAGAAAAAAACAGACTATTTACTCGCACTAGGCAGACCTCAATTATCCCCCTCGATTGAAATCCTAACGGGTCACAACTCAATGGAACTAGAAAGACATTTTGTCGTTAACGGCAAAAGCTCCCTGCTACACAAATTTTGAAAACTATTGTTTTTACTAACTAGCAGACCCATGCTAACTAAAAGGAGCTGTTAGTTGAGCCCGTGGTTCATCCTGGAATTTAATCAAGTTAGCATTAAAACTTTCGCATTTTCATTATGTATGTAGCTAAATTTTAAAAACTATTGTTTTTACTAACTAGCAGACCCATGCTTGCGTGGCTTTGCTTAATATTCTAACTAAAAGGAGCTGTTAGTTGAGCCCGTGGTTCATCCTGGAATTTAATTAAGTTAGCATTAAAACTTTCGCATTTTCATTATGTATGTGGCTTTCATGTCAACTAGTAGACCTATGCTCACGTCGCTTCTCTTTACGTTCTTAATGCAAAATGTCAAGTTTTAAACTATGGTGTTAAATTTTAAATCCATTCATTCATCGCATCGCATTCAGGTGGCGATATGCTACTTTAAAACAACGTGGTTTGGTTTATCGATTCCAAAACTTCTGAGTTTTTGAGACGGGAACAATTGATTCGTACTCGTAGGACTAAAGTTTTGATATCGTTATCAGAACTTCTTGTTGCGTGAACCTAAACTGCCTTATGGTGAATGTTGCCTATCATGTATTGTATTCCAACTCTCATCTCGAAAGACTTCTGATTTGCTCGTACAGCTTCCGGGCTACTCTCTCGGTTACCTGAATGGTTGTCGGGCATAATACTTTGAAGTCGCCAAGAATAATTTTGACGTTGTACTTCGGCCAGTTATCATACGTTTTCTCTTTCGTGGGCACAGATCAGTGAGATGTTTTTGAATTTGACGTTGATGCGCATTGCGACCAATCGGAAGAATTATTGTCTTACCAATACTATCACATTTTATTTTTTTTTCAAATTGAAGTGAACCTTATTTAAAGTTTAAACAAAAAAAAATGTGAGTTATAGAAAAATATCAATCTCAGGGTTACACATCATTTTGGAATGACTGCATATCTAGTGGCCTTCGTGGATGCATCTTAATTGAATTAGGACTCCGTGGCCGTGTGATGATGGAAAAAGCTGGTATGCGCCGTAGAGGATTGTGTTCAAGGTAAAAAAAAAACAGATTCTATTCTCGAAATAAATCCAAACTAGTAACGTTATTATTTTTTTTAGAAAACTTATACTCAAGTCGGATACACAAACAGGTGATGTTCTACTTGACGAAGCTTTAAAGCACATCAAGGAAACAGATCCACCAGAGACTGTTCAAAGTTGGATTGAATATTTAAGTGGTAATTATAATAATTTACACTACATTAAACACAACTTAAGTTTTATTTCGATTCCAGGTGAAACATGGAACCCACTTAAACTAAGATACCAACTTAAAAATGTCCGCGAAAGACTCGCTAAAAATTTAGTTGAAAAAGGTGTCCTTACCACAGAGAAACAAAATTTTCTCTTATTTGATATGACAACACATCCACTTAGCGATAACGTTATTAAATGTCGATTAGTTAAAAAGGTAAGCTTTCACATTTTAAAATTTTGTGTAATTTATTATTCATACTGAAATTGTTATTTAGATACAAGATGCCGTACTTTCGAAATGGATTAATGACCCGCAAAGAATGGACAAACGCATGTTGGCGCTGATATTTTTAGCCCATGCTAGTGATGTGCTAGAGAACGCATTCGGTCCTCTCAACGACGACGATTATGAAGTTGCAATGAAACGAGTGAGAGAACTTCTTGATTTGGATTTTGAAGCTGAAGCAGCTAAACCAAACGCAAATGAAATTCTATGGGCTGTCTTTATGGCATTTACGAAATAATCGCAAATTTAAAAATGCCAGCTCTTTTTTATATTCATAATTATGTTTTAATTATTTTTTAATAAATAAGATATTTTATTCTCTATTTTTCCCATTAAACAAAATTAAAAAAAAAAGAAAAAAACGAAATTGCAAACAAAATAAATTGTTAAATCATGATGATACAAAAAAATTAAAATAAATTTAAGAAATATTGAAATCTTGGTTCAGATTTTTAAATAAAGACAAAATAATAATAAAAAATATTTGTATAGTTAAACATAAAATAACTGCGAAATAATGAATACTAACATATATAAACAAACACGGAACTAAACCACATCAGAGCTTTTGTAAAAAAAGAAGAAAATTATAGAGACAGACACACTGTTTTCAATTATTTAAACTCAAACAGCTGAGCAGCATTGGTAAAATTCTTATTCTTAAAAACAAAAATAAAAATCAATTTTTTGATTACATATTTGAAATTGAAGCAAAAAAGTAAAACTATATAATATGATAATATGTATACAGTATACACTAAATTTAAGTTATGCAAAAGTAAAAACAAATATCTTTATATAAAAAGTACATAACGTATTACATCATGATTAAATAAAAGAAAATTATTATTCATATAATACAAAAGTATTTTTTGTACCAATTTTTATTAATGCGAAAGACGAATGAGATGAGATGGTGGTTAATGTGTTGGACTTCTTAGCTGTTTAATTTTGAATGGATTAAATGGAAGGAAGTCTGGCAATCTTATTTTAAAATGGTACCCATATTCTACACTGTACTCTATACTATACAATTTTTTGAGAAAAGCGAAAATAAAAAAAGGTGTTCTATGAGAGGTGCCATTAATAAACTTTTTCCGACTTTATTGAGAAAAATAATAAATATACATAGAAAAAACTATAAAGGAAGAACATCTACAGTGGTTTTACAGCTGCAAAATCATTCGGTGTGCTTCGAATAACAGTCGTTTGATACCAAAAAAAACAAGTTCTAGGTAGGAGTACAAAAAAAACATGGTTTCTAAGGGGAAATAGTCAATTGAAAACGACTGGGAAATGTTTGGCTTTAAAGATGAAAAGAAGTTTAATTTTGATTGGCCGGATGGTTAAAACTCTTATCTCATGATTTACGGAAAAAAACAACGTTCTCACAGCCGAGAGGGTAGGGTGCGATTAGCTATTATAGAGCACTTGAGCTTAGTTTTCAATAAATAAATAAAGTAAATAAACAAATAATAAATGACCATAATCACCTACAAAGGAATATTTTAGTCAGCATTTCCTAAGTTTAACGAGCTATTTGGAACTTTGCCTTGACTTCTCCAACAAAATAACGCAGTAATCCATACTGCTCGCACAGTAACACCGTAAAGTGGAATTATTGAATTGGGCGCAATATTCGACTCACTTTAACGTTATAGAAAATGTTTGAGGATGGCCAACCCTAAAACCATACGAAGGGGGAGAGCTGTACGGAAACAAGGAATAACTATATTGTCTGGTCAAAACAGAATCAGTCCAATTTTTGAAATTGAGTTATAGCTGCAGAACTATACAAAAAAAATCTATTTTCATTTGGTCTTAACAGCAAAAGCCTAAGTGAACCGATTCATAAGATGGTCATGGTCCTAACAACACTTCAGATTTGTTTTTAAACTAGATTTAGAGTAAATTTTTGAACTTTGAAATGCATTTATCTCAAAACAAAGTTTTTGGACTTATGTTGTTTTGTCAGACTCCATAGAACTTATCGGGGGTATTAAGTCAGCTTGGAACGAAATATTCCTTAATTAGGTATTTAAAATCATTATACGACTCGCTCCCGCCTTCCAATCATGACTAATTTCTTTGTTAAATAATTATTTGTTTTGATTATCAAAAATGAATGAAAATAAACAAAAAATAAATTTTTTTCTTATATGTATATTGTCTTTGCCTTTTTTCAAGTGTACCGATTTTATTTCTGGAATTTGCGACTCTGTTTACAAAATTCGTTGATTCCTACAGTAAAGTGAATTGTATTGGTGTATTTTCTTGAGAGATTCTGAAACTATTTTTCCAAACACTTATAAAAATCATGTAACGAATTATATGGACATAATTCTCGTTTTAATTCAATAAAAGTGTCCAGCTTTTCATGTTCATTTTCAGATTTACATCCCTCTTCTTCGGATATAGAAATAGAACGGCAGCGAATGATAAGTTTATTAAATTCTGATCTTGACAGCATTGACCAGTAGGGATTTAAAAACCGTGTAGATTTTAATGCTTCCAAAACTCAATGCTGTCTCCTGTCCTTTAAGCGAAACCCACCCCCATGCCACTATCCTTGAGCGGCACTTGCATTGAAGAAATCAACCTTTCAGTTCTCAGTATGTGCATCACAGACCACCTTTTGTGGAATGATCATATATTCGACGTCGCCAAAAATGCTGCCGAGTATCTATCTAGGTTTTTTTTCCACCGATGCAAGAACTTTTTCTCTCCCTCCCTCTGATCTTGTTGTAATTTATACAGCCTTCATTCTTCCAAAACTTGAGTATAACTCTCACTTATGGGCTGGTGCTCCAATAACCCACTTGAATCTCTTGGACAGAATCCAAAAACTAGCTTTTAAAATGATAGGTGATAGAGCTATAACTGAAAAAATAACATCTTTGGAACACCGCCGTAGTGTTTCATGTCTCTCTCTATTTTATCGCTATTTTTATAAACAGTGTGGGCACTCAATAAAAAAAAAAAGTGAACCGTAGTGTCTGCATGTATGTATACAGGGTGTTCCATAATCAATGGTACAAACTGAAACTGGTGATATGCCAGAACCTGGTAACTTGTCCATAACGAATCTTAACGGTTTCCGATTAACTGCTTTTTTTTGAAACCAGGTCAATCTTTCCATAAATATTTTTTTATATTTTTGCATTAGAATATTGTATTAGGTCTTACTACAACAGCAAAACTAAAAAATAAAAATTAATAAAACAGTGCCTACGTTCTGTAACTATCGCATCTATAAAATTGGCCGAGAAACTTTGAACAATGGAACAAATCTCATATGATTTGTCTCAATTTTCACCGTTTCTCGGCTAATTTTATCGGTGCCAAAGTTACTGAAGGTTATAGTCTCTTATTCAACAGCTCTTATTTAAAAAAAAAGATTTATTTTTATTTGTTTTAGAACCTTGTCTGATTGTGTTCAAATTGTAATAAACTTTCGATCTAAGTCTAGCTTTGTTTAATATTATAATTTTAAAATACTTCAATAACATACATAATACGTTTTATTTTCAATTATGGACAGGGTGAGCAAAAACCTGGTTTTCAAGTAGGGTTTTTTCGAAAAAAAAACAACCGTTACCCCCAGACCAACGCGAATTTTCGTTGGCGCAGACGAAAACAATAATAACAACGTGTTGTTTTCATTGACAACTACGTGTTGTTATTGTTGTTTTCGTCGTCGCCACCGAAAATTCGCCTTGGTGTGGAGGAACCTTTCATCGAAAACCGTTAAGGTTCGGAATGGACAAGTTACTAAATTCAGAGGGGTCATGACCCGGCCTATCAACAGATTTAGTTTGGATCATTGATTATGGGACACCATGTGTATATTTATTTCTGAAGTCTAATGGAATATTTGTAAAATGAAGCATTTGATTTTGAGCAAAGCGAACCGAGAGTTTGAATTTTGTCCAAAATTTAAATATATGATACATAAAAAGTTATATTTTGAGATATTCTCTACCGAAACTTTGAGACCAATATGGAAAAATAAAATAATTTCGATTAGCACAAATTTATTTTTTAACTAAATAAAAACAATTTTTTACTCTTTAAAATGTTTATTTATTTTTCCTATTTTACCATACATTATTATAAATACAATTTAATAACATAAATCTAATATAAACAGAACTTATTCATTAAATTTAAATTTGTAATTTAAAAGTTAAATTAAATTTTTGATATTGAGTTTTTCTTTAAGATAATTATGAAAAGTCAAATGTTTAATATTTACAATTATTTACACAAATCTATTAATCTAATAAGCTTTATTTTTTGTTTGTTTAACATAATAAATTAACTAAGCTATAACCTTAAATTTGAAATGAATGTCGCACAGAAAACAAAACTCTTGCCGTCAGTTTAGAATAAGCTTAGAATAAAGGTAAATAATATACATATAATAATTTAAAAAATAAATAATATAATATTTATTCACTTTTACTCCTACATTAACATTTGAAATGTTAGCAAAGTAGAGGAATGTATCTTCATAAACAAACGTTTAATTTGTTTGACCAACAAATCCAATACGTTATCTGCTTTCTTCAGTAATAGCCACCTTTCTTTGGTGGAGTATGTAACTACTCAGGAGTAGAGCAAACAACCAACTACACGAGCACTCATATGCGAGTACATGAGATTTTTTTTTATGGAAACCAATGCTGTGCGTTTCATTGAAAATGGCTATCAAGTTAATCGTATTTCGCCACCTCCAAACAAAACCGCCTAATTATATGAACTTTGCTGGATTGGTATGACTGACAAATATCGTCATATTTTCTATAACTTTGTACCTAACCAACGATAAAACGACATATGTAATTATAGACATTTTATCAGTCGTGTGAATCCATTATGAAGCTATATAGTATATACATACATAGATAAAATATTTGAAAAAAAAAAAAAAATCACAGCAATTCTTTTCCAAAATATTGATTCTTCTTTTTTGATACAAATATTGTATATATTGGTGTCGTTCGAGAAACTATATTCAAAACTATCCGGATAGCTACATTTGTAACAACAACAGCTCAACGCAAGGAAAAAAAAATGGTGCTTTGGGCGGTACAATTTAAAACCATTTTTCTGAAAATGGTAACCTTTTTTGTAAAAAGAATTAATTATTTTCATTATTTCTTTTAATTTATTTTGGTCCTAAAAAAATGAAAAAACATGTCGGGGAATGCCTAAAGCACATTAGGTACAAAGTTATAAAGAAAATCCTCCCACCCGTTTGGGCTGCGACCGAAAGGACAGGACAGACAGGCAACTGAATTGCAAGACCCACTTTTTCCGACTTCGCTATCATCGTAATGTAAGTTTGATCAAAATCACGAGTTCGATTTTTTTAACGTAGTACATACCTATATATCGCAAATAAAAATATATCTATTTTTGGAGTTGTATGGTTTTTGCACCTTTTTTTGTGAAAATGAAAACCATACATCAATAAATCAAGACACTAATTATTGATCTCAAAATATCCAATTAATCCTTATGTGTGTACTTAAGAGTTTAAAAATTAAAAATGATTATGAATATGTACATATGTATGTATATGTTTTCGTATTTTGAATCCCATTTATCAATTACTTATTATTTATTAATTAATATTGAAATTCGGTACCCAATTGATCAAAGTTTCGATCATTAATTGAATTGAACGAAAATTAAATTGTCATCAATAAATAAAGTTACAGTAAATTTTTTAGTAAATTGTTTTAAATTACCAAATTTCAATATTTATCAATTGGACGAGACTAAAGAAATTCTAATTTAGAATAGATTAACGCTATTTTTTAATGGTGCAATGTATGCAAGTGTATTAACCGGCTTCGTACGAGTTGGAAAAAAAAAACAGGTAGATCTGCGGGAGTTACATATAACCTAACTTTTAACCACGTAAAGCACCAACAACACTTTGAAGAAGAACGCGTTACCCTCATGAAAAAGTAAACATGTTTACGACAGACGAACTAAACATGTTTACTTCAGAAAATAATATACCGATCGAGAGATCCTACAACATAATATTCAAATCAATCACAAGTGACCGTTAATTCTTTCGAATGATTTAAACATGTTTACTATACATAAAATGTAAACATGTTTACTTCATTTAAGAAGCCAACAACAAATATTGCAGATGAACATTTGTATATAAGGGATAAAAACACGGTAGGGATGTTCAGTTTTGTAATAAAATTTTAATAAACCACATCATGGAATAAGAAATTATTTAAAAGTTTTTTTCTTTAAAATATATCGTTAAAAGTTTTAACTCTACCTTTAGATTAGTTTTTTTTTGTAAGTCCAATAGATAAAAAAAAAGCTTTCATTTGTTTATCTAAACTTGGAAACTGGATAAGACCGCTCTCTTCAGTTTTATTTATTTATCATTTTTTTTGTGGAAGTGGTTCTTAGAAATGTGAGAAAAGTTATCAAAGTGCAATGGTAAATCTAAAAGCCGGGCACCTTTTTTCTATTCCAAAAAAACAAGTCAGACCTTAGAAGACAAATTAATATCGACAGTTGCTACTTACCATAAGATATGATATTTGTATTAAAATAACAGGCCGGGTTACAAACGAAGACGTTTAAAATAACCGCGATAATGGTAGTGGTTTTTTGCACTCGTATAAAACTAGTAGGTTCATTGCCTTTAATATTTGACATCTGAATCCGACAAAGAACAAATAAGTTTAATCAATTTTTGTGTTGCTTTTCTATAAAAATTTTTACAAAAACGTTAAAACAAATTTCACTTAATTAAAAAAAAAAACATTTTTAATTGTAATGGGTGATTCATTCAAATGCACTTTTTATTTTTATTGTAAAAACTGGAAAAAAAAATTAATTTATATTGATAGCCGATAGTCCAGTCAATAAAGCATTTGACTCGGAAAAAATCACCGGAAAGCTGGATTTTGGTATAGAGCCTCCTCATGACATTCTTAAGAAACTGTCAAAAGTTATAATTTTCAATGAAGTTATATTAGTGCTTAGTTTTCGAATAAATGGTTTTTAAACTTTACATTCTGAGAATAAAATTGGAAAAACAAAGAGTTTAAAAAATCATTTATTCAAAAACCAAGCACTAAAATAACTTGATTGAAAATTAACTAAAAAAGCTATAACATAATATTGTTATTGTTGCCGTTATGTTTTTATATTCATTTTCTATTTTCAATATTTTTTTTAATTTGCTCCTCCCACTTAAAGGGGTGGACAAATAAAGTGGCCAACATCTTAAAATCATGTTCATATAATGTAACAACAACAAAAAAAATTGAAGCTTTTATCACAAAATGCACAATTTTTTAACTGAACAGCCCCTACTATAATCTCAATTATTATGCAAAGGATCCATTCCTTACTTTATTTTTTTGAAATTTACAATTTATTGGGAGGTGCCGAAAAATTTCATACTAGAGGGGTGATTGAGTATTTTTCGTCATAGATTGAAAAGTATGAAAATGTGTTTTGTATGCGGCGCTGTAAGCATCGATGCGTGCAGACATGCTGCACACCTGTTTGAGCCATAAGTGTTTAAACAACATGTGTAGCAAGCAATAGCTTCCTTGTTGGAACCATTTGTCGTCGAGATAACGGGCTTTAATTTCAAACAGGAAATATCCCAATAACAGGCGTCATTACAGTAATTTCCTATCCGGCCTTGTTTTTAAAGAAAAATGGACCTAAAATTCCACTAGCCCACAAAACACACCAAGCCGTTCTTTTGTCTGGATGGAATTGCAGACCTTGAACTTCATCGGGTTACTCTTCTGCAATTTAACTTTTTGGCACTTGAAGATGCACCCTGTTGTCCACAGTTCCTGTCAACAAATGTGAAGAATTGTTCTTTGGTATAATATGAAGATCACGCGAAAAAAATTTAATTGAATTTGATATGGTTCCAGTTATAAGCCAGAGGTCTTCAAGAGTGATTCCAAGGGGAATCATCATCGCCAGACGAAACGTTTTGGCTACAGTTTTGCTTAACGTAACAAACACGTTTTGACGTTTTAATATTTATTTAACTAGAGTCGGTAATCGTAAAAAAGATAAGGTTTGTCCGAAAGCTAAAAAAATGATAACGTTTTACATTGATTTATAAGGCTGAATATGCCTTATTGTGAGTTTCACCCGAAAAATATTTCACCTTAAAATTTTTTTCGCCCGGAGTTTTAAAAGCTGTTATGAGTTTCGCCCGAACGAAATTTCGTTCCCCTACTAAAAATAAGTAAAAATCTAGGCTGTCTGGCATTACCTTCCGCCCGGAATGAATCTTCACAATGAGAGGAATTTTTCGAACATAAAATCTGGTATGAAACACACAATAGACGAGAAGTGAAATGTGAAATTTTCTGGGTGGAATCTTGTACGGGTGAAACTCACAATAAGGCTGATTATGTTTACAAACTATTGTGAATCTGACAACCGGCACCTAACAAGAAAAAAATACGCAAATTTTCATTTAAGACAATAAATAGGTATGAAATTTAACCCAGAGTGAGAATTTCTGAATTTTCTGACTCTCAAATTGCATTCTGAAATAAATGATAGTAGTCAAAAGTGTGGTGCTAGAATTATTAAAGATCACGTTATTTATTACCATTTCAAAACAACGGAATGATTAAAATATAATAAATCCTGTATGCGAGTTGTTACTCGGCAGGAATTTAGAGGACCTACAATTTTTGAAAAGATTTTTTCTTATCTGTTATAATTATGGTTTGCTAAAGATCATTACTTTTGCGCATCTATTTTAAGAATAATTGTACCTATTGTTGCAGGTAGTTATAATAAGTTATTAGCAAAGAGTGTTGATTCTTCAGATTACGTTCTGCAATTCTATCATCGATAGAATTGGTCGAGAAATGTTGAAAAATTGAACAAACTCAAATCTTTTGTTTCAATTTTCATCGTATATCGACGAATTTTATCGATATGAAAGTTAAAGTGTATTTTTAGAATTTTCCTAAGTATGATAAGTCAGTCCCCAAACTATTTCTTGTTTTTAACAAATACAAAAATTAAATAATTAAAATAAGGTACATATTAAAAAGTAAATTTGGCAACACCATTTTGATCGTGCGTTATAACAGTAAAACACATTTTTAACACATACTGAAACTGATTTTAATTTTTGTTTCCTATTTATTCTCAATTCTTTTCACTTAAGTTATCCTTGCTTTAATCGCTAAGGAATTTATTGAGCAATAAAGAATGTTGGATTTTATAGTTTGTTATAATATTAAAATATCTTAAATAGTATTTTCTGTTTATAAATTAAAAATTGCGTTTGTTTGTTCCTGATACCACCATTTTATGTTCACTTTATCCATTGGTAATCAAACATGTACACAGGGTTAGCCGTTAAAGCTTTAACTTTTTTGTTCAAATATTGGCAGACGGACTTTCAAATTTAAAGTACTCAGGCTATATACTCAATGCTTCTTCGAATATGTTAAATATTTAAAACATTGTTTAATAGGTGAAATTTTTAAAGAACATGTACTTGTAATACAATAAGATCAAAGTAATTTTGTTTTTTTATTAAGGTATACTATACATAAGTTTATTTTGTTGTTCAAATAAAGAAAGCTTAGAATTTGTTGAAAACAAACCCATACTTAGTTCTTTTTTTTTTCTGCCAAGTGCTTTATATTGAAAATAGCAAACAAAAATTTTGGAAAAAATTTAGCCCTATATTCGCACAAGGAAACTTCACAAAGTTACTCTATAAAAAAACGATTATGGTTTCTCCACAAAAATTATAGGTACAGTTACAATTTTGTTTTCAAAAATATTTCAATCTAAGATATAATAAAATAATATGTAGGTAATTATAATAATGAGGATAAATATCAATGATTTTAAACAAAATTTAATAAGCGATTTTTGCACAGTTAGTTTTTTTTTATTTTACAACTAATAAATTATTTGAAAGCAAGAATTATTTTTATTTCATTTAAGTGCTTACATTGCATTTCTTTTCTGTAGTTTGACATATTTTGTTCAATGATATTTTATTGAAAACAAATCAATTCTATATTTTTTAACGTTACAAGTACATAACGTTGGATTATTTAAACCGAAACTAAAGTTATTATGTATTTATTTTTGAAAACTCGATGACCAATCAAAAATGTTTGATAATATAAATTCTAATTTAAAAAAAATTACAATATTTTCGGATCTCGTTTTTCGTCTGTTTAAGTTAAACGTTTTTTATTTTAATTTTTTTTTTTGTTATATGGAACACTTAAAAACTAATTTATTGGGGGAGTAAACGAATAGTCTCATGTGAATTAAGGTTCGTTTAATGCCAAGCATTGCCACGAAATTTACCACGAAACATGTTGCCGCGTCCAGCTGGCCCGCCACCAGGAGGGCCACCAACTCCACCGCCACGGCCACGAGGTTTGAAAAATGGATTTCCACGGGGCGGTCTGGGTGAGCCACGAAAATGATTTTGGGGCTGATGAGGACTAAAATTTCGCGGCGATTGTTGAAATGGACTACGTGGAAACCTCTGGAATTGCTGTCGATGTTGAAAGTCTCCAGGCTGATGAAAATCTCCACCAGGTTGATGAAAGTCTCCAGGCTGATGAAAGTCCCCAGGTTGATGAAAGACACCAACTTGATGTGGCATTTGTTGTTGAAAGTTGTCTTGCTGTGGTTGCATGTGAAAAGGCATTCGAGGTTGTTGCTTCCAGGGATTTATTGGCGGTCGCATCATATTATGCATGCCGTTGTCTGCGGGTGGTTGTTCTTCAAATGACTGTGAGAAAGGGTTCACATGTACTGGTGGCTGATTATCCCAGATTTTATTGCTGCTAGGTGGTGTGTCTAATAATGGTGGCCTATTATTAGCAACTGGTATAAGATTATCTCGATAAGAAAACGGTTTCACGGTAACATCTGAGATTTTGTCGGTTTCTTCTGCTGGTTCTTCGGGAAGGTAATCTTCATGATTCGATACTTCATCGTATTCTTCTGAACTTATTGGTTCTTGACTATCTTGTTCTTGTTCTTTATTTGGCTCTTGCATCTTTTCTTCTTTTTTTTCTTTTTCCTTCTCTTGTTCCTTTTCTTGAAGAGCTTTCTGCCTATCTTCTGATGCTACTTCTAATAAAATTAAAATTAATTGATTATAACGAAGTTAGTGCTATAATTTAGGGAAGGACAAAATAATTGTAATGGAAATTTCTAAATTTTAAAATTGAAACAAAATTATAAGATTTATGTATATTAAAATAATATTTGTTTGTCTGGTTGTAATTAAGAAACGAAAATTGAACACAAACATAACAAATAGAGAACCCTCTCGAAGGCACTCGAGACTGAACAAACAGGTTCGACTTTGATCCTGGGTAGTATGAGACATATTATATTTTATTCTTTACCTAGCTGTTGAGTTTATTATGATCATGTATATGTGTATGCAGATTCGAATATAACAAAAAATTAATGTTATTTAACTAGTTGCCAGTATAAAATGTTGTAAAATGAACAAGAAGAGAAACCTCGCGTCACTTAAAAGACATACAAAACAGACGTTGTACCCAAGTAAGTTTTTAAAACAATTTTACAAAAATTCTGGCTTTTTGGATAAATGTTTCACAAAATGATTGTTTTTTTTTAACTATAAACTTATTGGTTGATAGATATTCTTTATTGAAAACTATACCAAATTTTGTATTGCATCTTAGAGATAACCATTTAATATTTATCTCAACAAGTTCAATTCTTTAGATCCCCCGCACACTACAGACTTTCTATCGGCCGACAGTTTGGTCGGGTTTTTAACCAGTATGAAAATATACGGAAGTGGGCACACTACAACAATTTAAAATCGGCCGATAAATAAGTTTGGTATGCCACACGATTGCCTTTAAACTAAAGTATCGGCAAACTATCGGCCGACTACTTAATAAGTATGCTCTTCTACGCGCACACAAAACCAATTATTTAGTCGGCCGACTTTGTCAATACCTCAGTTTGTTTTGAACTTTAATTCAGTTTGTGGATATTATTACGTACATAGTTGTACATCGCTCTTTGTCGAAACGTCAAACACGCTTTATAAAAAAATTGAAAGAGTAGTACTATCATATAAACCAAAAGAAAAATTATCGGAGCATGTTTGTGAAGCAGTTGTTCCTAATTAGAATCAGCTTACTGCCGATGATAAATCCAAACAAGGTACGTACCGCACATGTTCTCTGCAAGATATTTTTGTCGACTAGCAATTTGTTCAAGAAAAGTTGGCCGACTGTCGTCTTGTGTGCTCACTCACTGCCAACCTGACAATTTAATCGGCACAGTGTGAGCACTAGCAGCCCAACCCGACCAAACTATCGGCCTAGAAAAAATATGTAGTGTACGGGGGCTCTAAAATTTTCATTTTTGTTCCAAGCAAATCAATTATTCGATATTTCACATAAATGTTCTGTGTTTTGTTTTAATTTTAAAAACTTAATTTATCTCGTTCTGTGTGTTATTAAACTTGGTTTTATTGAACATCAAGGTAATGTCACCCATACCAATCAATTAAAATGCTTTGAATGAATTAGGCTAAGGTCCTGGGCAGCACAATATATAATCCTGATGTAGCCCCGTCTGGAAGGGGTAGAAAAATGATGTATCAATGATTTAAATATATCAACTTTAACCAAAGTTATGCGTATTTGACCGTTTACTTATTTAATGACCATTGCAAATATTATTCATTTAATTAAAATCTGAAAATCTGTTGCAAATCCAACTTTTTTATCGTTTAGTTGAGACGATTTTAACGGGCTTTATACCTGTAAGACGCAATCAGGAGTTTAGGGAGACTAAGATAAGCTAGACTTTCACATTCCTATACAAAAATTTAAAAATAAAATCTTATATGTAAACGTCCACATATACAAATATATGTAAACTTTTTTGAATCTGAAAGCTATTATATATATAGAAGAAAGTAAATAAGAGAGTATACAAATTTAGGTCTTTTGAATATAGATAAAATGTGCCTCTACATTTGGGTTATCGTAATTTAACGAGAAATTATTCAAAATATAAAAAAAAAAGGAATAATATCTGAAAATAAACCAGATCAAACCTCTTAAAATATCTTCAAGATCTTCATCGGACATATCCATATCAATACTTTCAACCATATCACTGGGATCATAGCCCGGTTCTTCGCTTGTTCTTTCTGAAACTTAAATTCAATTAATAATGAGATTTGTTGGAATTCAAATTATATAAATCAGTACCTGTGCTTTCTTTTTCAGGTTGAACTTCTTGTTCATTTACTCCAGTACCCGGTGCCTTTTTTTTAAACAAGAAAAATAATAATAATTTAACATAGATTTTGTTTTAATTTAAATTATTTTACCATGATAACTTGAGGAAAATTTAATAAGCCTGTTAGCATTGGAGGTGGTTTAAGAGGCGGGACCGGTGGTGCTGGGGCTAAACTTTCACTTTTGGGTGGATCAGGCAACGTTCGGTAGTCAGTATCTTCTACCGTTGGCTGTGGTTGTTGTTCTTGGGGTGGTTTTATAGGCGGGTTCACAGGCATTGGTGTCCGGAAGTCCTTTTGAAAAATATTTAATATAAAATAAGATAAAGATATATTATTAATATACCTTGTCTTTGGGGGGTGCCACCCAAGTCTTATTTGTCCTCTTATATTTTTCTTCATTTTCCCTAGACCTCGGGGATCCTGTTAGTGATATTAAATTTCTATGGTCGATATCCAGTGAACGCGATTTATCTATTTTCAAATGAAATCGGTCAATAATTATTGTTTTTTTTTTTAAATAAAACACTATTACTTGGGCCTAGAATTGGTAGTAGAGGTGGGGCAACCGGAACCGGCAGATGCAATTGACGATGATCAACATCTTGCATGGGCATAATGTCATTTTCCAGCTCGTCGTATTCTGTCACACTATCGTCAAGAATACTTTCTTGGTCAAAATGTCCCGGTGAGATCGGCGTATCGATACAATGATTAAATTGATTGGATGTATCGAGCGGGGTCCATGACATATCCAAGTCCCATGTTGAATTAAAATCATCACTTTGTGAACCATTACCACCAAGAGAAGGCGGCATTGGTGGGGGCATTAATGGCATACTTGCATCATAGCTATTACTTGATGAATTTGAGATATAACTCGAATCGCTGGCGTAATTAGGCACCATGGGGTTATAGCGATTTGATGTATGCCCTCCACCATAAGGTAATGATGGAGATGTATAACTGGACGTCGCTGGTCTTGCTAGAGAAGAATATTCTGGTTGCCCTGTTTGCACGGGTAATGTTATTGTGCTAGCAGAATATGGATTAATTGAACTCATCGAATTGATTGGTTCGGGTTTATAAAATCCTGGACCACTAAAACTATCGTTAAGAACATCAGAATCGGTTCTGCTTGCAATTACTTCTATTGGTTGACCTACAAAGACGAAAAAATGTTATTTATCAAATAAAGATGACATTTTGTTTTAATAGAGAGTCGGTATTTATAAATTGCAGTGAAACATTCATTTTTTTTAAGCTGTGCAAAGCTGTTAGTATATTTGATACTTAATGGCTTACTCTGGCAGTAGACAGAAAAACTTAGGGCTGCATAGATAGAAATAGAACGCGTATTCGTGTTAGTAAAACGAAAAGGCTCTAGAAGCGGCAATTGTAGTTTTATTATAACGAATATCGTTTTAATAGTCAGAAGGGTGAAGAAAGAAGAGAACGGTAAAGTTTAAGTTTTACTTAAACGCCAATTAACGCTCCTGAAGCCGTGTCGTTTTCATAAAACGTCTTAAGGAATAGGATGGTTAATATCTTTACAGAACCATTTTATTTATAGTTTCATTTAAATTTCAGTATGGTTTTAATTTGTATAATTTATCCAGTCAATTAATAAAAATATGACTTACTTGCAGATAACGAACTGGAACTCTTTGGACTATCACCTCGTTTAAAATCATTTATGTCAAATGGTAGTTTGCCATCCAAATAACTAGTATATCCATTGAAAGCACTTTTGAAAATATTCTGAAAACATACAATATTTTTAATTTATGAACTTTGAAAGGAATAATAATTATAAAAGCACTACAAACCATTGACGGACTATTCTCATCTGGCAAATTGATATCGGAATCAGGTTCCGGTGAAGGGGCATTAATATCGGGTGATGGAATCGGACTAGGTAAATTAGGTGTTATTTCATCCAGTTTCTTTTTTACCAGTTTTATTCTACTTCCGAAGTTTTTATAAGCCTAAGAATAATTATAAAAATATATTTATATATTTATATAAATTAAATGACATTTCTACTTACACTGACAACGACCTTGACTTCTCCTCTTTGACTCGCATAAAATGTTATAGCCGTTTCTAAATTCGTCAATACAGCTTTTCTACTTTTAATTTCAGCTGCCAAATGTTTTCTCTGCTTTTCTATGCTCGATACATATCTCTCAAGTTCTTTTTCAACATCATCTGAATGGCTCTTATCTAAATTAAAATGAATAATTTGAA
The DNA here is from genome assembly GCA_929447395.1 of Epistrophe grossulariae. Taxonomy (NCBI): domain Eukaryota; kingdom Metazoa; phylum Arthropoda; class Insecta; order Diptera; family Syrphidae; genus Epistrophe; species Epistrophe grossulariae. Next base: position 26,642,625 of record OV839566.1, on the reverse strand, counting down.
TTTTGAAGGTTCAAAAAAAAATTATTTTACATGTTACCTTTAAGAACCGTCTTGATGTTTTCAATATCACAATTAGGTGCCTTGGGCAAGTTTTTAAAACTTTTGTCCGTTGCCGTTGACAGTTCAACGCATTCTCTTATATTTGAGATCAATGCAGAGCTCTGATGAAAAAATATAATAATTTTGTACATTAAAATTTTAAAATAAATAAAAATAATAGTAAAATACTTGAAATTCATCGGGAACGACATCTGTGCTATTGTTTGCCTGAGATTTTTTCGATATATTCATGCTCAAAAGACCACTTAGGTCACTCAGATATTCCTCACTGTAAATGCCTCTTTGTTCCCATATTTTAAAAATGCGAAATATTTTATTTCGAACTTTATCATCTCTGTAATATAATTTTGAAAACAAAAATATAATATGTATTTATTTAGCATTAAATAGCATTATGAACAATTGACAGACAATTAAAAAATTAAAAAATTAACAGCCTTATTTATTAGATTTCACTAATACTAGTTTCAACCTCGGAATAGTTAAACCGAGGCGAAGCACTTAATCCGTATTTACGCCGCGTCAAACAAATTCTTATTTATTAAGTCGTTTTAGCGACGGAGTAAATTTACTCCGACTTTACTTCGCCTCTAATCCTAAAAAACTTATTTATAAAAAAATAAACGATGATTAGAGGCGGAGTAAGCTAAAACAGGTACATAGTAGGATTAAAGCCGTAGTAAAGTCGTTTTAGTATCTAAATGACATGACGTAAGGAAAAATGGATAGTTATTTTGCATTTATAAATGATTTAAATTCTTTAAACGCTTTAGTTGCAGTACAAAACTCGTTTAATCCCATATTATAATAACCAGAGAGATTGTTTTTTTTGATAATATATTTGACATAAGGAGGGTGTAGCTATAAAAACCGTTTGACTTGGCGTAATAACGGAGTTGCTTCGACTCGGTTTCACTATTCCGAGGTTGAAACGAGTATTAGTGAAATCTAATAAATAAGGCTGTAAAAGTTTAAATGAACTTTTTTTTGTGAAATTATCGATCCGTGCAAGTCTGCATTGTGTTTACATTTCTTCAAATTGAAATGATGGTGTTGAAGTGCGACCTCGTAAATTCCAACTTTCTGCCGAATACGTCCTTAGATGAGAGGCACTTTTTTGTGATAAGAGATATGTACTCTCGAAGGATTTGTTACTTCCTTAGCGCAAGAAGGCCTCAGCTAGCAAAACTTAACACTGGTATAACACTGAAATATCAGTGAGGCCAAGATAGAATTGGTTGGCAAGATGCCATTCTAAAGGTTCATTGAAACCTTCAAAGGTTCTCGACTTTCTCAATTTCAACGTTCAAGCGAACATTGATTTGTACCGAATGCAATAAATGTAATTCATAACACTCGACCAATACAGAAATATCTACTTTTCTGCGTCTTTTACTGACTTGGTAATAAAATAGATTGAGGTAGTTAGATAGTCGCGACAAGTTTTTTTTTCACAAACCACCAAATTCTACAATAAAACCCAAAAAGTTCTTATATATTATTTTCTCACCTGACCATTGTTGTTGCTCTCTGCAAAGCAGTCGCCCAGCTTTCCACAAACTCATAGCGTTTCCGTTTGCTATATTGAATAACATCGTTTGCCAGATAAAACAAAACTAATCGATGTTCCACTCGAACTTGAAAATTAAAACAACCAATAGTTCCAAGATAAAAAACAGAGATGATTAGGGCAAGCAAAAAATACCTTTCTTGAAAACATTCAACCAGCTCGAAACAACCTTTTTGTGATGAGCCCTTTGCTGAAGACACCACGAGGACATTTGTTGTATTCCATCTTGTGTATCTTTGAGATGTTCCAGTCGAGACTCAAACTGATCCACATCAAAGTCTTGCTTCATATTGGACATGTTTTTTTAAAGAAGCCCTTCTAAGCGACAACACTTTTCAACGGATAAGGTGCGCGGCTCTTTCCGAAATACTTTTTAATTCACACCGATTAGGCGCTTTTGATTAAGGAAGTTATTAAATCCAAGCAAAGGGAGCTCTCTTGTTAGTCGTAAATTTCTTAACTTAAAACTAATAACTTTTTGCGAGGGATTTTATGGTTTTATTTGTTTAACGCGGCAAATGTAATGTTGACATTTTGAGATTGTTTGTGGGAGAGAACTCCGCACCACACGCGCTTTCAACTTTTTTTTATTCAATGCTCGTAGGTAAACCAACTCTTTTTAATAAAACCATTAGCACATATTATATTGATATATTAAATGTTCAGTTTATTAGTAATTTTGGTGTCTTTAATGTAAAGTTTGATGAAAAATATGCTGTCCTAAGTTTTCATAAAATTAATTGAACGCCATGTTTTTTTATACTTCATTTTTTTTTTAGATGTACAGAGCGCTAGCGGTTTTTTGAAGTAAACTTAAATTTTGACAGTAGGTTTATATATAGGATAAATATTTGAGCGCCAGTTTGAATACGGGTGGTCGGTAGTGAAACTAGCTAAAGAATGTTTTTTTGTGATACGACTGATACATTCCGATTTTGTATCGCATAAAAGTTCCCACAAACCTTTGTATATAAACTCTATGAAGGCTTAACTACATAAGCCAAAAAAGTGAAAAAGTGCAAAAGTGAAAATTTTCAAACTCATTTTAGGATAGTGTTTCTGACTGGAAAACTTATAAAAATGATGCAGAAAGCTTAAATTTTGGTTTAAAAACAAATTTGTGTATTCTTTTTCACAAAACAACGGCGCTAGCGGTAAAAAAAATATTTTTACTTTTGTACTTCAGTACTTTTTGGCTTATGTAGTTAAGCCTTGACGCTGTTTATCATTGACTTACTATATATAATAGGTCAATGCTGTTTATACTACGTTTTCATTGGACCCGAAATGAGGTAATTTCAATAATAACAGAAAAAGTGTTTTCCCCTTCAAGCAAATTCACTGACCCAACTTTTTCGGTCTTTCTTGGATCATTTCAAAACGGAGTGTCATACACACATTAGCACATTTTTTGTATATGCATGCAAAAAAAGAACGAAAATCGAGAGTACTTTTTTTTTACTGAGAAAGAGAGAATGTATGCAATAGTGAGTATTTGTTTATGGACTGAAAACAAAGGAGAAGACAACAAAAACAATTGACTTTTTTCAATGTGTTCACGTTCGTGCCCAGCGCAACAGTTTAATAAAAATTCCCTCGAGAAAGAAAATCAATTTAAAATCAAAAGTTAATTATTTAATTATTAATTACAAAATACATCGTGATGTTTCATTTTATATACAAACGATAGAAGAAAATAAATTGCATAATATTCTTTAACCACAAAACGTCTGTCTCGTTCGTTCATTTTTTTGGATCCGTTCTGGATTCCATTTTGTTTCGGTTCTCGCTGAGTATGGTGAAATGGGAAGCTCTCTCTCTCACAATACATGCACAAAATGAGTCCGTGGTGATTCTAATTTCCATACTAATTTGAGCCGACAAACGCAGTTTTGCGGATCCATGTTTGGATTCGTATACGGAGTCATCCATACGTTGTTTACTACGTGCGCAGATCCAAAGCGGACTCGTTTGCTTGAAGGGTTCATTGCAATTATCTGTCAAACGAAATTCGTTTGACAGATAATTTCATTTTGAATTTGATTTGGCAGTTAAATGCTTCTTTTTGTTGTGTTGTCTTTCTGTTTCTGTGTTCTATTCATCAAATTTTGACATTTTCAATGGTTTCCAATGGGTTTCCACTACGGATGCATTCCACTTGGGTATGTTCCCTCATTTCGAAATGTGAATTTGTATGGGAAATGCGATAATTTGGAATCGAATTTGGAATTTTTAATGAAATTACCTCATTTGGTCCAATGAAAACGTTGTATTAGATTGAGAAGATTGAGGCCGGTGTCACGGCAGTTCGTAGGCAAGAGAAATGAGGGGTGAGGAATCTCGTGAGGCACGAAGAAAACATAAAAACCGGACTCATGAGTCTACTTTGTTGTTGTTTCAAAGTGTGAATTGTTGAAATTGTTGTTATTTGAATGTATTTTGAGGCAACTCAAAGTTTCAAATGTAAACACGATGGCACTCAATCATCCCAATCTAAACAGGAATGCATAACAATGTTTCGGATCAGAGTAGGAAAAACTCTTTTTTCTAGTCGACACTAGCCGCGTTTTACTATTGCCAATAACCCATATGGTTCACCCCGATATAATAAAACGATACGGTTCCTAATGAAAACACTGTTGTATGCTCATCTCTTTTTGTCTTATGTTTGTTTATTTTACATTTAGATACTGTCTTTTTTCCTCGCACTGCAGTTTGTACTCTCTACCGACTGAGGAGCCGTCTACCCGCCAGAGTAAGAACTTCCATAAAGCAAACCCCGATAGAAACCTAGATCCAAATTTGTTTTTGTATTACGTGTTAAAAGATAACCCCGACCCAGACCCGCAGATAATAAAACGCAGCTACTATTTCACTAAAGACCCCCCTGAAGAGTGTGCACATTGTAGGGAAGTCCTCTCAATTTGGCATATATTTAAGCCGTTTGCCCGATTTCACACCATACAACTAATACCGACGCAATAGAAGACATGCAGAAAAAAATAGCTGAAGTACTTAGGGCCAGTTTCATAAGTGGCACTTAATTTTGCCATTTTGGCACTTAAGCCGCAGTTTTACTACCTGAGTAAGTGGAACTTAAGTGGCCAACATCGGAGACTTAAGTGTCACTTATACCGATAAGTTTACACTGTGAAATTGGGAATTAGTTTTCCATATTCGGCACTTAAGTGACACTTACTTCACTGTGAAACTGGCCCTTAATCCATCTGATGTTCGAACGTTCCAGCGCATTAAAGAAGCAACCTACCCTACATAATAAATTCAAACAAATATGAAGTATTATTAAAAAAAATATATATATACATTATATATAATATACATTTAAATAACTAAATTAATTTTAAATCATGGCCAGTTATACAATAGTGATTCAGCCTTGGTTCAAGATTTTAATTCGCCCATTTCGGTGGATTAACTAAAGTTCAACGCTGGTTCAAGTATGTAATTGGTTATTATCACACACTTGAACAGTAAACCACTGTTGAAGCCTAGTATGCAGATCGCGCTAAAATTTAGCTCCCACTTTTCTCTCCAAACATCAGCAAAAACCCTTGCTAAATTTTGACATAAGCATGCGTTGTGGAGAATATGTAAAAGAAAGCAGCTGTTCTCCAAGAAGAAATTGTTTTCAACCATTTCAATAATCTTTTTTATTATTGCAACTAAATTTTATCAAATAAAATGGATTGTTTTCTTTGGCTGAGACAAATCGTTTTTCCGAAATATTCCTCCATTTCAATTTTTATTTTCACAAAACACAATTCATACAAAATTCAAAATTTACAGAATTTGAATTTTTAGCTGGAGCTGCGTACCTTTCGGCTAAAATGCTTTCCTTAATTTAAGCTGAGATAAATTTTGGAGAGAATTTTGTATGGAAGCTAAAATTTAGCGCGATCTGCGTACTAGGCTTGAAACTCAATTAATCCGCCGAAATCGGTGGATACAAATTGCTGAACCACAGTTTAAATATTTGTACAACTGGCCCTCACTCTATGATATCTATAATACGACATCTATGGTCTTGCTGCCCTGATGTCCTACTTGTCAAGTTATTTTATAAATTTATTTTTATAAGTTATTTGTGATTAATAAATAAATAATAAAAGAGAGAAAACAAAGTATATCCTTTTCAATGCACGTAAATTATATGCTTCGATGGCCGAGCAGTCAACGCGAAAGCCTTTCGGTGCGATGGGACCCGGGTTCGATCCCTAGACCGACCTTAGAAAATAAGTAATTTTTATAATTAAAATATTATCTCATAAACTCAAGATCTAATTTCAGATAAAAACTTTAAAATAATATGTAAACAAATATCAAATAAAAATAAAATAATAAATATAAATCGATGTGAAATATTTTTTTTATTTGTTCTTACTTCTTCTATAAGCTTTAATTAATCGAGTCTGTTAAGTTTTTTTTTTTTTAATATAACAAAAAAAATCAGTACAAACAAATGTTGTCAGCCTTTACAGCGAGTTAATGTAGTCATTCAAAAATCATTTCTATGAAATTTTTTTATATTTTCTTAAGGCTTAACTACATAAGCCAAAAAAGTGAAAAAGTAAAAAAGTGAAAATTTTCAAACTCATTTAAGGATAGTGTTTCTGACTGGAAAACTTATAAAAATGATGCAGAAAGCTTAAATTTTGGTTTAAAAACAAATTTGTGTATTCTTTTTCACAAAACAACGGCGCTAGCGGTAAAAAAAATATTTTTACTTTTGTACTTCTGTACTTTTTGGCTTATGTAGTTAAGACTATTAAAAAAGTTGCCGCACTAGTATTTGGCCCTCTTGAACCCTTTCCTATAAGCTACGCCACTGACTGTATGAAAACACCTGTTTTATATAATTTATTCCCGTTTCATGTTTTATTTTATGTTTTTTTGGTCATCTTTCACATAATACTTTTAATACTTTTCAAAATTGGAAATGTTAAAACGAAAATATGTTTTTGGTTGATAAAAACCGTGATATTCATGAAACGTCAACATTTGTCTAGCAAAATAATGCTTAGAACATTATTTGTCTGGGAAAAATTATGAGGATACTTTTGTATGTACAGTTTGAAAAAAAAAGTTTAGATTTTGCGTTTGAACTGCGTACTGCTTAAGAAAAATCCGAGACAAAATTTGTCGTTCGAAAAAATTTTGTATGAGAAATAAAATTTTTCCTGAACTGCCTACTAGGCTATACTACGTTTTCATTGGGCCAAATGAGGTAATTTCGTTAAAAATTTCCAAATTATCTCATTTCCCATACAAATTCACATTTCGAAATGAGGTAATTTCAACCAAATTGGCACGAAATTGCAATGAAAACACCTTTTCTGTAATTTACGAAATTAGCTCATTTCGGCTCCAATGAGAACGTAGTATTAAGTGGTTGAAAAAAACGATATCGGGGATTAGCGTCGCCGTTGTGGAAAAAATGGAGTTTCCATACAAACTATCGATGACAAGTATGTAATTCCCGCCGGTAATACAGTTTTTCTCCATGTTAAAGTTAAGCCCCGTAAATTATCTGGGATTAGCTAAACCCATTGGGGGTTAGTTGTTGTTGCATTTAACATGTAAATTATTTAGCCCCAAATCGTTTTTTTCATCTAATTTTCTTCGGGCTTGGAAAAAAACACGCCTGTTGTTATTATTAGCTGTGTTTTATTTTCCCCGAGATCCGAACCAGATTGGATTTGCTTACGAAAATACATGTATTACAAAAACAACACAAGATCCAACTTTGTTTTGGATTTGGATTTCCAAATCCGTTTTGAACACACACCCTTAATTTGTAAATGTCGTCAGTAGTGTAAAGAAAAAAGACAACGGGTGTATACAAATAAAAAAACAAAAGGTAAAAAGAGTTGGGTATATAACAAGTTGTCACTGAGATCCTGGGTTGTTTTATTTACATGATCTGATCTGGATTGGATCTGGGGGAAAATAAAACGCAGCTATTGTTTTCGTCGTCACCAACGGAAAATTCGCGTTGGTGTGGGGGAAACTTAAAGACGATCAGCTGTGACCAAACTGGCCCTTAAGACGCACTTATTCGCGCAAACAAGCTGAACGAGTTCAATTTTTATGTCATCTCTGCTGTCACTTTCAACTGTCACTTGAAATATCTTCATCAAGCCGCACGTGTGTTTTTACTTTATTTTAAAAAAATAAAAGTGATCCTTTTAACAAACCTTGTTTTATATTATGGATTCGGATAGTGATTCTAGCTTTGATGAAGAAACTCAAGATGTTAAAGATTCAGAAGAAATTGAACCTCAAAATGAATCAAAGAATGGAGAAACTGTTGCGGAAGTAGGTGAAAACGGTGATGAGAATGAAGAAGATGACGACGATGAAGATGAAGACGAGAACGAAGAAGATCAGGTCCGTATGCCTGTGTTGAATCCTTTGAGCTTAATTCGAAATAAGGAAAAAAGAAATGCTTTGTTTAAAAAACAAAAACTTGAAAAGAGCAAGCGAAAAAAAGCGGAACGTAGGAAGCGCAGAAAAGAAGGTGTTCCCGCCAATCCAGGACATACAATCGAAAGTCTTCGAGAACCAGATCAAACAGCGATAACAAACATCGAAGACTCAGACAATGAAGAGCTCCGTAAAGAACTCGAAACCGATGATTTCAGCTCATACTTCGCTGGAGCATATGAACCAAAAATCCTTATCACTTTCGCCGACAATCCCGTGACGCTAACAAGAAAGTTTGGCCTTGAACTTTCAAGAATTTTTGTCAACGCTTTAGTGAAGATTCGCAATAAGTCATCAGTTAAAAAAATGGTACAGAGCGCCATTCGTGAGGAATTTACTGACATTGTTGTCATCAATGAAAATCGTCGCAAACCCAATGGCCTGCTGGTTATTCATTTGCCAAATGGTCCAACTGCGCATTTTAAGCTCAGCAATGTGAAGATCACAGAACACATTCGTCGTGATCACAAAGAAATAACCAAACACCGTCCCGAAGTTATAATGACAAATTTCACTACCCGATTGGGTCTTACTGTGGGAAGAATGTTAGGATCACTGTTCCATCATGATCCAGAGTTCAAAGGACGACGTGTTGCAACGTTTCATAATCAGCGTGATTATATTTTTTTCCGACACCATCGATATGAATTCGCAAAACAAGGCAAGAAAGCTAAGCTAAGAGAATTGGGCCCAAGGTTCACTTTGAAACTGCGTTCTCTACAAGAAGGAACCTTTGACAGCAAAACTGGCGACTTCGCTTGGATTATCACTAACAAACGCCATGCCATGGAGTCGAGAAGACGTTTTTTCTTGTAAGATTTTTATATGTGACGTCGCCTTTTTATTCCTTTAAATAAAATAAGATTTATTTTTTGAAAAGGATGTCTTTTTTTAATTTGGTAGATTAGTCTTCAAGCGAATTGTTTTCAATTACAGTTTTATAACTTATAATTTCATATTTCTAGACCCTGACGGGTAGGTACTTTGAAATGGTGCACATATAGCTTTTTTATGGTTAAAGTGGAATTTAATCCATATTAGATCGAAGGACCAAAGTAGTTTAAATAATCTTCAACGCTAAAAGTATTTTTCTGACTGTTTACGCCATGTTATAAAGCATTTTGTTTTATTAAAACCATGCATAACTACCACGAGCGAGGTTTCACATTTTTCTTTTGTTTGTATCTTTCTGGTTTGAATAATGGTCGCATGAATAATTCAACATAGCAAGACCTCAGATAAATTTTATTATGTATGTTTTTTTTTAACTTCTTTGTTCTTTCATACAAACATTTTCAAATGTGTAAACTCCAAATTATAAACTCCATAAAAAGAAGAAAAAAAACCATGGAGACTTGCATGCTGGGAGGTTTGCTGTGTGGTGAACTTGACGGATAACAGTTTTTAGAACAGTCGGAATAAGACATAAAAACAGTCATTTTTGTAATAAGATATTGAACACCCTACAAAGGCACTGTTTTCTTCATTAATTGGGTCGGCTATTTTCAGGTACTGCTTGGACATTATCCAGAACAGATTAGCCACAAAGTAGGTACTCCGGTTCATATACCGACATTCTGAGCTCTTATTGAGTTATCAAATGTATGCTAGCTGTGAGATATGCTAGCGAATGTTATGTATTGAATTTTCTAACTTAGTTCTCCTTACACTCTTTGAATAAATATTTTTGGAATTCATAATTAAATTCTTGAAAATTTATAAGAAAATATTTAATTTAAATGTTTTTACTTTGGCTTGCTTTATTTATCAACCACCGTTGTTTTATAAAACCGTTAATAAAATAATATTACAAGTTCTTTGAGAAACAAAGAAACAAATTATATAACATAATAATATAAAAAATAACATGCGCTTTTTTAAATATATATATATATTTTTTTTTTTGAAATACTATCACATCATTGGACATTGTGGGTTGGCTGCCGCAGTTGGATCTATTGCAGACATATCTGCCAAATCACCAAGAATTTCCTCTGGTGGTTGACCGTATTCTTGAAGTTTGCGCATATCTTTCATTACAAGAGTGTAATTATCTCGTTTTTCTTTGGGTGTACCATCGGGTTTTTCGGATTCTAAGCGATTGCAAATCACTTTGTAGAGATCGAGTTGTTTTTCGTATCTGTATTTTTTAAAGCAAATAGAATTTCAGAATTAATAAGATGTAATTAGGTTAGGTTTTCTTTGTATAATATACCTTTCTTTATCACTGGGACTTATTTTATCACCATTTTCTTCAAGGTATTTGGGGTATTTTTCCAAAAGATCCTTGATTGCGGGTAACAAGATCTCAGCTGAGAGTAAACTTTGCATTAAGCCTTCCATAAATGGTAGGAAAGGATTCTCGTCAGGTTCAGCGCCCTGAAGCAAGAGTAAAATATTAGAAAAAAAGTAAAAATTACAATTAAAGACTAACAACGAAAACTTAACTCTACCAAAATATATTTTTGAACAAAGCCGACGACATTCAAATATTTACAAAACTGAATTTCCCTACCAAAATTAAAAATCTCTTCAAAACAATAAAAAAATAACATCCCGTTCGTTCACAAATCGAACGAACAGCCCTATTCTGCTAAACGTTCGCGTAAGTTTTAATATTCTGTTAGCCGTCGGAGGAAAACGAAATTTCGATAAAAATAAGATTTTAAGTTAGATTCGCTCAAGAACTTCTAAAATAATTATTGATAGTGCCTTGAACTCGAAAGATTGAAGAGTTGAAAGAATAATTTGTGCCAAATTAAGTGAATAATTCACGTGAATCAAAAAATTCGTCGGATCGAATAGTAGAATAGGCCTGTCAACTGTTCACAAACACGAATTCAAAAAGATCTAAACCTGATGTTCCCATCAAAGCGAAATCTGAGGTTTCAGACGGTAGCTTTTGATATTTAATTGCGAAAATTGGTAAATTGCATTTATTCACTCGAAGTTGACTGGCTAAAATATTTGAATTCATTCATCCAGTTTTTCAATTCTAGTAGTGTTACGCGCCTTTGACATAAAAAGTAAAAGTCTAAGGCCTTCCCTTTAGGCGAGGGGCAATTTTTTTTTAAATAATACTGATTTTATTCAAAATTAGTTATTAAGTGGTATTTTAGCTAGTTTACCCTTTAGTATTCAATTATTATCAATATTTTTATTCGAACGGCAAAAGCCAAATTGTTATGTCTTTTAATTTTTCGGAAAATTTAAAACTACGAACAGTTATTTTCTTAAATCAATGTTTTTTTTAACATATTCAGCCCCATCGCGAAAGAAATTTCCCAAGAGTTGTTTTACCATTTTGGGAAATTTTCTATCACGAATCGTCTTGTTAAAATATTCTGTTCAGCCAAAAAGCTATCGTGAATAAATTTTCCAGGGAACCCTTTCCTAATGTCAATGCAAAAATTTCACCAAGTAAGTTTTTGGGGAAAAATTATTTCGTGGGAGATTTGCGATTGGAAATATTCTTTCCCCAGAATTTTTTTTGTTTTTCCGGGGAAAAAAAGTTCCCATTAAGTTGACGATAAGACTGATTAAGTAATTTTTGATCAAAATAAACTCGCCCTATTTTGCCACTATTTTAAAATCTCATATTATATAAATAAAATAATATGAAAAATTCAAATTCTTCTGGAATATAAATCATGTCTAATTTATATTTCAGAAGAATTTGACAAAATTCTTCACCAAAATCTGAAAAATTGTTAAAAAATCAATATACATAATTAGAAATAAATTAATTAAACAGCCTCTGAAATTGATTTTACACCAATATGAAGAAATCAGATGTATCATCAGTGTAAAAAAACCGGTAAGGAAAACTCATTTTTCTCAGAAACGGCTCATACAGTTTTGATTAAAATTTTTGTGTGACCCGTTGTGATCGTTTGAAAATGGTATCTCTCATACCAAAATCAGTTTAACCGTTCTTGAGAAAATCGAAAATAAAAAAATGGTTCCATGTGAACCATTTGCAACCATTTTTCTGAAATTTTTTGTTATAAAATGGCAGTCTTTAAAAAAAATAGAATTTAAAAAAATTTCATGGCAGGATTTTGAGAAAAATAAGATTTCCATTATTTGCTAAAAAAAAAATTGTACGACAGGTACCGTTATATTTGGTCTTAAAAAAAATAAAAAAAAAACGTGTGTACTCTTGATACGAAGTTTAAAGAAAATCGACCCTTTATACCGCCAGTAAAAACGATTTGTTTTTTTGCGATCGACTAAAATTAATAAGAGCATTGAATATTGAAAGTTATTATAGTATTAACTTAATCAAGTGCAATGTTTATTTCAGAGATCTCGGAGATCAAAATATACTGGACTTAAAATAAAATGTTTAATTTATTATATAATATATATATGAGCATAATATTGTAAGTAATTCTGGGGCCTCATCTAGTTAAACGAAAACGATTGCTCTCCTTATCATAACTGCAGAGAAAAATAAAGACAGCTATATTCAAAACGATATCGATTGATCGTTTCCAATTTACGTGATGAGGCCCTTTTCCTTTCTTTTTCTTCCATTAATAAGATTTTCTTTTTAACTATCTAGTGCAGAAGATGTACCTATTTACTGCAAATTACTTCGATTAGCAATCAAAAAAAAATTATTTTTGTTTACCTATAACTCGTTAGTAACAAATATGCAATTTTTGTTTACATTAATATTTGTGCACAGGTGCTAATTCGAACTTTTCTATCAAATAGCTTTTCAATACGTTTCTTTTAAATTAAGGTTGTAGTGGAATCGCAGACGAATTATCTAATATAAACTTCTACCTTGACTTTAACTATTATGAAACAAATCATTGCAACTTAGTTAATGATATATTTTGTTATTAAAGTTACTAGATATTTTAAAAGATTTGAATTTTGTTGTGTCAATATAATGTATATTATTATTTGAAATAAATTAACAAAAAAAATATTTATAAAAAACCACTCACCTCTTCTAAACCGAGTCCTGAAAATAGTTTGGCCACATCTGCCTCGGAAAGGCCTGCCTGCAGTGTAGTTGAGGCTTCATTCATTCCCTTTATAAAATACAATAATAGACCATCAGATTAAAAATAAAAAAAGATTAAATTCAATATAACCCTAAGAGCTTCCGATATACTATCAGAGTATTTTTTGACTTCTTCATCGTTAGTTGTGCTTTCTCCTTGAATAGCAATCGCTGTTGCTTCAGCGATTTTCTTAAAACCGGCTAGCATTTGTTCATTGAGTTGCTCTTCTCCTGCTTCTGGTTGGCCCACAAGAGTACCTGTTCGTTCGCTGAACAATTTAGCTTGTTCCCTAAAAAAAAAAATCAGATACACATGATAAATTAGGTTAGGCATAACAATAAAAAAAGATAAATTAAATTTTGTATCAAAAAAGTGATGAACAAAATAAATCAAGATACAAAATGACGAAAGTAGTGAAAGATTACATGAAAAATGCAAATTGGTCATCATTGTCAGCGGTTGTACTGTCTGCTTTTGATGATTTTGTTGTTGGTTCTGACTTTTCAAAGTCTTTTAATGCATCTACAATTATACATTTTATTACATAATAATTAGAAAAAGTTTCAAAAGAATTTAATACATATCGAAATTTGAAATGATCTTACCGTCCAAAAGTTCGTTAAGGTCACTGTCGTCTTTGGCCGGAGCAGTATTCTTATCGTTCGAAGACATACCTACTACTAAAAACAAATTTACAGATCGGCTGCGAGTGTTGTGATGGAAAAGAATAACCAATTAAGATCAAGAATTGTGTGTAAATTTGAGAAGATTTTCTTTCACAATTTGGTTATCGCTTTTCACTTTACTATTCAGCCAGACAGAACCAGAACTCGCTATCGCTACTTGGGTGAAAAAAGTGACAAATCAAATTTTTTTTAATTAAAATGTTGACAGTTTGAAAATGAGTGCGTTTCTTCACTAACTGATATTCTAGCAGTATTTCTCACATTCAGAGCGAAAATGAAGTCAGTAAAACAGAAAATAAATTTGGTCATACTTTTCCCATGATCAAAGATTGGGAAGATTGAGTCCGGACTGGTGAGTGCCATCGTGTTTACACTTGAAACTTTGAGGGCCAGTTGTACAAATATTTAAACCGTGGTTCAGACATTTTTATCCACCGATTTCGGCGGATTAATTGAGTTTCAACAGTGGTATGCTGTTGAAGTGTGTTATAATAACCAATTACATACTTGAACCAGCGTTGAGCGTTAGTTAATCCGCCGAAATCGGTGAATTAAATTCTTGAACCGAGGCTGAACCACTATTGTACAACTGGCCCTTAGGTTCAAGATTTTAACTCACTGATTTAGGCGGATTAACTAAGGTTCAACGCTGGTTCAAGTTACATACTGGTTATTATCACACACTTGAACAGTAAACCACTGTTGAAACTCAATTAATCCGCCGGAATCGAAGAATAAAAATTGCTGAACCACGCTTTAAATATTTGTACAACTGGCCCTTAATCCGCCGAAATCGGTGAGTTAAAATCTTGAACCGAGGCTGAACCACTATTGTACAACTGGCCCTGAGTTGCCTCAAAATACATTCGAACAACAACAATTTCAACATTTCACACATTGAAACAACAACAAAGTAGACTCATAAGTCCGGTTTTTATGTTTTCTTCGTGCCTCAGGAGATTCCTCACCCCACACTTCTCTTGCCTACGAACTGCCGTGATACCGGCCTCAATCTTCCTAATCTAAACAGCGTCAAAGACCACTAAACCACGATAATAATTACCCTATTACTTTTGGAAAATTCACGATCACCAAATTTGCGACTGCGAGGTTAAGGGCGAATATTTTCCGATTCCGACCCAAAATGGTTGATCAGAAACTATAGGAAAAGTCTATATAGAATTGTACGTAAAATAACACATCAAGGCTTAGCGACGTAACTTCATCGCAGCAAATCAGCCCATCACTATTACAAAAAGCTATTACAACTGTCCAGGCTTAACTACATTCAAAACTTTTTGCAAAAAGTAAAATAAATACAAATTTCCTTCTGTAGTAAGCATATGTGGAAAAAAGTGAATGAACAAATCTGTTTTTTTTTTAAGGTTTGGTAAAGCTTGCTGTAACTTAAGTATGATATGTGTGTTGGTATTTTACATTAGTGCAAAAGTAAAAGTTAAGACCGCTCTAACTTTTACTTTTGTAAAATTTGAGAAAGAAGGATTGCGTACTACGTTTAAAAAGACAAAATATTAGGGGTATTCCCGATCCGATGCAACTGGTCTTGTATCATTGCAAAAATGCAAAAGTGTAAAATTGCTATACCCTAACCCCGTTGTAAAAAAAAAACTTTGCACTTTTGCAATGATGCAAGACCAGGGACGATAACTTTTCGAGGCGATAAACGGCGAAAAATGGAACAAAACCCATTGGATTCCTATGAGTTTTGTTCAATTTGTGTTCCATTTTTCGCCGTTTCTCGCCACGAAAAGTTATCGCCGAGTTTACACAACATGCAGGGTCCATTTTGCATTGGATCGGGAATACCCCTATTGTTAAAAAAAAAACTTTGCACCCTATTTTGTTCAATTTTGTACAAAAGTAAGTTGAATGTAGGCCTTTCAGCTCATTAAAATAAAAAGAAATGTCATAATAAAAAAAAGCGAATTGTGTTTTTTTTTCAAGCCCGAAGGAAATTGGATGAAAAAAACGATTCGGGGCTAAATAATTTACATGTTAAATGTAACAACAACTAACCCCCAATGGGTTTAGCTTAGATAATTTACGGGGATGAACTTTAGAACGGAGAAAAACTGTATTACCGGGCGGCGGGAATTACATACTTGTTAACGATAGTTTGTATGGAAACTCCATTTTTCTGTAATGGCGTCTCTAATTCCCGATATCGTTTTTTTCAACCACTTACCTCCGGGATTGGAAAAAAACACACCTTATAATAGCTGTGTTTTATTTTCCCCCAGATCCAATCCAGATCAATCATGAAAATAAAACAACCCGGATCTCAGTGACAACTTGTTATATACCTAACTCTTTTTTCCTTTTGTTTTTTTTATTTGTATACACCCGTTGTCTTTTTTCTTTACATTACTGACGACATTTACAAATTAAGGGTGTGTGTTCAAAACGAATTTGGAAATCCAAATCCAAAACAAAGTTGGATCTTGTGTTGTTTTTGTAATACATGTATTTTCGTAAGCAAATCCAATCTTGTTCGGATCTCGGGGAAAATAAAACAAGGCTAATATATCCCCTTTAAAATGCAAAGTAACACCAACAACACTTTTGAAGATTCATAGGCCGTATCTACGGCAAGGGCATTTTGCATTTTGTTGATTTTATCAAAAATTACTGAACGCTTCAAAAACGTCAAAAACTGCAATAATAATTCGTTAAGTTATAGCAGTTTTACGTGGCACAAAATGACAGATCATTATTCGTTAAATCATCTACACCATCGACACTTTCGAACAAGGCAGGCAAATTGGTATTACAATTCATTGCTGCAAAAATATTGTTCTGACGTGGAATCTTTAACAATTAATAAGTTGCCTCGTAAAGGCCAATAAATCCACGGAAAAAGGCTTTTTGAATTCATCAAGTATCCTCACAAGGTCCCTGAGAATCCTTAGATAAAGTGTTCAATTATTTTTGCATACGTGAACGGAAATCAATTTTGTTTCGAAGTGACAACATCGATAGAAGACGTGTAGCTTTTGGCCACCGTGTTAAGAAAATTTGGTGAAAGTGTTTAGTTATCATTGATTTTATGTTTTATATAAGTCGACTGTGAGATCAAAATATCAAGCTATGAATCCTTCAGCATATGGGCAGCAGTACCCGCCTCAGGGATGGTCGCAATCACAGCAGCAACCACCAGTCAGTGGTCCTCCCTCCTCAATGCCTCCCCCACAATCTCAAGCAATGCTCAATGGAAACTATCAACAGCAGGTATGATTCTCATAATTTTATGCTAAAGGATAATTTAAAAATAAGTTCTTTCTGTTGCAGTTAGTAAACTCTGTAAGTGGGATGTCAATGAACCCAATGAAGCCGTTTGCTAATGCAACTTCAGGTGGTACTAACATGCCCCCACCACCAATGGGAAATGGACCCACTGGTAACGACACTTCAGTTAGTGGAAACAACAATATGATGCCCAATAATAATTCAGTAGGATTGATGGGTTATCCCAATGGACCAACTCCACCAATACCGCACTCTGTTGGAGGAATGCCACCTATGAAACAGGGATTGCCACAAACTTCACAGGCCAACTCACAACAACAACAAGGAGGTATGCCTCCTTTATTAGGGCAGCAGCAAGGAAATCACCCACAGATGCAACAGCCGCCAATTGGAATGCCACCCCAATCGGGGTTGAATAAACCTGCTCCACAAATGGATGCATCAAAACCAGCTGAGAATCTATTTCTCCCAACAAGTCAACCCAGCCAGCAGGGACAGGCCCAGATGACGGTTAAAAGTGCTGATTTGCAGGGAATGCCTCATATGCCCCCACCAAAAACTGTGAGTACATACATATGTACATATTTTATGGTCTTTTAGGATTCGTTAATTAGATTACTAAAATTTTAATGTCTTTAGTCACTTTCAAAAATCATATCTTAATTTAAACAAAATACTTAACTGAGTCTTGAACCCATTTGGGAAGCTATTGAAGTAATTAATTTCAAATTATGTGCTTTAAAGAATTCTTTGTACTGCTTTCAATACATCTATTTTACATCGTTTTTTCTTAAAAAATATGGATGAACTTCCCCAACGTTGATTAAGGTTGCAGGTTATCTAGAATCAACCAATTTTTAGCCTCTTAGTCCTCCCTTTTATTTAGTATGATTTGAAACCATTCAATTCTTGTCTTTTATTCCATAAATTTCAGATAGGTTTTAAGTAGATTTTGCGATTTGTGCAACATTTAGTCTATAATTATTTGCGTTATCAGCTTTCCGAAAACACCCAACAAGAGTAGTTGTTTGTTAATATTATGTTCAAGAGGGTTTCAAAACTTAAATTTCAACTTTCAAAGGCTTTTTAATAAGAAAAAAAACTCAAATAAAAGAGAGTTGGGCGTGGTAGAAGAGGGCTTTCAAAAAAATTTACACATATCATGTATTAGATTCCATAAAGTTTAACAGCTGAATTTAAGGGATTTTAAAAGTGGGTGAGTTTAAAAAAAAAAAGTAAAATAAGAATAAAATTCAAGTATTAAACTCGGTCAAGTCTATCAGAAATTAAACGATTTCAAACAGATACACACATTTTTGCCTATAAAATGGATTGAGTAATATGTAGAAGTTTATATGCTGTAGCTAGATCTATTGGCTAGTTATATTATAATAACGTGGATAGCATAAAAACCTATTCCATGAAAAAATACTTATGCATCCATATGTACCTATGTATCAACATTTCCTGTTTGTTTATTATAAAATAAATTTTTGCTTGAAGTGAGTTTTCGTTTATTAAACACCACAATTAAAAATTTATTTACCACTTCAAAATTCACTGAATCAAATTCTTTTTGAATCTAAATTATGATGAATTAATCTATATTTGTATTAAATTATTTTGCAGCAATCACCATTTATGCCACCACAGGCTGGTGAACCACCGAAACCGCAGGAAGTTCAGCAAACGCCTCAAGCCAATTCCGCATTCCCTCCACAACCACAATTGGAGCAAAAGTATCCAACTCCATCAATGACTCCAACATCGCAACCTGGTTCAATGTATCCACCCCAACAAAATCACATGCAACAACCACCTCAACAACAACAACAGCAGCCGATGCAATTTGGACCTCCAAGACCAGGTCAACAAATGCCTCAACAGCCTGGGCAAATGCAGATTCCTGGTCAGACATTACCTCCACAAGCTGGACAAATGCAAATGCCAGGGCAACCCCCAAGACCTGGTCAGCAAATGCCTCCACAACCTGGACAGATGCAAATGCCAGCCCAACCACCAAGACCTGGTCAACAAATTCCACCACAACCTGGACAGATGCAAATGGCAGCTCAATTACCAAGACCTGGTCAGCAAATGCCACCACAACCTGGACAAATGCATATGGCTGGTCAGCCTCCAATGCTAGGTCAACCTCCAATGCCAGGTCAGCCCCCAATGCCAGGTCAACCAATTGCTTCGCAACCAGGACAAATGCAAATGCCTCTTCAGCCGCCACGGCCAGGTCAACAAATGCCCTTTCAACCTGGACAGATGCCGATGCCTCCACAGCCAGGATCTATACCACCTCAACCTGGTCAAATGCAAATGCCCGGACAAATGGGTCAAATGCCAACGCAACCTGGTCAGATTGGTATGCCTCCAATGCCTGGACAAATGCCACCACAACCGGGTCAAATGCCCCCACAGCCTGGACAGATGCCTCCTATGCCAGGACAAATGCCATTCCAGCAGAGTGGTGGCCCAATGCAATATCAAACTGGTCCAATGCCTCCACAGGCAGGACAAATGCCTGGCTATCCCTCTCAGCCGGGCCAAATGCCCATGCAGCCCGGCCAACAAATGCCCATGCAGCCCGGCCAACAAATGCCCGGAATGGGATATAATGTAAGATATAATGAAATAAGTCTTTGTTTTGAGTAACTCAATTATTTTTCTACATAGCAACCCCCTGGAATGTATAACCAACAGTATCAACAACAACAGCAACGTCGTCTAGATCCCGATCAGATGCCAAATCCAATTCAAGTTATGATTGAAAATCAAAGAAATGCCGGTGGTCCATTTGTGACAAATCAAGCTGGTTTGCTGCCACCGCTGGTTACAACAAAATTCATTGTTCAGGATCAAGGCAATTCAAGTCCACGTTTTGTTAGGTTTGTATTTCTGCCGTTTAGTATTGCCACAAATGCTCATGCTCATTTATTTTCTTGTTTTAGATCATCTTTGTATTGCGTTCCATCGACATCTGATTTACTCAAAACAACTGCTTTGCCCTTCTCCTTGGTTGTGTCGCCATACGCCAAGACCGTCGAAGGTGAATATGATGCACCGATTGTTGATTTTGGGGAATTAGGACCCATACGTTGCAATCGTTGTAAGGCATACATGTCACCAAATATGCAATTTATCGATGCTGGCCGTCGCTTCCAATGTTTGATGTGTAAGGTTTCCACAGAAGGTAAACTTAGAAAATGTTTAAACTTTGAAGTTTAAGTTTCTGTTATCCTTCATTGTCGTTGATTATAATTTATTTGCAGTTCCTACGGAATACTTCCAACATCTTGATCACACTGGTCAACGTGTGGATAAATACGAAAGACCTGAATTGGTACTAGGAACATACGAATTTGTTGCAACTAAGGATTATTGCCGGGTAAATATATAACTTAATTTTTCTACCGACCTGATTGTTTTTTTTAATTAACCTTTATTCGCTTACAGAACAATGTTCCACCAGAAATCCCAGCTTATGTGTTTATTATTGACGTTTCGTACAATAATGTAAAATCCGGATTAGTTCATTTGCTCTGTCAGGAAATAAAAAGAATAATCAAGAATTTCCCTGTGGATCAGGGTCAAGAGAAATCAAAAATGCGCGTTGGATTTATCACATACAACAGCACTGTTCATTTCTATAACATTAAAAGCAGCTTAGCCCAACCACAAATGATGGTTGTTGGCGATATCAATGATATGTTCATGCCACTGCTCGATGGTTTCCTTGTTGATCCAGAAGAATCTGAAGCTGTTATCGATGCTCTGATGGAACAAATTCCAAAAATGTTTGTCGATACAAAAGAAACAGAAACAATTCTTTTGCCAGCTATTCAAGCTGGCCTAGAAGCACTTAAAGCATCAAATTGTGCTGGCAAATTGCTTGTATTTAATTCGTCGTTGCCAATTTGTGAAGCACCGGGAAAACTTCGTAATCGTGATGATCGTAAACTTTTAGGTACAGAGAAAGAGAAAACAATACTGACTCCTCAAACAACAGCATACAATACATTGGGTCAAGATTGTGTACAAGCTGGATGCTCAGTTGATTTGTTTATATTCAATAATTCATATGTTGATATTGCTACAATTGGACAAGTCTCCAGATTAACCGGAGGAGAAGTCTACAAATACACTTACTTCCAGGTTCGTAACTATATTTATATTTTCTCATTATAAGTTGAACCTGGGCTCCTTGTCATTATAATGTTCACCTAAAATTAAGACTGATTGACAAAAAAAATTGTTTTTCAGGCTGAACTTGATGGAAATCGTCTGGTCGAAGATATAATTAAAAACGTTTCACGACCAATTGCTTTCGATGCAGTAATGCGAGTAAGAACGTCAGCTGGTATTCGTGCAACAGATTTCTATGGCCACTATTTCATGTCTAACACAACTGATGTTGAACTTGCTAGTATCGGTAAGAAGAAAAATTTTTTAAATTTTTAAAATTTTTCTCGTAATTAAAACTCATTTCATTTAATTAGATTCTAATAAGGCTATTGCAATTGAAATCAAGCACGACGACAAACTGCCACCAGAAGAGAACGTCTACCTGCAGATTGCTTTATTATACACATCGAGTGGTGGGCAGAGACGTTTGCGAATCTTGAATTTAGCCCTTCGAGTAACAACAACTATAGCTGATGTCTTTAAGAGTTGTGATCTAGATGCAATCATGTTATTCTTCGCCAAACAATCCATGTTCAAACTGATGGAACTGACTCCCAAAGTAGTCAAGGACAACCTTATACATCGATCGGCCCAAACTCTAGCTTGTTATCGCAAACATTGTACATCACCAACATCGGCGGGACAATTGATTCTGCCCGAGTGTCTTAAGCTTCTGCCACTATATGCGTCGTGTTTAATTAAAAATGATGCTATTTCTGGAGGCTCAGATATGACAACGGACGATAGATCATATGTCATACAATTCGTTCTCTCAATGGACCTTCAAATGTCTGTTACATTCTTCTATCCCAGATTCATTCCAATTCATAATGTCGAACCGGATGAGAGCGATATACCGTCACCAATGCGTGTTACGCAAGAAAAGATGTCCGATGATGGGGCATATATCCTGGAGAATGGAGTTTATTTGTTCTTCTGGTTGGGTCAGTCCCTTCCACAATCATTCATTCAGCCCCTGTTCAATGTCCAATGCACACAACAAGTGAACTCAGAACGTTTTGCTATTGTTGGCGATACTCCGTTGGCGAAACGGGTGCGTCAAATTATTGACACTATTATGCAGGAAAGGACACGATACATGAGGGTAAGAAAAGCGTATGAATTTTATCTTTATAAACATGGTTTCTCAATGGATTGTTATTTTATTCAATTACAGGTTACTTGCGTGCGACAAAATGATAAACTAGAAAGCGTTTTCCGGCATTTTCTCATCGAAGATCGTGGAACAGATGGCTCTGCCAGCTATGTGGATTTCTTATGTCACATGCATAAAGAAATCAAAGATCTACTCAGTTAGCCTTGTTCGTCTAGGAATAGTTTAAGCCAGCGTCGTTTGAGTTCCCAAGTTGCTACGGCCGGAATGTGTCGAAGTTTTTCACAGAATAGGGCTAGGCAACAGCGTTATCGCAAAGGATATGGTAGATTATTTTAGGTTGATATTCAAATTTATTATTATGAAACAAAATACAAAAATCTGTTAAAAAATAAAAATTAATTAAAATAACAAAAATCGTTAAAGCGAAAAATATTACACCTGCGCCCGAACTTGTAAGTATCGAAACGAATTAAACATACAAAAATTCTATATAATCATTTATTTCAAAGAAACAAAAAACTATGCATAAATAAATTTAATTATAACAATAAAATGAGTTTTTACTTTAATTGAAAACCGATCTTAAGATCATTTTAATTTGTTGGAAATTTAGAAAGCTGGTAAACAGCTGGGTAAACAGTTGGAACTTATTACGCATTGTGTTCGATAATGCAGTTTGCTCAAGTTAAATGCTAACTAAGGTACCTATTTTGTAAAATTTCATCTTTTCGTCAAACATACGATTACGCTTAACATTTTACTTTGTTTTATATTCTAACTTCGTATACCTATAAATCGTTTAGTTAAATTAGAATTTCCTAAACAGTTATTTATTAATTTGAAATGTCTATTCAAGAAATTTATGCGAATCAACACGATTAGTTAAAATTCAACCTATTTGCAATGAATGTGTATGTATTTTTTCGTATCTTTTTTTTGTAACAAAACTATAAAATTTTCAATCGACAACAAGGAAATATGAATGGTCATCTATAACTGAGAGTAAACTGCAATTTTTGCTTTTTATTGCATTTTGTTTCAAGGAAATTGAATATTCTTCTAGCTCGTGGTTCGTTGATGAATTAAAAGTTGATAACTCATTAATTTGTTCTTCTTCAATGATTATGTGATTATTGTTATTTTCGCTTACTGTGGAGTTTTGATCAACGAAAGAAGGATCTATACATTCTGTTGTATTGTTTTGTTGTTGTTCATCAACCGTTGCAGATTCATTAATTTCTTTCCGGGACATTTGAATCCAAACTTGGACTGTTTTCTGAGACGGCAATGGATAGTTTTGGTTCTTTAAGAATTTGTACGCAGCTGAACTCATTTTGTATAATTTGACTGCTTTAGCCATGTCTTCTACTGACCAAATTACTCGTTTACCAGTTTTCATATGCCTGATTTGATTGCTGGTAAATATTGTTTTCAGTTTCTTTTCCAAACTATCTCTTTCGTAATTGCATTTTGTTACTTTATTTTCCAATTCCTTTATTGTCATTTTATACATCTCCTCGCTTTTCTTTAATTTGTTATTTTCTTTTTTTAACTCTCTTCTAAAAAAAATTAAACAATATAGGTATGTATTAAGGATTCAAAAATCTAATAAAGCACTTACATTTGTTGAAGAAGGTCTTCGTTTCCGAGCGTTTTAGATTGAATTGGGATTCCATTTACTACTTGGTTTCTGAGATTTTGCTCTAGAGAAACTTGAAGTGGTTTACCTGCTTCATCAACTGGATATACAACAGCTAGAATGCCCTTAAAAGGAATTTGTGGGTTTGCTTTTCCTTCATTTAGCCTATTAACAATCGCCTTTTGTTGTCCGTTGAGTTTAACTATCGGAATGTTCAACCTTTTCTTTTCTTCTTCAAGCGTAAGAGGGTCCTTGTCAAAATGTTTGTGTTTTTCCCTATCACATAAGAATTCCTGGCTATGTTCTGCTTCTAACATGACAGTTGGGAAACTAGTTAACTTTTTCTTTTTTTTTGAATGAATAATTTCTTCTGTTCCCTTGTAAATGCACGGTATAGCTCCCGGTCTTAATTTGGGACAATAAGCTCTCTCAAATCCTACGGGTTGGATGTTTAGGAATAATTTTTAAAACATGTTCAAAACATTTTAAAAATAAACTTGCCCAATTCGTATTTCAAATTTCTTTCTTTATCTTTGGCACGAAAATGGGCACCACAAATTCGAGCACTTTTTATATAAAAACATTTAGGGCGACGACAGAATTCCACCCATTTCTCACACAATTCAGGATCTTTTTTTGGAAATAAATAAAAATTCAATTCAGAATTTCCATCGTTGATCTTTTTTTTAGTGTTCTCGCATCCAAAAACTGCGCAACGCATTTTATTTATTTAAAAAGAAATAGATTCAAGATTGTGTAAACATAGATATTTTTGTACTGAATTTACTTCAAACAACGTCATCATTAAATCTGTCAATAAAAATGTCTTCTGAAGGCGTGAGAACGTTTATATGCGATAAAAGCAGGGATGTTCATGAAAAGAAATGAGAGTTTATAGGGTAAATTTTAGAAGTTTTAATTAGTGCCTACGTTTTGGAAGGCATTTCTACCTATAAAATTTTACGATAGCCCTTTTTTATTATCAGAATTGATGCATAAGGATCATCAAATAACATACATAACAACAACAACACCTGAACCTGCTCTTTATTGGGTTCACGCTTCATGATCCGAAAACAGGCTTCTGCTTCTCGCCACTGTGTGAGGCTATTTTATCTTCGCAGGATGATCCATATATGGATCATGGTTCTTAATAAAAAAAGGCTGATAACGGAAGTGTAAAGGTTCCCCCACACCAACGCGAATTTTCGGTTGGTTATAGGAGAGGAGGGGGGCCCTCTTACCCCGTTTAGGAGGTAGGGGGAATTTTAGAAAAATATGACTTAAATTAAAAAAAAAATATTAAAAAACAACGGCAACACTTACAATAAAGTACTATACCGGTTTTGAAAGCCAAAAATCTGTTCTATAATCCTAAATTTAAACTAAATTATTTATGTCAACAGTTTTTGAAAAATTCGCATGCAAACTCAAAATTTTAATAAAAAAAAGTGAAAAAAAAAGTTTAGACCAATTTTTTTCAAAATTGTGAAATGAAGTGCTGAATTGGCTTTTTGTGATTAATGTAAATATAAATTCTTTATCGAACAAAAAAAAACCAAATGGATGCATCTGGATTTAGAGAAAATTTGAATTTATCCTATATATATCCAATGTTTTCTAAATATACATATTGGTATAAGTTGCTCAAAGTTCCACATTTAACATTTTCATATATGAAAACGCAATGCATTATAAAAAATTCAAATAACCTAGGTACTACTGTACGACTGCAGCAAATCTATATAATGCAACTGTACCGCTAAATTAACTGCTGTACTTTACTTACTAAGATGAACATATCATCAACATTAATCCTCAAAATGAAATCACCGTACCTAAATACCAAAAAACAAAAATCTCATAAAAAGTAGTTTTAGTAATTTTTAATTTTCTCAATAACTAGAAGACGTAAAACCATTCGGTTTTCTGTGTTCGATTCAGAATTGATAAAAGCATTGACCACAAAAAGCCAACTCAGCACTTCATTTCACAATTTAAAAAAAATTGGTTTAAACTTGTTTTTTCGTTTTTTTTATAAAAAAATTGAATTTGCATGTGAATTTTTCAAAAACTATTGGCATAAGTAATTTAATTTAAATTTGGGATTGAAAAACAGATTTCTGACTTTCAAAAACGGTATAGAACTTTATTGCAAGTGTTGCCGTTGTTTTTTAATATTTTTTTTCATTATATGTAATTTTTTTTATAAAACTGCCCCTACCTTCTAAACGGGGTGAGATAGGCCCCCCCTTCTATAGAAAAAAATGCTTGATTTTGAACCTACATACTATATATACCTCACTGTTTATACGCCGTAATGCTGGGTGCTGGCACTATATTTATGTAAGCAAGCAAAAAAACAAAAATCTCATAAAAAAGTAGTTTTAGTAATTGTCAATTTTCTCAAGAACAACACATAAAACCATTTTGTTTGAGTTCAAAAAGCCAATTCAGCCCTTCATTTCACAATTTTGAAAAAAATTGGTCTAAACTTTTTTTTTCATTTTTTTAATCAAAATTTTGAGTTTGCATGCGAATTCTTCGAAAAATATTAACATGAATATTTTAATTTAAATTTAAGGTTATAGAACAGATTTTTGGCTTTCAAAATCAGTATAGTACTTTATTGTTAGTGTTGCCGTTGTTTTTTAATAATTTTTTTTTTCAATTTGTCATTTTTTTTTAATTTGCCCATACCTCCTAAATGGGGTGAGATAGACCCCCCTCCCATAATAAAAAATGATTGTTTTTGACCCCTCTACAAAAAACCGTTATCAATTCTTGGCGCCATAGTTATCGTACTCTCCCCTTGTAGGTCAATGATATTTAAACTAAATCATTATATTTAATAAAAGTTATGAGCGCCCTATACATGAAAATGGGGGTCCAAGACATCTTGGATGGGGTCTTCTACATCCAATACGAACCCCAAGAAGAGTATGAAACCGGGCTCTAAATAAAATGTGATACCATTAAGAAATATGTTCTCCCTGATAGAAGCTTCCCCTCTGTTAACATAATATGGTAACACAAGACTTTCTCCATAGGGCCGCTTATCTACCAGATGGACCAAAATAATGCAGTTTACCGGCAAAGGCCCCAACCACGGCATGGAAGACTTTCATAATTGGATATTAAATGTAAATTTCTCTCTAAAAATTTAAATTACCAGTGAATTCTTGCTATTACTCCCACCCAAAAATAGCTGTGGGCTCTTAGTCTAAGAGCATAGTAAAATCCATATTTTAAAATTTAGGCGAAAATACCAAGAGAACTCATTTCTAAAAATAAAAATATCCAACAACCATGACTAAAACATACAAATGATAGCACATTTCACACGGTTAAAATACTCATTTTTTAAGTAGAATATTACAATTGCCACGCGACTGCAATACCTTTTGTTGTTCTTTTTTTGCTTAACTCGCAAAAAAGACCCTTACGAATTTTCAAATGAAAAACACATGTGAAAAGATTATAATTATAGGCTTCCTAAACACTGTCACACCCATAATGCTGTCAAACATCAATGTGAAAGGAAACCGCGTTAAAGATAAGCCGCACATTCGTGTGATACCTGAACAAAATACTGATTTTGAAAAATACTCCTTGTCAAAATAAATACAAAGTGTGCAATAGAGTTCAAGAATTACGATATCTTTTGAGAAACAGAAGAATCGGGTGAATTTCAATATTTCGAAAAAATTGCATTATTGTGTGAATATAACCTAAAAACACTGTTAAACTACTAAAATGAGTTTGAAAAAATATATGGGCGGAAGTATTGCTTTGTGTGAAAAGTTCATGACAGGATCATTATTCGGAGTCTTTTGTTAGTGCACAATTATTAATACAAAGCATTATACAGCGAAGAACATAGAACTTATTGTGTTATAGATCAAAATAATTTAGGATTATAGATGATGGCGCTTAATTGGTAAAAGAATAAAAGTGTATTGTTATGTCACCCAACAAAAGGCCATGTTCTTTGGTGGTGTTTTTCTTGTTAAAATTCCCTTAGATATTAACTTATATACAATTTAATGGAAGGTTTTGCTGTTTTATACCTTTCAATTGGACCTTTTGTTTAGTTAGACAATTTTGTTTAGACCGGGTGTTAGTTTATTTTCAAAGCCTGATAAGCATGTAATTATAATACATAAATAATATTTTAGGTATGTATACGAGTATAACTGACAGAAGTTGCCAAACAATTCTTTATTACAGTATTCACAAAAAATGTGTTCTTATAATAAGGACAAACATTATATGTATATTCAAGCAATGAGACAACTCATTTGAATTACTATTAAAATTCATCTTGGCGGGTTTAATTTTAAATATTTATTATTTTTGAGATAAATATGAGATTTTAATCAGGGAAGTGACCACAGAAAATATGTTAATTTATATAAGTACTATGTTCATGCGGCCCGCAAAGCAATAGAGACATCGGTCGTTGGGAACCAAGAGCTTTTATTAAACTGTGAGAAGCGCTATGATGCAAGCATATTAAGGTCCAGTTTCACAGTGCATATTTAACTGAATAAGTGGCACATAAGTCTCCTATTTTGGCTACTTAAACAGACTAGTACCATTGTTGAATCTGAGTTAAACCACTTGAACCCGAGTTTAAGACAAATGTACGTACATCTTTATCTTCTACTCAATCCTCCATCCGCTTCCTAAACGCTCGCACTCAGAGGTCAGAAATAAATCTCAGGGTTCTTTAATAACTTTTATTTTTTGTCATTTTTAATAAAAGTCAAGATCTGAGAAAAACCTTTTTTTTAATGTTTCGGCTAACCAGCCAGATTTATCGGTGAGAAAATAAATAAATCTCATTTCCAAATTTATTAATCAGAATCTCCATTAGTATGATTGTAAGTATGTATTTTGTAAGCACTGCATAAAATAAAATTAAACATATTATAAAATGTATAAATTTTTTTGAAAAATAAAGACATTCTCGACATAATATTAGACATTTTCCTTGGCATCAACCATTTTTGATTTATTTTCAGCGAAAAAGGTTAAATGTTGACCTTTAACATTTAATTTTGCATAAAATGCTCGACCATTGAGAGAGATATTTTTAAAAATAAAAAATAAATCTCAACCGATAACCTAAACTTTTATTTTTTTAAATAAATCTCAAACCGAAATCTTTTTAAAGGAATGTAGTAACCCTCAGAGAGAAACCAATTGAAAATAAGGGTTAACAGTTATTTCTGATCTCTGCTCACATTGTGTTACAAAAACAAACATTTTAAGGATAGAATTATAACCCCTTGTTGAGTGCGAGTCAATTGTAAAAAAAAAAGTTACTTAGAAGAAGTTGTGATTAAACATAAATTGATCAAACAACATCTGAAATTGTTTTGGCGCCAATGCGATGTACATCATTCGATTTCTTAAGGAAATCTCAATTTATGAGAAAAAAAATTAAAAATCGTTGGAGCGATTTTTAAAAAATATAGTTTTATATAAATAAAATTTTGAAGAAATAAATAAAAAAAAGTGGTACGCAATTTTGTAGCCTTTATTAATGCGGAGTTGAAAAATTAATTAAAAAAAATATCACCTACCCATTTTCGAAATATTGAACTTTCAAAAAATAATTTTGAAATTTTTTTTTTAAATCAATAATTTATTGTTTTGAAAATTTTGGTATGCAATATTATTAGAATTTATTTGAAGCTATTGTGCAAACAAATTCATTAAAATCAGTTTAACCGATAATGAGATAGTCGAAAATAAAAAAAAACGGTTCTATGAGAGATACCATTTTTAAACGGTAGATAATTTTTTTCCAATAATATGCTAGATCGTACAGATATTAGTTCACACAAAATTTTTAATCAAAATCGTAGGAGCCGTTTTTGAGAAAAATGAGATTTTCAATACCGGTTTTTAAACATTTGTATGGGAGGGTACAGTTATTTTTGGTTATAAGAATAATTTTCATTCAAAATCTGCTATATATTGTTAAAAACCTGCTGGGTGCCAAGTTTAATAGAAATGACCCAGTCGTTTTCGAATTATTAAGTTCTCAAAAAAAAAATTTTGAACTTTTTTTAAAGCTAAAGAAATTTTTTACTTTTGGAATACGAAACTTTTAAAACTTTTTCAAACATTCTCCATAAAAAATTGATCTATATCAGTTGAACTGTTTTTGAGAAAATCGAAAATCAAATAAATGGTTCTATGGGAGGTACCATTTTTAACCATTTTTCGGATTTTTTTTTATAAAATGGTTGTAGAAAAAATTATTAAATTTTTTTTTTTTTAGTTGTGGGCACATTTTTGAGAAAATATTTTCATTTTTTGTTAAAAAAAATTGTAGGACAGGTACTGTTATTTTTGGTCTTAAAAAAAATGAAAAAACGAGTGGGGGGAATGCTCAAAAAACGCTAGGTACCAACTTTGAAGAATATCGACAGATAGGTTAAATTGAAAATTAAAGAAGAGATTTCTGGCTTTCCAAAAAGGTATAGCATGGCATTGTAAGTTTTACCGTTGGTTTTAAATTTGTTCTGTTTTAGAAAATTGCCCCTCCTGCCTAAACGGGGGGAAATAGCTGACCCCCCTCCTATACGAGATTTACGAATGTAAATTTATGACAAATACAAATTTTAATCAAAATTCTTACATCTCTTTTTGATACAATTTAAAAAAAAGGAAAACATATACCTAACTACATAATTTACTAGTATCTATATAAATTAATTTAATTTTCAATTGGAACATGTTTTAAAATATGTTGAATTTTTTGAATCTATATACATGAAAGCATCTGACGAAGATTTATTTTCTATTTTTTTAAATTCAAATTCAAAGGTGGAAGTCGACCTAAATCAAACAAAAACAAACTAACAACAAGGCGTAGCTGGAAGGCGTTATTTCGGTAAAACAAAGCATCACTCTTGCAGATCTTAAAAAAAAATATCCGGTCAATTAATTTAAAATACATACCTACTATATACATATACAACAAACATTCATAACAAAATGTAATGAAGTGTACATTTAGAGGAAAATTTTTATGAGAAAATGATCAGGAAAGATTTCCAGTAAAAAAAAACGTAGGCATTATTGCTTCAGTTGAGCTATAGAATGTAAGATAAATTATACAGGAAGTCAAGATTCAGCATCCTAAAGAGGTGTTCCTACCTTTTTTAATGTTTTGCTTTGAAGAGAAATCAATTTAAACTGTTTAAGATTTAAAGCAAAACAAACAAATGCACAATCTGAATTTTGAAATTTGTGTGGTAATGTTAATGATGCACCGCACACAGATTCATTAACTAAAACGCTTGACTGTTATTCATATTTTAGTACAAGAGTGAAAAAAGGGAACAATAAACCACGAACAAACTTTATCTTTCAGGAGTTGCTAGGTTTTTTTTAAAAGAAATGACAGATATTTTAGCACAAAATACAGTTTTTGTGCTATAATTTATTGTGTATAAAATTTTTCACTTATGTTTAGAATGTAGTAAGTCTAAAACTCAATAAACAAAGCACGAAATTACACGATAAATACACAAAAATGCAGAAACAAAATGTTTTCTTTTCCTTTAAACTTAAAAATGTGTGATAATAAAGTTGGATGTATGTATGTAGCTTACTTAATATTAAGTAATTTTGGGTGCCAAACTATATAACTTATCAAAACTGCATTCTGTATAAATATATTACACAAAAAGTTATTTTACAAAGGTAAGGTAGGTATATTAAAGGACATTTTATTGATCCTCTTTAAAAAAAAAAAAACAACATATTTTTCAGTAAGCATTTCTAAATGGGTGCACGATATTCGAATTCGATAGCACGCTCGTGTCCAATTAAGGAGTGTTACCGTAGATAAAAAAAACTCATAAATGTCATTGATAACTGCATTTGTCACCCGTTTCTTACTGTATTTTATGAGATGTTTATTGAGATTTACCTTAGTTCAGGTAAAATAATGTCAATATACAGGATCAAATTCTCAATACGTATACACATACCTATTGGTTATTGCTCTAAAGAAAAAATCTTTTAACAATACCAAGAATATGGGAACAATCTAAACAACGACATAAACGAAAACATTGTTTGAAATAAGGTAAACGGTAATAAATTTTGTTAATGGAGTAATTAGGTGAAGGCATGAAGTTCTTGTTTACCAAATATTTGTCAGTTACGGAATCCCGTAATTCTACCGAATTCAACGCATTAAATGTCATCATAGCTTAATATAGCTTATCAGTTTGATTGTCGGCATAGAGACTAGGAGCATGACAGCATACTTTAAAGAAGTTTTTGATAAAATGCGAGTTTTCTTAGAATAGCAAAACGGATGAATACATTTTATAAGGGTTGCTATAACTGCGCTGTGCGAAGAAGAAAAGGGTATATATGGTGTTTTAGTTTTGATATTATCTATGTTCGTTTGATTTTTCAAAATATTTTTAAATTATTTCAGAATTTTTGTCAAGAAATATACTTCGAGCTATTAATTGTTATCGAAATGGCTAATAAGCAATTTTGGTTGATTGAACAAACTATCCCGAGGTCTTAAATTCTTGAAGAAAATCATTTAATATATACAAATTAGGATTAATTTTCGAAAATGGTAAGATTTATTTTTTATTTTCCTATTTTAAGGAATCAATCAATAATCGTGCCGCATTACAAAGTCATATAAAATCCAATTCCTAAACGCATGATTTAAGATTTCACTTTATATTTCACTATATACAATATACATATATGTATAAAAACTTGTTTAAAACTGCATAGACTTCATTTTATGATTTCAGGCTACTGCAAAGTGGTTAAAGATTGAAGATTTACATACAGGGTGGCGCACGAATCGTGCTACAAAAATAAAACGTAATAACTTTTTTTCTGTGTGAGTAATCGACTTATTTTTTTTTTTATTTTGTAGGTTACTATTTAGATTTATAAAAATGGATGCTTGGGATACGGAGAAAAGAATTTGGATAGTGCAACGGTACCATGCTTTGCAGTCCGTCATTTCCGTCCAAAGGGAATTTAGGCGGGAGTTTGGCGGTAATCCCCCGAGTAGATGGACCATTATGAGGTTTGTAAACATGTTTGCCGAATCTGGAAGCATCGCACGAAGGCCGTACCATCGAGATGCCAATGTTCGGGTTCAGGATACAATCGCAGCAGTAGCATCTGCAATACAGGCCAATCCGAACGTTTCGACCCGAAACTTATCGGGGCAAATTGGAATTAGTAGACGGTCATTACAACGGATACTTCATGACGATTTAAACTTGTTTCCGTACAAAGTCCAAACTACTAGCAAGTTAAACCCTCAGGATTTGCCTGTTCGCCTGGAATTTTGCCAAAAAATGATATCAATGGCCGAAGAAGAAAACACATTGATCAATTGTTTGTTCATGTCTGATGAGGCCCATTTTGATCTTAACGGCAATGTAAACAAGCAAAATTGCCGTATATTTAATGAGTCTAATCCAGAAATGCTCCATGAGACGGAACTGCACCCAGAACGAGTCGCTGTGTGGTGCGCAGTTTCATCAAGGTGTATTGTCGGGCCGTACTTCTTTGAAGAAAACGGTGTAACCGTTACTGTCAATGGGGACCGTTATTTAAAGATGTTGAAGGAGTTTTTTTACCCAGAACTGCGCCGAAGACGTATACCATTCAACAGCGTTTGGTTTCAGCAAGATGGAGCAACTGCACATATAGCCAGACCAGTTATGGCGGAGCTAAACAAAAAATTCGCAAACAAATTAATTTCTAGGAACTCCACTCTTCGCTGGCCCCCAAGGTCACCTGACCTGACTGCACCAGACTTCTTTTTATGGGGTTATGTCAAGCAAGAGGTGTATAAAACGAAGCCCAGGAATTTAACTGAATTAAAGCAGTCCATAACGACAATAATTGAGGCGATCCCAACTTCAACTCTTCAGGCCGCAATGAATAATTTTTTGACCAGGTGCCGCATATGCGTGGGACAGCGTGGAGGTCATTTGCGGTCTATAATCTTTAAAAACAACTAACTATTTAAAATAAAATTTAATTTTCTAACCAATAAAAAAAAAATAAATGAAATACATCGATTAAAAAAAAAGTTATTTGAATTTCTTATTGTACCACAATTGGTGCGCCACCCTGTATATGTATGTGAATCGTTAGATCGGTTTTTCGCAAACAAAAATACACGAAACTATTTTAAAATTTTGAATGGGGTATCATGTTAAAACTAAGAACGTCCTCTTTAAGAATCCATTGGTAAGAAGTGACAAAGCCTTAATATAAATTTTATTCAATAGGTATATACTAATTAATTATTTATATAATAAATGAATCCAACCTCCTCCGGAAAATGGACTTTGGACAAATTGCTCCGCTTTATTCATACCACCTAATGTTGGTGCTGCAGCGCAATAAGCCCCACGGATATAAAGCCAGCAGGTGTTATTTTTGTATGCTTTTTTGTCATTGCAACTCCAAAAAGAAAAAATAAATCCACGGGCTTTATATTGCCGCGGGTCTTATGCACTGCACCGTTTAACATATGTTGAGCAATACATTTATTAAATAATGTTATTTAGGTTTCCTATATAACACTAGGGGTGCAGTGCAATAAGGGTCATATTTCCCAAACAAAAGGAAATAAAAAAACCACGGGAGCTATTGCTATTGAGATCCATACTTAAAGTATGATTCAATAATTCATATACACACATACATACATAGGTGCTTTACTTTAATTTTTTATACTTTTGTCGAAGAAAACTGTTGATTAAATATTACCCTAAGGGGAGCAACTGAGTTACGTAAGCGGGAGAGAGGACCCAAAGAAGGAGTTTAAATTCCTGGAACCCGCGAAGCAGACCACGGTTGTCCAAGGAAACTGTTGACAAAGTCGAAAATTGTTCTTTTTTTCTTTAGTAAATGAGTATATTCTTCGAATTGAAACCTACAAGAAAATGGAATTAAAACTTTTAGCTTTTGTTTCCATTTAAAAAAAGAAATCAAAACCGCGAGTGTTATATCATTTTATTTTGGGAAATAAGGCCAAACGGGCTTTATTTTCGTGGGGCCTATTGCACTGCACCATTTCAAACATTTAAAACCTGCTATAAATTTTTTTTTAAGTTTTTGTGGAGTGGATTGTAACACTCCACAAATAATATTTAAAGCACAGTTCGCAAGATCGTGCTAAATTTTAACTTCCATATTCATAATACACTTATCTGTCAAAATTAAGGGCACGATATAACCATTCGAAAGATTAAACTCAAGTTCAAATTTTAGACATCGTTTCTTTTAACGGCTGATTTGTTACACACTGGTTTTTTTTTGTATAAAGAAGGACTTGGTCTTTTTAACATTAATATATTTTTTGTTATCTATTCACTTAAAATAATGAGAACAAAATTCTTTGAAATGGATGAATATTATTTCTTCTCACAGAACTGCTGTTTACTGTTGTCTATGACATTAGGAAATAAAAACACCTATAGTATTTAAAACTAAAAAAATATTCCAATTGCTAGGCCTAGACTATACTCAATTTTATAAATCAAAACCTGAGATGCAGTCGTGCTTTGTTTTTCTTTATTAAATAATTGCACGTTAAAAATGCTTATTCATGTTTCTTATAATGAAGTCGAATATTATATTAAAAATTGAAGTGAAATATCTTTTTAAATGTGAAGAGAGTGCATTTGTGTTTGAATTGAGGCTACAATTGTTTATTTCTCAAATTCAAGGGCATAAATAAAATTATTTTTTACTTATAAGGTTTTATTATATTAAAAAGTGTAATAGTAATGAGGATAGATGATGATGAATCTTCTTGAAAATTAAAAAAAAAAATTCTACTCATTTTTGGTTTTCCTTTTAATTTAATAATAATAATGATATAATGTAATAATAATAAGAAAAACAAAAGTAGGATGGTACGTCTCTTACTGCCAAGTTGCGTGATCAACATTTTTTTGTCCACAAACAATGAACTTTGCAACAAATGCAAAAAAAAGCATCAATAAGAAAATTTATCATTAACAATGCAAACATTTTGCGTGTTCTTGCAAAAATGTCAGCTGCAAAATGTAAAAGAATCAACTTCAACTATACCTACTCATTGTTTGATATGCCATAATATTATGCATGTAGGCTGTATACTAAAGTACCTACTATTTAATTATAAATAACATTCAAACCATGACATTCAAAATATTAACATGAGAAATGATTAGTGTGGGCGTTTTTAAAAGATATTAAGATTTTAAAAAAATTATCTGAGACGTTTGAGTTTAAAATAAAACGCACATATCTACATACGTATTATGACGTATTATTGTCCCGACTAAGTCTGTTCTGTTATTCAAAAGCTCCTCCAAATTGTAAAGCGCACTTTTCGCGGTCAATTAAAAAAAAAATTAAATTCTGATCACCTATAAATTGAGAACAAAACAAAGTGCAGTCAATTCGAACAAAAATTTAAAAACTCAAACATGTAATGTCAAATATTTGTAACAGAATGGAGGACTTTGAATTTTATTTTTCCTCAAAGTCAAAAGCATAATACAGAAGTCGTATTCCCCCTCCCGGCTTTTCCCTTTTTATTTTTTAAATCGATTGCGGTCGGAAAGAAAAAATATTCAACTGGAGGTTTTGAACATTCGTTGTCTGTCACTCTTAGGTCCGACTCTCTAGAGTCTAGACTATATAGCACCAAAGTTTCCAAACATCTGTTTCCACTTTAGCACCGTCTTTATATTTTTAGGCAATAACTTAGTAGAGAGTTGGACCAATATGACAACAAATGTTCAAATTTGCAACCTGGATATTTTTTTGCATATATAGAAGTATTTCAATTTTTACTTGCAATATACTCTGTACATATGTTTGTGTGTACATAGGGACTATATATAGTGCAAGCTTTGGATTCGTAAGAAAAATGGAACTTAAGATTACAATCAAATATTATATTACGATGATAGAGAACACGAACAAAGTGTTTTTTGTCGGTGGATTTTGTTGGAACTAAGGTTTTTAGGGTAGCTATTCCCTAGAGTCAAAATTGAATTTTTTTAGCTCCAAAAATAACGGTATACCTACCTCCCACACACAACCTTTATGAAAGACGATATTTATATCGGAACGATCTAACGATTTTGATAAACTTTTTTGTAGGATATAGTCTGCATTTTGGTGAAATAAGAACTGTCATTAACGGTACCTCCCACAGAACCTTTTTTTAATTTTTGACTTTTTCGTTAACGGCTAAACCGATTTTGACCAAATTTACACAAGTCCTTGTCAAAAATATTAACACAAATTTTCAAAATAGTATATGTACCTAAATATCTATTTTAAGAAATTAAAATTATTTTTTGTATTAGAATCAATCGGATCAGTTATCGAGTCATAAGTAATTGTAAGTCAGAAAAAAAATTTGTGGTTGTAATGTCAAAAAAACATTATAAAGCCGTTTACATACACATTTGCGAGACCCACTTTTTTCATGGGTCAAAACAGAAAAGTGAGAATCAATTCAATGCAGTAATAATTATCTGTTATGTACTTACATATTTAAACACAAAACCAACAAAACCGACTTACCTATATTCATTGAATATTCTTTGAAAAAAAATAATCACATTCTAAAGTCAAGTGTTTCAACAAAACCATCATATAATAGGTATATATTATATAATTATAAAATAAATTATCAATGGTTGGAATCCATAAACCATAATAAAATATTTTTGTCACTATTGAAAAACATAAAGTTTAAGTATATTTTTAACTGTATAAGATTAAACTCGTTCTGCATAAGAAAGCGAAAGTCTTTTTGGAAAATGTTTAAAACCACAACCAACACCTCAACTCTGAAAGAATAAAAAAGAATACAAAACAACAAAAGTATAGAAAAGAGCGTAACAAAGGTAACGAGATAAGGAAAAAAATTAAAACAAATTAAATGGTTCGACCACAAGTCACTTAAGATGAATGTAAAAAAAAAAAAAAAAACACGTAGTAAGTATATACCTAGCAGCCATCCTTTTACCTTGATTCGGAGTAAAAAAAAAAATAATACAGGTCAAAAATATTGGATCCTGGATTTGAAAAACCAAATAAATAGGACCAAGTGAATTGGAAAGATTGCCAGTTACCGTCGATTGATTGAAGTGATCACATTTACCATCATAAAACTTATACGAAAAATGATGTCCGGATATAGTGAACAATATTATGTTAATCCACTTCAACGTTGTGCAGATTTAGAAATGTATCATATCGATTATAGTGATAGTTTATCGGATACAAACATGTCCGATTTGTATTTTGAAGTTAGTCCTGATTATCATCATTACGATACGCTTGATGTCTACTCAACACCAACGTCTTCGTCGGGTTCAGTGCAGCAGATTCAAAAGAATCATATTAAATCGAAAATACAAAAATATAAGGATTTGCACAATAATTCAAATCCTAGTTGCAGTGTGGAAGTTTTGAAGAAACGTCGACTGGCAGCCAATGCCAGAGAACGCCGTCGAATGAATAGCCTTAACGATGCTTTCGATAAGCTGCGAGACGTTGTTCCGTCGTTAGGAAACGATCGTAAGTTATCAAAGTTCGAAACACTTCAAATGGCGCAAACTTATATAGGAGATTTGATGACTCTACTTCGTAGGGATTTTTAATCTTAAAAAAAAAACTGCAAAATATTGTAAATAAATTTTGAAATTATTATTTAATTAAATTAAGTGTACAAAAAAATCTGTTACGGTATGAATCAAGTTTGGTTGTTAATAAAATTATT
This sequence comes from Epistrophe grossulariae, assembly GCA_929447395.1. NCBI lineage: Eukaryota > Metazoa > Arthropoda > Insecta > Diptera > Syrphidae > Epistrophe > Epistrophe grossulariae. Next base: position 26,603,743 of record OV839566.1, on the reverse strand, counting down.
TTAATTTAAAAAAAATGAATAATTATATACTAAATCTTTCTTTTTTATTTAACTTTCATATGTTAAAAATATAATGATGATGTCAACTATATCATTAAAAACCTTAATTGGAATTTATATTAAAAATTTTAAAACTAGGTATTTTGCTGATTAAGTTTCAGATACACACTTTACACGTGTGCAATACGTTCAATTTAGATATTGATTTTCGAACAATACAATATCGATTTTCGAATAATACTTACATTAATAAATAACCCAGCGAATTGTCGATGTTTAACTTAAGTGTCAAAAAACGGTGTTACTGGTGTGAATTACTTTTTTTCTGTGGTGGCATCGCTAACTCCCGATGTAGTTTAGGGTAGTATTATGTGAGTGCATAAATATGAACAATATTACAGGCCGTTCTGCACATATGGATGGAACTGAAAGTTTAAACTGAAAAATTCTTAAAACATCAAATAAGGGTATTCATGCAACGTCTTAAACTTTACGATGTCGTAAAATCGTAAAGTTTCCGACACACTTTTAATGAACGGACCAAAAAACATTTTGCGTATGTGGTAAACGATATGGTAAACAAATCAACTGTCAAACAGCTTAAAATATTTAATTTGATTTTAACATTCGTAAAATTTGTCATCCGCAATTTAAAAATGCCCAAAATCAGCCAAAAATGTAAATTTACACAATTATATGAACAAATTGCTTTCAATGATCTATTAATTCTTAAGTAATTTGGCGAAAATGATGGTAAGCATGGACGTATTACATACACGTCCATATTAATTTTTATTCTTCTATATTTGATTATCTGAAAATGGTTTGAAATGGAACAACCTTCAGTCTTTGTATTATAAACTTTTGCTTCGTTTCGACCAATTTTCGTTAACTTTTGCTTTCGGAAGTGAAGAGCGCTCACCGACCGCTCCATGCGTAAGTGAACTGAGAGAATTTTCTTCCGACATCTTCCGACTATAATTATCATAGTTCTACCTTAAGGGTGAATAAGATTTGTTTATTGATTCAAAATAGCTTTTAACGGCCTTTAAGTCCTACAAAAATTGGCGTTTCGTCCCGGCGTCTTGGACTCATCAGTCGACTATATAGTGAGGGCCTATGTCAATACGCAATTTTTGCTAAGTTCTGTTCATCTTACATAGATTTCTTGACGAATACCTAGTGTGAACTATATCCAACAAGACTAGAATTCCTTATCATTAAATTGGAAGTTTTTGTTTTTAGCCCAGGGCCTGGCTAGTGTTAATGTCGAATTCCTTTCAAAAAAAGAATCGAATTTTTTCTGTCAAAACGAATTTTTCTAGTGTAGCAAAATTCGTTTTGACAGAAAAAATTCGATTCTTTTGGAAAAAAAATCGATTCTTTTTTTGAAAGGAATTCGACATTAGTCTTCTACTTGGATGATGTATTTCAGTAGTATAGTATGTAGAATTTGTATTATTAAAAAAACCTTCTTAAGATTTTTTTATATTTATTTATTTATTTATCTACAGGCTATTAAGTTTAACAGACTACTAACAATAATTACAAAATTAATCTATTAAGAGTTTAATTTAACAAAGAAAGGATTTTAGATTTATAATCCATTCTATTTATTGCTAAATCTCTTTCATTTGAATAAATATTAAATAAATATATACGCCTAGTGAAAGGTTCATTACAATCATAAGTAGACCTATATAGCTTGGACAATTTAAAAAATCTCGCTGGCACATTCTTCTTTCTGGGACATATATTTTAAATATATTTAATATTACTGGGCTTTGGATTCTGTAAGAAAAAACATCATAAAAAAACAATAAAAACTGAAAAGATCGTCTTTTTTGTAGGGAATCAAGACCGATTAAGGTGCATCTTGAATAATACAATGGAGTATCAATATTCCATCGTAATTGTTTTACAACGAACCTGGTAAAAGCCTTTTGAACTCTTTCAATTCGATTAATGCCAACAGAAGTAGAAGGACTCCAAATAATTGAACAGTAATCTAGAAAAGGACGGACTTAAGACATATAAACAGATTTCAAAGCGAAAGGATTTGTAAATTCACTACAGTTTCTTTTAAGAAAACCAAGTATAGGGTTTGTTTTCGCAACAACATAATCTAAATGTAAAGAAAAAGGTCAATTTTGGATCAAAAATGATACCCAGATCACGGATCTCAGAATTACGCTCAAGATCTTGATCATAATAAATACCATAATTGTGAAACATTGACATTAGAACACGATGACCAGTAAAAACGAAACATTTTTTTATATTAAGTGGAAGTTTATTTGGCTAAAACAGTTAAATCATTTTGAAGATTAAAACAATCAGATGAACTTTTTATTCCCATAAATAATTTTATATCTTCGGCATAAATTAGACAAGACATATTTTTTAATAAAAGAAGAATTTCATTAATGAAAATACTAAACAAAAGCGGCCCAAAGTGACTTCCTTGTGGCACACCGGAAAGTACTCTAAATAGCATCATAACCATTTAAGAAGCATACCATGAATGCCAATAGATTTAAGTTTTTTTTTAATTAAAATTTGGTGAGAAATACGATCGAAAGCCTTGGTAAAATTCGTGAATATCGTGTCAACTTGGAATTTTGACTCAAAAGCATCGGTAGTAAATTTAGAATATAGCATAAGATTAGTAGCAGTTGACCTTCCAGGACTTATAGATAGGAGATATGTATATATGAAAATTTCAACAATTTTCCTTAACGGTTTTAAGCACTTGTATGGGTGGGAGGTACCGTTATTTTTGGTTATACAAATAATATTAATTTAAAATCTGCTAGTTAATCTTAAAAAACTGCTGTGTGCCCATTTTAATAAAAATCCATCGTCGTTTTCAAATTTCTTAAGTTCTCAAAAAAAATTTAAAACTTTTTTAAAAATTAAAAAAAATATATTTTGAAAATATTAAAAATTGATCAAAATCAGTTGCAACGTTTTTGAGAAAATCGAAAAAATGGTTCTATGAGACCCATTTATAACCATTTTTCGGAATTCACATTTTACAGCTTTAGAACCGGTTATTGTTCGATCTGAATGCATAGCTTTTTCTGTCAAATGAAAAATGTTTTGTTGTTTGTTGTGATCTTGTGTGGGCTAGTGCTAAACTAAACTAAAAAAAAAAGTAATTATGGAGGAAGTTCATAATTTGGATTTCATAAATTTTATGGTGTTTTTTTGTCAAAAAGCCAATGACAGGCATGTCAAACTACTGACAAAAGTTTCATGGAAAGTTTCATTCATTGATTTTGAGAACAATTCATTAAAATTTGAATGAAGCTCCCTATTAATTAGATACGTAAGTAAAGACCTTTTTTAAACAGTATTCAATTTCAGGTTCCGATAATTACTTAAAAGTAACCGGTTCTAAAGTTATAAAATGAAGCAAAAAACAAAAAATGTTCAATACGATTTGTATGGAAAAAAGAACAGGACAGACAGGCGAACAGAATTGCGGGATCCACTTTTTTCGACTTCGCTTCATCGTAATTTCAGGCTTGATAAAAATCTCGAGTTCCATATTTTACGAATACAGTTTGCCATATATATGTTTATACATTGTACCTACATTTAGAGCTCCCACACAACAGTTTTTTTATCGGCCGATAGTTTTGTCGGTTTGGGCTGCCAGTGCACACACTGGTCATAAATACAAATAAAAAAATTTCGGAAGTAAAAATGAAAGTCTAAAAACAAATCTTTTTCTTACAACAAAATAAAATATTTTATTTGTTTTTTTTCTCTTTTTCGTCATATAGGTATGTATGTAAATTCTTTGTTTGTCTTATACTAGGCGAATATTTTCTCCTCCCTTCTCTTTTTGGTCACTACAGTACCCGGCTTGTGCTGCGCATCTGGATGATTTATCAATTCTGGTGGACACGTGGAGACCGGACTTGCCATTACACATTGTTTCAAATCATAGAATAACTGACTGTCGTCTTTGGTGACAAAACTAATAGCCATACCAGTTTTGCCCGCACGACCAGTACGACCAATACGATGGGTATAATCTTCGATAGACTTAGCCATGTCGTAGTTAATGACCAAAGAGACATCCTTAATATCGATACCACGACCAGCAACATCAGTTGCAACCAACATATCCTTGGCGCCACTCTTGAGGGCTGCCAATGCGTACTCTCTCTGTTCCTGACCTTTGCCACCATGCAATGTACAAGAATTGTAACCCAGTTTCTCAAGACCTTTAGCCAATACATCGGCACCTTTCTTTTGATTGACGAAAATAATAACTGGTGGTTCGATCCCTCTCGAAAGAATCTCCATCAATTTCTTGCGTTTGTCGTTCTCGCCCATCATGTATACAATTTGTTCAGTACGCTCAGTAGGCTTGCCAACCGATCCAATGTAAACAGTTGCAGGTCTTCGTAGATAGGAGCGCGCTAAGCGTTCAACAGCTGGGGGCATCGTAGCCGTAAACATCACAGTTTGACGATATTTCTTTTTCGAGTAGAAGTTCTCCATGAGTTTGCTAGCATCTTCGGCTTCCTCGCTGTCTGGCTTTAGATTTGTAACTGGCATGTATTCCAGAATCTTTTGAACGTCCGGTTCGAAACCCATATCTATCATTCTGTCAGCTTCATCCAGTACAATGTATGTGCACTGATTGAGCACAAGATAACGATTTTCCAAAACATCGATAAGACGACCTGGTGTTGCAATTACAATTTCACATCCCAAACGTAGACGGAAACCCTGTTCCTCCCTGGACAAACCACCCACTACCACAACCGTACGAATGCCCAAGGGTTGACCAAATTTAATTGTTTCTTCTTCAATTTGTTGAGCCAATTCACGAGTCGGAGCCATAATGATGGCATAGGGTCCTTGGTCGACATCTTCAAGACGTTCAATCTTCGGTAGTGATTGAATCCACGACAATAATGGTATAAGAAAAGCCAATGTCTTACCAGAACCAGTCTCAGCCACACCAATGATATCACGATTCTGTAGACCAATTGGAATAGCCTGCCGCTGAATGGGTGTAGGTTCTTTGTAACCAACATTGTCGATGATATCAGTGATTTCTTTTGGAAATCCAGATTCTTTCCAATTTCTAATAGGATTAGGTATTTTACCACCTTTAATCGTAATGCTGTAGTCCTCGCGGAAAATACGCCAATCACGTTCGGTCATTTCATCGTGATCCTTTTCAGACCAATGGCGATCATCCCATTTTTGTTTGTCTTCTTTGCGTTTTACTTTTTTCAATCGAACTTTTTCTTGTTCTTTTTCAGCTTCAGTTCGTCTTTTTTCGAGCAGATCACCATAAAATTTACTTTGAGTTCGCTTTTGTTCCTTGATGTCAATGCCTAAGGAATATGAAACAATAAGTATATTTTGCAATAATAATTAGAATAATAAAGAAAATAAAAATATATATTATGCAATATTATGTCGAAAAGGGTATTTTAATTATGGTCTTTTTATTAGATTCAATAAAATATTGAATATGTACCTATACCTACTGCATTTTTTATAACCTTTAAAACAATAAATTATTAATGATTACTAAGGTGAGGTCTCTGGAATCTATGCCGAACCTTTAATCAGCTTTTTTAAGGAAATAACAGGAACAAAGAGCGCTCTCTAGGTCCATTTTTCACCAAATAAAATGAGAAAATAAGCAATGTTGTAAATAGTAAAATTGAAGTTTCTTTTTAAATTCTATTAGTTAGGTGGTCTTTTTTTTCTATTTCCAAATTAAAAATTCGCTAAATATGTATGAATGTAAATAGAGAAAAACAGGAAATACATATTATATCAAATACCCTAATAAAGGTAGTATGGTAGGTATTGTTAGTAACAGTTTTTGATAAAGTTATGGATACTTTACTTCCAAACTTCCAAACATGTACCTACTGTGTGTTCTTCATCATTTTTTTGTACCCATTACTTATAAAAACTGTAAAGAAGTATTACCTGCAACATTTCCACGACCAAAGAACTGAACATGATGTCTTTCTTTGTACAAGTTATTATAATCAATAGACGTGTCCTCTCCAGCGTCCCAATCAAACACAAATTTTCTGTCGTTTAATCTTCGAACCCTTCGCTTCTTCTTTATAATTCCCAAATATCGTTCACGGATAGCCTCAAGCTCCTTCTCCTTGTCTTTTTGGCTGAGATCGTCAACACGTTTGATTTCTTTATCCCTATCATCCTTGTGCCGGTCTCTATCCCGTCCCCTGTCATAGTCTCGTTCACGAACGTCGCGTCTCTCGTCGCGTCCTCGTTCTCGTTCATTATCAGGTTTCATAGGAAAATTATTCTCAGATGCAGCAGCAGATCGACTGGCTGCTTGATTGGCTCGCATTACAGCAACTTCTTCTTGTCGACGTTTTAATGCTTCCGCAGCTCTTTGCTCTTTTGTCAAGAAAACAGGCTTACTTCGGGCTTCTTCTTCTTTCTTCTTTTTCTCCAGAATTTCCTCCAAAGAAAGTGGCTCTGTTTTTTTGCCTTTAAGTATCTCTTCGTCTTCCATTTGAATTTTTAAGTCAATTTTTGTAGGTTTCTTCTCGTCGATGTTTTCTTTTTTGGGCATTTCATTTTTCATTCTATCCCTGGCCTTCTCAGGGGGATCTGCAATATTACGATTTCTTTCACGAGACTTGGATCTAGAACGTATCGAACGCATTGTATTTCTTTCTGCAGATCTATCTCGACCATGTCGGTCCTTTGAACGTGATCTTGATCGACGCCGACGTTCCTTATCCCTTTCGCGACCACGATCCCGATCTCTTTCACGTTCTCTATCTTTTTCATACCTTTCCCGCGATCGGGAACGTCGTTTTTTATCACCAGCCATTCTTATTATTTGTAAAAGTAATTTCTTTTGATAATTTTAAATAGATTTTATAAAATTGTGAAAAAACAGAAAATTATAAACACACACTCGCTGGCTAAATTTCTTTAAAAACGATTAAACGTCATGCAATTCTTTCGATCAAAATTCGAAACTTCATAAAATGGTTTGTTTGTTTTTGCTTTATTAGCTTTGTTCAATGAGAAAAAAGTCCCCTATCACACGAGGAACAGGGGCCTATTTCACAGAACATACATCACATACATTACAGAAATGTATGTGACGTAAAATAGGACCCATATGAGTGGGCGTAAATTTTAATTTTTTTTTAATTATTGACGCATAAAGTTGACGCATAGTTTTTCTAAAAATTGAAAATTTACACTGAGCCATCTTTGATGACTACTTTAAGGTACATACATTCATACAATGTATGTGATGTATGTTCCGTGAAATAGGCCCCAGGTTGCTCAAAAAAAATTGACGTTTTCTTTTAATAGCTGCGTTTTATTTTCCCCCAGATCCAATCCATAAAAATAGAACAACCCAGGATTTCAGTGACAACGTAAATAAACTTAATAATCGAAGTACAAATAATAGAAGTACGCGTCTATTACGAGACGCTTCGTGTGCAGAAGAGACAACGGACTTGGTTGTCTAAACCTTTGGTTAATATAACATTTTATTTAATTAAATATTAAAGCAAATTTTTGACTATAATTTCAAACTGAATAAAGGTTCCCCCACACCAACGCGAATTTTCGGTGGCGACGACGAAAACAATAAAAACAACGTGTTGTTTTCATTGACAACCACATGTTGTTATTGTTGTTTTCGTCGTCGCCACCGAAAATTCGCGTTGGTGGGGGGGAAGCTTAAAATTCAAAAGCCAAAAACTGTCAAAAAAAATTGGTTTAAACAGGAAATGACTGGAATGCTGGTTTTTAATTGACAAATATAAATTTTTAAAATTTATAATAAAATCAGAATTGATTTAAAATGCACTTTTGTAAGAGGGCAGACAGCCTAGTTGAAAAATCATATTGTAATAATAGGCGTTTTTCTTTTTTAGCCCCGAGCGTGGCACTGAGCTGTCAAAAAGAAAACTATGTTACTTTTTAACTCGGAGCGTTCCGAGCTCTCAACTTGCATTTCATTTTTAGCTCAGAGCTCGACCGGGGCTCGCTCGATGAGCTCGGAAAAAATGACCGAGCACATCGAGCACAAAGCTGAGCGCGGCTAACTTCATACAATTTTCATGTAATTTGGCAGATATTGAATCCCTAAATTTGGATCGACTTGATCACGTCTCAGTATTCATAGAAACTCAAAAAAAGTTCCTTTCTAATCAGATAAAAGTCCCAAAACGATTCCACACATTTAATTATTTTTTCTTTTTCATTTCAAAAAACCATAAAACGGAATGAAATCCCATGCACCACCTGAATGAACTGCACTCATTAACACAATAAACTCTCTTTTTATACCTATTCTTTTTTTTAATTAGATTAGGATTAATTTAGATTTTATTATATTCATAATAAATTTACAATTTTAAATTCGGTTTACAAATCTTTTATGCCATGGCATAAGCCGTCTGCAGATTGACAAGTTTATGATATATAACAAAGTACTTAAAAGGTACATTATATAGATATTTATTTTTCTTTTTGGATTATGTTTGTCTCTTAAAATTTGGTTTCGGTATCGTAATGTAGATTTCATTTTGTAATTAAAAAGATTGGAGAGATACAAAATATATAATATTTTGAGTTTCATCCGAACAACATTCCACCTGGAAAATTTGACATTACCTTTTTGCCTATCATTTCTTCTTCTGATTTAAAAAAAATATAGAAAATCGTTTAATCCGACATCATTGTTTCTTATCTCAGAATTTGTATTTTGACTAAATTAAATTCACGAATGTCACAATTTTCCACAACAACTGAAATTTTTTCCTATGTTGCCGTATATTGGGAAATGAAAAATTTCACTTTCGTATTTTGCTACTCATTTCCTGTTGTGAATTTCATACCAGTGAAATACGCGTCACTTTTGTATGAGACTTTCATTTACAATCGAACTAAGTACTAGGCTCACTATCTAAAATGAAATTAAACTGACTATGAGGTAGCATTTTAAAATTTAGATATGGAAACAAATGTGTAAGGATGGAACCGAAATAACTTTATCGGAAACTTCACTTCCGATTTGCAATCCGGATTTTTATTCTGATTTGAGAAACGTATAATTGAAGTTCTTTCTGTGCTACCATATTGTGACGACTGCAGAGCCAAAACGTTTGTTTTCCACTTTGAGACGGTTAAAAAACGTTGGCCACAACAACTGCCTTAACGGATTAGCTTTTTGAATATTCACAAAGAAATCGATGTAATCATTGAAGATATGGTGAATCAAAAAAAGGAGAATGGAATTAATTAATCTTTTTACCAAATTCTATTACCTACATTCTTATATTCTTAAAAATATCAAAAAACGAATTAAATCACTTCATAACTTAGGGAGTGTTTTTTGTGTTTTTCCTGTTTTCGTTTTCTTACTGAAATTTTACTTTTTATGCATATAAGATGGATAATTGTAAGCAAGATTTTCATTTTTGTGCTAGTTTTGTTTTAGTGGTAAGTACTTTAAAAAAAACTTCTACTAAAATTGAGATTGACAAACGTTCTATATGGCAAGTAACGTTGTTAACAGTTTTTGGTAAATTTGAGTTTACTAAAATACAGATCATTCCTACAATAGCAAATAAAAACATAAATAAAATAGATAATTTTTTTGTATGAATAATATTAGGAAGACGAAGATCTGTTTTTAAATATACAGCGCAATTCTCGATGAATATTCCCGGAGAAATGTTTCCCCATATAACCCCATATTTTGCTCAAAATCGAAAGTAAACTTTTTAATTGCATGTGCCTGGCCTAAAGCTGATGCGAATCAAAAAATCCCATACAAAAAAGATAACGAAACATTTCTCTCTGCAGTATCACATTATTCAGCAAACGAAATTTATAATCAGCCTTATCACGTATTCCATCGTAATCGGAAATTCGTTACGAATCCCGAAAAAAACTATCACAGATTCCATCGTAGTGGAAAATCTCATACAAATAGTCATTACGAACGGATTCGGTGATAGTTTTTTTCGGGATTCGGAAAATTTTCCGATTACGATGGAATTTTAATTAATAATGATCTGTAGTCAAAAAGTTTTCTTTTATTCCATCTATTATTATTATTATTTCTTACAATCAAATTAAAAATCCATCTAGAAACCGTCACGTCGGTTGATTTAAAAATAAATGCAGTTGGATTGAAGTAATACACAAAAAAGTTTATTCAATTAAATAAAATACAGTATATTAAAACTGTTTACTGTTTTTGATAACGTTTGGCAGATATATTTTCAATGAAACCGCAACTATTCTCAGGATCAAACAAAAATACGTTGCAAAGTGGTGCCTCTTTTTTTGAGATAACTTTGATAACTTCTTGAGCCAGAACGCCGCCAACGACAGCAGCTGTTGGTGAAATTTGACTGAAAACATTTGTAAACCAAGACGAAGGAACTATATTCTCATTGCTTAATTCATCCCGAATTTTTGTCAATTCAATAATATCTTTTTCACGAGTTTGATACGAAGGATCTTTTTGGAAAAGCTCGCGAAACCTTTGCAGTATGCGCAAAACCAAAAATGCTGGTCCCTTGCGCTTTAAAGTTTTCTGGAATTCTGAAGAACTGTAATCAAAATCGAATACTTCTTTCAAGGGAGGAAACTCCAATTCTCTTTGAATTGTTGTGGTCACAAGTTCTGTCTTGGTCTTTTCGTTTGGCTCGGAGATAACTTTGTGTTTCACTGTATCCCTAAAAGCAAGGTGATAAGTTATTTGATAAATAAATAATCTTAAAGAAATACTCACTCCAAAAAAGAATGTTTTTGCAAATCGGCACAGCAGTATCCAAACATACCCCATACGTCTCCACAGAAGAATTTTATGTTCTTTTTGCGGCAAATATTGTCAACACGAATTAACTCAGATTCCGGTGATCCGATAATCACAACCACATCGAATTCAGTAAAAAAAACTTCATTCTTCTTTTCTAATGGTTCTGTATCGATTGAAATTTCAACCATTGGGTTAAGCTGTCTGGCGCGTTCGACGGACGCTGTAGCTCTGTTAACACCTAGTGAATCTCGGGACGCAAGAAATTGGGAACAAAAATCTACTTCCGAGACAACTTTATTATCGTGTAACTTAACAGAATTGACACCGGATAGGATTATATTCTTTGTGACTTCAGCTCCAATTCCATTAAGTCCAGAAATAAGAACTTTAGCTGTGCGAAGGCTAAATAGAGGTTCGTAAATGTTTAAAAAAAATACAAAAGTTTTCCTTACCGCTTCTGAGATTCTAACCCCCAAAGACGGATTTGACGATCGTATAATTCATTTTCAGCTTCAGTTAGTTCAACACTGTTAGCGTCTCCAATTTTTTCAATTTCAATACCCATATTTATTTTGTATTGTTTATTTAATTTAGAGATTTTTAAGAAGAAAAACAAAATAGAATATTAAACCCGGCATAAAATTGAAACCAAATGAACAGAGTCAGCAATGGCTCATGGCTGTTTGTTTGATTTTGAGCAACTTTTGGCGTTCACCCTTTTTATTTCCACTTTCCAAGGTCTTCCACTTTTCCAGGATGAATGAACGAGTGGGCCTGTTTAAACTATTGAAATTTTGTAGTTACTCGAATTCAGAAAAACGAAATATAGTCCCCTTTCACACGAGGAAACAAGTTGCCGGAGATTTTTTTGACGTTTTCTTTTAATTTCCTTAAAAATCTCTTGTACCTTTCACACGAAGAAACAAAATCGTGAAAACTTTCTGTTGTTTCTTTATAAAGTAGCTTGGTTGAACACACACTACTGTGTATGTGAAGAGGAATGTCAAAAAAATCTCCTCAAATCGTTGACCGGGGAGATTTCATTTTCCCCTCTTCTTGCCCTTCTCACCCATAAACTAAAAGTTGCTGGAAACTCAGTTTCCTCGTGTGAAAGGGGACATAGAGATTTCGCTCCGTCAAAAAAATAGAAAGCGAAATAAATTTTATAATCAGTATATTTTGATAGCCAAATTTTTCGTTGAAAATTTCCAAATTCGATTCCAAATTATCTCATTCCCATTTAAATTCACATTTCGAAATGAGGTAATTTCAGCAAAATTTCCACGAAATTTGGTTGGAAATTCCGTAAAAACTTTATGAAAACACCCAAGTCGAATGCATCTATGGTGGAAACCCATTTTTTTTTTTTTTTTTTTACTGAGACTTTAGAATAAGGTTTACATAGGTAGGTATACATTTAGATTGTTTGATAGCGGCTATAATGTATTGCCAACTCTTTCGGTTGCATATAATAGCTGCGTTTTATTTTCCCCCAGATCCAATCCAGATCAGATCATGAAAATAAAACAATCCAGGATCTCAGTGACAACTTGTTATATACCCAACTCTTTTTTTCCTTTGTTTTTTTTTATTCGTATACACCCTTTGTCCTTTTTCTTTACACTACTGACGACATTTACAAATTAAGGGTGTGTGTTCAAAATGGATTTGGAAATCCAAATTCAAAACAAAGTTGGATCTTGTGTTGTTTTTGTAATACATGTATTTTTGTAAGCAAATCCAATCTGGTTCGGATCTTGGGGAAAATAAAACACAGCTAATATGTTTGCCTCATGGCGCAGCTGTTGTGGGAGAAACTGCTCTTGCTCAGGAGCTAGAAATTGGTGTGTTCAGAAAAATGAGATCTCAGAGAATTTTCTCACTCAAAAAGTGAGCAAGCGAATCCAAAATTTTTTTTTCTAGAGTTTAGACAGCAAAGCTGAGAAATTTTGCTGAGGAATCCTGTTCAGGTAACTGAGATTGCTGACATCTCCGAGATCTCATTTTCCTGAACATGCCTAGTACAATTACTTGGCAACACATAGTCACCTATGTGAATATACAATCATGTCGATTATGGAATCCGCAATACTAGATCCGCAGTGGTGCAGTACAGTGTTCTCTTTCCTTCTCACGACAAATGGGTAGAGAAAAAAGAGTGTACTGCTCTGCGAATCACTGCGGATGCAGTATCGCGGATTCCATAATCGAAATGAATAGCTGTGTTTTATTTTCCACCAGATCCAATCCATGAAAATAAAAGAACCCAGGATCCTAGTGACAACTTGTTATATAGCCAACTCTTTTTTCCCTTTGTTTTTTTTTTTTTTTTTGTATAAACTCGTTGTCTTCTTTCTGTACACTACTGACGACATTTACAAATTAAGGGTGTGTGCTCAAATGGATTTGGAAATCCAAATTCAAAACAAAGTTGGATCTTGTGTTGTTTTTGTAATACATGTATTTTCGAAAGCAAATCCAATGGTTCGGATCTGGGGGAAAATAAAACACAGCTAATATTATACAACACAGATACAAAATATCTTAAAGTTAAAGTTACTTAAATCTAATGGGAAAAAGGGGCAAAGGGGAAGGAATCGCTAAAGTGCGATGAGTCAGGGCATGGGTGAATATAAAAATATACAGATTGACGTGTGTTCGGGATTTGAATTTAAAATTAAATTTAAATTTAAGATTTTAAAATTTTGGAGCGAAATTGCTCTAATATGATAAATTTGTGGGAATAATGACAGTTTAGAGTATAATATTTTTTTCCAGTTGTCGTACTATTGATTATTTTTATTTTTTTTTAAGGTTTATTTATTTACATACATGTAGAGTTATAAGATACTTTATTATAAGTTACAGTTTAATATAGTATAATTTGAACATAGATAACATAAATACAAGAGATATGAAATACATATAGTTATAAGAAATATTAGGGGTATTCCCGATCCGATGCAAACTGGTCTTGCATCATTGCAAAAGTGTAAAGTTTTTTTTTTACAATGGGGTTAGGGTATAGCAAATTTACACTTTTGCATTTTTGCAATGATACAAGACCAGTTGCATCGGATCGGGAATACCCCTATTAATTAACTTTCAATGTGAGAGAGGTAAGTTCTGCCCGCAAAAAAGCATTTGAAAAAGTAAACACGAAGTAAGTTCACGCGGTGTCAGTTAGGAGTGATTTGTTTCCGGCCGCAGACGTCACCGCCAATAACCCAAAGCCAATCTGTGCCCATTGAAAATGTCAAGATTTGATGTAAGAAAACCGAAACAGAAAGAGAACACAACAAAAAGAAGCTATTAACTGCCAAAATTCAAAATTAAATTAGCTGTCAAACGAAATTAGTAAATTTGCAATGAAAACACTTTTTCTGTAATTTAAGCAATTACCTACATTTCGGCTCGAATGAAAATGTAGCATATACTCAGATGAGGAATCCTGTTCATGTATATTAGATTGCTGGGGTCTGAAGAAGTTGAGAATATGAAAAATTAAAAGTCCTATATTCTGGCAAACCTCACTGATACCTCAGAAGTCACAACAACCTCACAAGGTGAGGTGAACTCGATTTTTTGAGGTTTTCGTGTTCTGGCGTTGTGGGGGCTCACAACTCGCAAGTCACAAGCCTTTGTGAGGTTGATTTCTTGTGAGGTTGTTGTGAGGTTCTCAAAAGGAGATCACAATTTCGATAGTTTTTGTGAGGCTCACAGTTGTGAGGGTACGAAAACGTCACAAAATCGATTTCACCTTTCCTCGTGAGGTTGTTGTGAATTGTGAGGTATCAGTGAGGTTTGCCAGAATAGGGCTGTTAAAATACTTTTGTTTTTTCTTGTCTGAAAAAAACATTTTATAACCAAATCAACATGTTAACTGGTGAACAAAATGTATCCTCTGTCGTAATGGAAAGAAATTAATTTCTCCATAAAGAAAATTATTGTTGACAAAACTCGTCGAGTACGATGGACATAGAACAGCAAGTGGTGTAAATATGTATGTATGTGGCTCACAATCATCTTCGTTGTAAATGAGTTCATTGCGTTCAACAAAAATTCAGACCTTAGCCGAGTATACAGTTCTTTTGAACAAAAAAAAAAAACATAAGTGGTAAGAATTTTTTTTTTTTTTCAGAGGAAAAAAAATCTGAGTTGAAATAAAAAATTGTATTCGTTGTCCTCTTTTTTTTCCACAAAACAATTGTTTTGCGCAAAAAAGTTTCCGTGGTGAATATAAATTTTTTTCAACAGGTTTGGTTCACAGTTCGATAGTAAAATTTTAAACGTCAAAAATTTTTTTTTGCGATAAAATCACTTCCATAAGAAGTACATGTATTTTTTTTTGAGGAGGAACTGTGTACTAGGCTTTAGCAATCAGAATAAAAATTTCACCGCGCCAAACCTTACCTATAATTTCTAAACTTTTTTTTAAACTTTCGATACATTGTTGAAAGACAATTTTTCATCCCTGGTTCACTCCTCTTCAAAAATTGACATCCGAGTACATTGACTTACTATATATGGACTGCCAGGAGCCAACTTCACGATGGTTCCACCTATAACTAAACGCCGCTAGCTCTAACATAGGACAAGCGGTAAACACTTTAAAACATTTTGACACTTCAGTTTTGTTTTGTGCTTGTTTTTTTTTCATTCTTTTTTCCATTCATTTTTGTTTGTTTTTTTTGTCATTTTAGAAAACTTTATTTACAAAAATAAATAAAAGATTATGAATAAATTAAATGTATTAATTCCACCGCATAATTTTGAACGCATATCTGTAAAAAAAAGTTATAAAATTCTGTGAAACTCAGCGCTTTGGCTGTTCTCACAGAGCATGAAGACCTAGTCAAGAAGGTTCTGGTGACCAAAGAAATGTATCCCCAAGTGCGACTGGTTATGGATCGGTTTCCGGCCGTGTAGACATCCTCCTTAGTTAGAATCTGTCCTACGACACTCGTGCTAGCTAGAATTGCGTCCAAGTGCCTTCTGGCACTTGGCACAAGTAAATAATAAATATTTATGTACTTGAAAAAATTATCTCCAAATGCTGTTGAATCACCATTTTTTATCCAAATTTAAACAAAAAATATAATTATAAAAAAACAAATTTACCACGCACGACGCAAAATGTGAAATGAAAATTAAAATTATACACAAACGTCAAAATATAAATTTTAGCAAAAACAGATGGCTCAGTTTTTTATAAGAAATAACAATAGATGTCCGTAGTTTCTATGGCAAAAAAAGCTTGCTCAGACAGAGTAGCAACAGATGGCACTGAAAATAGTTACTTCTCTTTGCCGCGTGTCCTACCATAGCGCTCATGTCACTAGGGAGAGGTGGAACCATTTTCATTTCGGAATTTGTATGGAAATGACGCTCGACTAGCAGTCCATATATAATAGGTCAATGTCCGAGTAACTTGATATCTAATTAGATCCGTTTGGCAACGTAAAATTTCTTGCGAATCTGCACAATATTTTCATAATTTACTGTCAAAACCAATAGAAAAAGAACTCGATTATTGCAAATTTGTTGAAAAAAAAGCTACCAAACACATATTTTTTATTTGATTTGATTTGTTTATTTTTTTGTTTTTCATTAAAGATTTAGCTATGGGCGGCAAAAGCTATTGGTGTGATTATTGCGAGTGTTTTATGAAAAATGATATAAACGTTCGCAACAACCACAATATAGGAACGTCTCACAACATCGCCAAAGCAAATTACTTACAAAAATTCAAAGGTAATTTTAAGTATAGATATTATTATTTTGTTTTAATAAAATTGTACGAATTCTAATCTTCATTCCTACATTTATGATTTATGTATTTAATGTTGCAGATCGTCAACAGATAATAGCAGAAGAAAAGATAAAGATTCCATGTAAAAGAATTTCAAACAATCAAGAATGCACTTTTGGATTTTTCTGCCGCTTTAGCCACTACACCTCTGAGGAAATAAACTATTTTCAGTTGATTGGTAAGTGCTTCTTTAATGAAGTGGAAAAAGCAATAATCATTTCAATATTTTCAAAGTTGATAAAAATCAATGTAAAAAAGAAAAACATACAAGCAAAACGGATCGTTTGCCATGGAACACCACCAAAAGTCGCAAACAATTACCGCTTCCAACACCTCCATCACTACAACCAATGGATTTTGGATTAATTACTGACTCTTGCTTCCATAGCCAATGGGGTTAACCAAATCCAAAACAGTTGCTTGTAAAGTAGATACTTATTGAGGATATTCAATTTTATTTATTTAATATTATAACTCGTCCTGTTTTTCTAAAACAGTTGATAGTTTTTCCAAAACACCACCTATGCTAGCATTTTTTCCAAATTCTGTATAGTATGTTTTCGCATCTGATCCAGCGAGATTTTTAGTTGTTGGATTGCACATATGAGCCAACAGTAAGTAAACTAAATGTTCTGAAATGAAAATATCAAAATAATTACTAACAAATTTACATTTTAATTTAAATAAATGTTAAAAGACGATAACAATAAAAAAAATCTTGGAATTAGGACATATCGAGCTTTAAGGACAAATCGTTCCAATTTTGCCATAACCATGTTTTTTAAGACTTAGACAAAACTAATGATAACGTTTAACTGATTATAAAAAGGTATGAACCTGTTCCTTTTATAATTTATCCAGAAATAAATTAAATTTAAATTATACAAATATTCTATATTTTATTGGGAGAAATAATTTTATTTTATTCAGATTTTCAATAGTTTGTTAGGATAGGACATAAAAGGGAAGCAATTTCTAATGCAACATGAACCGTTATTAGATTTGTTTTATTAAATTTCTGTCACAAAAACATTCACTATCAATTCAAGCTTTAATTAATATAACCCAACCATCCAATGTATGAGCATATGTATGTAGGTACCTACATATAATATGTAAATAATATATGTAGTATGTACATTTGTTCAATGTTTTGTTTGTACTTACCATATCCTAATTCCATTGAAAAGAATAGCACCGAACATCCACGTTTCATGTCAGTTGCATTTAATATTTTTTGTTTAAAATCATTTATTTCACGTCCTTTGAAACTATCACACTGCCTGCAGTAATGGCGCAAAAATGTTTTTTCATCAGCAAGCGGATCATCCAATCCAGCTAAACTATTTAAATTTAATCTATTATCTACTATATTGAGTATCTTTTCTGCCATAAGAAACTCGTTCTTTTTTACAGCTATATGCAATGGAGTTAACCCATCGTCGTTTTTTGCTAAAAGTAATTTTAAATCGACTTTCATCAGGAGTGATTCAAGTGTTTGGATTATTTTTTTTTGTTGTTTCATATCATCATCATTGGAAAGATATTTTACAGCCAAATGGATGATATTGTTGCAGTCACTATCGACGTCATCTAGATTAAGATCTTGTTTTAACAGTTCATCGATTATGCTTTTTATACAATTTTCCTTCACAGCCAACTGAATAAGGTTAAGGTTCTGTCATAAAGAAATCAATTCAAAGAATTAAACTTACAAAATTTATCAAATAATAATGATTTTTTTTTGTACAAAAATTAAATAAGTTTTGAAGAGCTCATTTTTCGGTTCTACTATTTTACGATGGGTGTTCATTTGAGATTAATTTTGTTCTAAGTTCTTTCAGCTAATAATATATCCCAACCAAAATACAAGCTTAATATTTTATAAAGAAGTGTTTATTGTTCATAATTTTAAAGAGAAGTTATTTTTTATTTAATTTATGAACTGACAAAATTAAAATTAAAATCAAAGTTATTTCTATAACTTGAACTAAATATAAAGTAGAAGTGTAATCTTCATATTTTAACAATTAATAATGCTGCGAGTATTATTCTCAAGCTCTCCAGAACAAACCTGCAATTGGGAAATATCTTGAAAGTAGGTCTCGGAGAATTGACTTTTTACTAACTTTTTGACCCACACAATTCATATGTTCATATGTATTTGCGATTAGCTTATCGATTGTTTACTTTGCGAAAATCTGATCATCAAATGAAAAAAATCAATCAATAGAGAAATGACTGTTTTTGAGAATTTCGTCTCACAACCCTGTTATAATGAATGGATTTGAAGGATCCTGTTTTTTGTATCTTCTAATCTTAGGTTATAGCTGTCATTAAAAACCATCATTGATAATTTGAAATTTTTAGTTTTGAGAAATTTAAAAAGCAAAATTAAAGAGCAATATTTGGTTGTCATACAGCTCTATTCTGCTAACCGATCCGATCGATTTTTTCGATTCACGTGAATTGTTCACTTAATTTGTCACAAATTCTTCTTTAAAGCTTTACCAATAATTGTTTTTGAAATTGTGGAGTGAATCCAATTGTTAAAATTTTATTTTTTAATATGCTTTTTGGAAGATTCATTTTCCGCCAACGGAAAATACGGATTGCAGAATACGAAAATCCACGCGAACGTTTAGCAAAATAGGACTGATAATCTTCATGCCAGGTATTCAAGGAACAATCCGTACATTTTGGCCCAAACTTCTTAATGAAATTGACTTATTATTTAAATGGTCATTGGTAAGGTAGTTCAATCATTTCAATTTCACGAGAAAGAATGGGCCAAAACGATTTAGGATTCTTTGTGTAATAACACACTTGCAGTTAGGCTGCCAAACTTTCGCACCATCATGTTAATATTGCAGGTGGGTGAGCTACCACCATGTTTTTATAGGTTGGAGAGTGGAGTTCTAACTATTTCAAAACTGCCGGTTCCCTTGAACCGGTTCAAATGTTTGGCTATTAGATTTTTTTTGTTTTTGTGTCCGTGGCCAGGTGAGATAAATTTGTTGAAAGATCTTTTAGGAAACATGTATTTTAATTTCTAAATCTTTCTATACCTAGTTTCTTTAAAATACGTTCAATAAATAAAATTATGTATCACTAGACTGGTTAAAAAACTTTCAGAAAACTCATTTTAAAAATTCATACAATTTTTTTGTTGAATTACTTTTGTAGATATTTTGTCAGCTGCAATTGCATTAAGCATTCTGGATCTTTCAACACTTTTTCTTATTGTACAAAATATTTGTCAAATAAGTAAAATGTATCGTCGCTGTAGATCGAATACCTCGTAACCCAGAAAAGTTTACTTTTTAGGTAATGATGCACTTTTATTGTAAACAACTAAAAACGATAGTTTCAAAGCTAAACGCATAAATAGCAGGCCAATGTTATTGGTCCTCAGTACTTTTATATCAAGTTTTTTGTTTCTCCTGAAAAATTAACTTTTCTGGGTTACAAGGTATTCGATCTACAGCGACGATATTGTAAATAGATATATTTTTGAAAATATACATAGTAAATAGGTATATTTGTAAAGTAAATATTGAGTGGGATAGATACTCGGTCTATGAAAGTTTGTCCGTACTTAGATGTTTTAAATGCTGGGGTTTCAACCTTACATCTATTCCTTGTAAAGAGATCTGTCAGGTATGTCCAAAATGCGGAGAGGAAGGGCATTCTTTCAAGGATTGTCCAAATGAGTTTAAAATATGTGTTAATTGCAAAAAGGCCAAAGAAAGACTTAATCTAACCGACATTGATATTAACCATGAATGTAGGGATAGCTGCTGTGAAAAACAATTAACATCTTCTGTGAAGTGTTTATGTTTAAATATTGGGGGAATTCGAACGAATTTAACTCAATTAGAAGTGAGAGTATTTCGATTTTATTTGCGCCACCGAAACTCATTTAACGACAGATATCGAAGACCCTGAATTAAGGTTGCTTAACTATAAAATTGTAAGATGCGACAGCATTTCTTGTCATACCGGAGGTGTGCTGTTTTTTGTTAAACCTGAATGGCAAATAGAAGAAATATGTAATATAGCAATTGGTAAAATGATTTGTTAACTTGTAATTAAAGTGTGCTTAAACAATATAAGTATGATCTTAGTTGCGGTTTATAGATCTCCGAATAAATAAAGCTCTCCCGAACATGTTTTTTGTGAATTTTTTAGAGACAAAATAGAAGATCTTTGTTTTTCATATTAGTTGTTTTAATGGGGGATTTTAACATAGATTGGTTTTCAAATGGATCTCACAAAACCAGAATTTCCAAAAGTATATCTGATGTTTCATTTAAGCAAATAGTGACGGAAGCAACAAGAATTACACAAACCTCGGCTACGTTAGTAGATTATGTTGTTTCAAATCTTAAATATATTCAGGCAAAAGTAAACAAAAACTTTAAAATTAGTGACCACGAAACGTTGCGAAATAAACTTTGCTAATAAAATTTGTACCAACAAAATTATTCACTCGTTGGCATTTAAGGAGAATGTTTTTCGTAGAGAGCTTATTGTAAATGATTTTCCAAATCTACGTTGCAATGAAGTAAACGATTCAACTAGGCTTTCAGTGTGGAAATTAAAAACCAGTTTAAGAAAAATGCTAATAACAAAATCAAATAACTTGGGGTGGAGAAGTGATAAAAAATAAGACTGGGAATAAGATAAATATGTTTTTTATAAGAAGTGTTGAGGAGATAAATGGAAGAATACCATTTGAGCAGTATTCAAACTCTATGAACATAGTGAAAGAACTTTTAAATTTTATTCAAATTAGTATGACTGAACTTAAAGAACGTCAATGAACAATAAAAGGGGTTTTAACGGTTTGTCAATTAAAATAATATTAGGTGCTCTAGATAAATCTAGATAAATGAATCTTTTGGTAGTGGTATTTTCCCGAACCATTGGAAAGAGTCAATAGTAGTGCCAAGAAAGTGAAAAGATTGTTCATAAACAGCTGCAAACATAATAAAGAATAGAATAATTAGACAGACTACCAGTCGGGGTTTAGACAACATCACAGCTGTGAAGCATTACTGAACCTAGTAGTTACGCAATGGAAGACAGAAGTTTATGATAAGAAAGTTATTGTTGCAGTTTTCCTGGATTTACAAAGGGCATTCGAGACAATTAATAGAGATATACTGGTGCAGAAACTGAACAGATAGATACGGTATTCAGGGAGTTGAACTTGAGCCCGAAGATGGATGACTGATATCCGAAACGCAAAACGAAAAAATTTTATGTTGTGACATTCGTAGTAGAAAATCTCATACAAATAGTCATTACGAACGGATTCGGTGATAGTTCTTTTCGGGATTCGGCAAAGTTTCCGATTACGATGGAATTCATGATAGGGCTGCCTATTAAAAATATTGTAATTAATGATGAAATAATTCAAAAAGTTGATGAAGTAAAGTAGGAGTTATTATAGATACAAAATTAAGTTTCGAATTGCACATCAACTACATATGTAATAAAATTGCTAAGAAAATTGGATTTTTTCAAAGAATAAGAAATAGAATATCATTGAACTGTGCAATACAAATATACATTGTAATGATAAAACCTCATTTTGAATACGGTTCAACAATATTCACCCTTATTGCGTTAGGCGTTTTAGTAAAACTCGTTTTAATAAAACTCCTAACGTGGTGACTATTTTTAGGATCTAACCGAATGACAGAAAGGTAACAAAAATTGCAAAATCATGGAATGCGATGTATGAATTTTGATGTGCAATAGGTTACTATTAATCAAAGGACAGTAATGAATGTACTTATTTTTATATCAAAAATTAAAAAATAATATGATCCAAATTATTTATGTAATGAAATAGTTTATGTATCAGGTGCTCAACCTCATAATTTGAGAAATAGAAGAGATTTTCGACTACCATTCTTTAAAACAAGTAGATCACAAAATATATTGTTTCACAAAGGTTTCAAATTATTTAATAACTTGCCAAATGACTTAAAGTCTGAAAATAATGTTGAAGCATATTTTGAAAAGAAGTTAATTTCATATGTTAAAACTAATTATAGGCGTGATGTTTTTGCAAACCCGGGGGGAATTGGTTGAAAAAAACGACAACGGGGATTAGAGATGCCATCACAGAAACAAAATGGAGTTTTCATACAAACTATCGATAACATGTAATTCCCGCCAGAAATATAGTTTTTCGGCGCGCTTAAGTTTAACCCAGATAATTCTCTGGGATAAGCTAAGCCCGCAGGGGATTAGTTGTTTTGCATTTAACATGTAAATTGTTTAGCACCGACGTCGTTTTTTTTATCCAATTCCCCTCGGGCTACCAAAAAAAAGCGCCTTATATTTAATTATCATTTTGTTGTTTTCTTTTTGACTAGTTTTAAGTTAAAAATTGTGAATAATAGCTGAAGCTAAATAAAGAATCTAATCAAAAAAATTTGTTCCAATAATTTTACTTACATCCTTATCTTCTGTAGTAAGACTCATCAGATTGCATCTTCGAAATTTCCACACGTATATTTGTCTTTTAAGTTTAGTCAGCTCATTTTGAACAATAGCTTCGTGAATGGGTCTGTTTAAAAACTAAATAGAATTTTGAGGCCAAACTAATCTATTTGAACTTACAATAAACCAGCATGATTATATTTGTCACATGTTTGCCATTCAATTGCCATCTGATTCTTTATTTTTTCGATAGAATTTTGACCGTGTAAAATGTGTTCATCGAGGTCAATGCTAAGAGCATTTGAGTCGCAGTTCTGGAAAAATAACGATACAGCATCATCATTTGAATCCATTCGCATTATTTTCCGTGGTTGTTGTTCATTATCGACTGTATTCTGTCCAGATGATAGGTATTAAGTAAATATTAAAAAAATGTCATTTTTGTTTATCTAAATTGTTTGATTACCTTATGTTGGCTATGTGGATCTTGCTTCAAGACCGGAACATTACTTGAATGTTGTGCAGTTTTAACAACTTTTGGATAATTTCTTTTCCTTTTTCGACGACGTTTTCCATTGTCTTCTGTCTTAATGGTGGTCTGTTGTTCGGTATCCGCATTATAAATTGTTTGCAAAAAGTTCCCTTCCGTTTGAGTTCCAACATCCATCACGGCCTGAGAAGGCACCTTGGATTTACAATTTGGACAACTTTGAATGCCGTTTATAGCATCAGTAACGCGATTGCGTACATCTTCGTCGGGAATTTTCAAAAGTACGGCGAATAACTCACGATATTCGGGTAAAAATCGTTTGCGACGAGAATAAATAGGATTTGAAATACCTTTCATTTTATAATAAAATAACAATTGTTTACTTAACTACAATAATCGGGGTACCTACTTCAAAATAAATTGATAAGGGGAGCTTGTTATTGAATTATTTGGGGTAATCCCCACATTCCAATATTGTTTTGATATATGACGGATAGAATGGAATTGGATGAATAAAATGAAAATTCATCTTGGAAATGATGTTTAAGGTGTGGTTGTATCGTCTTAAAATAAATATTTCTTAAATCTGTCTATATACCACAAGATATAATAGGCGTGCTTTTTCCAAGTCCGAAGGAAATTGGATGAAAAAAACGATTCGGGGCTAAATAATTTACATGTTAATTGCAACATCAACTAACCCCCAATGGGTTTAGCTAAACCCAGAGAGAACGGAGAAAAACTGTTCATATTACGCCTGTTTGGCAACTTTTTTTTTCAACTAATTGAGTTTTTTTCCCTATAGGTTTGACAGAAAAATGTGAAATTTTGTGCAAATTCACAAGAAAATTCACGTTACCAAACAGACCTATTAAGGGCCAGTTTGTTCACAGCTGATCATCTTTAATAATGGTCACGTTCGGGGATCAATCCAAAGCTATCCGGATCACAGTACACATATTAAAGGTAATATCATTAGCGTTTTCATTTTTGTTCAGTTCTGCGCATCTGTCAAAATTGAGGTATTATGGTGGTAAAATGGTGAGCCCAGTGCCTCTTTACTTGTCCAATCCCAATATTTTGTTGTTGTTTCTAATGATGCGTGCTGAGTTCCTATGGGCACTGGAAAAGCCATTTTTAAGTTTTTGACACTTCCAACTTTGACAACCTGCGCAATATATTAGGGGTATTCCCGATTCGATGCAAACTGGTCTTGTATCATTGCAAAAGTGCAAAGTTTTTTTTTTACAATGGGGTTAGGGTATAGTAATTTTACACTTTTGCATTTTTGCAATGATACAAGACCAGTTGCATCGAATCGGGAATACCCCTATTACCTTTAATATGTGTATATGTGTACTGTGATCCGGATAGGTTTGTGTGTGGTAATCTCTTGTGACAAAACAGCTGATGCAACAACAACCCAACGTATCTGAAAATTTTTGGATGCGTGGATAGCCTATCTCATAGTTTACCGAACGCAAGGAATGATTATTGCAACTGGGAAATCATCGTGTGTGCAATGTGCATGGAAATCAAATTTCATTTCAAGGAATCCATAATTTAAGTTGTTAACCATGAAAATTGCTAATCAGCCGATTTTTGTTGATTAGCGCGCGTTTTTTCTGAACAATTCGAATTTTTTCTGTAAAAAAAAAACTTGCTAATTTTGCAAGATTCAAGAAAGATTTTACACCGATTTGCAAACACACTTGCAAGATTTGAAATTTCTAAAATTGACTGTTGCGGTGCATTGACTTACTTATATTCTAGGGGTATTCCCGATTTGCAAAAATGCAAGTGTAAAATTGCTATACCCTAACCCCATTAGGGGTATTCCCGATCCGATGCAACTGGTCTTGTATCATTGCAAAAATGCAAAAGTGTAAAATTGCTGTACCCTAACCCCATTGTAAAAAAAACTTTGCACTTTTGCAATGATGCAAGACAGTTTGCATCGGATCGGGAATACCCCGACTGTAAATATTAAAAAAATAAAATAAAATCTAGGTCCAGTAGCGTCCATACCGCTGGCACCGCTGTTATACTGTTTTATGAGGGTACCGGCCACGACTATATTTTTGCCTCAAAAATTGTGTATGAATACACTATCCAGTGGATATAGAGATCAGTGATTCTTTGGTTGAAAGGAAGTCGCCATGAGATTGCTGAGATCTCCTAGATCTCATTTTCCTGAACATGCCTAATCGCAATGTACAAGCTGCCAATTTTGACATTTGGCTTTTCGCTTTAATGATGTGGTCAGTGTGCGTGCTACCGGTGATTTTTTTTGTTTTTATACAATTGTTTTGTTTTTAGAAAAGAAAACGTAAATAAAACCCAATTCAGTCAAATGGACTCAGATTCCCCAAAAATATGCTCTTACTGTTCAGCAGTAATTGAAAGCGATGATTTCCTGGATTGCTCAATATGCCATTCAAGTGTCCACATTAAATGTTTGAAACGACCAGGTACTCCTGGGGATATTCTCGGTGATGTTTTCTTCATATTTACATGTACTAATTGCTCAATGCTTGAAGGGAAACAAGAACAGTTTGTGCGGCAAAAGCTGCCATGGTAAGTGTAGTATATTTTTTTTGATAATTATAAGAGTTAAAGCGGAAAGAAATATTGACGTTCCATTCTCAGGTTAATGGTCATCACAATGGCAATCTACAATCTATCGATTAAGTCCAATGGTCTCAGTCATCATGGGCACTTTCATTGGAGAACTCACATAGTGAGTTTCATTGACAAACACTGGGAGCACTTGTTTGAACCAAACACGTAAGTTTATTTTGAAGAATCTTCGAGGACTACTTAACTAAATGATATTTATATACATTGAAACAAAAGAAAACGTCGAAAAAAGTGGATTGGTTCAGTGTCAGGAGCCCTATCGCATAACAGTCCGGAGTTCTTTCAATCCGGCCAAGAATTATTTCAAGAATCCGGATGGTGGAAACTGACTTATAATCAAACACCGAAATTTTATATGAAACTATGTAAGTCCTTTAGGAAAAAAACCAACTTTACTTTTACAACAAAATCTATTTTCCAGATGAACAATTTACCCAGAAAAGACAGCAACTTAGAAACGATAAAAGAAGTATCGAAGAAGTCAGCTACTCAAGTGATCATTCGAATTCAGCAACCGACGATGTTAAACGTCGTCGGGCCGATTCTGATGATGAAGAACATTGTAGCAGAACTTTGTAAGTAACGAACAGTGATTATGTTTGACCCATAAACTAATCTTTCTCTTATTTTTTTACTTTTTTTACATTCAGACCTTACATGGGTAGAAAACCAAAAACAAAACCAGTAAAGCAAATAAAAGTCGAAGTTGTGGAACAAGAAGAAGAAGAAGATAAGCATTTGAATTCGGTGCAATCTAGTTTAATGGATTTTTTGGCTGAGAATCTTTCTTCAGATGGTTTAATTTTTAGTGACATTCAACCAGATGATTTAGCAAAAAACGAATTACTTCCTTTGATAGGAACTACAGATAATTCGAATTTTTTTGATATTAGTCCAACAAAAAGTAATGAAATAAAGTTGGGTAGTTTTACGGAAAATTTTGATCATGATGATATTCCACAAACAAGGTAATTCTAGTTCGTTGTGTACAGAAATTTTAAGTGTATTTAATTTTCAAATTTCAAGTTTCATTTGTAAGACCTGTTACTTACTATGAAACTATATATTTATTTGTTAAAATTTTTACTTATAAGAGGAAAGTTAGGGAGAGTTTTTATTTTTTTCTTTAGGTAAAAATCAAAATCTATGTATGTCGTATATGTTGAAGATATTCATACGAATAGAAGCCGTGTTATTGTTTTTTGTAGTGGTAGTATTTTTAAGAACTGAACAAACTGAACCAAAAAAATAAAATAAATTAACAATTATTATAGATTCGTAGAAAATTAAAAAATAATTATGTTTTTGTCATTTAAGCCACTCCAAAACTCCAGAGAATACAGATGACGTTTTATATCAACCTCGAATCCTTCAAGTAACAAACTATCAGCAAATAGATGCAGCCGATACAAATTCCGAAGATAATACAATCAAAGAAGAGCCTGCAAGTGACTCTGAAAATGATTCTTACGAAGTTGAGGAGGACTTTGATGAACCAATCGAAGTTTGTGCCAAGAGCTTATTTACAAAACAACCTAAACGAGAATTTCCTTGGTTGAGAGAGAATCAAGACGATGAAGAGAATTTGGAAAATGAATCTCTGTTTATGCAAGGAAGGTAAGTTGAAATTTTGTTTCATCATAAAATTTAATACTTACTATGATGTCTTTTATTTTTGATAGGTTGGTACCAATGAGTGAATATGAAGAAAAAGAATTGTATAACAAGTTACGTAACATATTGAGCTTGGAGCAACAATGTAAGATCGAAGTTCCGACTTATGTGAGACGATTTTATCGAAAATTAGTTGTGCGTGAATTTAAAAGAGCTTATTCAAAGCCGTTGTTTAATGTAGACGCTTATATACAAAGCAAAAGTGAGCTTGAAATGGCATCGAAAGCTCACATATTGGACCGATATCAGGTATGTTGGTTTTTCCTTGAAATAACTAGCTATTTAACAACTTCTGTTATGTTTTCACGACTCCGTAAGATTATTTCGACTTCAAATCACACAGCAATGACTTCATTTCATGCCAAAATAGCGGGATCCTTTCACTATGAAGTTTTTGAATCGCCCTACACTTCACGAATTCTTCATCCGTTCATCTATCGCAATACGAAATGTTTTCCTCCATGGATGAAACTTATGTGCGAGCTAGAACACAGTGTCACTGGAAAAACTCCCAAACGATCGACTGTGGATTTCTGCTATGTTCGTCCAAATCATATTGCTGCTGTAAACGCTTTATTGCAGTCTAATTTCTGGCCTGGAATTGACAGTAAAGATAGCTTTTAAGATTTTATAATAATTTTAATTTTTTAACGTTATTTTCCTTCAACAGTGTCTGAGTGTCTAAGTTATCCAGACTTTAGTGTCGTCGCTCTATATAAGAAACTAGTTGTAGGATGTGCGTTTTTGGTGCCTGATGTTGGCTTCAATGAAGCCTATATATCTTTTATGGCTGTTCGTCCTGGTTGGCAACGATGTGGAATAGCCAGTTTTATGCTGTATCATTTGATTCAGACTTGTATGAGCAAAGATATAACTTTACATGTATCTGCAACTAATCCAGCTGTATGTCTTTATCAGAAGTTCGGATTTAAAATTGAAGAAGTAATTTTGGGTTTCTATGAAAAGTATTTACCAATTGATTCAAAGCATAGTCGGCATGCATTCTTTTTGCGCTTAATGCGATAGTTAAAACTTTCGACATTTTACTTAACTGAACTGAATTTTGTAATATAAGATAAAATTTATTCATCTTGAATAAAAAAAAGACGCAATTTCTTTTATTATATTAGAACATTTTTGTATAGTACCAGGATGAAAAGGAATTTTCTCAAAACAAATTTTTTGATAACTCCAGTGATTTTTAAAATGTCGAATAGTGCTTGTGTCGTGTTGAAAAAGTAATTTTCTTTTTACATGTCCACTGCATTAACAGGACTTGCCTCCATTCTTTTTTTCTAAATATATTCATAAAGGGCATCTTGTATGTAGATCAATAAAGTTTGCAAATTTTTGCGGTGTTTTTCAACCGGAAGTGCTTGCAGTTTCCGAGGACGCAAAAACTCTGTCCCAATATGAATCAGTTAATAGGAACATCGATATCTTCATCGATAGTTAAGCGGCAATCAAAGGAATCTCATCAACCGTCACCAAAATGGTTAATCGATGACGCAATGAGTTAAGAATACTTAGTGCAACAAACACATGTTTTCCTACGATGGATCCCTGGATACTTTATATACACGGGACTGAAATTGTGGATGCATTGGCCAATAACGGATCATCCTTTAATCAAAACCAAAAGAAACCCTCCATATTTATGCCATTTTTGCAAGAAAAAAGCAGAATCTCAAGAAGAAGAGGCGGAAGAAGTGAACGGCCTAGCATAGCAAGAACCAGAAAGACAACAACGAAAGAATACTTCTTCGATCATCTGGTGGACTTCTCGTTTTTGTCATTGAGAAACATCTTTAAATTCATCCAGAATTCAAGATGGTTCAGGGAGGTACCCCATACATAAGCTCCTTTCCTAACCCCTCCTTATACAATTGTTACTTACTCTCTGGGGAGCACAATAAATCCATTGAGGGCCGAGTGAGGTATAGTTGAGACGATATTTTCCATTTAGTTTTTGTAGATTATACAATTGGTTTTTCCAGTTGGTAATATTTTGTAGAGACAGCACAGCTCCAATGTGTAGTTACAGAAGTCTGCCAAATCCATCAATTTTTTAAAGCAAAAGGAACATATGTATGTTGATAACGTGTTATACTTTACTTCTAGGATAAAATTCCATGATAAAATTTTCAAAACTTATTCGAAATGTTGTTAAATACAGAGGGACAAGTCCTGTTTCCAGATAGAGCATATAATTTAGTGTAGTCTCAGGAAGAGTCGTTTTAAAAATAGCCTCAATAATTTGTCTACGCTTTCTGATCCCAGAAACTCCCAGTCCTGTGCGCCCTAACAAAATATTGACTGCAGTAGCTTCAAAAACTGCATATTTAGTGCTAAGCGGTATTACAGCGTAAGGGATACATTTTTCCAAGCTTGTATTTAAGCCGTTTGTGGCACTAGATAATTTCTCTAAAAGATGTTTATCAACACTGCAATTGATCAAAAAAAAATTTCTAAGGTCTATATACTTTCGCACGACTTCTATTTTTTCTCCGCTGTAGAAAAACTGCTCATTTCTCGAATATCTTCCATTATATTCTTCTCGAAAAATCATAACTTTCGATTATAACAATAATATTCAGCAAGTACAAAAAGTCTCAATTTTGGTGTACACGGAATGATAGTTAGTTTATTTGCAAAATAATATCCTTTGTTTGGTTATTAATTCTATAAAAAAGGAGAATTTTTTGTTAGGTACGAATAATACAAACATAATTTTGTCATGTAAATGATAGAAGAAAATAATAACAATAATAACATAAGAAACCCTTTTAAAGATATTTTTTGTAGTTTTCATAGTTTTTTTAGCTACTTGTGTTTGAATGAAAACTAATAAATTTATATAAAGAAATAATTAATAGTTATAACAATAATTTAGAAAAATTTACATCTCAATACCAATACTGTTAAGATCAAATCACATGATTTATAATAACTTTTGCGTAAGTATTCGACAACAAGTTCATAAAACATTAATATTTAACTAAGTAACCCCAAATAATATTTCAATATACAAATATAAATGCTGGTTTACATCTGTACTTAAAAAAAGCCTTTTTATACATATTATATATTTTACTAATTAAATAAACGTGCATGTCAAAATAAAATATAATTTATAGCTTATAGCTTCTGTGTATATGTGTTGATAAAGTCTATGGATATTATCTTAAGAGTTATTTTAGTATATAGTTGTTTTTTAGAGAGTAGTTGATGTAACAGTACTTATGCCATGTACTAAAATTGTTGGAGGCAGTTCTGCAGTTAGTTCGGAAAGCAATTCCATATAACGCTCACTACGTTCTTGCCAGTGAGGTGCGTTAGTATTTGGTGGTGCAGCGAGATAGATAAAAGACACTGCTGTCTGATCTGATCTTTCACGAATGATTTGATTAACTCTACAATTGCAAATAGAAAAAATATAATGAAATAATATTAAAAATAATATTGCATCGTAACTAACCTTTGCATATACAACTTAGAACGATTTAGATTCTCTTCAGTGATTGGTTCACTATCATATTCCTCACAGTTTGTAAATTGTTTGAGAACCGATGCATGACGAACAAAATCAGTATTTTTGCTCCATTCTCCTATCTAAAAAAAAAAAAAAAATTCTCATAAACGATCGCTTTTTTAAAGTTAAGATGTGCACACGTCATCACACAATGTTCGTGCATTTATCCCGAAAATCAAAGTTCGTATGGCAATTTTTGTTCATCTTAAACAAAATCTTGAATGAAAAATTCATAAGGTGAAATCCAACAGAGGTTCAGAAAGAGATTCCTTTCTCACGGATACCTCCAACATAGGTGATTTAAAAGCTCATAAAAATTATTTTAAACTTTAAATTGGTGTACTTGATTCTGATCGAAAGAGATGATTTCAACAGTTATAATTTGTTATTTGAATCTTCATTGGTAGCGTTCTTAAATCTTGGCGTGTTTTGGTGAGAAACTGCAACCCAGCTAGTCAAAATTTAAAAAGAGATACAACAACAAAAATCTACTGTCATTTACATTAACTTTTTTCTCCAGTCAAATCTTATTTGATAAAGGTAGTTTGTCCTACTCAAAATCAGTGGAAACTGTGGATCGTTTTCTCGATTTTTTTTTTAAATCATTGAGCTATATTCTCACCAAAACACAGCTATAGTAAGATATCTCTGTGGCAAAAAGGAAAAACAGCATAGGTCACTTTTTGCAAGTTTTCAGGAGAACAATTTAAATGTTTCTTTTGCGATTTCAAATAGGCTCATGCATTTAATTTTGTCGAAACGCCCCATGAGTGTATTGCTTCATAAATTGCTGTTGCTTATGCTATCCCAGTTCTAGAAACAAGTTTTGCGACTGCAAGCCGCTGATCAATATTCTTGAGAGAAACCAAAATTTCAAGCTGATTAACAATTTCATGGTCAACAATGTCTTCTATCAACTTTCCTTACCATTGAATCGTAAGGGGAACATCTGTTGTAAAATCATTTATGACTTTTAACAAGCTTTTGTCGAATCGAAGACGAATTAAAGTATTTGTATGCGTCACAGCCAAGGGCTTAAGTTTAGTCGCTTTTGGGTCGCTTATTTTAAGCTGTATCATTTTTGGATAAATTTTCTTCTTCATCTTCAGTAAAATATATGTACCTCAGATGGAATAAAAGTTTATCGTTCTAGCATAGCCGTTATTCTTGATTTCTTGATTCTTGATAATTTCGTGGCTATATTGAAAAAGTTGCTTTGGAGCCTAGACTGTTGTTTTAAAATTCGAACATATCTCATGGCAATCAGGGAATCAATTGTAAATTTTTCAGACCAAAGTTAAAATTTTGGAACATGACCAAATTTTACGCAATTTTTATTTTATACATGAAAAAATAAAATAAAATTGTATCGTTAAATTTTCAAAAATTGAATTTTAAGAAGCACCCTAGAACATTTAATAACTGTTCTTAACTATCCAAGAGGAGTAAGCAATTATTAGACTTAATTTCCTGGAAGTCGGAGAGAATTCCGAATAACTTAACTGGATCAATTTACAACACATTTATTCGTATGAGGCAATACGCACCAAAAAGGAGAAACAAAACACATTTTATTATACATTTGCATGCCTTTTTGATCAAAATTGTTTTGATTGATCCGGTGGGTGCGTCAGCCTTAATCAACATACAACCACCAATTTAAATGTTTGCATAAATAGTATCAACATACCTCAAATATATCGGCAACAATTCTTAAGTTTTTCAACGATTGTTGAAGTTTCATTTTAGGAAACACATCCATTTGTGGAACTTGAGTATCGAATGAGCTAGAAACAAAATAAAGTATGTTATTATTAAATCTTTTCTAAAATATATTACAAAATCAAACCTTATATTCGATGAACTTCCATTAGCTTCACAAAGAAAAACACGAAGCGTCAGTCTTTTCCATTTCGGTAACATATTAATGATACACGCAAGTTGCATCATAAACAACGACACAACATCAAAAGGATTTACACTCTTTGGATCAAAAACATTTATTGGCCAGACATCGATGTATTTTATATGATTGCTCCTATAATTTTATTTAAATGAAAAAAAAGAAAACAAAAAACAAACAAAAAAAAAAACAATCGACTGCTTACTTTGAAATGAAATTCTTATCCAGTTGATGGAAGTGTCTGCACAAACATATATTCTTCTTCATTTTCAATGTATCACAGATGATTGCTACATATTCCTGCGTACTCATTGGTTTCTTTTCGCGGTTATTTCGAATAGGAAAAGCTTCAAATTCGCCTTTGTTAAATTCTGTAGTTTTGTAGGATGAATTTTCCCTAAAAGAATGTGAAAATATATTTATTAAGAAGTAACGAAAAGGAAAACAAAAAATTCATAACTTACACCGTAAAGAAATCTCTAGGAGTTTGTGAATCATAGAATCCCATTATAATTGTATTAGGTTTCATAGCCCCAATACCGGATAAACGTATTAAGTGTTGAACTCCTTCTCTGATAGAATTTGCAAGAGTCACTTCAGCGAAAGCTTTAACCTGCCCGAGATAAATATTTGATAACATTTTTTCTAAAATAAGCATTAAGACACTTTACCTTCATGTGATCCAACAGTGAAAGCCACATTTGATTTTCTTCAATAGTTGGATCCGTAATTGCAGTGCAATCCCCAACTTTAACATGACCGATCACATACAGACCACCTTTTTTCATGTCGTTGACGAAATCAATGAGTGGACAACAAGAACGTGGGCTAGATACCAATAGTAACATTTGTGGTCGCCAAAATTTCACATGTTCCTTACGTGGATCTAACATAAGTAAATATTTCCTCACTTGATGGAACATTAAAGCCTGCGATATAGATCCCCATTGGGTGCCTTGTGATGCTGGCGAGAAAATATGCAAGGCAATTACAAGAATCAAACACAAAATAATACTAGACGATGCGTATATTGGATTAATGACAAACATCATCACAAGTGTTCCCAGCAGACCAATCAAACACGTATGCCATGTGAAATATTTGAATAGTGGTCGGAAATTAGGTGCACCGGTAAGTTCAATTCCCAAGCAAGCTAAATTCGTTGATAAGTATGATAGCATAAAAAGCACTGAGTTGATTTGAGCAATGCTGTTCATTGATCCTATTAACAGAATTGCTTCAACTAATACCCAGCTAGTGAGTACAGCTGCAACTGGATTGCCCTTCCATGTTCCACGTGTTACAAAATTTAAAACTGGACCAAATACTTGATCTTTTGCTAGAGCTTCTAGAATACGACTCGAACCAATTTGATTACTTAAGCCAGTTGAAAAAGTAGCTGTTAGAATTCCAATGGCTATGAATGGAGGCCAGAAATTGACTGGCATTAGATATAAGTAATTGTTGCATAGTAGTTTGTGAGGTGTTGTAAATGCCATTAATAGAGATAAAATAATATAACAAACGAAGGTAAACGCTACAGCAGATAATGTTCCAATGGGAATACTTCGTGAAGGGCTTTTTAATTCGCCAGACATATTAGCTCCTGCCATAATACCAGTTACACCAGCAAATAAAACACCAAAGGTTACGGCAAAGTTAGAAGTTTTCCCACCAGAAGTGTAATCTGGTCCATAATTTTCATATAAATTTCCTTGAAAGGTTTCCATAGATAAGCCGGTGTAGTTAAAAACATGGGATATGTTTGGCAATTGATTATCTTCAGGAATATTAACCTAAAAAAGAAAATAATTTAGGAGGTTAGTTTTATTCTATATAAATAATAAAGCTAACAAGTAATGCTGGATTTTTATTTTTAGTTATTAAAATTTTTAGGAGAACATATGAATTGAAATCTAGTACGTCGAAAATATTATACAAAATACCAACCGCTTAAATAATTGATGTAAAAATTGATTCGAACGTAGAAATAATAATAAGTTTTTCTTTTTTTGAATATGCAGAAATCAATGTTTGTCTAGACTCAAAAAGTAATGAACCTATTTTGTAAAAATTTTCATAGTTTTTTCATATTTGCGTTGGGACTGTTTCGCTTCAAGCGGTAGACATAAATAGATGTATAAAACAAAAAATTTCATACAAATTGATTTTGTCTAAACCTTTGGCTTTATTAAATGTATAAAATGAAGTCATAACCAAAAAATGATTAATACATTCTTATCTAAAAAAATGATTCTTTATGAAACACATACGTACATAATATTGCAAACTATGATTAACACAACACACTTATTGATAATTTAACATACAAAAAGAAGATATTAGTATTACTCACCTCCATTCTTCCTTTGGTAAGAAAACTTATGTAAGTTGAAAACAAGCATATGGTTACAATTCCCAAAATCATAACTGAAGTTTTTGCAAACATTGCAGCTCCAATTAAACACACAACTAACATAGCCGTATTGATAATGGTGCAATAGAAAAATCGCCACCACGCTCCGTCAGGTATTCCTGGACTACCCTTGGTAAAATAACCACCAGGACCGAAATTTTCTACAATACCTTCAGTGCAACCAACTATAGCCATCGCACAACCAACAACATTAGCCAGAAAGAAAAGTGTTCCAATAGAACCTCCGAATTCTAATCCGAGAGTTCGACTTATCATAACTGAAAAAGAATAGGTATTTTTTTAAAGGTCCCATTTTGGAATGGAATGATGGAATGTACTTACAATATACACCTCCACCTTCAACGGCTCCATTTGTAGAAATTGCACACACAGATGCAACAGTAAATAGCAAAATTAGATATGCGATAACAAACTGGAGGAGTGTCACATAGAGTCCTGCATTGCCAACAATGAAACCTGAACAAAAATTAGTTTTATAAATCGAAATTCCAATAGATTGGTATAATCAGCCTGTAATGCATACTTTTAGGTATTGAATAAAATGTTGAATCGGTCTAGAGAGACAGGGGATACATATGTATATAAATGAGATGACGGATAACTGAATACAAAATTTAATTAATTAACAGCCCCGTTCGAGCGTGATTGTAGGATGCGAGACTATTTAAGTTTCAAGTTTAAACCCGAGTTAACTCTTTAAACATGTGTTTCAGTAAATTTAGCTCCAGTTATGGAAAGGACAATTTCCAAAGACGGAATTTCGATTTTCGATAGTTTTTTTATT
Source organism: Epistrophe grossulariae (assembly GCA_929447395.1). Classification (NCBI taxonomy): domain Eukaryota; kingdom Metazoa; phylum Arthropoda; class Insecta; order Diptera; family Syrphidae; genus Epistrophe; species Epistrophe grossulariae. The sequence continues at coordinate 26,567,181 of OV839566.1, read as the reverse complement.
ACTTAAAGTTAGCGAGTGAAAAACTGCTCTATGAGCTAACTCATTTTATTGCAGGCGGGTTCATTTGCAGATTCAAGAATTTTGTCCACCCATTAGGTGGATTTGAGGTTAAAAACCAAGTTTTAAGCCCACCCATTAGGCGGATTTGAGGTTAAAACCAAGGTTTAAGTATTTGATTGGTTAATAAATGTTGAACCTTGAATCCAGTTTAAACCTCATTTAATAGGACGTAATCAATGGGTTCAAATTTTCAACAAGAGATCTACCACGTATGAACAACTGGTGTTCAGCTAACTCTGATTTAACTGAGAGTTTAATCAGCACTGAAAAACTAACCCTAACCGCTTTAGTATTCAGTTTTAAACTTAAATCCGGATGTATTTGCATTGAATTAATATTAATTTTCGGATTTAAGTTTTAAACTGAGTTAATCGAGTGAATAATATGGTGGTTAGATAAACTTATATGAGATTACAGTGGTTTGCAAAATGTGTATGCAAATTATGTACAATCTTTCGTCAAACCGACAGCCGAATATAAAAAAAAAGTTTCAAATATGTGGGTTAGTGTTCAAAGGGGGTTTTAACAAGTGATAAACCATAACTACACAGAAAATAACATATAATGGTGATTGTAAAAAAAACGTTAGAAGAGTTTGAAAATAAATTCAAACGAAACATCATTTTAAAAATTATGTTTTTCAAATTTATTAACTTTAAAAGTTTATTTTAATTTTTATAACAATAATATTTTGATTTAATTTTTTGTTTGACTTACCAACTCGAATAAACACCAACGCACTGAACATGGAAAGAGCCACAGGTGAGAATACACCTGCAAATGTCCCCAGTGTTCGTCCGTTTCTTTCTGGATCTGTCATACCGAATTCCACATAGCCATCTGCAGATTGTGGTGTTGCTGGACGACGCATAGGAGCATTACCCCCACTGCCGAATAGAGATCCGAATGTTTGAAACATATTTGACCGAGCTGAAGCTATAGGAGACGTCTCATTGTCTCCCATAACGTCGCTATTTATGCTACGCCCATCCATCTGTAAATGAAAGATATTTTTAACCGAGTTAACTTCTTAAACTTAATATCATAGACTTGATTATTTAAAAGGAACAAAAATCTATTAGTTTTAACGCCCACAATAGAAAAAGAAACAGTAGGAAGTGAAAGCTTTAACAAAAATAATTCTGATACATATTACATGAATATGAATCACTGGTCCGAAAAATAATTTTGTTCAAATTTCGACTTACGATCAAGACAGAGCTTTTTGAATGAGCCTGTTTTTATTTGTTTTATCAATTATCTTTATCAATATTAAAAATTCTGTTTTTCTGTATGTAAATTCTTTTTTTCTTTTACGGAAATGTATAACGAAAAATAAATACCACCAGCTGTCATCATCAGTCAACAAGAACAAATGAGTGAATTCAAAAGTAGATATTGGTCGAATTCAACGCGAGTCGCGAATATGGATATGAATACGTGGGATCTATACGTTCATACTTTTGTCGTTTAACACATCGACTCTCTTTTGTTGAAAAATTTGGGTGGGAAAGTTTCTGGGCAATACCTTCTTGACACAGGCAAAAAAATTATAATTTTCAATCAATTGGAAGCGTTTTTCAATCGGCACTACAAAATTTACCTTGGGTGTTGAGTTTTGTTGAGTTTTCTTGTGGAGTATCGGAGATTTCAAAAAAATTTTTCTATAATCGCAACAATTCAAACATGGAATAGTCACAAGAACTTATGAATTGTGACTACTAACAAGGGGAGCATTGGGCTGTTAGTTTTTCGTTACGAGTTGAAAAATTATCTTGAAATGAATTAAATAATGTTCATTGCATGTATCTTAAAGTTCACTCTGAATATAATATGATAACACATTTACCGCCATAATTTAAATTCGAGTTTTATGGGAGTTATTTTATCGCAAACAAAAATTTTTGACGTTTAAAATTTTATTATCGAACTGTGAACCAAAACTGTTAAAAAAATTTATATTCACCACTCAAATTTTTTCGCGCAAAACAATGTTGGTGACATTGTTTTGTGGAAAAAAAGAGGACAACGAATACAAATTTTGTATTTCAAGTCAGATTTTTTTTCTTCCGAAAAAAAAAAATTCTTACCACGTCATGTTTTTTTTTTGTTCAAAAGAACTGTATACTCGGCTTTAAACAGAAAGGATCCCCCAAACCAACGTGTTGTTATTATTGTATTCGTCGTCGCCACGACAAATTCGAGTTGGTGTGGACTGAATAATAGCCGTGTTTTTTTGCAAGCCCGGGGGGAATTGGATGAAAAAAACGACGGCGGTGCTAAACAATTAACATGTTAAATGCAACAACAACTAATCCCAGAGAATTCTCGGGGTTTAAGTTAAGCGCACAGAAAAACTGTGTTACCGGCATGAATTACATACATGTTATCGATAGTTTATATGAAAACTCCATGTTTTTTACTGTCATAGCGTCGCTAATCCCCGTTGTCGTTTTTTTCAACCAATTCCCCCCGGGCTTGCATAAAAACACGCCTAATATGACGTTAGTCCATAACTGTGTTTATAAATAAGTAAATATCTAACTATTAAGCCAAAATATGCCATTTAGCCAAAGTATGTTCTAGTGAAATCATATAAATACGCCTGAAATTTTTTGCGGAAAATAGTTGTATTTAAGTGCAGGAAGATATATCCCTTTAAAAAATAATTTCCTAAGTTAGCGGTGATAAACATCTCTCCTAAGTAGATATAAAAACAGAATTACAACTATTATAACTAGCAAATATATGTATGTACGTGGGGTAAGCGATGATTGCATTTTGTGTGCATTTTTATTTTTCAACGAAGAAGTGTATACAAAAAAACAAGCAGACTGGCTGGATATGTTCACAAGAATACTCTGAACGCACTCATTGCTTACTTGTCAATTTTCTTACTTTTTTTGTACATCAAAGTTTGCCGAGAGGACGACGAAAAATTTTCTTCGCGTTGCCCTTTGTGAAAAATTCTATTGATTTTTATTCTCCTAAAAGATTAAATTTATTTTAGCTTAAATTAGCAAGTTTTGAATTAATAAAAAAAAAACTAACTGCAGTTATATTATTTATTAGAAACAGTTGGAAAACAGCCTTAAACTGCATTCCAATTTTAACAAGTTCATGGAAATGGATCGAAGTACGTTCGCCATCTTTGTTGTGAAAAAAATAAAATTGGATAGATGGAATAATTGGATTATAAAATGAATTAATTAAAAAGTTAAAGCAATGAATAATAATTAATTATAACAGGATCCAGGAGTATTGACTCGCCCCGCAGACACAGAGGCCGTAGGGATCATAGGCACTATAGTCGATCTCGTTCGAGGTCAAGGTATGTACCTACATAAGAGTTATTTTGTGATTTTCCTCTGATAAAAACCTGATTTATTGAAAAAATAAAGATTTCTATCTCCAAATATTTAAACATTTTTTTTTATTTTCAAAAATCATTAAAAAAAATCAGAAACCGCAGCAGAGAACATGAGCGCAGGCGTAGAACTAGATCACCACCTCCGATGCCACGTTCCCGTAGCCGAGAACGTTATTGTCGCCGAAGTCCCGAACATGATCTTTATCGAGAACTTATATACGACGACTATCATCACCAGGACGAACGAATGATGCATCATGCCGGAGGTATGGGTCGCATCGAACGTATTGATGAAAATGATGCTCGCTATATGGAAGAAAGATTTGAGGAGGAGCGATATGAGGAACTCAGGGAAAAAGATTTTCGTGTACATCGAAACGGTGGTGGTGATGGTTTTACTGATGAAATGGATAGACATTTTGATGAAAGACATAAGTCTCGAGAATATGAACGGGAGCGGGAGAGGGGTGACAGAGAAAGGCGGTAATACAAATGAGACAATTGCACTTTCGCTAAGTACAACAAAAAAACAATATTAATTTTCTGTACAGGGATCAGAGGCAACGTCACCCTAAGCGCTATCATTCTGCTGAAAGGGACGATAATAGCGATGGCTATGAAGGCATAGGGATGAGTCACGACTTTGACTACAGGCATCAGTCTCCGAACAATACCATCATAGTAAGGGGACTCGCCCAACATATTACGGAAGCAGATGTAAGTAATTGAAGATTTTTGATGATTTAGAATTTTTGTAGATTGTTTAACAATTTTATAACCCATACAAATTAGGTTTTTACTTGTGTACTTATTATTAAAACTTAAAGTTGATATACCAATTTTAAATTTGATATACCAAAAAGAAATTTTATTAAATTTGAAAGTTTTTGGAATAAATTTAATCAAAACAGAACTTAAGGACTCAACATTTTTTTAGGAATTGTTTTAGCAACTTAAGAGCAAGCTTCATTATTATATCAATTCTCTAACTTAATAACTACAATATAAGCTTTAAAAAACCTAAACCAATTGAACTACAAGTCCGTTCGATCCAATCGTGCATTTTATTTAATTTTTGTTTTTATTTTGTAACTGAAAAGAAATATTCTTCTAAATGTTTCTATTAATTTGTTACAGATAATCAGTGACTTAATGCAGTGCGGATTATATGCGACGTCAATTCGTCTTATTCGCAAAAGAAAAACAGGTAGGCATGGTCGAAATAAATATTAAACTAAAAACATATTTTAAATCCCACTGAAATATCCCAATCCTCCTTATAGTCCTTGAAAATGAAAAAAAATCTATTGAAAAAAACTCAAATTCAATTCAAAGTACGTAAGTATGCCGGTCTTTCAAATGTTAATCAAATAAAAATCTTCGTGTGTGTTTAAACTGTATGCAAATGTCGTAAAAAAAATTAATTATATCATGAATGATACTTTATCGATGCAATTGCAAACTGTTTATCAACGCATTTCGATTGCGATCAAAGTATTGCATCAGGCAATACACACGCCTTGTCTGCTACTGTTTTATATAATTCTCTTAAATACAATTAATGTGCCAAGTGCTTTATTGTTAATTGGCCATCACAAAACCGAAAAAAACCAACAACAACCAAAATTTCAACCGTTTTTGTTTTAAATAAAATTTACAAGAATTTTGTGTTTGCTTCTATCTAAAATTTAGGTGCATCTCGAGGTTTTGCTTTCGTCGAGTTTAGAACCGTTGAAGAAGCCGTACGCTGGATGGATTTGAAGCAGGTATCACTTGAATCTGGTGCAGTTGTAAAAAATATTATTTTCCTTATTTGTTCAACTATACTATTTTTTTTTTGCTTATTTGATATAAACGTAAAAAAATTAAAATATTTAAATTTAAAACAAAGTACATTTTAAAATTAAAAAAAAAAAACATAACATACAAACTTTCAACCAAAGAAATACAAATTTTGCTAATTTTGTATATGTTTACAATAACTTTGAATGTTTTTTATAAAAAAAAACAACTGCTAAGCCAGATTTTTAAAGAAAAAAAAAAAGAAAATAATATGCTGTATATTTTATGAAAATATCAACAATGCTTGTTGAACGAGCTGCTTGAAAAGCCAATATTTGGAAAGATACAATGAGACTAGAATCAATATTTAACGGCGGTGACTGTGTAGTCAGGAAAATTTTCAAAGTTCAATTACTGACATTTTCTTTTTTCAATGTTTTTCTAGGGCATATTGATGTTGCAAGATCATCATCGGGCCGTTATACATTACAGTTATTCGAAGGAGCCGCAAACAATATCGGACTGGTATTGTGCAAAGGTGAGTTATTTTTAAATATGTAGTTTTGATTTATCTATGGTGTGCTCATATTATTAAGAAATAGGGTGAATTCATAGACGTCAAACTGCATTATCTATGTTCATTAAGGCAGTTTTCCGATCGCACAACTGCCCCCAAATTAAATAATAATAATCAATTGAATAGTGTCCCAGAATTTCGATTTTATTAAGTTTATTTTTTTTAGTTTGATGGGGTTTGTGTGGGGCCGTTTGAAAGAGACACTATCTATTTATTGTTACCAAAAGTTAAAAGTTTTTATTCTAAAAAAGTGTCACAAAATTACTTGTCAATAACGTGGTAGTGTAATCCAAGCTTGTTATATTTTTTTGGGTGATTTATATAAGATATAATTAGCACGGATTTTATTTTTATCGGAAACTTTGATATATCGTCGCTACAATGCAGAAGTTTCCTTATGATGTAAAAAAAAAACTCATTTTGAAATTTTGGACTTAGACTAGTTCTGCATTGTAGCGACGATATGAGGTTATATAAAAAGCATAAAAATAAAGACTGCAACTTCGAAAAACAGATTTCAATTACTTAAAAGGATACAATTTTAAAGGAAAAAGTTTAAAACGTCAAAACATAAGATAGATAGATAGATTGATTAGATTTTCTTTTCTTTCAATAAAAGATTTACAATTTAAAAATACAATCAATATGAGCATGGCTTTGCCGTCTGCCTGATTAACAATCATTTATATAATCTTAAGTTTCATAAATATAGTATAAGTCCAGTACAGAAATCTAAAAATATTCGGCTAATATTCTGCTTCGATAATTTAGTGCAGTTTTGCAAAATTTTTTTTTGTTGATCAAAAATAAGATAGGATTCAGAACCTTACCAAAAATATTGTTAAATAGAGTGAGAACGAATTAAAATTCAAAAGTAACAAAAACAAAAAATCACAGCCTCAACTGTAGAGCCAACTCTGCAATCAGGGTTAGTTGAAATTCAAATGTTCCGTCCTAGCCTAACCTAACTTTAGGGAGTCCTATTACAGGTCTTTATATTTAATGCGACACATAGCTGTCTTGAATTAAAAATTCTTTGACCCAATTAACTATTATTTAAAATTTTTGTAATCTATTTTAAAACATTTTTTTTAAACAGTGTGGCGTTTTCAATTTCAAAAGACGTGAAAAATGCTTTAAATGTCGCGCATCCCGTGAAGAAAGCAAAAAGGGTGGCGAAGGCAGCGATGAAGTTAGCAACATCCTAACGAAAAGTAAAAATACGCTAGTAACATTTAGCATCTCTATAATAATATACAATTTTCAAGAAAAAAAAATTTAAATAATATAAATATTAAACAAATTTTTTCTACCTGTGCAACCAATTTTGAAAATTATTGAATTGCTTTCAACAACAACATGATCATCTTCCTGCAAATAAAAATGAAGAAATAATGCTACGTAATTTGGATGTTCTGACCAATGAGGAGGGAGTTCTAACAAAAATGCAAGAAGTTGTCCCTAATCTGGTGTCGAAAATCTCTAAAATACTTGTTTGCCGTGATCCCCTGACACAGACGTCTCGTGGAATTTGTTATCTTAATTTTGATAATTTGGTCGATTCAATGAATACCCATAATGCACTCAATGCACTAGAACCACCTTTACAAATAGATAGCCGGGAGGGTAATATTTTTTGATTGGCTCGATGTTAAATGAAATTTTTTTTCAACTAATTTGTGTTTTTTTTTTAGTTTTGATATCTTATTGTGTGGACTCGGAAAATCGTCAAATATCTCGAGGTCCGAACAGCATTAAAGCATCTCAAGATGCTATGGTGAATGTTCCCAATGTCAATCCCAATACGTATCAGTATACAATTAATGATGTACCTCGGTTAGCTGAATACAGTGCCTCGGTGTATGCCTCGACTCCAGCTGAACACGAACACTACCTTAAATACTACAAGAAGTACTACATGACGGAAATATCAAAAGGTCAATTCGGTAACCTTCCATCGGTTAATCAGTTGGGCGAGTCTGCTAATTCTGGTGCAGCTGTAGCATTGTCAGCCATACAAAGAAAACAGAATAAGATGAAGAGTATTGAAACGACAGCAACACAAGCAGCTGCAGCAGCGGCGGCAGCAGCAGCTGCGACAAAAGCTGCCATAGCAGCAGCTACTGTTATTCCACCAAAAGGTGACGATGACAAACAATATCGTAAGTATAATATTATGATTTATTTTGTATTCTCTTGAGGTTTATGTATTTAATTTAATTATTAGCCACACCTGATATATCCCTGTATCAGTACGACGAAACATCAGGATATTACTACGATCCCACAACAGGACTATATTATGATGCGCATTCGCAGTACTACTACAACAACGAAACCGGGACGTACCTCTATTGGGATCAGCGAAAGAGCACTTATGTATTAGCAACAGCAGCAGCAGCACAAGCAGCAGTTCAAAATACGTTAGAAGAAAAAATTCCAACTGCACCGAAGCCACCCGAGTTTGACGAGCCTAAAAAGGAGAGTAAACGTGACAAACCCGACAAAGTAAAGGTGGCAAAGAAAATTGTTAAAGACATGGAAAAATGGGCTAAACAACTTAACCAAAAAAAGGATATGGTTTATGTGGCAACACCTCAGCCAATTTTACCTCAAAAATCTGATGAACCAACAGTTAAACCACTAGGAAGTGGTTATGCAGATGTTGGTTTCTCAATTTTGGAGAAGAAGGAGCGACCAAAAATTACGGAATATGCTAGTCCAAGCATAAGTAAATTGGTACCCTCATATGCATCTGATTCGGACGAGCATGAAGATAATTTGCAACATCAACAACAGCACCAGCAACAACAACCACAAATTGAAAGCGAAAAGGATTGCGTTGATTTCCAGAAGCTCACTTGTTTGCTTTGCAAGAGAGCCTTCCAATCATTAGATATTCTAACAAAGCATTTAAAAATGTCCAATTTACATAAAGAAAATCTTCAGAAGTACAATATGTCAAGAGGCATAGCGGATTCAGATGAACAGAATGCATTATCGTAAGTAGTTAACAAAGTTTTATTCTTATCATGTTAAAAAATACACTTCCATCACTCACAGGTATCGTGATCGAGCTAAAGAAAGACGTTTGAAATACGGTGAAAGTGACCCACCTCCACCAAACCGCAGTAAGGAGCGTTTCGAGAACGAACTCAAACATATGACAAAATCTAATAAGCCACGACAGCAACAAACACCTGCTTTGCCCATTGGTGAGAATAATGTCGGTAATCGTCTGTTACAGAAAATGGGATGGTCTGAAGGTCAAGGGCTTGGTCGAAAAAATCAAGGACGAACTAATATTATCGAGGTGAGTTATAAATTAAATTTTGATCGAAAAATGAAACTAAATTGTTTTTATTTTCATTGATCAGGCTGATGCACGGCCAACTACGGCAGGACTAGGAACAAAATCTGCACCATTTGCACCTGGCGATGATTATAAATCGTATATAAAACGTATGATGAAGTCAAGATATGACCAGGCAGAAATTAAGTAAATTCATTAAAAAGATTGATTGATTAATTGATTGATTGATTAATACAATTTTTTTTAAACCCTGTGCTGTTGTAATGATTCAGTTTTCCAACGTTATATTATAAGTCTTGTGAATACGTTAAATATAATTTTTAGCTTAACTGTTTTTTTTAAATAAATTCTTTGAATATCTATAAGATTTTAAGTCGTTATTATTGAACTAAACTTAACAAACGCCATCTATGAGTAACCATGTCTGGCGATTGCAGAGGATTGGCGTCGCCATAACGCCTTCTTCGATTCTTCGATATATTCCAAAGCATTCGAAAATATTTCCACTGTGCAAAATAAAAAAATCTTTCGTTCCATTAATAAATATTTCGATCCAAAAAATATTTGTGTGAAAACTTTTATACAATATTTATTCGACTTAAAAGGACCTCATGTATAAAAATTTTGAACGAAATCAGTTAAGCCGTTAGTGAGAAAGATAATACAAAAAAAGGTTCTAACGCCCATGTTCTGCATTTCGAATGAAATCGAATTGAAATCACATTTCAATTTAACGTGAATTGAAATTCCATGTTCTACAATTCGTTCAGTTTCGAAAATTTCGCAATTGGTCACTTTCATTTCATTTCAATTTTCATTTTCGAAATTCCAATTTACTATAAGCATTTTGAACGATTTGTGGAACACCTAAATTCAATTTCGTCACGTGAATTCACAATTAATGGAGTGCAGAACATGGGCGTAAGTACATTTTTTTCAAAAAAATTAAACCATACCTACATTCAGTGGCGGATCCAGGATTTCGTCCAACTACAAATAGAAAACTTAAAGATAAATAAAAATTGCATGGGCTTTGTGCTAAATTATTTTGGTGCGTGAAGTTAGCACCGCCATTTTCGATTTTCAGAAAAAAAAAAAAAATAAAAAACTGAGCTTAAAACAGCGCATGTACATATGTATAACTGTTTAAAAAATCGTAATTTTGAAAAAAAAGCAAATTTGCGAATTTAAAAATGGCAGCACAAGTTCAGCACAACGCAACTTTATTTTTTTTTTTGAAAATCGAAAATGGCGGTGCTAACTTCACGCTTCGCAAAATTTTTGAAGCTAGAAGCAGTAAATATGTGAATCATTTTTTGAGAATGGAAAACAACTTTGATGTTTTTGAAAATCATAATTTTGCAAAAAAATCATCCCTAAAATTTGCAAATTTGCGAATTTAAAAAAATATTTACGGCACATGGCGGGGCACGTTGAGCACAAAACCCAGAACACAATTTTTGTTTTGAAAATCGAAAATGGTGGTGCTAATTTCACGTTAAGTTCCTGCGCAACATTTGCGTTTGGTCGTAAAAGTTGCAAATATGCGATTTTTTTTTATCTATTCGGTTGTATCGTTTTTTGAGATCAAAACAGCATAACTAGAAGAACTCAATTTTGAAAAAAAATCATCCTCAAATTGAGCAAATTTGCGAAGATTTCAAAAAAAATTACGGCCCATCGCAGCACAACAACATACCTTAAGTCCTTGAACTAAGTTTCCCTCATAAAACTGTTACGCACTCTAATGTAAGTAGGTATACTCCTTTTTCCACTAAGATGCATTTGAAGTTTTAGATGTATACCTTTTCATAACACTTTTATTTTTTATTTTAGGGAATCAACAAAAAAATCAAGTTTTAAGAAAATCGCTTAAGTGTTTCAGGCTGCTGGAAGCCGTTAAAAAAATTAGCATTTTTAAAGTGAATATCGGGTAATCCTCGTAAAATCTCAAAAAAAACTAGGGAATGGTATGTCGAAACCAGAAAAAAAACTTTATGGGATGGGGTAGTATATCCCCCCGTTTAGACGGGAGGGGCACTTTTCTAAAATAATTACTTAAAATCAATACAAATTTATTAAAAATCAACGAAAAAACTTACAAAATTAAGTTGTAGCTTTTGTAAAAGCAAAAATTCATTATAATATTTGCTTTTTAAATTAAGTTATTTTGATGAATAGTTTTTGCAAAAATTATTTTCAAACTCCTGGATATGGCGTTTGGATAAAAGGCTTGCGCGTAAAAAACACGTTGTTACACAGACCACTTCATCTTGATGACTGAACAAATTACAGGATTGTGCAAACCATGAAGCGATGGCGGTTACGATCGTGATTATAATCATGCATGCCGCACGTGTGAATCAAATCAATAGAAAGGCAGAAATCTACGTGATATGTGAATTGCGAATACGATTCACAGCTGATACGTTCAGTTAAGCGAACGTATACAACAACAATCATTTGTTCGCCATAACACACAACATTTGATAGACTAAGAGCCCACAGCTATTTTTGGGTGTGAATGATAGCAAAAATTCACTGAAATTTTTAGATAGGTCTTTACTTTTCATATACAAATATGAAAGTCTTGCATGCCGTAGTTGGGGCTTTTGTCGGTAAAGTGCATTATTTTAGTGCATCTGGTAGATAAGCGGCCCCAAGGAAAAAGTCTTGGATAACCATATTATGTTATCAGAGGGGAAGCTTCTATCAGTGAGAACATATTGCTAAATGCTTAGAGACCCTTTTCATACTCATCTTTGGATTCTTCTTGGATGCAATAGACCCCATCCAAGACGTCTTGGATCCCCATTTTCATGTCTAGGGCGCTCAGATCTATTATAAAATATAATGATTTAGTTGCTATAATTTTTTCTTGGCTTTAAAAAAAACGCATTTTTAATGCACCATTACCGACAACGGCCCCAATCACGAAATGCAAGACTTTCATATTTGCTTATGAAAATTAAAGACATATATCTAGAAATTTCAGTGAATTTTTGCTATCATTCACACCCAAAATTGGCTGTGGGCTCTTGTTCTATGACTGTTTTTGTGTAAATATTAACAAAGTTCAAAATCATCATTAGAAAAAAGTAATTTGAAAAAAAAAAATTATAGAAAATTCAGTTTTATACGATTTACTGTATAATATTTATTAAGTTCATTCATGGAAAAATGTAAAACACTAGATAAGTTTAAAATTTGGTGAAGTTGAAATGATTCACACAATTTGGTTAAAATTCCTCAAGGATTTTGCAGTGGAAAATTAACCAACTTTTTTTGATAAACTTAACCAAATGTCATTGCTAGTATTAGAATACAGAAACCATAATTTTTTCCTATAAGTTCTAAAATTGGTAAATCATTAAAAGCAATTTTGTTCATATAATTAACTAAACTTTTTTTTTTGCCGATTTTTGGCATCTTTGAATTAACTTATTTAAATTTTTGCATGAGTCTAAAAAAAACGAAATATATGCAACGTCGGAAAAGCATCGTAAACGTGTTAAACGTCTTAAAGTTTACGACGTCGTAAACGAACTGTCAAAATTTGTATGGGAAATCTTTTCAAACAAATCTTAAACTTTAAGACACAAATTTGTGTGTTAAACGAAGATGGTAAACATCGTAAACATGGTAAACGGGCATATCGAGGAAAAATGAGGTTTTTTTTTAAATAGTGTGAGTTACATAAACTCAAAAGCATTTATACATGCACTTATGTGTTGATCACAACAATAAATATATACTTACCATAATATTCGCCAAATAATCAAGAATATAGATCATTGAAAGCAATTTGTTCATATAATTATATAAATATACTTTTTTGGCTTATTTTGGGCTTATTTAAATTGCGGATGACAAATTTTACGAATGTTAAAATTAAATTAAATATTTTAAGTTGTTTGACGTTTAACGAACAGCTGATTTGTTTACCATATCGTTTACCACATTTACGCAAAATGTTTTTTGGTGCGTTCATAAAACGTGTGTCGGAAACTTTACGATTTTACGACATCGTAAAGTTTAAGACGTTGCATGAATACCCTTATTAATTAGTTTCGTTCGTTGAATTTTACTCAGGGTTGTCCCAAGTTTTTTCGGTTTTCAAAAAACGCCAGAGGGCGTTAAACTGTATTGTTAACATTCAACGTAAGAAACAAGAAGTTCTGTGCTCAATAATTAAAACATAAAAATTGTTTTAATTTAGTTTCAAAAATGAATTCAAACAACTTCAAGTGTTTCCCTTTCCCTTTCCTATTTCTATTTTTATCTTTCTGCAGCAAGTGAATCCACAGCAAAATGATTGCCTCACAACTCGTCACTTTGGCAGTTTATTCGTTACCTCAACTCGCCACAGCAAAAAACCTAGGTCTACTTCAGGGCGAGTTCAGGACGACCCTAGGTATCAAAAAACACAGAATTTGATTGTGAGTTCAGGTTTTTCAAAAAAAGTTTACGGGCGACCCCAGGTTGACTTCGGGGTTCGACAAACAGACCTATTTTTCGACATTTAACAAACAGCTGATTCAATTACACAGTATTTAACCAAATGAAAAAGCACTCATGTTAACTTTTATTTAAAACTTATCACTTTATACAATTTGTAAACTTACGACGTTGCATAAATACCCTTATTATAATTATCACAATAATAGACAAATTCTTTTTGGCAGAGGTTTTTTTCTTTTTGCGAAACTACACCGCTCAGATTTTATGATTGAAATTAGTAGATCGTAGAAAATTGTGAGTGCCGGGACATACGGTTAAGGTGTGTAAACAGCAATGTTCGTCTAAATGCCGTAGTTTTGTAATTGAAAGTACCCAAGTACCCAATACAACGTAATGTGTGTAACGTAATGTATAACACGTAATGCATGGGTTTTTATAGTTTAATCTACCGTCGGCATATTTACGTAGGTGCTTACGCATCAAAAAATTATTTTGAAAATCGGGTTTTAATCAATATCTCGAGGACATCTATTCATCCAAAAAATTTGTATGGTTCTTCAGATAGGAAATTAAATTATATATGTATTTCTTTTATGCATACATTATATTTTATAGGGTCAAAACTTTCCGAGTTAAGGTTCCCCCTTTTGGTAAGATTCCATTTGATGTACGATGAGTTTATTCGTGAAAAAGATTAAAACTTATTTTTTAAAATGGCGCCTGAGTCACATCTGTGTGTAATTTTTTTTATAGTCACATACGACTTTATTACCAATTCCAATCAATCTCTACCGCCCCTTAATATTTTTTAATTTAATCGTGATCGCTTTCCATCGCTTAAGTTTGCGAAATTTAGGCGATCCTACAAAAAAAAATAGATCACACTGAGCTTTGTATTTGGTGAGAAATAACACTAAGAAAAGAATCGAAACATTTTTGTCTCAGAAATCTCCGAGTTTTTTTGACTCACTTAAAAAATCTTTGAGATTATTCCATTGGAAATGGGTAAGATATCCCCTTTCGACTAACGTAAAAACTTCCCACGCAATAAATTTACCTATGCGAACAAATAAAAAAAAAAACTTCATCCAATAGAAAAATGTTCCACATACGCCCTGTTGAACCTTAAAAATTAAAATAATTTAAGGTCATTTTAAGTTTAGAACTAATGTTTATTTAATAAAGTTTTGAGCAAATATTGAAAAAAACAATAAAAGCTTGGCTAAAATTCGATTTATAATTATTCATGCGCGGCAGTTTAAGTATTTTTTTTTTACAAAAAAAAAAACCTCAATTGCAATTGCAACTTCAATAAAAAAAATATATGTAATGAAAACTTTAACATTTGAACTAGGAATCCAGATGTAAAGTAATTTAAATTCAAATAATTTACATCCCGATTCAAGTTTTAGTCTGAATTAATCGTGTGAAAAATATGGCGATAAGAGTTGTCTACAATTTAATATTAAAGGTCTGTTTCTTTACTTCCAAAAACCCAAATTTCTGTCAAAGTCCATATAAAAAAATAGAATTGGACTAGAATTGGTCAAAATTGTCAGTTTTGGGAAGTTTAAGATCATTGATCTTTAAAATAGTTTAAAGCTAGGGCAGATCTACAATACAATTGTGTTAAAGTGTCAACTCTTTGTTACAAATAAGCTTCGCGGTGCCATACAAAATTTTCTTCTATAAAACGTGTCTGATGGTAATGTTCAGTTCACTCGTATATTATACAAAAGTTTAACAAGTACACACAAACATAAAATAGTGCGTAATCTTTGTAAGTATCCGCACAATGTGAATTCATTTTTATTATATTTTTTGTTGTTTTTGTATCTTTATTTTTAAATGAACCTCAAAAATTAAATTCCCATCATTCAGTTCAAGTAGTTCAACTTCGGCAGCTGTAGAGTTGATATCGCGCTGCGCAAACAAAAACGCCCAACCTCTCCGTAGTCCGTCACATCGCATCGTCTCGATCGTTACGGCGCCGTTTTGTTAAGGGGTAATGGTTAAATAAAAAATTAACTATAATTTATTCAAAGAATATATTAATATGTAATTTTTTTTAATGACAAACAAATTTTGAGGAAAATTCAACACTTTGATCAAAAATTAGAAACAGAAGTTTAATCATATTTTTTTTCTCTTAACGTTTCTAATCCCATTCGGTGATTAATTTTTCTATATGATTTTTAGATAAACCTTCTTAAAAACCGAAAAGATACAAATATATATTTTTTTCTTTTAGTTTTTTTTTTTGAGTGAGTGAGTGAGTGGGCAGCAAACAAGTGGACTTTTAATATAATATTATTATATTACATATTTTTATTTATTAGTTTTTTTGTTGTTTAATAATATTCTATGCGATATATCTACCTACCTTCGGTGTGTTTATAGAAAGTATAGAATAAAAGCAAAGAAACACCTATAAGATAATTTTTATTTTATTTTTGTTTTTGTGCTTTTGTTGTATTTTTAAATTATGACACATGTATTTGGTTGTTGTAGTGGCAGCAGCAGCGGTGGTGGCGCGCGGTAACTAAACCGACACAAATATATTGTGTTGGTGTATATCTCGGGCGATTTTGTTGATGATTGTTAATATTGTTATGTTAATACGGAAAATTTCGTTTGCTTTGCTCTTTCATTCAAAATTCGGAAATTAAATTAATTCGATTTTGTCGTGGTTGTGATCGTTTGTTGGTCGAGTCGACGATCGATCGATTGGTGAACTTGAAAGCAAAAAAAATCAAAAAAATTGTGCGTGTCTAACTGAAGAGACTGTCATAATTATTCATTGTTTACGATCCTTACCATAATGAAAGATTGACACTTATATTGACAAAACAATATAAAGAAAATATAAACCGTCAATTTCTCAAGATCACTTTATAGTTTTGTTTTACCTTAAGTGAGGTCGCGCCGTTGCGTTGTGCAAGCAAAAATTATTGTTTTTTGTTTTTTTTTTAATTCTGAACTAGGTACACAAATCTCCAAGTCACTCTATATTCGGGGACCCTGAATCTTATTTATTTCTCCAGCCTTGACTTTATTTTTGATCGCGATATCTGTGTGGACATAAAGGACTGCATACCGCAGTGATGGCGCGGACTGTTTAATTGCTGTTTACTGTTAAAGTGTTTTTAATTTTTTTTGATAAGATTAATAATTATTTGCTAAATAAATAAATAAAATTAAATTTATAGTGAATCCGTCTTCACATCATAATCGGCCTTGCGTGTATAAATTTGATTGCGTATACATCTCATTGTGCTGTGGCTGTTCTCTGTCTTTGCAAATTTAAATAATTCGATCGCACAGATTTGGATTTACTGTTGGAATAAGAAAAGTGGAATCTTAAAGAAAATTCTGTGAATACAGAAAAAAGCAACAAAAAACTAAAGCTTAAGGTTTGTAAAGAAGATCATATTTATTTTTATTAAAAACACAAAATTTTAAATTAAAAACTAAGTAAATTGTTTGTATTTTGTGTTGGTGCGTGAGTGTGTGTGTGTGTGTTTTTTTTTTGTTTAAGTTAAGAGTGAGAGTAAAGCAAGTAATATTTACCTATAGATACTACATTCGTTTGTATTGTCAATTCTATTGATTTTTTGACATTAGAGTTACTTAATTATTGTTGTAGAATACACCGGTCGATTTGGGATTTGATGCATTATAAGTATTGAAACAGGACTGATTCACATGTCACTATTGATTTGATAGAACTTGAATTTAAATGAATTTTACCTTCATAATTTAGAGGTCAGTGAACCTCTTTGTCGTAAATATGTATAGAGACAGTACTTCCTGGTTTTTTTTTTGTTTTAAGTAAGTGTGGGGGTGAGTAAGATTTTCTAAATTTGACATGTTGTTAGTTTATTGAGTTTGTAAAGAGGATCACTTTTGTGAATGATTTATTTGGGGTAGTAGATCCATACAAAAATAACTTTATTTGATGCGATCTCGCATCCTTGTTTATTTCTAGCGAAACTTGTATTATGTATAACTTAGTAGGTATGAATGACTAAGATTATGTGGTTACGCTTTGTCTCGTCACCGATTATAAATTATGAAATAATTTTTCATATCTTTCATATTATCATTGTATTTCATATTGATTTGTATTTATTGATGAGTTCAGATGAAACACCAATATACATATGAACATACATATATAGTAGATACATACATAGATAAATAGGTATTCTTTGGACGTGTACCAACATTAATTCGTTTAAATATTAAATCTTAAATTGTTGATACAAACCTAGTGATACCTCGTTGGTTTTAATAAACAATTCTTGAGGTTTCGATTTGTGTTTGTCCTGTTTAATATATGTAGTGTTTAATATAGTAGTTATTCCATTGACCTCTCAGCAATATAAGCGTGAAAATTTCATTTTATTTTTGTTTTTGAATGATTTAAAAAAAAAATATGAATAAAAATTAGTGCACTTTTTATTCCAATATATGTATGTCAAAATAATGGAGGATAAGACAATGACTGTTCAATAAATTAATGCACTAATATAGATGTAGGGAGTGAAACCGGGTGGATAAAAAATCGTTTCCTATATGAATAAACACATGACGTGTGTTTGCTTAACACAAAAGAAACTCAACTGAATTACAAAGTCCAAAAGTTCAAAATCCACCACCATTACGATTGTCAACTTTATCAATTGATAGTTGATAAGTCATGTGTGGCAAGAGTTGGACTGGGAATCAAAGAGCTTCCCTTATTTTTGAAAACATTATTGCAAATACTTCTAACAAAACTTTGAAAATACTCACAGCAATCGGAATATCGTTTTTTTCCCTTCTATTCTATTTCTGCGGCCCTGAAATTTTGTGTGAAAGCTTTGTTAGAATATAAAGTTTCCTAAGAGTAATTTGGAGGCCTCCTTAGGTTATAACCAATGGGGATATGCAATAGCTGAATATGAAAGCCCCAACTATAGTTTCGTTTAAAGTGTCTGCAAGTACTATGAGGGCCACTTCGGGCTTACAACAGCTCAATTTATTAATTAGTATGAGAGCTAAACTATAGTTTTTGTTTAAATAATTCTGTAGGGACCTCATATCCTCACTACGGGGGCCCCTAACATAAGCTGTGTGAGATTCCTTTGCGGCCACAAAAGCTGTATATTTAAGAAATTCAATTTTATGAGAAAGTTTTCTTTTAAGAGAACAGAAAGTACTACATGGGCTTTCATGCACTTTTTGTTCTCCCATGGGGTGTATCGGACACATACTGGTTGCCCGGTGGACCAGCCCTCTCCCCAGCCCCTCATTGATTTTTCCATAGGAAACGGTCTTTTGACTTACATATTTTGTAAAAATACCTCACGTAATAGATAATTATCTATACAAATAAATTAAACAAAAATCTTCATCCAGTAGAAAAATGTTTCACATACCTTTAAAAATTAAAATAATCTAAGGTCATTTTAAGCTTATAACGAATGTTTGTGTAATTAAATTTTGTGCAGGTATTGATGAAAACTTCAAGCATACGAACTTTGGCTAAAAATTGTTTTTATAATTTATGACAGTTTTAGTATTTTTAGATAATTAAGCGCACATCTGTTTCTAGATAGACCTTCGTGCCTTTAATTCAAATTATAGCAAATATTTATGTATTTATTTTTTCTATAATTTGTTTTATTTTTCTATTTTCTTAAAAGTGACAATTCGACAAAAAGTAATTAAATAGTTTTTCTTCTAAAAATATATTTTTCGAATGAGCACTAGTCCTCTCGGTAAGCCACTGATAAGATTATGTATGCATTGCATGAGCTAACTTACAAAAATGTCGGGATTTTCTCCATACATAAGCACACATTTTTAGAAAATTAGTAAATTTCGAGTAAAACAAGAACTCGATTTTGTTTTTAATGTCGTTTTCGGACTGTTTTACTCCATTTTGATTCAAACAAACACTGCGTTTCTATTTTAACAAAATGGCTTCTTCAAAAGCATTATTTTGATTGTAACTCTTATGTGTTCCTCGAACAATTGTTTGTACTTTACAGGACGGTACTTGTTTGATAACGTGTTTGCAGTAATGGTGGAATTACATTCATCTTCATGCAAGTTCTACAAAAAAAGAATGTAAACAATAAAAATTGCATTTCCTGAAAAGAGAGAGAAGACCAAAATGCAAAGATCTGCATAAATGAAGATTATAGGAAGTGCCACAATGCAGATATATAAAGACGACTTTGTTCAATTCATAAAGGTACTCTTTCACACATTCGTATTTTTGGCATGAATCTGTTTCGTTCCACAGTACACAAATCTAAGGTAATTGGTCTGTTTGGTAACGTGAAATTTCTTGCGAATTTGCACAAATTTTCACAAAATTTCACAATTTCCTGTCAAAACCCATAGAAAAAAAACGCAGTTTTTGGGAAATTTGTTGGAAAAAAAGTTACCAAACAGGTATAATATATTGCGCAGGTTGTCAAATTTAAAAGTTTCAAAAAATTAAAAATGTCTGGTTGAGTGCTCACAAGAATTCAACACGCATCATTAGAAACAACAACAAAATATTGAAATTTGATAAGTAAAGAGGCAATAGATCCACCATTTTACCACCATATTACCTCGATTTTGACAGATGCGCAGAACTAAACAAACATGAAAACGCTAATGATATTACCTTTAATAATGTGTACTGTTTCCGTTCTACTTTTCCTAAAATTTGCAGATGAAGATACATGTAAATCCACGATAAAGCTGCAAAGCTTCACGGACCATCGTATGAATATTAAAGATTTGTTTCATAAAACTTGGTGTACACAGCACACTCAACAAATTTTTTCACGATACACAACACAACAACATAACTGTCTTAAGTTGGAAATGCTATTATTGAAACTAATTCCTTACACTTTTACTATGATTTCATCGGGGTTTGAAAAGGTTCAAGGTCAACCCGTTTGCTCTACTTTTTCAAAACGTGTTCAATTTGTTTAATTTTACACTTGGGGATAATATCCTTATCATAAGGTGTGTTTTTTTTGCAGTCCCGGCGGGGCAATTGTTTGAAAAAAAACGACAGCATGTCGGTAACACAGTTTTTCTCCGCGCTTAAACTAAGGCCCGATTTTTTAGGTTTAGCTAAGCCCGTTAGGGATTATCTGTTGTTGCAATTTACATGCAAATTATTTAGTCATCCAAATTCCCACGGCTTGCAAAAAAAAAAAACAAGTCTATAAGCTCCTTTTAAAATTATTCAACGGTAACCCTATAATTTTGTCGGCACTGCCGCACTGGCCAAATAAAAATATTACTCAGTAGGCGGAAAGCAGACAATTTGTTTTATTTTTATGAATGTAATTAAATTTTACAACCACGTAACATCTCCATATAAGCCACGAAGTAATTCAAAAGTTTTGGTCGACAATAGAATTGAAATTGTTTTACACACAAATCTGCCAATTCTTATCCCTACCTGAAATATTTAAACATAATAAATTAAAGAAAAGCATACATATGAATATTCCCCGCAAGGGGGGCTGGGAGAGGGGGTGTCAAAACCAGAACATTTTTTTTTTTTTTATAAATTAATTGCTGATTCGGAAGACGATATAATAATAATATAATTCTTGTGATCTTTGATGACGACAATTTACAAAAATAAACTATATAAATATTTTATTCAATACAGGTTTTTCGTAGCAGCGCATACATTATATAGTTTTAGGTAGAGGTACATACTCGTATCTTTTTTTACTTCCGACCGTGGATGGCAATATTACTCATCGAACACCTTTTGCTTTTGGAAATATGTAAGATTGCTAGTTTTGTGTTTTTTTTTTTAGTATTATATTTTTTTTCCTGGCCAAGGTGATTTTTTTATAAACACATATTCTGCGAGAATAAGATACAAAAACTGAAATGTTCGCATTTTGTTTAAATGTCTACCTTTAGATAATCTCTATCTATAGATAGCTTATGAATAAACACATAAATTGTTATAACGCAGAGCTACCCACGGTGGCGCGGTGCGGCGCGGCGCGGCGGCGAAGCATTGAGTAATCGAATGGAAAGCATTTCTTTTCGAATCATTCAATAAGAAACAAAGAATATTAAGAATTTCAGAAGAGATTACTATTGTGTTTATATCTTAAGGCATTTTTGTTTACAATTAAAAGAGCACATTAAAAAAGTCTATACCTACCTACTTTAAATTGTGCAACTTGTATAGAATAATTTCTATTTTTACTTGCATATCTACTATACGTATGCAAGTTATGCATTCATGTAAAAAATATCGAACTAGAGATCTAAATCAAACTTGATTTGACATTTCGATCATATAGAGAAGACACATAAAAAGTAAGTCTACCTGTCTATCTGCATTACGATTATGGCCAGGGTCTATTTTCATTAAATTTGTGTTTTTTGGATATTCCCCAATTTTAAAATTTCGTTTGATGCAAAGACAACGATACCTGCAAGACAATTTGTTTGACATTAGAATAATTGTTTAAAAGAAGGCATATTCTCCGATTCTTGTTTACTTGTTTGCTATTTTCTGTATGTTTCCCTTATACTAAACGATGAATCTTTAGGAGCGTTCCTTTACTTTGAAACTCTTGATTCTGTCCAAAACTGCGAGTTTCTACCTACACATTTTTTTTTTTGTCTATATAATATAATGAACTTGAATAGACTTTTGATTAAAATTCGGAGAAATTAGCGGTTTTGGACAGTACGGGAATAGACATTTTTTTCTGATTCTTTTTGAAATTTAACTAGCACAAAGGAGAAAAAAGTTCTGATTTTACTCTTGTACCTACTCATTAAATATCAAAAAGAGTCAGGAACAAAGAATGGTCGTGTAATAGGGGACTTTGTATTCTACATGAGTCTTCTCCCCTTTCACACGAATAAAAAATCTTAGGCCTTCATGGACCCACAGTAATTAAATCTATAAGGTAATATAGATTGCGCAAGTTATCAAAATTCAAAGTCGAAAATGCCAAAAAAATAAAAATGGCTGTTTGAGTGCTCACAGAAACTCAAAACGCATCATTAGAAACAACAACAAAATATTGAAATTAGACAAGTAAAGGGGAACTGGATCCACCATTTTCTCACCCTATTACCTTGATTTTGAGAGATGTGTGAAACAAAACTAAACAAAAATGAGAACGCTAATAATATGTATGATATGTACGCTTTAATATGTGTACTTACTGTGTTCTGGATCCACGAAACGTCTCATCATCAACGCACAATACGCGTGTTTGCGGCGACGTAAATGCAGCGTGTGTGTAGCTTATTTGTTTATTATTTTTGTGCAAGTATATTCGCTTAAAATAAAAGTACATTAAAAAACGCACATCTCCGCTTAAGAAAATAATTAAAATATATTAGCAGGACGGATAATTAAATGACATTTCAGCTGTCAGCTGTTTCGAAAAATGAAAAAAAAAAAAATATAAATTGTAAAGAATACAATAGGCAAGTTAAAGTAATTTAAGGAACAAAATTATTAGATTCTCACTTTTTGACGAAGCGAAATATCTAAGATCTCATTTTTCTGAACATGGCTAGTCAATCAAACAAATATTTTGTGTTAATTTGTTTTAAAAATTTTTTATCTGTTCTGATTTTTCTTTATAATAAATGTACAAATTGTACATATGTACCTATATAATAAAATAAGAGTATCTGACAGTTAATCGTTTATAAGTCCTCACTTAATATTCCTTAAAAATCAATTTAACAAAAGAGAAGTCAAAACTAATTTTGTTATTCGAAAATTTGAAGAAGTTTTCAATTAAACACGACGAAGGTGCATTAAGGTCTTAATATATGTACAAGAATTTATTTAATTTATTTGAGTTCTATCAAAATTCCCTACTAAATTTTTGGTTCCGAAGTTTTAGTTATATGTCAAATCATAGGTCGAATTTTTTTATAAATTGAAGAAACTCATGTAAGAAAAATTTTTGGAAGCACTGTTTTATATTCGCTTAATTGAATAGCAGAGATGTTTGCCCCCGCCAACTAATCAGAATTGTGGTTGTGTTTTTCATAAATGTTTTGTTTATGAAGAGGTGCTTTGTGTGCCAAGGCCCCACCTATAGAATCCGTCGCATGCATGTTTGGCAACGGTGATTCTTCGACGTTAACTGGCTGAACACAATGCAACGGAGCCGCAGCCGGAGGCGAAGCTGGAACACCTGTCAAAATATTAAATACACACAAAATCAATGCTACGGGCAGAATGGAAAGCAACTGCAGGCGGAGCCGCGTTGGTTCGCGAACTTTTAATTTTTCACGTGCAGCACTTTTGACGTTTCAATTTATATGAAGAAAAACAGAGCCGGAATGAAGTATTGAAGTTTTTAGTGCTTATTTTGTGTCACGAAAAAAAATATTAATTAAAAGAAAAATAATGGAAATAAAAACACAAAATGATAATAAACTCGTGGCTGTTTTTTTTTTCTTTAAAATATGTATACAAAAAGCTCTACAGCTCATTATGGGCAGACAAAAAAAACGACGTACGACATTTTTTGAAAGCAGTTGCAGCAGTGTTTAAAAAAAAAATCATTTATACATTTTCAAAATGTCGAATTTTCAAAAAATTAATTTTGAAATTTTTTTTAAAAATTCAAAATTAATTTTTTTTTAAGTTTTGATATGCAATATAATTTAAATTTATTTGAAGGTCCTGCGTAAAAAATTTCATTCAAATCAGTTTAGCTGATAATGAGATAGTCGAAAACCAAAGAAATGGTTCTATGGTAGGTACCAATTTTAATCGATGGAAATATTTTTTTTTTTCAATAATATAAATAGAGGACCGTACTGATTAATATAAATTCACATTAAAATTTTAATCAAAATCGTAGCAGTCGTTTTTGAGAAAAATATGAGATTTTCATTTTTTGCTAAAAAATGTGTACGGCAGCTACTGTGTATTTTTGGTCCTAAAAAAATTTAAAAAACCGGTTTGGATAACGCCCAAAAAACGCTATCTACCAAGTTTAAAGAAAATTGACCCACCCGTTTAGGCTGCCGCCAAAAGGACAGACAGAATTGTGAGACCCACTTTTTTCGACTTCGCTATCATCGTTATTCCAATTTTGATTAAAATCTTGAGTTCGATTATTTTTACAAATCCATATAACTTGCCATATAGTACCCATACATAATATACATACATACATATGTGCATATATCGTAAGTAAAAAACGTTCAATTATCTTCTAATTCATACATCAACTAAAACGTTTCTACAAAATTAATTCGCAAATTAAAATATTTATTAATAAACAATAACTTAAAGTAGCAAATCTTAACGAAAATCTACTACAATCAACAAGCAAAAGAACTAAAATGTCGCCAACGAGTTTTATTTTAAGGTTCCCCCAGACTAATGCGAATTTTCGGTGGCGACGACGAAAACAATTATAATAACGTGTTGTTTTCATTGACAACCACGTGTTGTTATTGTTGTTTTCGTCGTCGCCACCGAAAATTCGCATTGGCGTGGGGATCTTTATTCAGTCTGCACACGTCATATACATTTTCTCACAAGGGTTGAACTTCTGCACACCACTCTTTCTAATGTGAGCTTGTAAATTACATACATATGTACCTACATATATACATACATAGCGTTTATATTTTCTTTCTATCTACATATATATACCAATAGTCGTTGGCAAAAATATTTTAGGTATAGTTTTAATTTAATTAATTTACTTGAATGAAGTAACTAATTAACATGAATTAAATTGTTGTTTGTTTTGTTTGGATAAGATATTGCACTTATTTGGCTGATTAAAAACAATTCATGTTTGATTTGAGTTTATTACTAGGGGTGTGTAATATCTTCAATGCCTATCCATATTATATTATAGCCTTAAACCAAGAGCAAATTTGTGCGGTAATCCAGTAAAAAACACGCCTATTATTATTATTTTTCTCATCATGGAATATAAACTTCATATATCTAACTACTTCTTTAATATTATTATGGCTCACATACATATATCGAAATATTCGGTTTTTTTTGTGAAATTAAGTTTGAATTTGCGGGTTTTGCCATATTTTTTTAACTTAGCAAAATACATAGAAAAGTTGGAAACCATGTTTACCTCTCTAGATATATGTATGTATTTATACCTTCTAAATAATAAATATTTGAAATTGTTTTTAAAATGATTAAAAATGTCTCTCAATTTGAATTTTACAAAGAAAATTAAATTTTTCGTCTGCCAATAATATATTATTCATAGATAAGTAGGTATGTATATCTAGCGATTCTTAAAATAACTTTATTTCCAAAAAGTTTTCTTTCACCAAAATAAATTTCTATGCTAAAGAAAAATAATATACCTAACCTAAAGCTTTCCTTTTTTTGGTTGAAAAATTGACGTCAGAATAGTTGAACGCGAAGTGCAACCTTGACGTTGAAAAGGTGTATTTTAATTGTTTGTCCAAGAACCAATGAAGCTATTTTTTGCCTTCGTAAAATAAAAAAAAAAAACTATAAATAATTAAAGTGTACTTATTTTAATGTCTTTTCTGATAGGTTGTAAAAATAAAAACTGTCGTTTTAGGAAAACATATTTTTTTGGCGGCAGTAAATTATAGCACTTTGAATAAATTGCTTGCTATTATTAATTGCTGCCAATTTCTCTCTCTTACATACATACATATTTACATATATGATGTTATTTCTGCTATAGTACCTTTTGAATTTTATTTTCGTATAGGTATATGTATTATTATTTTCGTTTGTATAATGCTAAAATAAATTTAAAAAAATACTAAAATTTAGCCGATTTAGTACGATGTTGCTGTATGCTCCGAATAAAATGACCGAGCGAATGGAGCAAAACGCTGAGCGAAGCCAACTTCATACAATTTTTATGCAATTTGACAGATTACCAAGCATATATGAAAGTTCAGTGCTCAATTGTGTCTCACAATTAAATCTGAAGGCTCTGATCATAATCTGCTCAGAGCTTTGCTCTGATCGCTCAGCCTCTGCTCAGAGCTTTTCTCAGAGCCAAAAAAGAAAAACGCCAAATGTAAAAAAAAACACCTGAATGCTGCTGTCAAAAGAAATTTTATGTTTGTTATGTAAATGGCCGCGTTCAGGTTGCACTAGGATAGCCTATCTAAGATACTCGAGTATCCAGTATGTTTCTGAACGCAAATCAGCTGTTGAAAGTTGACATTTCCCATAGGATAGATGAGTATCCCAGAATTTGTAGGATAGCTTGAGATTTTTTTTCGCCAACAGCTGCTTTGTCATCAGCTGTGATTTTACAAGGGATTACAACAACACAAAGCTATCCAGATCGCTTTGGATACAAACATGAACGCGGCCAATGAGATGTTTTTTAGTGTTTTTTTTTTTGCAGGTTGAGGAGTGGGTGTTTGTGAAATGTCAAACGAAAATGTGTACCTAAATGTTCGATGTGAACGCTTTTCGAGTTTTTGAAAACTTTTTTGCCGAAAACCTAGTTTTGGTGCGAAAACGTTATAACTCCAAATCGTCGGTGAAACCTGAAAAGTGTGCAACTCCATATTTTATGAAAATGAAATTTTAATATGTACCATCTGTTAGTTCAAACGCTTATCTACAAGTTCTTAAACCGGTAATCCCCATTTCGCAAAAAATTATCGTTTAAATGACAGTTTAGAAAATGGAAAATAATACCTCACTAAATCAGAAAATAATAAGTTTTAATGGTCTCCTGTTCTAGTCTATAAAAACTAATTTCAAAACTGTGTTCCTATACATAATGTACATCGTATGACTTCAAATAATAGTCATTTTATTCTATTGGAGGTTTACCGTCAACTGTGTACCTACACTCTTAACGAAACAGTTATCGAAAGCTTTTATTAAGCTAAGTACAGACGATTGTTAGATCTTACAATATTGTCAGATCTGTCAGTGAAAAAACTGTTCCAAATGTCTTACAATCGTCTGAACACACAATTTTGTCTGACAATATTGTCAGACACGTCATTGTCAGACAACAATCTGACAAAAAATTGTCAGGTATCTTACAATCGTCTGAACACACAATTTTTATCATTGTCAGTCGATTAGGACATTGTCAGACTCATTGGTCATTGTCAGATGTTTTAATTGAAAATATCTTACAATTGCTGACAATTTCTTCATTGTTCGAAATGTCAATGAGTTGGTTAAAGAGAAATAAAAAAATGGCTGACAATCAAATTGAGAAGAAATCTACCAACCGTGTGAACGGACAATTTTTCATTGTAAGAAATATGTCAATTGTCAGCTAATTGTTAGCTATAATTGTCAGACCCTTGACAATTCTGACAATATTGTAAGATCTAAAAAATCGTCTGTACTTAGCTTTAATCTTCATTGCATTTGCTTACAACTTATCAAGTTAAATGTTCACGTGTTTACCGTAAATCATTGAATACACAATTATAAGTAAAATAAACAAATATTTATTATTTTTTAAGTACAGGTTGATTCTCTTGTTTTCAGATAATTAAACATTATACTTATACATACATATATCCAGCGGCACACCAACAATTTACAGAGTTTTATATTAAATGCCAATTTATGACATATCTGCTGATCTCAGCAGCAACATTTTTTTTAAAGGCCCATTTTCGGTAAATAAAATCATTTTATATTCGACTTGGCTATACCTAGTGCCTACGTATAATGTACATACATAATGTAGCAGTTGTAGCGAGAGTGTGTGAAATCAATTTGCACTTAATTACTGTGTCTATGTCTAACTGAATTTATCTAACTACTTCTTATCTATGAGAAATTAAAGTTTCGTTAAGTCAGTTTTTAATTTATAGTCTTAAGAGAATCATTAAATCAAAGAACAAAAAATTGAAAGAGTTGAAATCTGAAGCAGGGTTGCCACATTTAGTATTTGAACAAAAATAAAAAAATACTAAAAAAGAATATTTTTTGATTTTTGTATTTATGAAAAAAAAAGCATTTATTTGTTTTATTCTGGTGTTCGCCAAACTAATGAGTTTCTTAGATCCGCATATTGTTCGCGGATTCACAGATAAGTTAACTGTCAAAATGGCACCGCTCAACACCGGTAGTCTTTTTGGGGGATGAGCACGACAAAGCTGAAAGTGTAAAAATAATGTAATTTAAAAATCATTTTCTTATAATAAAATCGTCATACAGTGTTCCTCAAACCTATAGACTAAAAATCAAACTATCATTAAATTGCATCGTGGCAACATTGTTTCGTATGCTTTTTCTGCGAATGCGTTACGTGTTGCCAATTCCATTGGGATTAATGACATTCATTTTTTTTTTAATTTCTTTTCCTTTAATTCGCTTCGCGCCGGATTATTATGGTAAATATTTATGGTTAGCACAGACAGAGCCTATTTTATTATTTATTTTGTTTTTGTATATTTTTTCTTTTTTTTGTTGTTGTTGTTGTTTATAAATAAAATAATTTGATTTGTATACTCGAGTTCCTATAGACTTAAATTGGCAAACCACATGTGTGTTGATTTTTGCACATATTATACGCGGCAGGTTTGAATTTATAATACAAAAATAGAAATAGAAAAAAAAAACAGTTATACCTAAATTAAGTTTCACTCAAAAGTTATAAAGAAAAACATTTTTGTTTATTTTGAAACATTGTTATAGTTACCTACGAGTATGTACAATGTA
Organism: Epistrophe grossulariae; assembly: GCA_929447395.1. Classification (NCBI taxonomy): domain Eukaryota; kingdom Metazoa; phylum Arthropoda; class Insecta; order Diptera; family Syrphidae; genus Epistrophe; species Epistrophe grossulariae. The sequence goes on along the minus strand of OV839566.1, from coordinate 26,537,915 downwards.
CATAGGTGCCTATGTACCTATATCTGAATGTACATAGGTGCCTATGTACCTATATCTGACAAAAAAAAATTGTAGAAAAAGTTTTTGTTTGTATCTGTAAATTTATTTGAAGGATGGAAATTTCTTTTCATTTTGTGCTGATGTTTCCATGAGTAAGAAAATAGAACAAAATATGCACGCAAGGCCGACCGTAAGGCCATCAGGTGGAACTGATGGTAGAATATTTATGATTTTAAGTTTTTTAATATAATAATGAGGTATTAATATTGCCTCTGTATTACATACTAGGAAAAACGTATCGAAAAAAAAAAAATATAAAAATGTGAAATGCTTCTCACAAACAAATTATTAAGATTTAAATTGTATGCATCTAAAGTCCAAGGTCTTTTAACTGCAACTTGATAAGTGTGGCAAAGTAAGAATGAATAGAAAAATACTTTCTTAGATATCTTTACAGTTCTGTTTGAACCTGGATATCAACCAAAAAGCCTCTCCGGTCTTATTAATTGCCTTAAGCTGCGAATTCCATGTTGACTAAGGTCCCCCATCATTTTATCTGCACAATCATAAGTCAAATTCTACGATACAAATTGGGGTTTATGATCAATTAATTGTTTTTGAATTTAATTTTTACTGATCATAAAGCCAATTTTTCCTCATAAATTCTTATATGCTCTCTCGCTCGAATATGATTGTAAAATGACATGTAGTAGTTAGTCTCGATCGGTACTTTAAGCGGAAAACACAAAGTTACTTTTCTGTTAGCGCTGACTCCGTTACGCTACTATACTTTCGATTGTACTTTGACTGACGTTTGTCATTTTGGTAATCAGCTGTTAGAAAATTTGTTTGTTTTCATTTAAAATTATTTGAAATCAATAATTTTCCCAATAGACAAAAAAAATTTAATTAAATAGGGAAATTCACATTTTCACCCATTTTTACCCACACAAATATTTATTTATCATTAAAACAATTTGTTTTACAAAATATTGACTTAATCTCTGAACATTCCCGCAAACAAAAAACCAACTAAAATACCCGTAGCAAAAAAAAGTAGAAAACATGTCACTTAAACATATCCATATCAACAAAAAGTAGAAAATATTTCAACTTAACCACTGCTTTTACCACGTTACGTTATGTTCCGTTCTCTTTGTGTATGTCAAATTGGAGGCTGAGCGAAAAAGATATATTGTGATAGGTTGTTACTTGTTAGCGATTCCTATGGTTCAACTTTAGACGTCACTCAACGCTAACACAAAAGTAGCTTTGCCTTTTCCGCTTACTTGTTTTGTTGAGAGCATTGAACTATGACATTTTTAATGGATTCCGCTTGGGTGTGTTCGTAAGCTTTTTGAAATTTCCTCACGCATTTCTTGCAAATTTGATGGAAATTACCTCATTTCGAAATGTGATGAATTTGTATGAGAAACGATTTGCAATCCTCTCATTAGTTCTTCATAATTTAGAGGTTTTGGGTACATTTTGGTATATTTTTATCATGACTACAACAAGAAAGTTATCCGATATTAAACTCTTGGAATTTTTCTGCTAGTGTTGCCAAATCCAAAACCTTATTTATAATTGAATGAAATGTCTATTGAACGCATCAAAAAGTTCAATCAAATTCATTAATTCACTAGAGCGGTTTGCATCGATGCTGATCGATGCAAACCGTTTGACAAACATTTGTTCATTTGTTCATTTAAGTTCAAGCACAGTGATACAAGATGAGATTTACAGAATCCCACCGGATTCTAAAAAATATCCCAATATTTTTGTACTAGTAGAAAAAAAAACACAATATTTGTTCTGTCATAACTAATAGGTACCTATTAAAAAACAAAAAAACTTTTATGAAAAGTAAGAAATGATGCCAAAAAAATTGTCTGCTTAAAAGACTGATTTTTTTTTTTAATTATAAAATACCAGACAAACCTATCCAGACCGGTTTTGGTCGTTCGAAAACATATTCGATGCAAAACGATCTTAGATACCCTATCGGCCTATCATTCGAACGCGGCTAATGTTAATCAAATGTAATTGTTTGTTTATGCACACACTTGTGATTTAAGAACAAACACATGTACCTATGTTTCGAATCGCACGATTTTTGAGCGTTTTTTAGTCGCAAAATTAAATAGATCATTTAATTATTTAACGCATATGCAGAAAATGCGTGCATTGGTATGTTATATTTGTTTGCGGTTAAAAAATCGCGTGACAGAAAACCATAAGTGCTAGCAAAAATGAGATCGCGATTTTTATAAATCGCAACACATGACAATCGCAAGTGTGTTTCTAGCCTAGAAAGAAAACACTCTAATAGCACTGACAGCGCAAAAGTTCACCGTCCACTGATGGGTGATGACAAGTTTTCAGCCATAGGTTGCCTTATCATAGAGTCAGAGATAAAAAATGCTTGTTGTCTTGGATAATTTATTTATTTTAAGGTAAATGCAAGTCAAGAAAAGAAAATTGCAGTTGCATTTTAGTGAACAGAAAACTGTAAACAGTTTTTTTTTTTTTTTTTTTTTAAAGAAAGGAGAATTATTGCTCTCTGTCTTGTTGACAGGTTTTCTGTGACATCGATGGTTAGTTATTTTTGTAAGTTATAGAATGTAACGTAAGAAAACAAAGTTGAAGGTAAATAGCTATGTAGGTTATAATTAGTAAGTTGCGATTATGGTAAAAATATTATTTCCCCCACATAAAAAAGGAATAGATAGATAGATATACAGGGTGTCCCGAAATCACCGCCATATAAGAAAACGCATGAGTTCCTGAGGTTACTTCAAGTAGAAAAATGCTTGGCTTCGCTTTCGACTTATAACGGTTTTTATGACTTTTATTCTTATTTCTTTTGACTGTCTCTAACTTTCCCAAACTACAACCGATTTTTGAAAATTTTGTTTTGTTTAAACCAGAACAGTAATTAGAAATTTGTAAAATTTCTTGCCAATTTGCACAAATTTTCACAATTTAAATTTTTGCAAAAATTGCTGTCAAAACCCTTAGAAAAAAGCCCAGTTTTTGGAATTTTGTTGAAAATTTAAGTAACCCAGATCTATTTTGGCAAACTGTTGAAGTGCGTTTATATAAATAAAGAGATGCCCAACTGTCCAAGATTTATTATTATAAGAAATCTAATAAATACGACTGTACTATCCATATTAATAAACCCGAGTTAGCGAAGAGTTATGCTCAAGTCTTGGGATTAAATGAATAATCTCATTAATAAAGCCGGGGTGGCCCCGGCGCAGTGGAAGTAGTGCTTGACTGCTAACCTGGATGTGTGGGTTCGATCCCCAGTCTAGGCAGCATTCTTTTCTATATTCCCTCAACTGAACGCCACCCCTGGTATTTAATGAGATAATCAAAACCTAATTTCTCAATCCACTGTGTCAACAAAAATCTATCCTATCCTTCTATTTCTTCTAACATTTGCCTAATTTATAAGACCCTAGGTCTTACTGGCATATAAATGTTTGTGTTGTTTTTTTAAAGCAAAATTTCAGCTTATTGACATTTATTAAATGAGTTTAAGTTAACTCACCAAAGATTGAAGAAGATAGTTCAGCGAAGTAATGCAAACCATTTTCGGAGTGTTAAGCGCTTCCATGTAGCCACCATCTTGGAATAGGTGGTATAAAAAGTTTTTCGTCACATCTTGAGAATTATTTCAGTCTCATATACAAATAAAAAAAATTCTTTTACTGAATGACGAAAGTTTTTAATTTTTTATTTTCAATTCATCGAGAATCAATTCTCTTCAATTCATTGAGAATTTAATTCTCTTTAAAACGTGCTAAAACTTTCAGCCATGTTCTGCTGAGCGTTCGCTTGAATTTTCGTATTCTGGTTACAGTCGGAGGAAAACGAAGTTTTCCAAAAAAAAAACAAATAAATTGCCACAAAAATAAAATTTTAACAATTAGATTCTATCAAGAACTTCAAAAATAATTATATAATGTCTGCTTCTTTACTTCCGAAAAATGTAACTTTAGAGGTAGTTTTACTGTCTGAGTAAGTGGAACTTAAGTGGCCAATATGGGAGACTTAAGTTCACTTATTCCGATAAGTTTACACTGTGAAATTGGGCATTAGTTTTCCATATCTGGCACTTAAGTGACACTTACGTAACTGTGAATTTGGCCCTTATGGTCATAGACAGGGGCGGACTGGGAGTCAAAGGGCCTCACGGGACTTTAATAAAAGGGCCACAAAATAGTAAAATGAGTAGGAGTGAAAAAAAAATAAGCTCCGAAAACGACGATACAAAAATTTTATCTTTGTGTAACTGAATCCAAAAATAGCCTGCTCTGAAATTTTTATTAAGTGTTTAACTTAACAAAAAAATTTTGAAAACATTTGGTAGGTCCTGTTTACTGTTATAATGCAAATTGTATAACTGATGTTTTCTACTTCTGCCGAGACTTCGAAAATACTCACTTACCTACTTTTATATTATGTTTCTGCGGCCCTGAAATTTTGTGTGAAAGCTTTCCTTTAAATGAACCGAAAGTACCTACTTTAAAAACTTAAAGAATATAATGTCGTATTCCATTGGTTTCACTCACGGATTAACTCATTCTGAAATCCAATGGAACAAAGTTAGCATTCTTCTGCTCAACTTAGAAATTATTTCATTGTATTGGTGAATCATCGTCAACATTTCATGTATCGAACAGGCATACAATCAAACAGAGTCCTATATTTACTTTTGACATTTAAATGAGTTTGTTTTGAAGTTATAGCTTAAATGTATTAGTGCTTCAAATCGAGAAGCGAAATTTTCTTCTGAGAAGCGTCGGTTGACCGTTTTTTTTGCCAATGGAATGGTTTCAGAAGAGTTCTTTTTGATTCTGGACGCTTCCAAACTTCCAATGGAAAACGACATAAGATTTACTAAGAGTAATTTGGAGGCCTCCTTATGTTACCATATGAGGCCAGAATAACTCAATAATAATAAGTGTGGGACCCCATCAGCTTAATTATAGTTTTCGTTAAAATAATCTTGGGATGCAACAGCTTGATGCTCATTGTGGGGGCCTTTACGTGAGATGTGTGGGCTTCCTTAGATTCCGTTGGGGCCATAAAAGTTGTATATTTACTGAAAAGCCCATAGAAATCCAGTTTTATAAGAAAGTTTTTTTTTAAACGAACAGAAAGTACTGCAGAGACTTTCATACACTTTTTATTCTCCCAAAGTCCCGGTTGCCCGGTGGCCCAGTCCGCCCCTGGTCATAGATTACGTAATACGTATATTATCTAAAGAACAAACTGGAACCCCTCTTGATTAAAAAAAAACCCTCTTAAGTTTAGTAATTTTTCCTGTCTGTGAATACGTGTGCAATGTGCATGCCGCATGGGTACGAAGCAGCAGAATTGCGTGTCATAATTTCTATTCGATGGATTTGGTTCGGTTACCTAATTAAAATGCATTGGAATATTACTCCATGCTCAGAAAATTTGTTACAATTAGCTCATCCCAGCTCATCCCGGTTCTCTAGATAAATTACGTACCCTATATACTTATGGTTATAAAGAAATCACGAGTACAAACTGTTTACACCCCTTTTTAAGGGTGGCTTCCAAATGGGATGGTCCCCCTACGCAGACAAAAAAAATCTGACTTGCCAAAATTCATGGTCAATGTAACATTTCATTGCACTAAAGGTTATTTCTAATTATTATAGTAAATTATTTCAAAGGATTTTCAATAAAAGTCAGTTTTGTATTTCACGAGTTTTTTTTTTTTATTGATAGGAAATTTTAACTCGTGAGTTAACTCCTATTCTATGGTTTAGTAATCTCGTAGATTAGAGGTGAGTTAAGCGTTTTTTTAATAACTGGGTTGTACATTTTTTCTTTTTAAAATTGTCTAAATCTCGGTTTCCTCTGTAGGGGCCGGTATTGCTCTCGGCAGCAGTTACCGACTACCGTATGTAACAGATTTAACCTCTTTTCTATACCTGGACTGAACGTGGCATATGTTCAGGGTTCGAACCACCGACGACCGACGCGACGCGTCACACATACAGAGATTCATTGAAGGCTAGAATCTCTGATGTGGCGTTTTTTTGCAAGCCCGGGGGGAATTGGTTGAAAAAAACGACAACGGGGATTAGAGATGCCATCACAGAAAAAAACATGAAGTTTTCATACAAATTATCGATAACATGTAAGTCATGCCGGTAACACAGTTTTTCTGTGCGCTTAAGTTAAACCCCGAGAATTCTCTGGGATTAGCAAAGCCCGCAGGGGATTAGTTGTTGTTGCATTTTACATGTAAATTTTTTAGCACCGACGTCGTTTTTTCATCCAATTCCGCGGGACTTGCAAAAAACATGCCTAATGTACACTTTAGTTGGGTGAGGGGTGTAGATATGTAGGAGGAATGAAGTAACGAAAGCATAGATTTATACAAGCTTTACAAAAACTAAGTCGTGTAATCAGCGTCTATATCTTAAATTATTTAGATGGATTAAGGCAGTACGTCAGCTCTGCAAAAGCTACAAAGTACAATGATATCAAAAATTATTAGATATCAACAGAATAAGCTAGTTTTGAACAAATCTAAGGTAATTGGCACGTTCAGAATGATGATATCCCAGATTTTTTCACTCAAAAAGTGAGCAACCGAATCCAAGATTTTTTTCCTCATAGTTTTGCCAGCAAAGCTGAGAAAATTTGCTGAGAAATCCTGTTCATGTAACTGATGGCGTTTTCGATTGGTCACCCAGAAGCCCTCTGAACCCCACAAAATGACAGTTCTTCTTCTCTATAGAAGAGAGGCACTTGATCTACATATTTTCCTTTATTGATTTTTATAAAAATAATTTTAAATAGTAAATAATATAACTTTTATAAAGTATTAATTATAAACTTTTTAAATAAAGATGAACAGAACTGAACAAAAATGAAACCGCTATAATGATATTACTTTTAATATGTGTAGATAATGTGAGTTTTAGGTGCAAGGAAATAAAGACCCTTAAAATGGGCGTGTCTATAGCTTTTTTTTTTTAAATTTGACGTTCTGTAGGTTACCTGCCAATTTCAATAATCAATTGCGCTTTTATTGAATGTATCTTCATTCTTCGGTAAATACAGCCGCACGTTATGAAATTCACTATAGTGAACAACACTCATTCAGAGAATGTGTGACTGTGATTGCTATTTGCAAACATTTTCACAAAAAAAATTACCCTAATGATAACTTGTGATTTGTGAATCATGCGTTTTTAACTTCTCAATTTAGATTATTCCAGGAATCTAAAACAAAAAAAATTCCATCAATGACACAGCGGCGCCAAGTTTTGTTTTAAACCAGATATATTTTTACGCTGAATGATAATAAATGTCAATAAATTGGTTTATTTATTCAGTTACCTGTATTTATATCTATATAATGGGCACCTATGTTTGACGTGTAATTCATTGTTTCAAATTAGACTGGATACAGACCGCTTTTTGTTTACTTAACAGGTGCACATTTTTTTCGATGAATGTCGCAGTAGGTATACATAAGTTGGAAAATTTCTTGCACTTGTTTATATTATCAAATAACTTATCAATAAAATGATAACGATATCAGTTGATGATTAGGGTACCTCTACTGATTTATTTCAATTGAACGATTCTCTCTTCATAATTTGTTAATAACATTACGCCGATATTATAAAGTTATGTATAAGCAGTCAAGTGCACATTATAACCATGAAATATCATTTCTCAGACATACCTACTTATATACATATGTACATCAGTGTTGCCTCTCCAACTGGTTCAAAATGTAGCTTCTCAGATCGATTACTTGATGATTCGTAATTTGTAAAAAAAAAAAAAAATAAATGTTGTATGCAATGATAATTTAAACTTTTAATTCAAGAGCTCCAACAACAAAAATAAATCCTTTTAAAAATAATAAAGATAACTTAAAACAATTATTAAAAAATAAACTTGAACTTTTCCGTCAAAAGTTTTAGCGAAACTTTAATAAAATAATAATATCCACAGAGTAAAAGGGCTTAATAATTATTTCCAATTTGTAGATATAACTTCTTTTTTTTTTGTTTAACATATTTCTATTTGTATAATGTGTTGTATTATGGTAAGAAAAAATTCATCTGAACTTTCAAACAAAATCTTAAAAAAAAAATATAATCAAAACAGAAAATCCAGCCGCAAATCGCGTAGAAAAAAAAAAAAAAAACAAGCTTTCCGAGACAAGTTTCAAAAAATTTTTTTTTTTCGTCTACACCAAAAGTTACTGGTGAATTTAAGGGCCAAACACAATTTGCGATATCATTTTTAAGATTTTAATGTCTGAAGTTTTAAAATTGAAAAAAAATGTAGCAAAAACGCTACAATTGTAGCAGGGGGGTAACACTGATGTATATACATTGAAGCATTTTAAGCAATTTTCGCAAGACATTGACTGTCAATTTAAAAGTCATTCTCTGCATTAAGTTGAAGGAAAATGCTTTAGACAAAATGTCATGCTTTTGATATTACAAACAGATGTTCATTTTACACGACTCTTATAATCTTTGTCTTTCCAAACATATGTTTATATATTATTTTTATGACCTCATAAGTCAATATATATTTTTGTATAAAAATAGTTATGGTTATAAGAACGCATTCGAATTAATGCCTTAAAAGCTCATGAAAATTCAATAAAACTGTTAGCCATGAGGTCACAATATTCTGGCCCAAATAAGACAACAATCCACAAACGTTTGCCAAATCACTTGAATATCGTTGCAACACCCAATTATTTGATCTAGTTTTTGGAAGTTTTTTTTTTTTTTTATTTTTATTTAAATTGAAAGCGAAAATCAAAAATTAAATAATAAAATCTCGCAAACTTTCAAAGCGAACTCGAAGATAAATTTCATTGAGCATGGTAGGTATCTCGTGAAATCTAATTTTGAACTCGTGCGTGGGGGTTATATTCATAAGATATTTTTGATGAGAATCACTCTAAAAATATGCCACAGCTTCCAAATTGAATATTATTTTAAATTTATGTAGGTATGAGTGTTGGTGTGCAAAAAAAAAAAAAAATAAAGAAATACAAAAAAAGATACAAAACTTCAGCGATATTGGTCCATTTGAATGGTTTTTCCTGAATTTGCGTGTGCAAATGGAGAATTCTTTGTTTATTAAAATTTCAAACAATTTTGTTTTTTCTTCCTATCTTGCATACCTATTTATCTATCTACTTCTACATATTTGATTTTGCTAAAAGCTTTTTTTTATTATTTTATTTCTTTTGTTTCTTTTAGATTGAATTCTTTTTGCTCAAATAAATATAAAGATGCCATTTTTTTATTGGATTAGCTAAGCTAGAGCCTTGCACCTTTATTTAAGCAAACAAAAAAACAGTAAGTAGTGTGAAACGAAGAAAAAAACAAAGTACTGAAAGAAGCTCTTTAAATACATATTACTGTCACACCTAATAAATCAGTCACAGGGAGAGAATAGAAACATAAAAAAGGACTGCACTACACAATAATGGCAAAGGACTATTACAGGGTTTTGGGAATTGCCAAGACAGCCACTGAAGAAGAAATCAAAAAGGCCTATAGGAAATTAGCTTTACGCTATCACCCTGATAAGAATAAAGCCGCAAATGCCGAGGAAAAGTTCAAAGAAGTTGCAGAAGCATATGAAGTGCTATCAGATAAAAGTAAACGCGAATTATATGATAAATATGGTGAAGATGGATTGAAGAATGGTGGTAAGTCCTAAATTTTATTTATTAATGTAATTGAAATGAAAATATTCTTTTGGTTTAAAAGGTGCACGAAATGGTGGATCAAGTAACCCAGGATTTACATATAAATTCCAGAGTGACCCGCGTGCTACATTTGCTCAATTCTTTGGCACGGCTAATCCTTTTGGATCGTTCTTTGATATGGGTGATAATTTATTCGATAAGAATGTATTTGACTTGGATACAGATCATGACTTTTTTGCATCGCCGTTTGGTGGACTTGGATCAAGACATGGTCTTGGTGGAGCTTTTAGGTAAGTTGTTACATTTATAGAGTTGTAAATGTGTAGTTGGGAGTAGGTATAGGCATGTGATTAAAATAATCATCATCATCAAAATGACAATTCTATAATAGAGGAGTGACTTTAGGTCCTATTATGTACTTGCTTGCAGCAACTGAGTCGCGGTCTTCCTTTAATTGAAGCTGATGAACTTTTCCAGCTCCGATTGCAGCTGCGTTGCGTTGTGTTCGTATTCTGGTGGCACGTGGATAACCTATCTAAAGGCGCTGACCCATAGAATCTATCGCGTCAGTTGCGTTGCGGCACCGGATCCCTTGACGTTGACGGAAGAAACGGGTGGGAATCCGTTTCGTATTGTGACATATGTATTTAATTATTATTATTACTTGTTTATTTGTGTTTTTGTGATAAAAATTCGCAGAGTACCATTATATATTTTCTTTTGCAAATAACTGATTGCAAGTAAACCCATACGCATTACATTTATGACAACTGATGTCAATGGACATGCCGGAGAAAAGAAAACTCAGCTACTTTTTGTCTATGGACGGTATATTCACATTGGACTGCATCCGCCGACTTTTTTTGACGTCTCTGTACTTTTTTCACTCCCACTTGATGGCGAGAAAGAGAAGCCTTTCTTGGCAATCTCTTTCTCGTCAGGTAGTGGAAGTGAGATAAGTATACAGAGACGTCAAAAAAAGTCGGGGGAGCAATCCAATGTGAACCCAATCATGGGTCGCTTCTCATAAAAACGTGTGTATTTAATCGAGCTGTCAGTTGTATGCGTCGACGCAACTCAAGCAATGGGTTCTATGGGTAATTGAGTATCCATGTATGTTTCTAAGCGCAAGTTAGCTGTTGTTGACATTTCTCATAGCATAAATGAGTATATACGAGAGTTTTTGGGATAGCTTGAGATTTATTTTTTGGGAACAGCTGCTATGATATCAGCTGTATTTTTATATGGGATTATAACAACAGAAAGCTATACAGATCGCTTTGGATAAAAATCAGAACGTGGCCAATGAATTTGTGATTTAATTTGATTTGATATTTTGACAGCTATCCCAGCTGCAGCTTCAGTTGAAGCTCCATCTCCATCGTAAACGGAGTATTTGTATAGATTTAGTTGCCACATTGCCACATTGTCAGTTTGTTTTTTGTTTGTTTGCGTGTTCCCAAAGTTTACTTCTTATGGAGAATTTTTTGCTGCCAAAACGTAACTACTACATCTGCAATAAACTAAACTAAAATACTTGAGAATTGAAATGTCATTTATAATGGTTAGAAACCTGTCAAATTACATTAGACATTTTTGAAGCTGGTCATCTTTTTACTCCATCTGATTGCTCCGGGGTAGCTCTGTTTGAAAAATAAAACACAAATTGAGGGTAGTGTTTCCACCCCAGCAAAAATTTGAGTCAGTAATTAATCTTTCCACAATCGGAAAAAGATTGATTCCGACACAACACACCACACCACACCACAACACATCACATCACACGAGACAAATATCGCTCTACACTTATGAAATGCATTGAAGCGATAGCGACACACACCACACGAGATAAGTGTGGTTCTGTCTTAAAATGTATGAATTCAATGCACTGACAAATTGGACGCGAGTGGGCTAGTGGAAGTTAATTTTGTTAGGTGTAGTTCGTATAGAACCCACAGTTTGATCATCCAGTATTAACTGCCTAAGTCTGTTTTTGCTCTAGTTTTAAATAAAATACTGACACTAACGCTCATATTAGGAGTGTTTTATTGGAAAATCTATCCGTTGTATAGTATGATTTTACATGCATTATCGCCAGTAGAATTACGGCCGATAAAAGCTATAGTAGAATCCTACAGTGGATGGATTTTTTTTTAATTTCAAATTATTCTGACAGGACGTGTTCAACCGTACCAAATATGAAATATAAAAACCATGGTACTACCGATGCGTTTTCTTGGGAATTACTTACTGTACTATGTATAGATTCCCAATAAAACTCGCCTATTATTCACTCCATTTATTCGGATTGCAGCTAAAATCTGGATGTATTTTCCTTGAAATTATATATTGGATAATTTACATCCTGATTAAAGTTTCAATCTGGATTTATCGAGTGAATAATATGGCAGTAACAGTTTAAAATTTCACATTTAAAATTTAAATCAATTTAACATAATCCTACTACCCATATATGTTTATATTATGTGTTTTTGTTTTTAACTAAACCAAATATTTATTTTTTTTTTAATTTGAATTTTATAATTTAGATCACACTCCTTTAATGTGCATACACCGTTTAAAAAAGAAAAACAACAAGATCCACCTGTTGAACATGACCTTTATGTAACATTGGAAGAAATCTACCATGGCTGTGTTAAAAAAATGAAAATCTCTAGACGAGTAGTTCAGCCAGACAGTGTTTCGAAAAAAGAAGATAAATATGTTAGCATATCGATTAAACCTGGATGGAAATCCGGAACAAAGGTTACATTTCAAAAGGAAGGCGATCAAACTCATGGTAAAATTCCAGCCGATATTGTATTCATTATCAGGGATAAACCACATGCGTTATTTAAAAGAGAAGGAAGTGATTTAAGATATACAGCCCGATTGACGCTCAAACAAGTAAGTAAGCAATTTTCTTATTACTAACGAAGGTGTTCAAATTTAACGGTCGTATTTGTAAAAATATTGTCTAAATTTTGACAGACGTTCTAGTTATAGATAAACATTTTTAGTTGTTGTTTCTAATTTAGACAACGGACTCGGTTGTAACAGTTTAAATCAAATAAAGCATATTTTCAACTATTTCAGGCGTTTTTCTTTTTTAGTTCAGAGTAGGGCCCGAACTGTCAAACAAAAGATGGTGTTTCTTTTTTAGCTCAGAGCATTCAGAGCTCCAATTTTGTGTTTTTTTTTTCGCTCTGAGCATGTTCATTGCCCAGAGCGCGCTCCATGAGCTCAGAATAAATTGAAAGAGCAGACGGAGTTGAATAGCTGAACACAAAGAAAATGATAACTGTGAACAAATAAAAAAGTGAAGCGTGTATCTTTAAATAAATTTGAACTCTCAGAGCAGAGCACGCTCAGTTCAGAGATCGCTCAGAGTATGTTCGGGGTGTTCAGACTCTGTACAGTTTGACATTTAAATAGTTAACAATAGGCGTTTTTCTTTTTTAGCCCCGAGCGTGGCACTGAGCTGTCAAAAAGAAAACTATGTTACTTGCATTTCTTTTTTAGCTCAGAGCTCGACCGGGGCTCGCTCGATGAGCTCGGGAAAAAATGACCGAGCACATCGAGCACAAAGCTGAGCGCGGGTAACTTCATACAATTTTCATGTAATTTGACAGATTACTAAGCATATGAGAGTTCAGGGCTCAATTGAGTTTCTTAAATAGATCGGTGCGCTCAGGTGCAGGTCACGGTCTGTTCGGAGTCAGCTCTATTCGCTCAGAGCCCGCTCGGGGCCAAAAAAGAAAAACGCCTATAGTCGACCCTTTGAAAAAGCGTTTGTTTTCCCCCCAATAAGGTTTTTTTTGTTGCTGTGTCACATTGACGTATGGGCGAACTTCAGAGTTGAAATTGAAAATGGATGCGTTCGTTGATGGTACTTTATATTAAGGTACTCGTTGAATTAATTAAAAAACCCAGCGATGTTGAAAGCAAAGTATGTATGTATGTTTTTTTTCATTGAAAAAATCTTACAATTGCTGACAATTTCTTCATTGTCCGAAATGTCAATGAGTTGGTTAAAGAGAGATAAAAAAAGAGCTGACAATCAAATTGTCAGACTTTGGGAAGAAATCTACCAACCGTGTGAACGGATAATTTTTCATTGTAAGAAATATGTCAATGTTGTTAGCTATTGTCAGACCATTGACAGTTCTGACAATATTGTAATGACAATCGTCTGTACTTACCTTAACTTCTTCTTCAGGGAAATCGCAAGCGAAAGGAACGGATAGTATCATAGAATCAAACAATGAGGCCAGATGAGATTTTAAACTGGTTTAAAAAAAAAACAACCATTTTTATACTAAAAAAACCACCATATTCTTTTTGGCATAAATATTAGTTACCTAAGTATTAACAAAAAAACAAAAAAATGTTTTTTAAAAAGTGAGAAATGTTAATGTGGTTTAAATAAGTCGGACGAATTGAACGGATGCCTTAATAAGGCTGATATACTGATACCATTGAATAAATTAGTTATTCAAAGCTCATATACTTATCCCGAAGGCAACAGACTAAACCATATTTTGAACACTGCCTAATCATTAATAGCTTACTTCTTTAACACACCCAAAAAACCTACGCTTTAAACTCCTTGTTAACCTACAATATATTATTAGTTGCATTGATAATATGTTGTATATTGGAAGCCTTCAAATCCCCCAAACTATGTCGGTATATGTTTATGTATTTATGTACAGAACTATATTTTTATATTCAATGCCAATATTTGTCATTAATTGTAAATATTTATTTATATATGGACATCAAAATTCATCAAGTTTTTGTTTGTCGTCTCGTAAATAATAACTATTAAAAATTAATAAAAGATAAATACCGAGCAATTCAAATTGATTATTATTGAACGTCAGCAATAAATCTCATTCCAAATCAAATACCATTAATTTTTTTTTTTTTTCATTTTTTTTTGCAATTTCAAATCACAACTGAAAGATTTCTTTAACCACATTTTGGTATTACATCAAATTCCACATCCCACTGTAGTTATAGAGCACACTCATACATTTAACTTTTCTTTTTTTTTATTGTCATATAGACATATGCTTTAAAATTGTGCCGTTTTACCATTTTTGGTCAGACATATTAAGTCATCATGCCATATGATCAAAACCTTCATTTGTGGTCTTTCATGATGTTGTGATAAACACAGTGCTGGATTCATTACAAATCTGTTGCGATGATTCAAAAGCATTATTTTCGATAACGCAATTTGCAAAAGTCATCAATTCTATATCATTTGTAGTGCAACTCTGCAGTTAAAAATCGAGATGACGACAAAAATATTAAGCACGTTTTTTTGCAAGCTCAGGGGGAATGGGATGAAAAAAGAGACTTCGGTGCTAAACAATTTACATACTAAATGCAACAACATTGTTTGAAAATTACATTTTTTTTTCTGATGGCGTCACATAATCCCCGTTGTCATTTTGTTTTCAACCTACTGTCCTCGGGATTGTAAAAAAAACACACCTATATTGTTGAAAAGCCAGAAAGCTTGTTGCGTAAACGTCAAATTCGTTTGCAAGAAAGTTAACTGACTTTAATCAAACTGATTTAGTGCAAGTACATTATTTTGGATTGACTGGATGGATTCAAAAGAAAATTTGACAAAGAAACCAAAAGGAATATAAATAAAATAATAATAAATTGGTTTTGCCTTACGGTCGTTGATTTCTACGCATTTGTAAAATTTGTCAAGAAAAGTTGAAAAATGGAAGAAAACTCATACGATTTGTTTCATTTTTTATCGTTTCTCGACTAATTTTTTCGATGCGAGAGTTACAAAACGTTCCAATCGATAAATTGAAACGTTAATAATCGAATTTGATAATCAGCCGTTTCAATTAGAATTCAGTAGAATTCAGAACCTTTATTACAGATTTAATCCACTCTGAACAAACGGCCCTAAGAAAAAAATAAAACCCGTTTTGATGTGAAGACAGAAAATATCGATGTTTCAAGTTTGTAATCGATTTTTCACCGAATATTTGGATTCTCATCTCTAAAATCAAAGAATTTTGCGAAGAACTTAAACTTTTAATTTCGTCATGCAAACTTGTTTTATAGTTAAAAAGACTATAAATATGAAACAAAAAGACTCGTGTAATCAAGTTCATAATGACAACCATTTGACAATCGAATTCTCGTGAGTTGTAAGATGCTGATGTGGTGTGTTGTGGATAAGCGAAGGCAGTGCACCGAGAAGAGAATAAGTAAATAGCGAAAGCAAAAAATGACAGTTTACAACAGAAAACTCTTAATATTATACACAGTCGGCTCCACAACACAACGCTTCACATGACACCACACGAAATAGTTGTGTTGTGGTTCCGGCTTAAAACATACTTTTGGAACGATTCTGAAAACAAATTTCTCATTTGGGGTAGGTATGTATGTATTCATGCAATGTTAAGTTTCCGACTCAAGTTCATGAACGTCTCTCAAAACATCTTGCGTAAATTTTGTGATTAACCAATCAGCTGATTTGGCCATAATGTCATAATACCATTAAAAAAAAAATTCCTATACGTTTACCACCTTCATTTATAATGCTTACGACACAAATTCGTGTGCGAAAGTTTACGATTTCTTGGAAAGGACTTCCCATACAAACTTAGACAGTTCGTTTACGACGTCGTAAGCTTCCGAAGATTACCATTTACGATGGTTTTACGGTGGTGCATGAATACTGTTGCATGTCATTCCGCAACCAATCAAAAAGGCCGTACCTACATTTTCATAAATTCACCATTTTGTTTAAAAAATTTTCGTGCCCCAGAATTAAGTGAGCCCTTATCTAATTTTTGATATAGTTCCGCCACTGTTTCAACTCACAAATGGGAGTTCGCATCACACCACAACAACAGAAACAGAACTCCATCCCAGGGCCAATTCAATCCCCGTGTTAACATAGTCTTTTCCCAATATAATACAACAAACAACGTCAAAAAAAAAACATAAAAATTATATAGAAATAAAAAAAAAACATACAAATTATTGATTTTTGCCCGGAATTGGTATAAAAAAATAAACATTTTGCGCGTACCTCCATAAACAATTGTAACCATAAGTTCCATAACCATTTATCTACCTAGACATGGTCCATGGAGCTCCAGCTTGTTTTTTTTTTTTTTAGATATTTTTTATTTAATTTCTGTTGTTGTTTTTACTGTTGATTTGTTAATAATTTTACTGCAATATGGCAATTGCCTGTTAATATGCGATAAAAACGCGAAACATATTAAAATTCAGTTTTGGTGCGAATGTTGTGAACGTTGACTAGTTAGTTGTTGTTAAAATTGACTGAGTTATAGCCATGGACACTTGGTTTGAATCTTAGGTGAGAAAAGATTTGAAATATGTTTGGAGCACTGCTTCAAATTATACGTCGTGTCCGTTGACGTTGTTATAAAATGCATCGTGAGAAAATGCATTCTTTTAGGTTTTCACATTTTTAAATTTATTTATATTTTTTTTTAATTCCCAACGAAATAATATCCCAATCGTATTGCTTACGTGTTCAATTAAGGAGGCATGGATAGTTGGTTGTACATATACTTATGTAGATACAACTGGGTACCTGGCAACAACCATGACGTGGTCCGACGCGACAGAGACGATGCCGATTCGAATTCACGCACTTCAAATCTACAGTTAGACGAATTGAATAAAGAATTAAATGTGTCATATATCACACCTGGTGTGAAAAGTAGGAACCTGCTTGGTCATATACAAAAAAAACAAACAATAAAATTGTGCGTAGTTTTTGGAGAATTTAATTGGAAGTGTCAGTAGTAGTTAGTTGTGGTTAAGATTAGTTAGCGCAGCAAGAAGCTATATATGTATATAAATTTAATTTGTGGAAATCAAAACATTGCATGGTTGTTTTTTCCAAATGTGGGAAATATGAATTATTTGTTCTTTTTTTTTGTTTCTATATCTACTGATACTTGAAATTGGATTTTTTTTTGGATTAATGCGTGATTGGTTTTATTTATGGGAAAAGTGATTTTTAAGTTATTTATCAAGAGTGAAATGACAAGTGGCATTATGTTATGGAGTGAATTGACATTTTGAGATACTTTCAAAGTAAATTGCAATTAGATGGTTGATGGGGTTTTTTTTGTACGTGTGTGGTTTTTTTTGTACGTGTGTGGTTTTTTTTGTACGTGTGTGGTTTTTTAGAGAGTAGGTAATTGGCGCCAATTTGGTCTGGGAAAAAAATTAGTTTAATGATTATAAAATACAATTTGGACTTTTTTAAGGATTCTCAACTAAACACAAACGTTTTTCACAGAAGTGTGAACGTTTTTCTTATGTTTAGCCTAGTACGCAGATCGCGCTTAAATTTAGCTCCCACTTTTCTCTCCAAACATCAGCAAAAAACCCTTGCTAAATTTTGACATAGAGCAAGCGTTGTGGAGAATATGTAAAAGAAAGCAGCTGTTCTCCGAGATGAAATTGTTTTCAACCATTTCAATGATCTTTTTTTATTATTGCAACTAAATTTTATCAAATAAAATCAAAAAAATTTAGCTTGAGAATCAATGTGCCGAACAATTATTTCGTGCGCTAAATTTTGACAGATATGTGATGTTCAGTAAGAAAAAAACATTTGAATTTTTAGCTGGAGCTGCGTACCTTTCGGCTAAAATGATTTCCTTAATTTTAGCTGAGCTAAATTTTGGAGAGAATTCTGTATGGAAGCTAAAATTTAGTGTGATCTGCGTACTAGGCTTTTACGTTCAAATATGAATTTTCACAAATTATATCGGCAAGAAATGGCATTAATAATCCATAACCAGTAATAAACGATTGTAACTTTCGAGCTTTGCTATACGAACGCGTCTCAAATGTGGTGATTCAAATCTTTAAAAAATATTCGGAAAATTTGATTTTGAATGCTACACATTTAATCCCTGCTATTCAAGATTACTGTTTGTGGAAATATCGTTCAGAATAAAATAGTTCAAGCAATAAGTTCAGCTGAGTTTTTTATAGTTTTAGTAAAAACTATTGCAAATTGAACTGTTTGCAAATTAATACAGCAAAATCAAAAATCCTTATCTTTAGAAATGGAACCGGTCGCTTTGCGAGAAATGAAAAAATGGAACTATGGCACGATGACTTGGAGGTCGTTAGATCATACAAGTACCTACCTTGGAATTACAGTAAATCACGATTCTTCCTTGAAAAAACATTTTTCACTCAAACTCGTGGAGGCAAAAAAATACTATGACGAAGTAGAAAAATTACACGCTTCTTCTGGAAAAAGTTATTCCGACTTCGACAAACCACACCCAACTACGTGTTGCTACAAATTGAAAGCGGCATACCACCACTTTTTGTGTTTACACCAAAACTGCAGAGCATGAAGTATATCAAGGTTTGAATGGATACAGATGACACACGACTTACTACAATTCTAGCTAAAAAAAGCTGTAAGAACGAAAACTCTCCTTTTCAAAGACTGGGAAGACATCTCTACGAAGTAAACTTAAGCCTTAACTTATAAATGAAGATAATATTCCTCAGTGGAGAATCCTTTACACAAAAATTTATATGGGATGTGGAACAGGAACTAAGGAATTGTTGAGGCTGAAACCTCAAATACGCATATGCCTTGTATAAAGAACTCAATCACCACTAAATAAACTACTTAAACCTAACACCTAACCTCAGTACTGCCCAAATATCTATAGTAATCCGTGTGCGACGAGAACTTCTCAACTTACATTGGATGTCTCATCGGAGTGACCTTCCGCTAATTTGCAGCCTTTGCAACACAAGGGAATATGAAGATTAATTTTCTTGCTTCCTGTCCTATTTTGAAGGAGATAAGACGAAATCACTTTGGAATATCCTTAACGACAGCAATTATTGGATTAAACTGGCCTCATATTACCACATTGCGCTCAGTTATATAGAACTAGAATATTTGATGAACATTTTTAAAAAAGGAATCTAACTAAAGGATGGTTAAATTTTAAGGGCCGATGTTGAATGTGAACCACATCTAAACGTTAAGTTTTTTTCTGCATTTCATTTGACATTTCTCAATTTCAGACTAACTCAATTTGAACCATGGAAAGATACACAATCGAGCAACGAGTTAAAGTTATTCAGGCTTATTATGAAAATGGGCAACAGTGGATGATCAATTTTCGAAGAAAATCATCTTCAGTGATGAGGCACATTTTCACCTCAGTGGATTCGTCAATAAGCAGAATTGCCGCATTTGGGCGAATGATAATTCAAGAGTGATTGTCGAAAAACCAATGCACCCACAAAGAGTGACTGTTTGGTGCGGTTTATGGGCTGGCGGCATCATCGGGCCGTATTTTTTCCAAAATGAGGTCGGTCAGGCAGTTACTGGTGAATGGTGTTCGCTATCGTGAGATGATAACGAACTTTTTATGACCCGAATTGGATGATATGGATGTGGACGATATGTGGTTTCAACAGGACGGTGCCACTTGCCACACATCTAACGAAACAATGGCCCTTTTGCGCGACAAATTCAATGGCCGTGTTATCTCACGTGCGGTGGCGATGTCAATTGGCCGCCAAGATCATGTGATTTTACACCGTTGGACTTCTTTCTTTGGGGTTATTTGAAAGAAAAGGTGCACGTCGATAAGCCAGCAACAATTCAAAGATGAGATAATTCGGCACATTAACGGCATAGAACCTCAATTATGCCTCAGCGTCATCGAAAATTTGGACCATCGGATGGAGGTGTGCCGTCGAGGTCGCGGTGACCATTTGGCCGATATTTTGTTCCATACATAATTGAACCATACCAATACTATCATAATAAAAATAAATGATAGTAATTTCCTAAATAATTTGTTTTTTATTCAAAATCGACATCGGCCCTTCAAATTTAATTTTGTCAAATTCAGCCTATTCGCAATACAATTAGTAGGTATAGTGAAATAGGTTGGACATTTTTTTTAAACTATCGGCAAAGCGTACACATCTGTCGGAGGAAAACACAGACAAATGTAAACTTCTTTATAGATCCTGGAAACTATTTTAGGATAGTTGTTGTTGATGATTGCTCTTCTAGACGACTTCATAACGTGGTTCTAAAATAAATGTTTGTAAGTATATTTTGATTGCTTCAATACTTGGCAAAAGCGAAACAAAATTAAACTTATTAAATTTTATACATTTTTGGATTGGGATACGATGAAAGGCTGAGTTTCTATTGTGGAAGGCAGAATGTCATGAAAACTAGAAAACACAGCTTTCAAAGAACGCAATAACAGCTCTCAGAGACTGCAGTAGGAATCTTTTTCCCAGTATACATACATTAACTTTTAAAAAGAAAAGAAAGAACGCTTTCGACGATGAAACAATTAAAAAACATTTTTAAGAAACTCTACCGGTGAAGAACGACTTACTGGATTAGCCTCAATGTTAATTTATCCACAGATTAAAATAAATATTGACGAAGTAATTGATATAATTGCAGTAAAGAAGGCCAGGCGATTAAATTTACTCTTATAGAATAATTCTTTACCATGTTAAATGTTGTTACTTTTCTTTTTAACCTAAACCAATACTTCTGTTATAATTATAGGTACTTACTAGTCAATCAAAAATAACTGAAATTTCATTTGATATTTTATTATCCTCAATCACTTACAACCTTAAAAGGTAAAAGAAAAGATACTTTTCAAAAATCATATCCCCCCCAAATTTTTTTCTGGATACGGCCTTGGTGGGTACTCTCATTTATCTCCCTGTAAATATTTTTTGACATGTCGATTAGGGAATCAACAATACTTTCGTCGTAATTAATTTGAAGAGCCTTAATGGTGTAACTTTAGCTCTTAACATTAGGCAGTTGCGTAGCGTGGTTTTTCGCCGCTAGCAACTTTTTTATCTGAGTCAAACATTAAGATTGAAATATCATTTTGTTAACAAAACAATACCTTTTTTATAAACATAAGCATTGCCCTTAATTATGATTATTTTTATATATAACTATTATTTTTATCATGTCGATTATGGAATCCGCAATACTAGATCCACAGTTTATGAAGAATTTAAGAAAATAGTTAAGTCGGAAATTAGATGAGTTTAAGGTGCGTATTCGATCCATTAATTAAACAAAAAAAAAAAAACACTTTGGTTAAATTTAGTCCCCCCAAACAAAACACAGTAGTTACGGTGCTGAGTATTCTATAACACTTTTTAACGGCCATTTTAATTAAAAATACACGCTTATACTTTAATTTATTTAACTAAATTTTATTAATTGTAAATAATTTCGGTTTGGTTAGTTTTAAACAAAATTTTTAACTTTTTACTTATTAGTTCCTTCACTGTTCACGTTCAAATACAATAAATGTATGTATACCACGCTTTGTTTAAAATAAAATGCTTTGAGTTATGTACCACTTATATTACCTAAATTTCTTTAGCTTTTTTGATCCAAAAAAAAGCTATTGCTTAAAAACCTTACTTTTCAATACTTTTTAAAATTTTCTCAATATTCTTTCCAATATTATATTGCTCCTTTACAATATCTTTAACTTTCTCTTCCAAATTGTGTACTTGCTCAATATTTTGTTCCATATTTTGAACTTGCTTTTCAATATTTTGTTCCATATTGTGAACTTGCTTTTCAGAATTTTGTACATTTTGTTTAATAATAAGGGATTCCTTATAATTATCTTGTACTTTGTTTTCAATATTTTTAGCTTTACTTTCTATATTTGAAACCTTGGAATCAATATTTTGTACATTCTCTTCCATATGTTCAGCTTTATTTTTTATATTTTCAACTGTCATTTTTAGGATTTCTAATTGATTTGTTTCGTTGTTTGTCGCCCTCTCCTTACTCAATATAAGAGTTTTTGCTTCCACAATTGATGATTCCATTAAGTTTCGATTTCCTATCCACATACCAAAGGTCTGCCAAATAGTTTTTTTACTGTCAAGTATAGTAATTGGTTGAAACAATATTTCGTGTAAAGAATTCCCATGATTCCATTGGCAATTTAAGCATTCATATGGTAAAACGATCTTATTTGAAGAATTCGTATAATTTAGGTAAACGCCAGAGATATAATACTTGCATTTGCAAAAACGATTTTTCTTTTTAATTTTGTCTCCATCATAATGGTCGGTTAACAATTTAGAATCGTGTTTGTTTAAAAGTTTAGCACGACAAATTAATCCGTTAAGCTCCGCTTGCTGTCTTATAGCCTGTAATTGAAAAAAAAAATGTTTTTATTTTTATTTTGCACATGCGGATTTAATAAATATGAGTGTCCAAACAGTAAAGTTCCAAACTGAATACGGTGAAAACTCAGGTCATGACTTTTGGAATTTAGTGCATAACATGACGGACTTTTATTTAACGGCTGTTTTTTTTCAACTTAGACAAACACCGTTTTAGAGTTCGAAATATTGTGCATCTGTCAAAAAATCTACGGCAAAAAATAATATGGTTTCAGGTAGAAGCTCGGGACTTTTTTCTAAAAGTTAAAAGGTCTTACCGATAACCAAGCCTTTATGTCGACTGTTAGTAAGATATTAGGTTAAAATGAGTGCAAAGCTTAAACAGAATCCTACTAATAATTAATTTAAAATTCTCCTTAACAAATCCAAAATATTAACCAATCACGGCACAGACATAAGACGAATAAAAAAAACGAAGAATGTTAAGTATTAAAGCAGGAGACGGCAATACAAAAATCCCAGCCATCGATATAAAGAAAATTTTACTTATAAAGCGTTAGATAATCATTAAGTCATATAGAATCGCTTGGTCGTCCAAGCGCTCGGGCGCTTAGTTTAGCCGCAAATATAAATTTTTTTTTTGAAATTTTGGAAAAAAAAAACATTTTTTTTTAATTTCAGAGTAATCCCTGAATTAAACTCAGTTCTTCTACCAAAACACGTTTAAAAAAAAATATAAAGGGGGTTAAAATCCTTGGAACCCGCATAGCGGGCCAGCAAGGTTCTTTTTTGCAAGAAAATAAATAAAAAGATTAATTTTGAATCATTTAACCAATTTGGTACCTGCTGTCAATGATTTTTATTTTCAATGCATATTTGATCTTAATAGATACAATCTCAGATTTACTTTCCAACTTTGCAAAATACGAATTCAAATGCGAAGTTCTATTGAAAGTTGGTGAAACACTTTTACTTTACACTTTTCAAAAATAGTCTGAAAAATTGAAAAGTGAAAAGTCTTTGCACTTTGCAAATTTTGTGAGACACTTTGCACTTTTACTTTGCAGGAAATTATTTTTTTGCAAAGTTGCAAAGTGCAATATAAAATCTGCCTTAAAAAAATTAAAAGTTTTATGGCTTTTGAGACCGACAGAAGCATAATTGTAGTATTCAAAAGAGAAAGAAATAGCCTTGTGATGAAAAGAGTTATTTAAAAGAGGAAAATCAGAGATTTTTAAAGAATACTTTAAATCGTTGTTAATAAATACTGTATCAAAAATTCTATTTAAATCATTCTTAACATTATTAATTTGAAACAGACCCAAAGCAGAAAAAGAATCAACTACTAACATTTCTTCATCTTTATTGGCATTAAAAGGGATCAAAATTTCTTCAATGTAGCACCAGTCGACATCACCAATGTTGAAGTCGCCAAGTATACAAGGAATTTGGTTATGTGTTAATTCATTTACTATTGCTTGAGCATTAGAAACATATTCAGTATATAAATCTATTCCACTCGTTGGACGGATATAACTTACAAAACAAAATAAATTTTTAATTTCAGCAGAAACTTCAGAACTTAGAAAAACACAAAGTTGCTCAATATCATCTGCATCATTCTTCAATTTATATTGAGTGCTGTTGAGAGTTGTTCGGATGGCACCTAAAACACCACCTCCTCGATCCCATCCTGTTTTAGTTGAACGATCTTTGTGATATGCATTGTACGAAGAATCGAAGAGTTCACACGATGTTAAAGAGAAGAGGATAAAAAAAGCTCGTTTGTTTTCGTACGTAAACCTCCAGCATTTTGAAAATATTCGCGGATTTCAGATAAATTCGATTTAATCTTTGGATCCACTATTTTATCTTGGAGTTGCCTTCCATTTTCCGAACATTTTCAAATTTCTTTAATTGGACATGTTTAGGCCAGACTGAAGCATCCAAAGCAGCCTCGAAATGGCTTGCGGGGATCCCTAAATTGAAATTCACAAAACGGAGTAAAGTGGAATCTACTTCTTTTTTAATAAGTTTTGTACAGCGTGAATCAGTTTTTTTTTATGAATTGAAAAGATGGAAAATAATGTGCAAAAGCTGAAGCCATTTGATGGGACAAATTTTTCCAACTGGAAATACCGAATTCAAATTATGTTGGAAGAAAAAGGTTTGGAGAAGTTCCTAGCAAATACATTGCAATCGTTGCAGTTGTTGGAGAATGTTCCAGCTGATGCAAATAGTATCAAGGCCAAAGAATCGTTGAAATCTGGAGATGTATTCTAATTGGTGATTCCCAATTAGAATACATATATCAAAGACAAAATTTTCGCAAAAGAAATATATGATACATTGATTGGTGTATTTAAACGCAAGAGTGTTGCTGGCCAATTACTGCTGCGAAAAGAATTATTGATGATGCGATACAAAAAAGGAGATGAAATCAATGAATATTTTCTTCAGTTTGATCATGTAGTGCGTGAGTTGAAATCGATTGGTGCAACATTAGAAGAGCTGGATGTAGTTTGTCATTTGATTTTAACGTTACCAAAATCTTTTGATGGCTTAATTACCGCGCTGGAAACGATGGATACATCCAAATTAACAATCGAATTAGTTAAAAGCCGTCTTTTGGATGAATGTGGAAAGCGTGCAACTGGTAATAGTGGGCGTACCGTTAAATCAAACGACTCAATGGCTATGCAAGCAGACCGTTCGAAAATAATTTGTCACAGATGCAAAAAGCCAGGGGTGGAATCGGCTAAGGTGATAAATGACTGTCACATCAACCATAGTCATATGTGATTGTCATTTAGTTTTCCGTCTAGTGCTGTTGGCAAACAATTTGCAAATAAAACACCTGCTGAAATTTGGTATGGTAAAAAGCCAGATTTATCGCATCTTCGCATTTTTGGGTCGATTTGTTACAACTATGTGCCAACAGAAAATCGTACGAAGTAAGATACCAAATCATATAAATGTTACATGCTTGGATATGGTTCGTCTTCACAGATTTATCGTTTTTGGGACATCGAAAGTGACAAGCTTGACATGGGTCGTAATGTGACGTTCAATGAAAAATCAATTTTTGATCGTCTGAATTATATCAACATATTTGATACAGAGGCGGCAAATGATGACATCGATGAAAAATGTGAACGAAAAATCCACGGTGCAAATTTGGAAAGAATCGGTAACATCGAGCAAGGTAATTTCCACGGTGTTAAATTGGAAAGCATCGGTTACATCGAGCAAGATAATTTCCACGAGGTACAGATTGCAGCAGCAGTCCCAAACATTATCTTTTTTGAACAATGAGGTACCATCACCCACAGCAGCATCGGCAGCAACACTATCACCCACAACAGCAGCAGCATCACCATCACCAACCACAACAACAACCTCATTCTCAGTAGCTTCATCATCAGAAAATTCATTTTCTAAAGCAGTTTTGCTGGGTATTAAGCTTACATCAACATCAGTTGCAGTACTGTCAGAATCAGCGGACACTGGACAGATAAGATGAAATAGTAAGCGGCCCACCGCACACCAACAGTAGCATTAGAAATCGGAGCTTTCACACTATGCGCTTCAGCTATAGCAAAATCATCACTCTGTGATTTAGAAGAGTGTTGCTTGCTTGCTATTTTTGTGTTTATGTTCAGCTTGGACGTGGATATCGGTTTTTTTACTTTTCAAGAGAGGTTTGTTGTTAACACTTTTAATGGCGGGAGATGAAGCGGGGCTGTTTTTATGCAACGGAGAGTATAGAGATCGACTATATGAAGAAATGTTTTTTCCTGAACACAGCTGTAATTGTTTATTGTTGTTGTTTACGCGCATTGTGTCATCAACAAACCGTTTGATAGTAAAAGTAAATTTAGAGACTCACGTCATAATTTAAATTCTTAACTAAAAATTATATAACGCCATCAAGAACGCAGTATTGCTTGATGTTTATAAGTTATTATAAGCATTGTAGTTTTTACTGTCCATTTTACTTTACTGCCTAAAGAATCATATGATCATATCATATGCATATAACACTCAATTTGTATGGTTAAATTCGATCAAAATAATTCATTTAATAAAATTTATATTACTTGCGACTTACATGAATATCACTAACAGCCAAACCATTGAGCAGGTTCATCAGAACAACGGTCATGCAGATGATAAACAGCAACATCAGGATATAACTGCAAACACCTTTTAATTTCAAATCTTCGAAGTTCAACTCTCCAACAACCATTGCCATCGTTTTAACAACTGATTTAAATATATTTTCAAACTTATGCTCCGGTCCGAAAAGAACAAAGAAACTTAAGGCAAACGTAAAAACGAAAATCGCATACAATGAGAAGCTCTTAAGAAAAGTCTTTAAAACTTCTTCCAGCATAAGCATATGTGTTGAAAATGATAAAATTGGCAAATTCCCAACAAGAATCCAGAACTCAATGGCAATGAGAATTATCCCGCACACAACTATTTCTTTTTCTAGTGATTTCATTGTGATGATTAATATGGAGAAAATTATCAGCAGCAGTTCCAAGTAGTTGCTAGGTTTTTTAAGGTACTCTTTCGGGAACCTTAACTGTATTGCTTCTCGAATTATGAGATATCCAGTTCCGAATATTGTTAAACACCAAGTTAAATTCGTTAGGGTACCTTCTTTTTCGTTTCGTGTGGTCAAAACGATGAACGATACAATAGAAACAAGGTACAAATAATAAAAGAACAAATTTAGATATAAGAATTTTGATATTTTTTGCCATTTAAGAGCCATAAAGCTTGTGATGAGTGGATGTTTTATAAGATGTAAGTGTTCTTTTGAATTTATAATGCACATAATCGGCATCATTTCGTTAATATCACGGAGTGATTCGGAGGTTACTAGGTTTTTATAGTTGAAAGTTATGTAAGCATCCTGACCTTTCAAAACTCCTTCAATACAAGAATCAAAGTATTCCTTCAGAAGTTGGGGGTCTATTTTATTGTGGCGTATAAATCCAAATGGAATGTATATTGATTCTAGAAGTTTTTGAATCACCGTTTTTTTTTTACTTAAGATAGCTTCTTGCAACGCAAATTCAAAGCATTCATTTTTCATGCCACGCAATTTTTTAAAAGATTCACGAAGAACATCAAACCATTCGTTGAACAAATCACCATCTAAAGAAAAAACTAGGGAATCTATAACAGGAAAATAATAGCTTTGGAATATTAATAGTTTTTTAAAAGCCCAAAGATGTCTCCCCTCAATAGCTTTCTCTACTAAATTGTTCCAAAAAATTAAATAACGGTCATCGATGTTGGTATCGGTAATGTTGCATACAATTTTCTCAACGACATCATCACTGAATTTCTTTTCGATTGCTTTAAGGAACAGTGCTTGTTGAAAACAATTTTTTTTTTTTAGTAAATCTGTTGAACTGTATTTATTTAGAAAATCTTCTTCGTTGCCTTTTGCTAAAATATCTAACAAGCTTTCAAAATAATCCTTTTCAGAGGCCGTTAATTTTGAAGATTGACCACCGTACTCTACGGTGTTATCAATTACAATTCTTGAATCAGACATATTTTGATTATCTGGATGTTCTGAAAGAAAGAAGAGGTATACATTATAAGTTGTCTATAATTTAAATGAAAAAAAAAAAGAATTTTTCCAATATTCAAAACACTACCCCCGCCCCTCTCAAAAAATCATTTATGAACACAGTTGGAGTGGTATTCACCGAGCGCTCATAAATGTGTTTTAAGGTAATGAGGCTCATAAGTCAAATAATATTTTTGTATTTTCGCCAACCACTCAAAGAAAGTTAAAGAAGTTTGAAAATGATAGATAATCTCTCTTAACAAGGCATATACCCAAACTATAAAATCAAAGCCATTTTAGTAATTTACTAAGTTAAAAAGAAGATTTTGGTAGTTTTAAACAATTTTAGCAATTTACTAACTCTTAACATTTTACTAAAGTTAAAATCAGAAAATGGCTACTTTAAATTTTAGTAATTTGCTAAATCCATATGAAATCTGTCATTGTCTTCGAAAATAATTTCTTGGCAATTTTATTTGAAAGATTTAAATTGTATTTTTTTCGTGTGCTAATTCTTTTCAAAGTAAATAAAAAAATTTACAGACTTCACTCATAGAGTAACTATGGGGACATTGAAAATGACTTGTGTTAGCTCGATAAAATAAAAACATGAATAATCTTGGTGATTTCTAATTTGTATCGTATAGTTGCACCAAAACTTCTGAAGATGTCTAAGAAACCATTCTTCAGTCTGAAATTACAATATGTAGATATTTTTAATGTCGAATCCCAGTTGGCGGTTAAATTAATTTTGTTCAGTTCAGTTTATTTAATCACGGCGTTGATGTTGAAGAAATTCAAATATTTGCTCAAATTTGCTCAAATTGATTTACAAGTCTCTCAACTTATTGAACCTTTTATATATAGGCAAGTTATTTGATTTACTATCAAAGTGAACCCTTTTTAACGCGAGACCAAATTTATAAATAATTTGATGTGTAGCTCAAACTCAATGCAAAACTGATATACCTAATTGTTTTTAGGTATTCTATAACATTTTGCATTTAAACTCATCTTTTAATAAATTTAATAAACTCGAGTCGTGTAATTTCTTAAGACAATATAAATGGTTTTGACAGTTAAGCAGTATTCTTTTATCTGAGTATATGAAAAGCAAAGTACCAATTAAGTTGACAGCTGAGTTGACAACCAAATTGAATCGTTTTTTTTTCATTTGAGAACCTTAAGGTAGAACTGTAATAGTCGGAAGATGTTGGAAGAAAATTCACTTACGCATGGAGCGGTCGGTGAGCGCTCTTCACTTCCGAAAGCAAAAGTAAAAAATTGGTCGAAACAAGCAAAACTCAATTATAGCCACGTCATATCGTACGACCACTTAGGTCGGCATCCGACTATTATAGTTCTACCTTTAACCTTGAACATCTGAACATTAGAACTAAATCTTTATAAGTTTATTAAAGAAGTTCAATTATATTGCAGTACCTATGAATATTCTAAGTTCAATAATCGCATTGGCTTAGACGTAGGTAAAGTTTTGTAACATAAATTTATAGCCTGTGATTTTACTGAATTCTAAGACCTTAACCTCAAAGAACAGAAGATAAAAGCTTACCAAATAAACCCTTTTCGATATATATATTTAAGTTGCTTAGGTAAGTTAATCCTACCTCTAGACTGACGTTAACTTAAATACCTTAACCTTCAACAACTTAGAACTAATGTTGTAAGTTTATTAAAAAGAAACGCAAGCAGGTACCTTTGCATATTTCAGGCTCAAAAATAACATTGGTTTGGACGTAGGTCAAGTTCAAAAATCGCATTGGTTAAGACGTAGGTCAAGTTCCAAAATCGCATTGGCTTAGACGTTGGTCAAGCTCAAAAATCAAATTGGTTTAGACGAATAGTTCAAGTTAAAAAATCAGATTGGCTTAGACATATGTCGAGTTCAAAAATCGCATTGGCTTGGACTTAGGTAAAGTTTTGTGACATAAATTTATAGCCTTAGATTTTACCTTAATTTTAAGACCTTAACCTCAAAGATCCGATAATTAGAACAGAAAATAAAAGCTTACCAAGTCAACCCTTTTCTAAGTTAATCCTACCTCTAGGCTGATTAATGTTAATTTACATACCTTAACCATCAACAACTGGCCCTTAGAACTAATGTTGTAAGTTTATTAAAGAGATTCACAAGTAGGTATCTTTGCATGTTTTAGGTTCAAAAATCGCATTGGTTTGGACGTAGGTCAAGTTAGTTCAAAAATCGCATTGGCTTAGACGTTGGTCAAGCTCAAAAAACGAATTAATTTAGACGTATAGTTCAAGTTAAAAAATCACATTGGCTTAGACGTAGGTCAAGTTCAAAAGTCGCATTGGTTTAGACGTTGGTCAAGTTAAAAAAACGCATTGGTTTAGATGTTGTTTTGTCGCATAGATTTGTAGCCTGAGATTTTACCTTAATTCTAAGACATTAACCTCAAAGATCCGATAATTAGAACAGAAGATACCAAATCAACCCTTTTCGATTAGGTATTATATTTAAGTTGCTTCGCTAGGTTAATCCTACCTCTAGCCTATAGTTAACCTTAATTTAAATACCTTAACCTTCAACATCTGGCCCTTATAACTAGAACTAAAGTTATAAGTTATAATCATAGAGGTTCAAGTATAGGTCTCTGTGCATATTCTAGGTTCAACAATCGAATTGATACAGAATGAAGTCAAGTTTTGTCACACAAAATTTTGAAGCCTATTATTTAACTTATTTCAAAACCTTAATCTTTAAGGTTCGATTATTAGTACAGAAGTAAAAAGGCAACCGTAAACAACTAAATCAATCCTTTTATATAAATGTACATACATAATGTCATACTAAGGGGTCAAACCTCTTACGTCTCTGAGCCATTCTGAAACATTCCAAACCATTTACATCCACAGGTCCAACGAGTTATGGTAACAAAACGGCGCACTCTAGTCCTAATTGGGTCAACGAGCTAGGTTGCTCGTGATCGCCATTTCTACCTACCTACCTGCCTACATACATAATGTATGTACCTATATAGATACGTAGGTATATAAATTTTGTTGGCGAAGCCAATTTTGTTATTCAATTTTTCAATTTTTGCAATTATTTATTTTGATGAATTAAACCTAAACGTTTTTCACCTACACTTTTATGTTATTTCAATTATTTTTTAACTGAATAAATTAGTTTGATATTTTCCCTTCATTTTAAGACCTTTATTTTAAATATCCGATTGTTAGAACAGAAGTTATAAGCCAACCAAACCAACCTAATCGTACCATTACGAATAATATTTGCAAAATACCTACAACAATTTAATCAACATTACATTTTACAGACATACCTAACCTACTTAATAATGTAGCTATGGATGTAAATCATTTTTGTTTGCCACCAGCCACAGTGCAGTGGTGGTTTTTTATTGCACACATTCCACTCCAACCAACGTCTTGCCCATACCCTTACAGCAATGTATATTCTCTGTGGGTACGTTTTTTTCTTTTTGTTTTCTTGTTCCTCACGTCCTTTGCAGTGATGAAATAAGTTCTCAAAAGCCAATCTTTCACGTTTTTAGTATGAAATTTTGTAAGCTTTTGCAAAAATTTTGATGCAGATTTGTAGCCTGTCATTTTATCTTTAATTATCTATCTTAATATTAAGCATCCGATAATTATAACCTGAGTAAAAGGCTTCTAAGTGCGCTCAAATCGAGTGATTTTAAGATTTCATACAAATTCAACTATCCTCCACTGAAGCTCGTCGGTTGGCGACGATCAACATGTAGGTACGATTCATCGATTGTGTCTTTAGGTTCATTTTGGCATTTTCTTTGGTAACACCAACCAAAAATTCGATCCGAGCCCCCTATACGCTAGAGTTCATTTCGTTCATTTGTTATATATTCATTCGTTCATTTAATCATTTTGGTAACACCATATTTTTCTCAAAACGACCCTATAAACATTTTCAATGTTAAAAAAATGTTTTCGGAAGATGAAGATTTCGATATGTTGGAAGACTCAACTTTGTGCAGAAAAGTGCGATGTCTTAAGTCCCGAGCAAATCCCTTTGAAGAGCTGGACGATGGAGAATTTTCCTCCAGGTATAGATTCTAATCTTTAATAAGTTGTACAATTGAATCTGCAACAAAAACTCAATTTTCACGTAAGGATGGGAAAAAGCACATAAACTGCTAAAGCCCTGACTGCGGCTGCTCGTACTGTGTTTTCTTCATTGCAACCTTTAATAAGGAACAGCAACAACATAAAATAAAATAGCAATTTTTTAATTTCACTTTATTGAAACTTTTCTTTTACAATAATAAAATAAGAAACTAGTTGTATTGTTGTCACAAATAAAAACAAAAATAAATTGTAGGTTGTCACTTTAACTTCTGGCATTGCAAATTATTAGGTCCGTTCCCTAGGTTTAGGTTTGTTTGCTTTGTTTTTCTTTCCGAACTGTCATTGTTTGGACGTGTTCAGCTGCACCGTTTTTAATAAAAGGGATTTAGTATTTTACTAGTTAGTAAAACGAAAAAAAAAGGATTACAATTTTGGTACACCTAGTAAATTACTAAGTGTTTTAGCAAATTGCTAACTAGTAATATGCTAAGCCCTTAACAATAGGTTGTTTAAAATTTTGCGCCAAACTTTTTACGCACAAATACATCACCAACAACAAGATAAATGTATAGTTTTGTATTAAATTATTAAAAGAAAAGATTTGTTTAATAATGAAAGCGACAAAATTTAATAATTAATATCAACAAAAATTAACAAAAAACTAAACAGCTGTGACGGGTTGGGCACTGCAGACTGCTTATGAGTGGTCGGAATTACTCAGAGTGGTCGGGATTACTCATAAGTTTTACGAGAGCTCATAATTAATATTCAGTATTATTGCTTGGTGAATAGGTTTATGAGGCTCTTAAGTTATGAGCGTACCGGCATTTAGTTTCATACATTGAAGACACACGAATTTTAATTAGCAACAGTTTAAAAAACATTAATTTATAGGTAATTAAAAAAAAAACACAATAATTATTCTTTTTCATTTTTGAGAACTTCTTATTTGTGATAAGTATTTATTTTCTATGAAAAATATCTTGTAAAACTTTTGACTTTTTTTAACAGACATTTTTTTCTAAAAGTCTTAATTTTTTTAGTTTCACATCATCTAGTGTAGGGTTTCCACTAGTCCCATTTTTCTATTCTGATCTTTTGTACACTCTCTTTTTTCAAAAAATTCTTTTTTTTTGTTCTCGTTCTTTTGAATGTGCTCTTTTTAGTCTCTGTTTGTGTTTTCCTCCATAGCTATTCCACAAGTTAACAATTTACTTCAAAATTAATTTTGTTTCATACGAAATTATATTTTACCATTTTAAAGATTTATGGAAAAAACAATAGTTTGGGAAGAAGTAGAAAAATAATGCGAATATTTGATTTCGAAAATTTAGCACTAGCTGTTATGAAACTAAAAACCCAAGGTTTTCGGGAAAAAGTGTCTGTTTTGCTGAGGATTTCTTATCATGAAGCTGATGTTGCTGATATCTCCGAGTTCTCATTTTCCTGAACATGCCTGTTTACTATAATAATGAATTCGAAAATTTCGCGGTTTCTTGGATGTTTACGTTGCGTTCGTAGCTCGAGGTCCAAAACTTTGCTTATTCACTGGACCAATATCATTAAAAACTCTGCCAAAAATCAGAACTACGGGGTCTGACGCAAGGTCTCCCTCCTGTGAGACGACAAAGTTACTGGAAATTATTTTGAAAACAAGTTGTTATTTTATTCGTTTGAGGTTGAAGTTTGTTTTTGGGAGGGGTTGTGTTTGAATATTGGAAATCTTATTTTTCTTCTTTTACATTATGGACACCCTAATCTAGCGCAAAATTTATCAAAATAAAATATTCGCAACATCTTCTACATCTTCCCAAACTATCGTTTTTCTAAACTCAGCCAGTAAATACATAATAGATATTTAAATTGATCTTTCGATTTTTCTGTGTCGAAATATTTATAGCATTGTTTTTTGAAGAATTCTATTTAACTTTCGAACCCATTTTTATTTAAAATGTTAAATTTCCAGTTATAGTTTTCATTGAAAATTTGAATTGTAAATTTAAAGACGTTTTGAAAGAAAAATCAGTAAATATTCTGATGCCAATATAAAGCTTATGGCTCAACCATTAACATACAATAATTTTGGAAGAAAAAAGATTGTTTGGGTAGATCTAAAGTTGTTGAAATTTCCAATAGGGAAAATGTAATTTTATACAAGATATAATTGGTTTTGAAGTTAATTGTTAATTTGTGGAAAAGAGACTAATAAGAGGCCATACAAAAAAAGTTTGCAAGAAAAGAATTTTGTGAAAAAGGAGAGTGTAAA
Organism: Epistrophe grossulariae; assembly: GCA_929447395.1. Lineage (NCBI taxonomy): Eukaryota > Metazoa > Arthropoda > Insecta > Diptera > Syrphidae > Epistrophe > Epistrophe grossulariae. Next base: position 26,502,959 of record OV839566.1, on the reverse strand, counting down.
AAAGATTCTACAGCAATTGGAAGTGCTCCATATACTTGATAACAATTCTGAGAAAGTGAGCGGATATCAAGCCCCTGAATGGAAAACCTCAAATTGTCGATTTTTTTCTTTGGAAATGACAATATTCTGCGTTGTCGGGAAGTGCTACATAATTTTAATGATATGTCAGTGAGTTAGTGAATCAGTTAGTTACGGTTTTTTTTGTTCGATTTTTGAAGTCCTATATCTCAAGGACCACAAAAAATCGATTTTTTAAGAAAAAAATTAAATAATTCTCAACTTAAATCCACTCACAAATTCCACTACGAAGTCATTATACAAAAAATCATATAAATTTGGCCCTAATTAATGAAACTTGGACTATTTAAAATACATGCGGATCTTTGGATACACAGTTGCACGGATTCAAATCCGGATAGAGAGAACACTAATAGTAAGTTAATGCACTTAATACTTGAAGCAAATGTCCAAGAATTATTACTAAAATAAACAAATCATACCTTTTTTTGGTTATTCTGTAAAAATTACTGAACTAAACTGCTAGAGAATTGAAACAAAACTAAAATCAGCGGAACCAAAATAATACTTAATTTACTTCAATAATGGTCAAGATTTTCAGATAATATTGCTAATATTTACATATGTATTTATAATATTAACTTAGTTTTTGGTTTTCATAATTGTTTTTTAAAATGAGTCAACTGTCTTATGAGTAAGTTGTTAGTAATCAGAAAAAGTATAACGTTCGTATGATGTGATGTTTTCTTTATTAATCACCATCATCGTTATTTGCAGTAAATATATACTTTGAAGTCCGGTCTCTGCACCTATCCTGATCTTCAGCCGATGTGCCCAAGTTCCGCACCCCATGGGTTCGGGCATCCTGGTCTACATTCTGTGCTGACGATAATATCTCCCGTGCCATCGATTTAAGAAGATTTCTTGCCTAACTTTCAAGCCCAGTTTTTCACTGCGAGATATCATTTTCGTTTCGGAATTGAACTTCTGAAAAAATGTTTTTCAATTAATTAAAATACCGAGTTACCGATGAATTGACTTTGGGTTAACTAAATTGAATAGATATTACTGACAGTCGACAGATGGTTGTTAAAGCACTATCGAAATAGAGAGGGTAACCTTTCCATATTGCCGTATAATGTCACCACCTCTGTTTCAATAGAATTAATGCGCATTTCTATAGTGACGCAATTTGATTTCGATATAGATTTTTAACAATCGAAACTTCTCAGTTAACCCGGTTTCAATTTATTTCCAGGATAAGCTAACTCCTGGTTTAACTAGGATTTAACTCTGGCACTGAAAAACTGGGCCTTAATATAGCCTTTGACATTTTTACTTTCTTTATGTGTCTCGAAATAATTGACATCAAGAAAAAAAAAAAAATAATTGACATCAAGAAAAAAAATATTTTATTTTCTCTGCGAGGGGAGTCATTTTTCTTCAAAAAAGTTATAACGGAATCAAAAAGTAGTTACTATTTTTTCCCTTTAGAACCTATTATTTTAAATTGCGATATTTACATAGCTAGGTATACAATACGGCAAATTATGGTTTCTTAAAAAAAAATCGAACAAGATTTTGATCAAACTTGACATTACAATGATAGCGAAGTCGAAAATAAGTGGGTCTCGCAATTCTGTCCGTCTCTCTTTTGACTGCAGCATAAACGGGTGGGTAGATTTTCTTCAAACTTGGTAACTAGCCTTTTTTGGACACGTTTTTATGTGAACTAATATATTTTCTGTCTACAATATGGATAGAAAAAAAAAGTACAATGTACATATCTATCGATTAAAAACTATAAAAACTGTTCTCCTACATAAACTTTTTTTTTTGGTTTTTGACTATCTCATTAACTGTTGAAGGGATTTTAATGATTTTTTTACAAGAGTTTCTAATAATAAAATGAATAATTATATTGCGTATCAAAATTTTCAAAAAATTATTTTTGTATTTAAAAAAAAAAAAAAGAGTTTAAATACATATTCTTTTTTAAAAAATTGAAATTTCGAAAATGGGTAGATGCTTTTTTTTTAATTAATTTTTTAACTCCTCATCAATAAAGGCTTAAAAATTGCGTACCCCTTTTATTTCTTAAAAATGTTTACAAAATTTTGTACATATATCAACAATACATTTTTTTTCAAAAAACCACTTAATAGATTTTCAAAATTTTTGGGTCATAAATTGAGATTTGTTTAAGAAATCAGATGGTTTACATCATGCTGGTATTGAAACAATTTCAGATTTTTTTTAATACTTTCATTTCTAATTTTATGGATTTTTTCATTATTGATCAGCCTAAACTGTAATCCATTCGTGATTTTTGTTATTCTAGTTAACGTCATAATCCCATTGTTAACTCTTTAAATAAATGACACACAATTAACCTAGCAATAACTCCAACAATTTTCCCATTACTTCAAAATATCAAAGAACAAGAAGCAACGTTAATTTATATTAAATTCAACGATTGGGTACATATCTAACTTAAAATTCTTAGAAATGGCACAACATTTCGTTAATAACTCATTTTCTATTTATGTAATTATTTTTGTTTTTAAATTTAAAAAAAATGTACACCATATAAAAATCTTTATTTTCAATGGTGAAACAAAAAAAAAGTGAGAATAACCTCGAAACGTATCTGCGCATAGCTAAATCCAGAGGGGTTTCTAGTTGTTGTTGCCATACAAACTATTAAACCTGTTTTAGCAAGTACTTAGCAGATTTGACAGTTTATTGTTCAAAATTCTTTCGTTTTTTCTTATGAAATGCAAGTGGCCGGGTTCAACAGATTAAAATTTATATTTAGAAATTCAGATTTCTGAATTTTTCGGGCTTCTGATTAACCAGGTACCATAATAAGTTTAATGACTTTTAAAGTTATCTGATAGCTGGCCAATCGAAAGCTCAGAAATCTGAATTTTCAGATGTAAATGAGTATGTGTTGAACCCGGCCAGTGAGAAATTTTCCTTTCTGTCAAACTAAAATCTTTAAACCATGCAGTTTCGCCTTTAGATTTTTAAGCCCGTGTGCGGGGGATATAATGTGTGGTAGCCGGTGGAAACAAAGTTGCTGAGATTGAAAGAATTGCAGTTATTACTTCTTTGTGCTTTTTCTTATTTTTCGAAACAAAAGCATAGTAAAGAATGTGGAGAGCTTTTTCCTTTTCATTTGAACTAAGTAAAACATCGTAGTGTTTCAAAGAATCTTTATACAACCGAAAAGAAATAAAAAAAGAAACGAAGCTCAAAAATCGCACTCGTCTTAAACGTAAACGAAACGACTAAAGAACAAATTAATGTCACCAATTCCAAAAATAAATAAAAAAAGAATCAAACGAAACCTTTGCGGTACTGTAATTAAAGAAACAAGAAATAAATATACAAATAAAACTCGAATGCCAATTTTACCGCACACAATTTATAGTTCATGCAAATAATTCAGTGCAAAAAGAGTGGAGACTTCTCCAAATAATCTGCTACAATTATTAATTTCGCTCGTTGAACGGCGTACTGCAGAACAAAAATTAAAACTAAATTTTTCGTTAATTATTATACAAATAGTTGTTTCAACTTTTGTATGGAAATTTTCGTTCCCTTCAGCTGCGTACTATAATGCTTAAAGCTTCGAGAATTAAAGAAATGTTAAATTTTTTGTGAACGACCAAACATTATTATCACTTATTAGTTATCTATAACCATCAATATTTAATAAAACCCTATTTTTTTAATTTATACTTTTAGGCTCTCTGCGGTGTGGTATTTCAAGTTCCTACGATGTCTGGTGACAAGTTGCGAATCAGTACTATGCAAGAAATCATCAAACCCAATACGGTTAAGAGAATCCAAGGCTACGGTTTACCATTTCCCAAGGATACCTCTCGCAAAGGTGATTTGCTCGTTGCGTTCGATATTCAATTCCCTGAAAAATTGACTGCAGCACAAAAGGAACTCCTGCGAGACATGTTATGAAGATGAGAACCAACAAAACCGTTCAGATCACTTAATGATATATAGAGTTTAAAGTAAAATCATTTATAAATGGAAAATTCATAATCGTCATCTTCGTCATCATCGCGGTCTCCATTAATTGTTTTAGGACAATCTGTACTCAATCACGATACATAAATGTTAACAATTAATATCTAGGAATATCAACATTTTATTCTTTTATGTGTTCTCCTCTCAATACCTTAGCTCAACTCAATCAACGTTCTCTTTAATTCTCAAAGATAAGAAAGAAAAAAAAAAAACAAATTCAGTGTGTTTTCTCTTTCTTTTTTGTTTTATCTTTCGTTTTTAATTTTTAAGTTTCTCGATTAGTTTAAATTAAAAAAAAAACTAAATGTTCTTAAATAAAATTGGTAAATTAAATAATTTTTTTATAATTTTATAAATCTTATTATATTTAATATTTTTGTTTTATTTTTTGTTTCTATATAAACTAATAAGTTCGCAAGGACACATATTAAATTATTACTTTTATTTTTTAATTTTATTAATAGTTGTGAAAAAAAATCGTAATTCATTTATTTTATTAAATTAAAATAAAATGTTAAAAAGAAAAAAAATTATTGCTCAACACTAATTGTTGGTACTTAAAAACAATAAAAAACTGTAATTGCGTTTAGTGTTCGTTATAATATTTAAATTGTATACATTATTTTTCATACATATTTAACAAATTTGCGACTGAAAAATGAAACACAAAAACAACAACAACAAGAAACCAATAAACCGATTGTTTTTTTTTTATAATATATTTTTATGGGCTATAGAAAGCGATAACCTAAGCCTGTATGAGATTATCTATTTTAGATAAATAATAATATTAGTAGAAATTAAAAGAAGTATTCAATTTTGAAATGATTTTTTATTAATTTTATTTTTTTTTAATGCAAAATGAAGAAAAGAAGTAATTATTCTTAAATATACAAAACAATCAAAAAGCGATTGTATTTGCTTGTCTTTTTGAGAAACTGGAACTAAAACTCTTAAAATTAAAACATATTTCATATCTTCATCACTGAAAACAACAGTTACCAGGTCTAGTAGTTAAAATTTAAAGAAATAATCACGAACGGCAATGCCAGGGACGCCATTTTGAAAAAAGCTTTTTGACAAAATCTGTCAAAAATGGAAATTTAATAAGGCTTGTTCAGACAAATGAGATGTCGAAGATTCTGGCAGTCTCAGGATTCCTCAGTAAAATTTCTTAGTTTTGCTGCTCACTTTTTGATGGATATTACGTCAAATCAGTCAATTTGACGTGATGTTATTTTAAAACGCAAAAGTTGCAGATTGCGAACCCGGCTTTTTGAGTTTTCGTTTAAGAAAGGCTGTTTTCCTTAAGAACAAAAATCATTTGAAAGTGGTCACAATTTCTATACTGACCTGGCAATAGAAAACCCACCCAGTCAATAAATGACATCGCCTCAAATCTTGTCTACTGCCAATGGAGCCAAAGCGTGAGGAAGCATCAAACATTTTGGACACAAATGCAATGCGCATTTATTTGACATTTAGTTAATTCCCTACAAAGTATAACAGTTCTTCTGGCTCCAATTGAAGATGACATTAGCAAAGGTGAAAGGCAGCTTCAAGGTTTGACATTTGCCGAGTACAAAAAAAGTATTTTGATGGCTGAAGTAAAATATTAGACTGTACAAACAAAATGAAACTGAAATGCTCAGTAAAATTCTTAAAGGTGATATCGTTAGGGTCTTCTTTTTTGTTCAGTTCTGCGCATCTGTCAAAATCGAGGTATGGTCAAATGGTGGATACAGTGCCTCTTTACTAGTCTAATTTCAATACTCCGTGTTGAGCTCCTGTGGGCACTCGAACAGCCACTTTTATTTTTTTGACACTTTCATCTTTGACAACCTGCGCAATATATTACCTTAGATTTGTGAACTATGGCTGAAAGGTACGTCGGCCGATTGGCATCTGTAGTTGCCAAATACCTGCTACAAGGCGGCAATTTTGCTTAATATAACATTTCTACAGGAACAAAATACAGTACCTGTCATATCTACAGAAGAGGTGTAACGAAACCCTGCTCGTGGGCCGTGGCCCTTACCATTTCGTGCAACATCAAGAATTTTCTACAAACCCATTAGAGGTAAGCGTGGACAAGCTGCTTTATCTCGTCTACGTGTCTTCGAAGGTATTCCTCCACCATACGAAAAGAAGCGTCGGTCGTGGTTGTGAAGGGGCGTTCACATTTTCATTAACACGTGTATGTCGTGGCGTTAGATTTTTGTAATGTAAACACTTAACACCAGTTGAACGACCGTTCAATCGACTAGCTCTGTAGCTCAAATTTTAATTATTTATTTTCAAATGAAGAAAACGGTCGTTGAATTTGAAGCCCCGCTTATACCAATAGCTATGCGTGTGCTGACCTTACGACCGCAAATACAGTCAGGTAGGGCGTTTTGCATAGTCCGGAAAGGAAGCGAGTAAGTTGCGTGTGACATTGAAACACAATAGAATCAAGAAGAAGCTAACGATTAAAATTGTGAAGGCAGCAGAAACATTCAGCAAGATCATTCAGTCTTTTGATTACAAATGTTGCTCCAATAACCCTGGTCCCTGAGGTTGTTTAATCCATCTGTTGTGAATCAATTTGGCTGAGCGCTATGAAGGCAACCATTTGTCAAGTTCGACGAACTATCCGAAAGTATCCGGATAGGTTTGGGCTGCTGTAATCCCTAGAAAAAAACAGCTGATTCAACAACATCTCAACGTAACGGAATTGTATGATTTTTATTTGTAATTTCAATTAAGTATATACATATGTATGTAGGTAAATGTAGCTACAGTAAATAATCATTTAAGAAAATAAAATTTTATTTTCGAATATGAGTTGTTTTAATTTTTAAGATAAAGTACAAAAGGTCAATATACATGTTGTTAATAAATTAATGACAAATAATTTGGGAAATGATTCCTGTTTAGGTCCAAAGAAACGGTGGTCTTTTTCTCTCCCCTTTATTTGGGAGGGGTAATTTTTTAAAACATTTACTTAAAATGGATATAGAATCATCAAAAAATAACGGAAAGACTTACAATATCAATGATGGTTTTTTTAAAGCCAGAAACCTATTTTTTAATTTTATATTCAAATCAAGTCGTTTCAAATTATAATTTTTCAAAAAAATCATTCTTAAACTCTAAATTTTGTAATACTAAAAGCTGAAAAAAATGTAGACCTACTTTTTGTATTTTTTTACGAAAAAAAAAACTCAAAACCGGTTTTTGTTTTTTTTTTTTTGTTTCAAGTACAAGTCTCATTTTGTATTTAGTGCTCTTATTTATTTTAAGTCGAACGTTATAAACCTGACGGTGATATAATATAATAAATTGTTTATCAGAAAATTAAAATTAATGAAAATAAATTTACTATAGGAATCGAAATAAACTGCATTTCTACAAGAAAAGGGCAAAAAAGGTAAAGGTTTGTAGGAGGGGATATGAATTTGGGCACTTTATGTTTTAGAGTTTAAGGAACAAAAAAAAATATTAAATTCGATCTGTTAAAAATTTGGTTGATACTTCTTCTTATTTCTAAATAACTAAACAAAAATTATTTATTAAAAATTTTCAAACTAAAAGACTTAAAACCGCCAGGTGGTTAACGTCCGACTAAAAACTAATAAGTAGAGAGGGGGGAGAGACAACAAGTGCAAGCATATCTTTTTAATCTGACTTAATAAAAGCAACAAGTATCGAATACTTGAAGTAAAATTTTGCATATCTACAGATAAGTCGCAATGAAAAATGTTTTTTCGCTTTAACTCGCGGTTCTTCAAAATTTTGATAGAGCATGTCATATTCTATTTTCAATTCGTAAATAAGTAAAAGTTGTGTAAACTTGAGAACTTTTATGTCGCGTATATGAACTTGATAAATTAGGTAAGATTAAGATGGGTTGTACAAAATCAAACTGTACTAATCTCCTTAACTTTTCCATTAGTTTTTTTTTGGCGTATTATAACAGACGAATATGATTTTTAACTTTTTCTTTGTTTGGATTTATTTTTCTCTTAACCTGATTAATTAATTTAAAATTAAATTTGTGATTTGAAAACAAAAAGAAATACAAAAAGAATGTTTTTGACGGTAATACAATTGAAAACTTTTTCAGAAACTCATACAGATAAAGAAGGCATTACTGGATTAGCCACAATGTCAATTCATCGACAGATTGAAACAAAATACTAACCTGGCAAAGAAGACCAGGCGATTAAATTTACGCTTATAAAATAATTCTTTACCATAATGAATGATATTACTTTTTTTTAACCTATCTATACCTACCTACTTGTACCTCTGTTATAACACAGAGAGAAAAAAGATTACATAAATCAGACTTATTGAGGTTCTTTACTTAGAAATCTTATTAAAAGCATTGAATATAATGTGATATTTTCATAAAGAAATCTTATCGATTATATGAAGAAAATCTTATTGAAGTTTCAAAAAGTTTTAAGACTCTTTCTATATGAAAAATGATTAGTCGTGAAAACATTATTGCTTATCAGTTTTAAGAAGTCAGTCTCACTAACTTGTATGTCGAAACCCCTTTTTTTACATTCTATAATAAGAATCAGTTCAGTTGTTTTTCTTCAAGCTAAAGACGTTAGAAATTTAAAGGAGCAAATATTTGTAAGTGTTTCTAGCAAATCTAGTAAAAAGTATTTTGTAAAAATAAAATAACAACGTCCATCCTTAAAGCCTAGTACATACTTGTGAATCATGTCGTGAATCCATACAAATTTGCATTTGTGTTCATCCATGAACGTGCTCGTGAAGCAATGACAATAAGTGGAGAGTTTGCGTTCACGAGCGGTGAACCAATTCCCGCGCAAAATGTACGGAAACTCCAGTAGTTCGGTGTCCTCGTTGGTGAAAGTTTATGGAGTTAACTCCATTGACGTCCAAGAAAAAATGGAGATGGAAGACATCGACAAATTATTTAAAGCGCTTCCACACTATCCCACTGAGTATTAATACAAAGTGGAAAAGAATTCCATGCTACTGCCAAATTTGTGAGAGAGAAATTTCTTTTCATTTTTTGACCACACGCACAACAGTTAAATTTAACCTCAATAAAAATTTGATGAAATGTGTGACAGAGTTAGAACCATTTCTAAAAATTCTCATGTATTAACACATGTCAAATCGTGTAGGCTGGGAATATCATATTTTGTTTCCACACTATATTATACATGATTTGTTTCAGACTTTTTTGACATGTATTAATACTCAGTGGGATAGTATAGACGGGCTTTTAGCAACTGCGACAGTTCGGGCTAATTTGGCGACTGAATTAAATTTCAGGCTGAGGAAGTGGAAGAAGGACAGGGTAAGTAGTTTTGGTATAACTTTTTATTAAAACCTTTATTCCTTTGTGCAATATTATATTATATCTACTATTTATGCATAATATAATGTTTAACAAATCCCCATATCACAGAATAAATCAGTACCCATTTTATCACCTCAGCAAGAACAATAGGAGATTATTTTTGAAGGTAAAAACAAAAATCGTATTAGATAGATATTATGTAACACAATTTTTTTTTATTCATTTTTTAGTTATAAAAATATTCTATTAATTAAAAGATTAAAAGAGCTCTAGGAGCAAAAACTATTGCGAACAAAAATTATTCCATTAAATTATACCTTTTTAAATCCTTACCATAACACTTTTAAATGGCCATTTTAATTAAAAACACACCCTTATACCTTTATAAATTTAATTAAATTTTTTTAATCGTAAATAATTTCAGCTCGGTTAGGTTTTTACAAAATTTTTAATATTTTACTTATTCTTTTATTTGTCATATTCAAATACAATAAATGTATGTATAAAACCTATGTATGTTAGTTTGTATATGAATAATATATTTCTACAACCTAAACTCACTTTATTTAAAATAAAATACTTCGTGTTGTGTACAACTTATATTACCTAAATTTCTTTAGGTTTTTTGATCCAAGGTAAGCAAAAAAAAGTATTTTTTAAAAACATTATTTTTCAATTCTTTTTAAAATTTTCTCAATGTTCTTTGCAATATTATATTGCTCCATTGTAATATTTATAACTTTCTGTTCCAAATTGTGTACTTGCTCTTCAACATTTTTTTCCATATTGTGTACTTGCTTTTCAATATTTTGTACATTCTGTTTGATAATAAGGGATTCCTTGTAATTATCTTGTAGTTCGATTTCCATATTTTCAGCTTTATTTTTTATTTTTGAAGCTTTGGAATCAGTCAGTTGTGCATTCTCTTTAATTTCTTCAGATTTATAATTTATATAATCAGCTGTCATTTTCAGACTTTCTAATTGATTTTTTTCATTGTTTCTGTTTGTATCGCTCTCTTTACTCCTTACAACAGTTTTTGCTTCCGTAATTGATGATTCCATTAAGGCTTGATTTTTTATCCACTTGCCAAAGTTCTGCCAAATATTTTCTTTTTTTTTTTTTTCAGAAATTTTTTGACTCCAAAAATTCATTCGGTGAAGCGTATTACACGGACGAGCCGATCGACAATATATGCATTCATGTGGTAAAACGATCTTATTTGGAAATTCCGTATCATTTAGGTAAACGCCAGAGATATTATACCTGCAATTGCAGAGACGATTTTCCTTTTTAATTTTGTCTCCATCATAATGGTTGGTTAACAATTTAGAATCGTGTTTGTTTAAAAATTTAGCACGACAAATTAATCCGTTAAGCTCCGCTTGCTGTCTTATAGCCTGTAATTGAAAAAAAAAAATGTTTTTATTTTTATTTTGCACATGCGGATTTAATAAATATGCGTGTCCAAAAAGTTAAGTTCGAAACTGAATACGGTGAAAACTCAGGAATTCCTTTTGGAATTTAGTTCACAACATGACGATTTTTTTTAACGGCTGTTTTTTTTTCAACTTAGGACAACACGAGTTCGAAATATTGTGTAGTAGTACATTTTAACATTGTATACCCATATTAGATTAATATGGTTCCAGTTAGGACTTTTTTTCTTAAAGTTAAAGAGTTTTAACATTAACCAAGCCTTAATCTCGACTATTTGTAAGATATAAGATTAAAATCAAGTGCGGAGCTTAAACAGAATCCTATACTAATAACCAATTTAATATTCTCGTTATCTTACACTTTCTTCGAATCTACTACAATTTCCAAAATACTAACCAACCACGGCACAGGCATAAGACAAATAAAATAAAAAACAACAATATTAAGTATTAGAGCGGGGGGCGGCAATATAAAAATACCAGCCATCGATATAAAGAAAATTTTACTTAGACAGCGTTAGATTATCATTAGGTGATATAGAATCGCTTGGTCGTCCACTCGATATCCCGGTCAGAACGGCTGGCCGACCAAAAACGAAGGTAGTTTTTTAGGGGGGTTACCACCCATCGATAGAAAGGATGAAATCTATATCAAACTATAGGAAAAACTTTCATGATTCATATTTTGAAGTTCGTCCGGGGGACAGCTTTGTCAATTTCTCTATTACCTCTCAGAAGTGAATTGAAATTATGGTGAACGTATATTTTTAACTTCAACTTTCCATTACCTACAGGATATCGGTTTTGTTTTATAAAAACTTTCCCCAGTTTGACAGTTTCTGAAACGGTATGAAACTGACCATAGGTAATCTTAAATCAGAAGTTACTATAATTAGCAAGAATTCTTTAAAAAATACTAGTTTTTTCATATAAATCATTGTTTTTTCATATAAAGCAGGTAATGAATTTATAATTTTGAATTTTTTGTATGGATGATTTGGAGCAAAAAACATTAGCTGTGTTTTATTTTCCCCCAGATTTGAACCAGATTGGATTTGCTTACGAAATTAAATGTGTTACAAAAACAACATAAGATAAAAGTTTGTTGGATAACCTTTTTATTAAAACCGTAGTTATAAGCAATATCACATTCATGTGTTTTTTAATAACATCTAATTGGTAGGTATAGGAGATGAAATATCTATTTAGAATTAAAAAAGTTGTATTCTTCGGGTTTTATTCGGCAAATTTACGCAAAATATAATTTATTTCTAACGAATTCAAATATATACTATAAACAAAAGATTTCGCAATCGTTGATCCCAGTGGGGCATTGATCTGTCAAAATAAGAACCATGTTACTTTTTTAACATATAGGAGCACTCCGAGCTCTCAACTTGCATTTCTTATTTAACTCAGAGTGTGATGGAGGCTCGCTCGATGAGCTGGGAAAAAATGACCGTGAAAAAGTTGAGCGCGGCTAACTTCATTCATTTTTTTTTTTTCTAATGGATGACAGTAAAATTAATTAAAAAGGAAAAAATTCTTGAAAACAAATACGAATTTCACAGTAATATTAAAAAAATTGTACAATGATAGTTCAGTGCTCAATCGTGTTTCTTAAATAGATCGGAGCGCTCAGGTCACGCTCGGTTTGGAGAGAGCTCTATTTGCTCAGGCCCTGCTCTGTGCCCCACTCGGGGATAAAAACCTCTATTGATGAACGCCACGCCGTATAGCGTCTATTCTCGAAAGTTCCGAAAATGATGACTTGTTCAAAGATGTACCAGCACCAAATGTCTTGACAGTTTCAAAGAAGCGATAAGTTGTAAGAAAAGTACTTTCAACATAAAAAACACCTGAAGTATATTTTTATTTTGCCAATCTAGAGTAATTTTGAACAGAAAAAGGGAAATTCCCGACTTGTTGATGAAGGAAATTAATGTGCGGATAAAAAAGGGCAAAATTTAACCAGTGGCAGACATTACAGAATTTCATATGAAAAAATATTTTATCACACAAGTTTATATAATGTGGAAAATTTTAAAATATGTACCTATCAATTTTTTTTTGTTGGGTGAGCTTGGGCTTTCTTCAATTAAAATTTCAAGCATGAGTTTTGGACATCCAGTAAGTTATTTAATGTGAGATATTATGTATTATTTTACTTTATTCTGGTCGGCCAGCGAAACTGACCAATCTGTGCCCCAGACGACCTTCAAAATATGAACGATGAAAATTTTTCCTATAGTTTGATATGGATTTTATCCTTTATATCGATGGGTGGTAGCCCCCCTAAAAAATTACCTTCTTTTTTGGTCGGCCAGCCGGTCTGACCGGGATTTCATGTGGACGACCAGCGTTTCTTTATCACCTAATGATTATCTAACGCTATATAAGTAAAATTTTCTTTATATCGATGGGTGGGATTTTTGTATTGCGGCCTCCCGGTCTTAGTTTTTACTGTCCTTTTCCTTTACTGCCTAAAGAATCATAATATGATCGTATCATATGAATAACACTCTAATTTTATGGTTGAATTCGATCAAAATATAAACATAGGTATTAATTTTTCATTTAAAAAATTTATATTACTTGCGACTTACATGAATATCACTAACAGCCAAACCGTTTAGCAGGTTCATCAGAACAACGGTCATGCAGATGATAAACAGAAAAATCAGGATGTGACTGCAAACACCTTCCAAATTGAAATCATCGAAGTTCAACTCTCCAACAACCATTGCCATCGTTTTAACAACTGATTTAAATATATTTTCAAACTTGTGCTCCGGTCCGAAAAGAACAAAGAAACTTAAGGCAAACGTAAAAACGAAAATCGCATACAATGAGAAGCTCTTAACAAAAGTCTTTAAAACTTCTTCCAGCATAAGCATATGTGTTGAAAATGATAAAATTGGCAAATTCCCAACAAGAATCCAGAACTCAATGGCAATGAGAATTATCCCGCACACAACAATTTCTTTTTCTAGTGATTGCATTGTGATGATTAATATTGAGAAAATTATCAGCAGCAGTTCCAAGTAGTTGCTAGGTTTTTTAAGGTACTCTTTCGGGAACCTAAACTGTATTGCTTCTCGAATTATGAGATATCCAGTTCCAAATATTGTAAAATACCAAGTTAAATTCGTGAGGGTACCTTCTTTTTCGTTTCGTGTGGTCAAAACGATGTACGATACAATAGAAATAAAATACAAATAATAAAAAAACAAACTTAAATATAAGAATTTTGATAGTTTTTGCCATTTCAGAGCCATAAAGCTTGTGATGAGTGGATGTTTTATAAGATGTAAGTGCTCTTTTGAATTTATAATGTGCGTGATCGGCATCATTTCGTTGACAACACGGTTTAATTTGGAGGTTACTAGATTTGTATAGTTAAAAGTTATGTATGTATTCGGGTCATTTTCCGAATTTCCTTCAATACAAGAATCAAAGTGTTCCTTAACAAGTTGGGGGTCTAATGTATTGTCGCGTATAAATTCAAATGGAATGTATGCTACTTCTAGAAGTTTTCGAATCACTGTTTTTTTTTCTAATGAGATGGCTTTTTTCAGCGAAAGTTGGAAACATTCATTTTCACTGTCATCCAATTCTTTATAAGATTTATGAAGCAAATCAAACCATTTGTTGAACAAATCTTCATCTAAATAAGTTATTAAGATATCTACAATATCAGAACATTTCATCAATGGCGACCTTTTGAGTCTTAATAGTATTTTAAAAGCCCCAAAATATCGTTTCTCACAAACTTTCAGAAATAAACGGTGCGTAGGATATTCATGTGTATCGGTGTTGATGTATTTTTTGTATTCAATGTTGCTTAAAATTCCCTCGACGAGCTCTTCACAGAAATCCTTGTCAATTGCTCTAAGCAACAGTTTAAGTTGAATGTCATTGTTTTTTTTAAGTAAAGTTGGTATGTATTTAATCAGAAACTCATCGTCATTGCCATTTTCTAAAATATCTAACAAACTTTTAAAATGATCCTTTTCCGATGCCGTTAATGTTGAAGATTGACCATCATTTTTATCGGTGTCATCAATTACAATTCTAGAGTCAGACATGTTTTGACTATCTGGATCTGGATGTTCTGAAAGAAAAGAGAGTTATACATTATAGGGTATCTATAAATTAAATAAAAAAAAGAAAACATTTCCAAATTCCAATATTCAAAAAACAACCTCAAACTTTCTTTTTGAACATCACTACACACAAGTGTGCACATTCAACGACACACTGCTCCACAACACAACACACCACACGAGATAGGTGTGGTTCCAGCTTAATTCTCTAAAAAAGTTGTCAACCTGGACCCATGTTCTGTAACTCGGCGATAACTTTTCGAGGCGATAAACGGCGAAAAATGGAACAAAAATGGAACAAAACTCATAGGAATCCTATGGGTTTTGTTCCATTTTTCGCCGTTTATCGCCTCGAAAAGTTATCGCCGAGTTACAGAACATGGGTCCTGTGCGCATCAAAAGAAAAGAATGTGGACTCGTTGAAAAAAAAATTAATTGAATTCGAACCAGGCGAATTCAATTTCAATTCGTCCAACAAATTGAAAGAAGCAAATTTTGGACGCTTTTTTAGCCATTCCTTAGTTCGCGTTTTCTCTTATTTTGTTGTCTTTTTTTATTCTTGTTCTTCGTCTTCTTCTAAAATTTGATCTATTACAAGAGCTGCAATCAAAACGTCCGCCATGGTTAAAATTCTAAAGAGGACTGATTTTTGTTCACAGTACACATATTAACGGTAATATTATTAGCGTTTTCATTTTTGTTCAGTTCTGCGCATCTGTCAAAATCGAGGTATTATGGTGGTAAAATGGTGGATTCAGTGCCCCCTTCCTTGTCTAATTTCAATATTTTGTTGTTGTTTCTAATGATGCGCGTTGAGTTCCTGTGGGCACTCGAACAGCCATTTTAAATTTTTTGACATTTCCAACTTTGACAACCTGCGCAATATATTACCTTTAATATGTGTACTGTGATTTTTGTTAGCCTGTTTGACAAATGTGAACGCAAAATGGCTTCAATCCATCAAACATCATCAAGCCATGCTTGTCAAAAAAATTTGAGAATGTGAACCCCATATTGAACGTACCCAGTGTTGAACGTACCCAATACATGTAAATGTAACGTAATGCACAGCTGTCAGAGTCACAATCACAAGAAATCGTCACGTTTTTTTCACTCTACCGCCAGTATAGATGTTTTATAGAGATCCAAAAAAAACCTGTATTATTTTTTTGACGTCTCAAAGAAAGGTCAACAAAGGCATGTGTTTCTTGGCCACCTCTTTCTGCCATGAAGTGGGAGTGAGAAAAATTGCAGAGACGCCAGAGCGAGTCGGCAGAGGCAGATATCTAACAAATTATATTTATCTAGTTCCAACTGACAGCGGAAAGCACTAAAATGGTGATTTAATACAGTGACACTTGTTTAGTCGACCTCCCATGGCTTTCGACAGTTACTGGTTTGAGAAATAGGGGATGAATTCTAAAATTAAGTTAACTTGCAACCCTAACGAACTTCCAATGGACACGAAGAAAACATAAAAACCGGACTCATGAGTCTACTTTGTTGTTGCTTCAATGTGTGGAATGTTGAAATTGTTGTTGTTTCAATGTTTTTTGAGGCGCCTGAAAGTTTTAAATGTAAACAGGATGACACTCACCAGTCCGGACTCAATCTTCCCAATCTAAACAGGGTCATAGAATTATATGAGAATCCGCGTACATGCATTTGCGCGCATTGTTTGCATGTGCGCGCCTGGCCTAAGAATTCAAGCTAGGTTTTTTTAATTCACATTTGTTACTACCTAGCACCTATAAAATAATTTGATATTAAAAAAAAACTATCCACAGTAGAATTATACTTTTTATTTTATCGGCCGTAAACCAACTGGCAATGTTATATTTGCAATGCATGTAAAATCTTACTATACAACGGATGGCTTTTCCAATAAAACACACCTACTGTCTAACTAGTAAAAAATTTTATAAATATGTCTGGCGGTTTTTATAAACATCTCTGCAGCTGAAAGGAAACCAAAATACAAACGAATCTTAAATAAAAGATCTCTGCAACGGAAACGAAACCAAAATAGAAACGAATCTTAAATAAAAATATCTCTGGAACTGAAAGGAAATCAAAATATAAACGAATTTTAAAAAACGCTCTGGTTTAAAAGCAGTCATGTAATTTAAAAATATTCCAGTGCTGGTTTTACATCACAAAACGCCGCGAGCAGTTATTAGTTGAAACAGCCAACCAAATTTCAACCCAAACTGAGTTCGACCTTTCCATTTCGTGTATGAACACTCAACGTCACGTCAAGAGTCACCACTGATATCACAAATCGCAAGAAATCGTCACGTTTTGTTCACTCTACCGCGCGCCGGTATAGATGGTTAAGCGGATAACACAAAGTTACTTGTCTGTTAGCGCTGACTCCGTAAAGCTACTATACTTTCGATTGTACATTGACTGACGGCTGCCATTTAGGTAATCAGCTGTTAGAAAATTTGTTTGTTTTCATTTAAAATTATTTGAAATCAATAATTTTCCTAATAGACAAAAAAATTTAATTGAATAGGAAAATTCACATTTTTACCCATTTTTACCCGAACAAATATTTATTTATCATTAAAACAATTTTTTTCACAAAATAATGAATTAATTTCTGAAAATTCCCGCAAACAGAAAACAAACGAAAATATCCGTAGCAAAAAAAAGTAGAAAACATGTCGCTTAAACATATCCATATCAACAAAAAGTAGAAAATATTTCAACTTTTACAACTGCTTTTGTCACGTTGCGTTACGTATATGTTCCGTTCTCTTTGCGTATGTCAAATTGAAGGTTGAGCGAAAAAGCTATATTGTTATAGTTGTTACTACGTTTACATGAGCGGATCTCGATTCTTTAATTCTTCGATCTAAAGGTATACATTTCTATTTTCGATCCGATCCCGCTCGCGGAGCTGGATCGGATCGAGTAATCCGGATTCGATCCGATCCAGGTATACAAATACCTAAATCCTAGTAGTATGTTAGTCCCATTTCACACGAGGAAACAGAGTTTCCAGCAACTATCAGTTTATAGGTGAGAAGGGCAAGAAGTAAGAGGGGAAAATGAAATTTCCCCGGTCAACGATTTGAGGCAATTTTTTTGACATTCCTCTTCACATACACAGTAGTGTGTGTTCAACCAAGCTACTTTAAAGAGAAACAACAGAAAATTTCCAGGATTTTGTTTCTTCGTGTGAAAGGTACAAGAGATTTTTAAGGAAATTAAAAGAAAACGTCAAAAAAATCTCCGGCAACTTGTTTCCTCGTGTGAAAGGGGACATAGCGATTCCTATGGTTGTTTAAAAAAAATCAAGTGAAACAGCTACTTTACTAACCTTGTTATTATTTTTTTTTATTAATAGATTTATTCTTTATTTATATATGGATATTAGATAGAAGTGTCTAATCGGGTGATTGTTGCTGAAAAACAACACCTGTTTTAAAAAAAATAAACCCGCACTGTCCTTAATTATTTATTTTATTATTTATTTTATTATTTATTTTAAATACTGTTATAAAGGGTGTTTTTTTAGACGTATGGTTTTCAAGAAGAAATAAAACGCCAAGAATTTAGCTTTATTATAAATATAAGGGTTTGCCATTATGTTTTAAAAAGGATTTCGGGCATGTCGCCGCCACGGCTGACTCGAATAAATTCCAGCCGAGAGGCCCAATTTTCGACCAATGATTCGACGATGACGAATGTAACGGCGTATCAACAATGGCTTGTGCATTATGATCACTCCAAATATGACAATTTTGCTTATTAACGTACCCATTCAACCAAAAGTGAGCGCTTCATCGCTGAACAAATTTTTCTCGTGAAAATCGGGATCGGTGGCCATCTTGGCGCAAACCGAACTAAATATTACTTTGGTAATAAATTTGTACGATTTGCAAACGTTGTTCAGGAGCCAGCACAGCCATTTTTTTTACTGACTTTTTTTTCACCAGCAATCAAATTGTTTTTGTTTGCCAAGGGAAATTTTGCTTTGCTGGCTATGCGGCAATGAATAAAACACACCTATTATATAAATAACGTAATAATTCTTTTAGTTCCACAATTTTTGAATTGATATCGCTTGTATTTCGTCTTATTTTTCTTCTGGATTTACAGTAAAATTAAAACACGTTCGACTTGAAAACAATTGATTTATTGAAAACCAAAAGTAAATTACTTGAGTGAGCTACCACCAAGATTTTATAGGCTGGAGTTATAGCTATTTTACGACTGCCACGCCGATCAAAATCTTGGTGGTAGCTCACTCAAGTGTTGTTGTTCATTCAAACCTTCAATATTAATATGATGGTGCGAAAGCTTGGCAGCCCCTTACAAAAGTAAATTATTTATCTGGATGTGGTTCATAAAATATATTTTCAAGATATCCTATTACCTACTTAATATAATGTAGGTATGACAAATTCTATTGATATCAAATATTTACTATACAGTATTAAAAATTTTCCATTTTTATATTTACCTACAGATTTTTGATATACAGAATTCTGGATTACAGAATTATGTTCATACAGAATTTTGGACATACACATTTTTCAAAAAACCATTAACAGAATTTTGTGACAAATTTATAATTTAAAAAAGTGACTAATTATTTTGAAAGTTTTTGAACAAGATTTCGGAGAGAGTTCTCATGACTTATGAGTGGTCGGAATTACTCAGAGTGGTTGGGACTACTCATTAGTTTTACGAGTGCTCATAAATATTCACTATTATTGCTTGGTGAATAGGTTTATGAGCCTCTTAGGTTATGAGCGCCTACGGCTCTTAGTTTCAAACATAGAAGACAGAAAAGTTTTAACTAAAAACAGTTTAGAAAACATTAATAAATACAATTCAAAAACAACAATGATTCCTCTTCTTCATCTGAAGTTTTATATTTTTGAGAAGTATTTATTGGTTATAAGTATTTATTTGACTTAGGATTTCCCACTTTTAAATGGTTCTCTTTTTTTGTCTACTGTGAACACCTTAACAAAAATACGCTCCACGTGCACATTTTTCTCCGGAGTACAGAAAATAATCTTCCAAATTTTCAATAATTTTATATGTACATAGATATAGTAATAATAATATAAATTCGGGACGAATTTCAGACTTATTTGAGGAACCCTTTTTTAACAGACATTTTTTTCTGAAAGTCTTAATTTTTTAGTTTCACATCATCTAGTGCAAAATTTTTCAAAATAAAATACCCAGTGAATACATATTCTATATAAACTCTTTAGATTGATCTATCAATTTGTCTATGTACATAAAACATATGTCGTAATATTTATGCCATTATTTTCTGAAGCATTCTACTTTCCTTTGAACCAGTTTTTTTTCAGTTAATTAATAATTTGTGGAAAAGAGACCAATAAGGGGGCATACATATAAAGAATAAAGAATTTTATGAAAAAGGAGAGTGTAGAAAAGATCGGAATTGAAAAAGAGAATATATGGTACTACTTAGTACCCCATCCATAAACAAAAATATAAAGATAGAGAAAAATATTTTAATTTTTTGAAAAGTGTGTAAATGGGAATTATCGCAGCATAGGAATTTTATCGAAATAAATTGTGGGACTAAAAATCGTGTTGTGGTTCTTAAAAATTCTGCACATCACAAAAGTGTTTAAATATCTTAATACCTAAAAAGATAGAGGGCGTGCAAAGTTTCCCAACACGTAATAACGTGAAAAAATATCAAATATTTTAAATAGAGTAATATTGAAACAAATCCAAATTATGAGAGAAATTGGTAATTTAATAAATATTGATTAAAAATTTAAAATTTTGGGAGTTTACTTAACAAGTTTTGTTTTTATTACGCTCAATTCAAAACGTTTTGAAAACTTTAGTCAGTATAATTATTAAATAATCAATTTCTCTCATAATTTGGAGTTGTTTCAATATTACTCTACCTAAAATATTTGATATTAAACCTTGATAAAGTTAGAACTTGGCATACTTTAAGATCTCAATACTTTTCACGGCTGAGTTGTAACATTCAGATTTTTATATAGAAGAATTTTATGTTTTTGTTCTGATCTAACTCCTTTTTGCAAAGATATTTATCTGTTGCGGATAACACGATCCCTGAATAAAAAACCTCAAGCATTCTATTTTTTCTTTGTATGCACTTTAAGCCCTACCACTCTACCAAATTTCATCATTCTACAGCAATCAGAAGTGCTCCATATAATTGAAAACAATTCTGAGAAAGTGAGCGGATACCAAGCTGCGCTCCACGAATGGAAAACCTCAAATTGTCTATTTTTTTCCTTTGTATGCACCACAAGCCCTATCGCTGAGCGAAATAGCAATATTTTGCGGTGTTGGGAAGTGCTTCAAAATTTTGATGATATGCCATTGAATCAGCGAGTCAGTGAGTCAGTCAGTTACGGTTTTTGCGATTTTTAAAGTCCTTTATTTCAGGAACCACCAAAAAAAAATCAAATTTTAAAGAAACAAATTAGTAATTCTCAATTTAAATCCACTTACAAAGTTATCAAAAAAACATATAATTTTGACCATAATTAGTGATAATTGGATTATTTAAAATACACGGATCTTCGGATACACGGATACACGGCTGCATAGATGCACGGATACACCAAATACACGGATTCAAATCCGGATATAGGGAGCTCTAATAGTAAGTTAATGCACTTAATTATTGAAGCAAACGTCGAGATAAAAAAAAAATCATACCTTTTTTGGTTTTACTGTAAAAATTACTGAACCAAACTGCTAGAGAATTGAAACAAAACTGAAATCAGTGGAACCAAAATAATATCTAAAATATTCTTGATAAATGGTCAAGATTTTTAGAACTCAAAACAACGAAATGATTTTAAAGAAAAAATCATATCACACATTCTCGATATATTTTAGCTTATTTTTTGATCTTCATACTGATTTTTTAAAATGAGTAATCTGTTTTATGAGAGTTAGTTGTAAGTAATTAGAAAAAGTATAACGTTCGTATGACGTGAAGTTTTCTTGATTAATCACCATCATCGTTATTGGTAGTACCTACATATATATTATGGAGTAAGGTCTCTGCACCTATCCTAATCCTCAGCCGATGTTCTGAGGTTCCGCACCACTTGGGTTCGGGCATCCTGGTCTACGTTCTGTGCTGACGATAATATCTCTCTTGCCATTGATTTAAGAAGATTTCTTGCCTAAATTTCAGGCCCAGTTTTTCACTGCGAGATTTCATTTTTGTTTCGGAGTTGAACCCTAGTTAACTTCTGAGAAATGTTTTTCAATCAATTAAAATACAAAGTTACATTTAACTAAATTGAATAGATATTTCTGACAGATGGGTGACAAAGAGAGGGCAACCTTTCCAGATTGTCGTATTATGTCACCTTCTCTGTTTCAATTTATTGCCTTGTCGCTATGTTACTTTGACACTTTTTCGCTTTTCCGTTTTGCCGTTCTGAAATTTGATTCTTTTATGCTTTGAAACATTGCTCTTTTGCTGCTTTTTCGCTTTGACGAATTGTCAAACAATATGCCTGTTTAGTGTTTGGTAATTTTTTTTCTACAAACTTCCTATGGGTTTTGACAGCAAATTGCCAAAATTGGTTAGATTTTGTACAAATACACATGAAATTTCACGTTACCAAACAGATCTAACACTTTTTTAAACAACACCACAACGACAGAGAAATAAACTTCAATTCTAACGCAAATATTAGATCAGTGCTTCGTTATGTAACTCTTGCAACGATAAAATTGATCGAGAACCGTTCAAAAATGGAAACAAATTCAAATGATTTATTTCAATTTTCATCGTTTCGCGATTTATTTTATCGATACGATGCGAGGGTAAGAGAACGTAGGCACAGATTTATGGGCACTCTATATATTTTGGTATGTTTCGTAAGTTAAAATTTTTTAAAAATGTTTACAATTTGCTCTCAAAACTCGTCTCGTCTCTCAAAATTGTACCGAAAGCGATCTGAGTAACTTTGTGTTGTTGTAATCCCTTGTGAGAAAACAGTCGATATCACTGAAGCGAAAACAACTCATTGGAAACTTTTTTTTTCTAGCGCAATGGATACTAATATGAACGCAAGGAATGGAAAATTGCAATTTGTGTTTGTGTTAAGGAATGCGTTCAAAAGTGAAATAAAATAAATGAAACATTAAGCCCGGAGAAATTTCGGCTAAGCCCGGAGCCCGGAGGTTAGATTGAATTCCCGGAATCTCCGGGCGAAAATATCCCTGTTGGTAACCCTGGCTCCCCCATACATACTTCACTCTCTATACGCCGTAACTGAATTACAGTAAAAGTGTTGGACAAAAACTTTCGACAAGTCACCACGTTGTTAATACCATGTTCAGGGGCTTACAGCCTTACAGGTTTATTTATCAAACAAGGAAAGACGATTGAAAGTGACATAAGGCCATATGGCATTATGACACTTTATTAAATATTCAAAAGGCCAGAAGATGGAATATAGCCGGTGCCGTGTCATAAGGCCATGTGTCATAAGGCCATATTGAGAAATATGGCCTTATGACGCATTCGAAATGTGTCATAAGGGCATACTGAAACATATGGCCTATTGACACTTTACCAAGGTGTCATAGTGCCATATTTTTTTGCGACTTAAGGCCATATCTAAATATGGTTTGGTTCATTATTTATAAATTATTATGGTTCATTTAAATTGAATATTTAAATTGTATAATATAATTCTTTACCATGTTGGATGTTGTTACTTTTTTGTCAAACTAAAAGTACCTATATACTTTAATAACGAATATTTAGTCAAACGCCTTATTGGCTTCACTTTATTTTTGCGCACTTATTCTTACTTTTCCATTACAAATAAAATGAAAATAAAATAAAAGGAAGCGTCAATTTTGTATGCATTTCAGCACGTTACATGCCATCCTTAGCACGTCTTTTTATTGACTAAAGTCTAAAATATTAAAAACATAATCGCATGACTAAAGCTTTCAATTTATTATACATAGTGAGAAAGAAAACACAAAAACAATTAACTAATACGAAAAAGAACATTTAGCTAATTTCGTCTTCTTATGATGTTGAAGAGAGAAGACTTGATCGGTGCATCCATTGTGTCATTATCAGTGTGTCACTTCATATTTAAAAAAAGTCGTAGATAAAGATAAAAAAAGTGGTAGATTCAGATTTTCCGTGGTAGAATTAATTTAAATAAAGAGAGAAACAAATTTAGTTTTTAGTTTTTATTTTTATTAAATATAGATTCAAAAGAAATAATTTAGGTACCTTAAGTAAATTAAGTTAACTTAAACTCTTTATCATTTTCTTTTGAAGAAAAATTAAATTACAATTATTTGGAATCAGTTTATTTAAGCACAGCCGTGAATATAAAATATGTACATTCATATAAAGAAAACATATACATAATTCTTTAATTGAATATTATATGTACCAATTTTTGGTATATATGTACTGTTTTAAAATAAATTTCATAGTTTTTCAAATTTACCATCAACAAATTTAAATTTTAAATAAAAGCGAACCATTTCTGGAGATGGAATAAATATTTCATCTTTATATGTCATTTCTTTTGCAAAAATAATACATCAAGCTGGTTTCTTTTTTTGTTGAAAATTGAAAATACTCTTTCCGCTGCAGCACTACTGTGCGGTTAGAAAGCTAAATTGCACATATACTGGCTTATATTTGTGAACATATAGCTATTCTTCATAAATATTCTTTTCCTTACTTAGGTTTTATTATTTTATTTTTATGAAAAATTAAGAGCGATCTCCACTCATTGATTACTAGTGTGTTTTATTCATTGCTGCATAGCCAGCGCAGCAAAATTTCCCTTGGTAAACAAAAACAATTTGATTGCTGGCGAAATAGAAGTCAGTAAAAATAAAGATGGCTGTGCTGACGATAGAGCTTTCAATTATTGAAATGAACGTATAGAGTGGGCTTTCGTTTTATTCAGACTTGTGCTGCGCTGGCTATGCAGCAATGAATAAAACACACCTTGTCCTCTGAAATCATTGAATGAGAAAATTCTAATTAATGGTAAAATTGTTTGCTGCCGGCCTATTGAATTTCTTTCGGATTTAAGTGGAGAAGCTTAAGATGATCGCTTCAAAAATCAAATCAAAATTTTCGCATTTTAATTTTTTTTTCACTTGAAATACAATTGACTTCCACTGACCACTCTTCTAGAAAATTTCGAAAACAATAAACGTTTAACTGTTTACCGTTAGTACGAAATCCAAGTAAACAATATTACTCTTCTAAAATAAGGCACAAGTAAGTAGGAAGTAGGATCTACTTATTATTCTTAAGCAGACTAGAACTTTGTTTTTTTTTACAAAATAAACGTAGGTATCTATGTACCTAATGCATAAAAAAGAGAAAACGATAGGTAGATACGCGTATGCGAAATGACAGATGAAAGCATTCACATTGAGTAAAAAAAGCATTGGAGATAAAGCCAATAAATGTATTCAGGTAAAACAGCATCAAAAGTGCAGAGAAAAAGATTTTTTTTTTTTTCAAAAATCGAAGGAGATATTTTATTTATTGTTTTTATTTTTTTTTCTGGACGAGGAAAAAGGGGTAGAATTTTTACTTCCGGGGGAGAAGTGGTAGATTATGAAAATGTTGGAGAAAAGAAGTAGATCTACCACAATTGTGGTAAAGTGACAACACTGATCATTATGTCATGTTTGATGAGCTTTAAGTTTTCTTTTGTCACACTATGCTCGTTCTCTATCATGTGTAAGTTAGGCTACTGCAGATTTATTAGGTCTGTTGAGCTTTTTGTTGGCGAGATGCTCGTTAAACCCTGTTTTAATGTTTCTTTTTCTTGGTCCGTAATATTTTTGTTTACAATCATTGCATGTTATTTCGTAAATACCTGGTTTTTATTGTTTTCTGTTTAGTTTTTTTTTAATTTCTTCTTTTTTTCTGTCTCTTTAATTGTTCTAAGTGTTGTTAAACTTATTCTTTTAATTATTTTAGATTGTTTTTCGACCATTCTTGTTATAATTTCGCTGTCATACCCATTTAGCTCAATAGCATGCAATGATTCTAACTAAAACAGCTTATTATTTTATAATTTATAATTTAGTTTTTTATTAATGGATTTATTCATTATTTACATTAAGATTGAAATGCCCTATTGGTGACAAACCAATACTTTTTTTTTAAATATCAACCTGCATTGCCCTTATATATGTAAATATGATTATTCTTATATGTAACTATTATTTTTATTATGTCGATTTTTGAGTTTGCAATACTAGATCCGCAGTTTAAGATTTCAGAAAATAGTTAAGTCGGAAATCAGATGAGTTTAAGGTGCGTATTCAATCCATGAATTTTGGATCTTTTGTCAATGTTTCGAGTTATGTACAGTTATGTACAGCTTAATTTCTTTAGCTTTTTTATCCAAGGTAAGCAAAAAAAGGTGTTGTTTAAAAATCTTATTTTTCAATAATTTTTAAAATTTTATCAATGTTCTCTGCAATATTATATTGCTCCATTGTAATATTTTTAACTTTCTGTTCCAAATTGTGTACTTGCTCATCCATATTTTGTTCCATATTGTGTACTTGCTTTTCAATATTTTCTACATTCTGTTTAATAATAAGGGATTCCTTGTAATTATCTTGTATTTTTTTTTCCATACGATTAGCTATAAATTTTGTGTGTAAAACTTTGCAATCAATATTTAGTACATTCTCGTCAATAGTTTCAGTTTTATTTCTTATATTTTTAACTGTCATTTTTAGGATTTGTAATTGATTTTTTTCCTTGTTTGTCACGCTTTCTTTATTCATTATAACAGTTTTTGCTTCAGCAATTGATGATTCCATTAATGTTCGATTTCCTATCCACCTACCAAAGGTCTGCCAAATATTTTCTTTTCTAACAATTGCTTGACTGCAAAAATTATATCGTTCAAGCTTATTATTCTGATTCAATTGACAATTTAAGCATTTATATGGTAAAACGATCTTATTTGAAAAATTCGCATTATTTAGGTAAACGCCAGAGACATTATATTTGCAGCAACAGTTAGGATCTTTTCTTTCAATATTGTATCCATCATAAGGATTTGTTAACAGTTTAGAATCGTGTTTGTTTAAAAATTTAGCACGACAAATTAATCCGTTAAGCTCCGCTTGCTGTCTTATAGCCTGTAATTGAAAAAAAAAAATGTTTTTATTTTTATTTTGCACATACGGATATGCGTGTCCAAAAAGTTAAGTTCGAAACTGAATACGGTGAAAACTCAGGTCATGGCCTTTTGGAATTTAGTTCACAACATGACGAATTTTTTTTTCAACTTAGAAAACCCAGTTTAAGAGTTCGAAATAATGTGTAAGTATAGTTACATTTTAACATTGTATACCTATATTAGATTAATATGGTTCCAGTTAGAAGCTCGGGACTTTTTTTTCTAAAAGTTAAAGAGTTTTACCATTAACCAAGCCTTAATCTCGACTATTAGTAAGATGTAAGATTAAAATAAAGTGCGGAGCTTAAACAGAATCCTACTAATAACCATTTTAATATTATCGTTACCTCACACTTTATTTGAATCTACTACAATTTCCAAAATATTAACCAATCACTGCACAGACATAAGACAAATAAAATAAAAAACAAGAATATTAAGTATTAGAGCGGGAGGCGGCAATATAAAAATCCCAGCCATCGATATAAAGAAAAGTTTACTTACATAGCGTTAGATAATCATTAGGTGATATAGAATCGCTTGGTCTTCCACTCGATATCCCGGTCCGACCGGCTGGCCGACCAAAAAAGAAGGTAATTTTTTAATCGAAACAAAGGATGAAATCTATATCAAATTATAGGAAAAACTTTCATGATTCATATTTTGAAGGTCGTCCGGGGCACAGCTTTGTCAATTTCTCTGGCCGACCAGATTTATGCAATAAAGTAAAATAATACATATCTCACATTAAATATTAATAAATTACTGGGTATCCAAAACTCATATTTTAAATTTTAATTAAATAAAGCCCAAGCCATTACCTCTCAGAATTTTATAACTTGTCCATAACCAAATCCTAACCAGTTTGTAGAAAAGACTAAGTGAATTGAAATTATGGTGAACGTATATTTTTAACTTCAACTTTCCATTACAGGATATCGGTTTTGATTTTTAAAAACTTTCCCCAGTTTTACAGTTTCTGAAACGGTATGAAACTGACCATAGGTAATCTTAAATCAGAAGTTATGATCATTTTACTATAATTAGCAAGAATTCTTTCATATAAATCATTGTTTTTTTCATATAAAGCAGGTAATGAATTTATAATTTTGAATTTTTTGTATGGATGATTGGAGCAAAAAACATTAGCTGTGTTTTATTTTCCCCCAGATTTGAACCAGATTGGATTTGCTTACGAAATTAAATGTATTACAAAACCAACACAAGATACAAATTTGTTGGATAACCTTTTTATTAAAACCGATAAGCAATATCACATTCATGTTTTTTTTAATTACATCTAATTGGTAGGTATAGGAGATGAAATATCTATTAAGAATTAAAAAAGTTGTATTCTTCGGGTTTTATTCGGCAAATTTACGAAAAATATAATTTATTTCTAACGAATTCAAATATCTACTATAAAAAAAAGATTTCGCAATCGTTGATCCCAGTGGGGCACTGATCTGTCAAAATAAGAACCATGTTACTTTTTTAACATATAGGAGCACTCCGAGCTCTCAACTTGAATTTCTTATTTAACTCAGAGATCGAGGCTCGCTCGATGAGCTGGGAAAAAATGACCGAGAAAAAGTTGAGCGCGGCTAACTTCATTCATTTTTTTTTCTAATGGATGACAGTAAAATTAATTAAAAAGAAAAAAATTCTTGAAAACAAATACGAATTTCACAGTAATATTAAAAAAATTGTACAATGATAGTTCAGTGCTCAATCGTGTTTCTTAAATAGATCGGAGCGCTCAGGTCACGCTCGGTTTGGAGAGAGCTCTATTTGCTCAGGCCCTGCTCTGTGCCCCACTCGGGGATAAAAACCTCTATTGATGAACGCCACGCCGTATAGCGTCTATTCTCGAAAGTTCCGAAAATGATGACTTGTTCAAAGATGTACCAGCACCAAATGTCTTGACAGTTTCAAAGAAGCGATAAGTTGTAGGAAAAGTACTTTCAACATAAAAAACACCTGAAGTATATTTTTATTTTGCCGATCTAGAGTAATATTTTTTCGTTGAGTAGAAAAAGGGAAATTGCCGACTTGTTGATGAAGGAATGTGCGGATAAAAAAGGGCTAAATTTAACCAGTGGCAGACATTACAGAATTTGATATGAAAAAATATTTTATCACACAAGTTTATATAATGTGGAAAATTTTAAAATATGTATGTATCAATTTTTTTTTTGTTGGATGAGCTTAAATATAAGCGTATGGCTGTCTACTGCCGTGTTTCCCAGATTTGAAGTGGGAAGATACAGAAAGCTTAACTGTCAATGTTCATTGAACGTGTGGATTCTTGTTTTTACCAATGTTACCTGATGAAAAAAACGTCAATGTTACCTGACAATTAAATTTGATGGTGTGTTGGGCCATTATAATACAAATATTTTTTAAAATTCAAAATTTTAATTAATAGAAATATTTTTAATTTTGCATTAAAATTTTTGTTTTCTGATCTTCACTTTTGCATGCATTTTCACATCTCTTCAAAAAAAAAAAAAAAAACACCATGCTTAACGTGTTTTGAGCAAGATATTTTATGTAATCAATAGTTGTTTATTATTTTCATTATGTTGATTGGAAAATATGTTTTCCTTCGGCTGTTTTGGTCACAATTATTTATTATTTTCCCCCAGATCCAATCCAGATCAGATCATGAAAATAAAACAACCCAGGATCTCAGTGACAACATGTTATATACCCAACACTTTTCTCCTTTTTTTTTATTTGTATATCTACACCCGTTGTCTTTTTTCTTTACACTAAACAACTGACGAGATTTACAAATTAATGTGTGTTCAAAATTGATTTGGAAGTCCAAATCCAAAACAAACTTGGATCTTGTTTTGTTTTTGTAATACATGTAATTTCATAAGCAAATTCAATCTGGTTCGGATCTGGGGCAAAATAAAATACACATATTTATAAATTCACCACCTGCTTTATAGGAAAAAAACAATGATTTGTATGAAAAAAGTAGTCATTTTTAAAGAATTCTTGATAATTATAGTAAAATGATTATAACTTTTGATTTAAGATTACCTATGGTAAGTTTCATACCTTTTCAGAAACTGCAAAACTGAGGAAAGTTTTTAAAAAACAAAACCGATATCCTTTAATGGAATTTATTTCTACTGTTAACTCCTCAAGTTGAAGTTAAAAATACACGTTCACCATAATTTCAGTTCACTTAGTCATTTTTACAAACTGGTTAGGATTTGGTTATGGATTATAAAATCCTGAGGGTAATGGCTTGGGCTTTCTTCAATTAAAATTTCAAGCATGAGTTTTGGAATATTTTACCTTTAATATGTGTAGTACATAGATACAGATTTGCTATAGGTACATCCACACCATTCCGCGCATAGTGTCATTAACAAATCGTTGGATAGTAAAAGCACAATTATAGACACACGTCATAATTAAAATCCTCAACTATAATTTATATAACGCCGTCAAGGAAGCAGTATTAATTGATCCTTATAAGTTATAAGGATTGAGGTTTTTACTGTCCTTTTCCTTTACTGTCAAAGAATCATAATATGATCGTATCATATGAATAACACTATTATTTTGTGGTTGAATTCGATCAATATATAAACATAGGTATCAATTTGTCATTTAAAAAAATTTATATTACTTGCTACTTACATGAATATCACTGACAGCCAAACCGTTGAGCAGGTTCATCAGAACAACGGTCATGCAGATGATAAACAGCAAAATCAGGATGTGACTGCAAACACCTTTTAACTTCAAATCTTCGAAGTTCAACTCTCCAACAACCATTGCCATCGTTTTAACAACTGATTTAAATATATTTTCAAACTTATGCTCCGGTCCGAAAAGAACAAAGAAACTTAAGGCAAACGTAAAAACGAAAATCGCATACAATGAGAAGCTCTTAACAAAAGTCTTTAAAACTTCTTCCAGCATAAGCATATGTGTTGAAAATGATAAAATTGGCAAATTCCCAACAAGAATCCAGAACTCAATGGCAATGAGAATTATTCCGCACACAACTATTTCCTTTTCTAGTGATTTCATTGTGATGGTCAATATGGAAAAAATTATCAGCAGCAGTTCCAAGTAGTTACTAGGTTTTTTAAGGTACTCTTTCTGGATCCTTGACTGTATTGCTTCTCGAATTATGAGATATCCAGTTCCGAATATTGTAAAACACCAAGTTAAATTCGTTAGGGTACCTTCTTTTTCGTCTCGTGTGGTCAAAACGATGTACGATACAATAGAAATAAGGTACAAATAATAAAAGAACAAATTTAGATACAAGAATTTTGATATTTTTTGCCATTTAAGAGCCATAAAGCTTGTGATGAGTGGATGTTTTATAATATGTAAGTATTCTTTTGAGTTTATTATTTCCATGATCTGACTCATTTCATTGACATCACAGTTTGGTTCGGGGGATACTAGATTTTTATAGTTGAAAGTTATGTATTTATTCTGACCTGTGAAATTTCCTTCAATACCACAATCATAGACTTCCTTAACAAGTTGGGGGTCAAATGAATGGTAGAGCATGAGATTAAATGGAATGTATACTACTTCTAGAAGTTTTCGAAACACTTTTTTTTTTTTATTATAGATGGATTCGTCCAACGCGTGTTCTAAGTATTCAGTTTCATTGTCAAGCGATTCTTTAAAAGTTTCACGTAGAACATCAAACCATTCGCTGAACAAATCTTCATCTAAATAAGGTATTAAAATATCTAAAATATCAGAACCTTTCATTAATCGTGAACTTTTGAGTGTTAATAGTATTTTAAAAGCCCCAAGATGTCCCATCTTAAAAACAGTCTTAAATGAACGGACCGGATCATATTCATAGATGTTGGATATGTTGGTATCGGTAATGTTGCGTACAATTCTATCGACGACATCTTTACTCAATTCCTTGGCAATTGCTGTAAGGAATAGTTTTATTTGAATGTCATTGTTATTTTTTAGTAAAGTTGATCTGTATTTATTCAGAAAATCTTGGCCTTTGCTCTTTTCTAAAATATCTAACAAGCTTTTAAAATGATCCTTTTCAGAGGCCGTTAATGTTGAAGATTGACCATCATCGGTGTCACCAATTACAATTCTAGAATCAGACATGTTTTGATTATCTGGATGTTGTGAAAGAAAAGAGAGGTATACATTATAGGACGTCTATAATTTAAATGAAAAAAAAATCAAACTTAAGCGAATAAAATTACAACTTGCTTAAAAAATAATTTAAGAACAGTTAGGGCGGTATTCACCGAGCGCTTATAAACGGCTCTTAAGTTTATGAGACTCATAACCAGAGTTACCACTGGGATACAATTTTTATCGCGGATGACTCATTTTTTTCTGTGGCACTCGGGGATCTATTTTTATAAAAAGGAAATTTTTTCACAATCATTTTAACTCAAAGAATGTTCAGTTTTTGTATCGTATGGTCACCATACGAGTGCAAAGCAACCAGCCTTGCCAGACTTTTAACAAGTCCATTGCCTTTTTTTTCATCCAAAAATTTTGTTTCCCCTTTTTTGATTTTAGTTTTTCCCGTTTATTTTCCCTTTTTTTCTGCGAAAAAAAAAGAATTTTTAAAAACGTAATACATGTTTTTATTTCGAAAAAAAATAAATAAAAATATTTTTAAATGCTAGGTTTATCACATCCATATTAATTTATTTCATAAGACTAGCTTCAATATATTTGTATCACAAATTTATGTTCATTTAATCTAGGACTATTTCTTCTTTGTACATACTACTTGTATGTAGACACAAACATTCTGTATCTATTTCTAGTTCCACACAATTGCGATCTTTCATTAACAATTTAGTATGGAGAATTCCGCACACCTGTTTTCTAACTTATTTCTTAACTTAGTTTTGTTCAAGTTTATTGCTGAAAAAGCCCTCTCAGCGCTTGCTCCACTGTGTGGAAGACAAAAAATATATGAAACCAATTTTTCCATATTTTGGAATCTACCCTCATCAAACTTCATTAGTAAAATATCCTTCCAAAATTCTTGAATGCTATTGATCGGTGTAGCTGATATGTCAAATTTTCTTAGTGACCTATATTCCATAATATCTAGATCACTAAGCTCTGATTGAGTAAATAAATGAGGAAAATGTCTACAAACCGGAATTAGCGAAGAAATACTCCTATTTTTTAAAGTTACTGGATTAATAAATTCGAGGAGCTTAAAGACTTGGCCGTCATCAGAAAAATTGAATCGCTTTAAAATTTCTTCACAACCTGTTAATAAAAAATTCCTGCAGTTTTTTTTAAACAAATTCATATGAGCATCTCATTTAAAAATGGGCCTTGGTAAAGATCTTCAATCGGTAAAAAATTACTTTCATCATTCAAATTAACTTCAAAAATATTAGGAAGATTTTCAATTGGAATGTTTTAAAAAGAAGTTTTGGTATTAAAACGTGAAAGGTTTCGGGCTGACTGTTTTTCCCGTTTTCTGGGTTGGTTTTCCCCTTTTCCCTTTAGGGTCGAAAAATCCCGAAAAATGAGAAAAATCCCTCAATCTGGCATCCCTGAAAGCAACTATACCTAAAACATGCCAGCTATGTTTATATATTTATTATTTGAGTGGTTTTCTTTCCTACCTTTTTTTTTTCTCTTCTCTTGTTAAGCATAATTATTGTAAGCTATTGTAAGCTAGTATAATCAGTCAGCATTGTTAGTCAGTTACATTTTGGACAGCAAGCAATATAAAGTTGTTTTTTTTTTAACCGTGAAGGTTCTTCCCAAAACAACATTTTAGTGCGTTTTTATTTTAACTGGGTTTAGTTTACTAACTTTAATTCTACGATGAGACAGTTTTTTATAAAAAGAAAAACTCTTGTGTTTTATTATAATATTTAATAATATTTATAATATTTTATTTTAATATAATATTGGTGAATTAATGTATTTAATTTTAATAATAATTAAAGTTAATTGACAGGCTTACTTGTGTTCCGAATGCAAATAAGAGACTATTCTATTCTTTCCCGACGTTTTGTTGGCGTTTTTACAAATTTTTCAAGCCAAATTTGTTATATAAAACACATTGAACATTTTTAACAATTTTGCTTACTTTTTACGTAAAAGGAATAATAAATAAATAAATAAAACTCAACTTTAAACAATAAAATAGACAAACAAGAACTTAAATGTTAATATCACAGAACTTTTTTAATGGCTACACTGTAGTTGGATTTTATGTTGTCTTTGTCTTCTTTCGTGTTCATTGCTTTCGTCACTCTTTATTGTATTCTCATAGCTTTCTAATGTATATCTAGTGTTTTACCTCTTTTCCTTGCACAGTATTTTCACATTGTCAAAATCAGCTGTGTGGTTGGCCTCGTTTATGTGCTGAGCTAAGCCTTTTGTTATTTTTTTCTTTCTTAGGTCCACCTGACATTGTTCAGCCATCCTCACTCTGAATGTCCTTTTCGTTGCCCTATGTACACCAGATCACAGTTTTTAATTCTTTTGCACTGCTGGTAAAACTTTAGAATTCACTTTGATATTCATAGCATAGCATTTGTTGTTTTTCTGTTCTATTTCTGTTCGATAACTCAATGTTGTTGTTTTCAATTTTTTTTTACATAATTTCCAACCAATTTTTTGAAAAATTATCTATTGGAAATTAAATAATTAAGAGTCAAATTTGGACGTTTCAAACAATATTATATAAATAAAGTTATTACTTTTTTACTTTCACGATTTTTGAGTTGATTTCGCCTGTATTTCCTCTTATTTTTTTAACAGTTAAAATACAACACAGTTCTCAAGTAGCACAAAACTCAAAAATACACTTTCGTAATATACATTTTCAATATAAAAAATACAACAGTTTTTGGTGTAGTTCTTAGACATTTAATTTCGATTCAGTGTAAATAATACCGCGTTCTCGTATATAATTTACACCGGCTGTACACAAATTATACTGATTTTTGGTTTATATATTGTGCTGTTAGTATAATAGTTATTCCGGTTTCAATAAATTTTGGTGTAAAATTTTTCCCGTGAGTTAATTTTTTTAAATCGAAAACAGTTTGATAAATTAAAATGTACACCGTTGTTTATTTTCTGCTGCAAAATGTATCTGCAAGAATTTTGAATTCTTAATATGATTCTTAGTATCATAATATGGATGCAAGAAAATTATGAATAAATATGTTTGTGAGTGCCTTATTTACAAACGAAGCACATTCTGTCGAATGATTTTCGGTCCTACCCCATCTAAAATTCGAGCGCCTCGAAAATTTTTATAAATTGAAGATTTTTAAGTCACTGGGTTAAAAATTAATTTTTCGAAAACTGTAATTTTTTGGTAAATTTTAAAATTTTTTAGAGACGTACTGTTAAAAACGAGACGAAAATACCAAAAATGTGGCATATTTAAGTCGATACATATAATAAAATAATTAATCATTATCTTCCTTTTAAATACGGTGGCTAGCCGAGTCTTATTTCTACCTAATATTCCTTGAAAAATATGGCCGTCGTGAAAAAAATACACCAATTCCTGAATTTGGGCAAAAAAATGCACCATTTTAAAAGAACAGAATTAGAAAAGTACACAATTGTAAAAGTTACATACAATGTTCTGTTTTCGGTGCATTTATTTTGCTGAAAACCGTGCAAAATATTTACTGATTGGTATCATTCTGAGAACTTGATTTTTAGGCGCCAAGTCAAAGGAGCAGTTAAAAAAATGCACCATTGTGAAAAATGTGTAAAAAATGTTTAAAAGTTTGTTAAAAACAAAATTGATTAGTTAGAATAAAAACGTTTTTTATTAACTTTTAATGTATACATTTAAATTTTCTACACTTTTAAACAATTTTTAAACGTTCCTTGGCCATTTTTTGTTTCGTATCGAATGCAGCCTCTTCATCCTTTTCGTTCGTATTTTTGCTGTCGCTATCTGGTTTGACAATTTTATTTTATTTGTTGAAAAAGTTTTTCTTTCTTAGATACCACTTCAAATAATTATTAAATTTCGAGGAACTAACTTTTTGTTAATATTATTTAATGAAAAAACGCAGGTTAACAACGAAATGACGATTAATTAATTTCACTGCCATTTTGTTGTTTATTTTTCAAACTACAATACGTAGTTTGGTGCATTTAATTTCCACACGATGGAAGTCTTACACCAAAAATAGTTGCTCATATGGTATATTTTATCTACAGAATTTGGTGTACAAAATATGGCATTTTTTTTGGTTTCAGAATGGAATAATTTATGCACCACTTATGGTATATTATAAAAACAACTGAACATCGGTTTATTTTTTGCACCAAATTTTAAAAGAAATGTTGAAATTTTGCACAGAAAAGGCAATGGTGTAATTTTACACCGGTATATTTTGACAAATACACCGAAATGTTAATTTTTTTTTCAGTTTTCTCAATTTTGCACCAAAACTCATGAATTTACACCAAATTATACACCAGTGTGATACTTGAGTTTACACTTATCATCATGAATAGGAACGATTATTGGTTATTTTTCATTTTTCGTTCGACTTGAAAGCAAATGATTTATTGAAAACCAAAAGTAATTTCCAAGTTATTTATATGGATGTGGTTCATAAAATATATTTTCAAGATTTCCTATTAGATACTTAATATAATGTTTAAATAAATTAATTGTTATCAAATACATACAGTATTACAAATTTTCCAGATTTTAACATTTACAGATTTTTGATATACAGAGTTCTGGATATATGTATATAGAATTTTGGAATAATTATGTTGATACAGATTTTTCAACCCATTAGCAG
Source organism: Epistrophe grossulariae (assembly GCA_929447395.1). Taxonomy (NCBI): domain Eukaryota; kingdom Metazoa; phylum Arthropoda; class Insecta; order Diptera; family Syrphidae; genus Epistrophe; species Epistrophe grossulariae. The sequence goes on along the minus strand of OV839566.1, from coordinate 26,465,984 downwards.
AATTTTTATCATACAGAATAACGACATGTTCTGTGTGACAAATCTATAATTTAAAAAAAAGTCGCTGATTATTTTAGTTTTCGTAGAGAGCGCTCATGGCTTGTGTGGTCGGGATTACTCATTAGTTTTACGAGCGCTCATAAATATTCACTATTATTGCTTGGTGAATAGGTTTATGATGCTCTTAAGTTAGAAAACTTTAATTAATACAATTCAAAAACAACAATGATTCCTCTTCTTTATCTGAAGTTTTATATTTTTGAGAAGGATGTATTGGTGATAAGTATTTATTTGACTTAGGATTTCCCACTTTTAAATGGTTCTCTTTTTTTGTCTACTGTGAACACCTTAACAAAAATACGCTCCACGTGCACATTTTTCTCCGGAGTACAGAAAATAATCTTCCAAATTTTCAATAATTTTATATGTACATAGATATAGTAATAATAATATAAATTCGGGACGAAATTCAGACTTATTTGAGGAACAAAAAAAGTGAACCCTTTTTTAACAGACATTTTTTTCTGAAAGTCTTAGTTTTTTAGTTTCACATCATCTAGTGCAACATTTTTCGAAATAAAATACCCAGAGAATACATATTATATATAAACTCTTTAGATTGATCTATCAATTTGTCTATGTACATAAAACATATGTCGTAATATTTATGCCATTATTTTCTGAAGCATTCTACTTTCCTTTGAAACCAGTTTTTTTCAGTTAATTAATAATTTGTGGAAAAGAGACCAATAAGGGGGCATACATATAAAGAATAAAGAATTTTATGAAAAAGGAGAGTTTAGAAAAGATCGGAATTGAAAAAGAGAATATGTTATCTCTATAAAAGAGATATTCTTGAAACCTAATATATATATACATACATTATAGAATATACATATATACTACTTAGTACCCCATCCATAAACGAAAATATAAAGATAGAGAAAAATATTTTAATTTTTTGAAAAGTGTGTAAATGGGAATTATCGCAGCATAGGAATTTTATCGAAATAAATTGTGGGACTAAAAATCGTGTTGTGGTTCTTAAAAATTCTGCACATCACAAAAGTGTTTAAATATCATTATACCTAAAAAAAAAAAGGGCGTGCAAATTTTCCCAACACGTAATAACGTGTAAAAATATCAAATACTTTAAATAGAGTAATATTGAAACAAATCCAAATTGTGAGAGAAATTGATAATTTAATAATTATTGATTAAAAATTAAAAATTTTGGGAGTTTACTTAACAAGTTTTGTTTTTATTACGCTCAATTCAAAACGTTTTGAAAACTTTAGCCAATAATTATTAAATAATCAATTTCTCTCAAAAATTGGAGATGTTTCAATATTACTCTACCTAAAATATTTGATATTAAACCTTGATAAAGTTAGAACTTGGCATACTTCAAGATCTCAATACTTTTCACGGCTGAGTTGTAACTCAGAAGTAACTGTAGAAGAATGTTATGTGTTTGTTCTGATCTCACTCCTTTTTACAAAGATATTTATCTGTTGCGGATACCACGATCCCTGAATGGAAAACCTCAAGCATTCTATTTTTTCTTTGTATGCACTTTAAGCCCTACCGCTCTACCAAATTTCATCATTCTACAGCAATCAGAAGTGCTCCATATAATTGATAACAATTCTGAGAAAGTTAGCGGATACCAAGCCACGCTCCCTGAATGGAAAACCTGAAATTATCTATTTTTTACCTTTGTATGCACCACAAGCCCTATTGCTGAGCGAAATAGCAATATTTTGCGGTGTTGGGATGTGCTCCAAAATTTTGATGATCTGTCAGTGAATCAGTGAGTCAATCGGTTTTTGCGATTTTTAAAGTCGTTTATCTCTAAAATTAAATTAATTAATTAATTAAAAAAAATAAATAATTCTTAATTTAAATCCACTAACAAATTCGACTACAAAGTCGTTATCAAAAAAACATACAATTTTGGCCCTAATTAGTGATAATTGGAGTATTTAAAATACACGGATCTTCGGATACACGGTTGCATAGGTGCACGAATACACCAAATACACGGATTTAAATCCGGATATAGGGAGCTCTAATAGTAAGTTAATGCACTTAATTATTGAAGCAAACGTCCAAGCATTATTTCTGAGATAAAAAAAAAATCATACCATTTTTGGTTTTATACCGATTACTGAACTAAACTGCTAGAGAATTGAAACAAAACTGAAATCAGTGGAACCAAAATAATATCTTGAATATTCTCGATTAATGGTCAAGATTTCCAGAACTCAATACAACAAAATGATTTTAAAGAAAAATTCATATCACACAATCACATTCTTGACATAATATTGCTAATTAATATTTACATACATGCATACATATGTATTTATAAATTAAATTTTTTTGATCTTCACTAATTTTTTAAAATGAGTAACCTATGTTTTATGAGTCAGTTGTAAGTAATCAGAAAAAGTATAACGTTCGCATGACGTGAAGTTTTCTTGAGTAATCACTAATCACCATCATCGTCATTGGCACGTCCGTCCCTTACTTTGGCGGACACTTTTTGGTGGAATCAAAAAATTTGTATATCAGAATTTGTAGCTAATTAAATGCTAATTTGTTGCACAAACCAAAAATTTGTATTATTTTCGTAGTTATTCAAGTTTCCGCTAAAATAAGTCTGAAGTTAGCGGACGAAAATACGTAAACCATAGTTCTCTTGGTGTCAAAAATTGTAGCTTTTTAAATGCTAATTTGTTGCGCAAGAATTAATTTTTTAGCTTTTATGGATCGTTTTGTTTTTGCATTTTAAGTTTAAAAAGTGCATTTCCGCTAATTTGAAATAAAACGGAAAATGGCGAACAAAATCTAAAAAAATGATATTTTCGAAAAAAAAATTTTGCCAGAAATTGTAGCTTAAATTTCAATGAACAAGTTTATACAATATATATATAACAATAAGTTAAACGGTGTTGTCTATTCACAAAACGAACACAATTATGTATACATATTATAATATTATTATAATGAAATACATCATTCCTTGAATAGCATATGGTTTTTTTTTCAAAGAAGTGTGCATAAATCTTCACCATTGTTTTTTTTAATTACATTTCAATGTTTTTACTATTAACAACATCAAAACAAAGATGAAACTCTAAATGTGTTTAGTTATGTTGTCGTTTTATTATATTTGGCATAACACGAATGCAACAAACAAAATGTTAAAATAAACATCGTTGAATCAGAGTTGAAATATAACTGCTTGTAATTTTATGGGTGTATGTTATATTTTGGTTTCTTATTTATTAACATGAACACTAGAATTGAAAAAAAAAAAAACATTTGGTTTGTATTTGCAACAAAACTTCAACATTTCTTCAGATTCAAGTGATGTTGTAGTTGAGTTTCTAGAACTTTCGATTTAAAAGCTGATTGAATATTTGACAGGCAGTCATTTTGCATTTCAATTGTGAAGTTCAGTGTTTTCTAAGCTACATTTATAAAAAAATAAAGAGAGAGAAAAACTATATTTTGACGTTTCATGAATATTTCCTTCCAAATGTCAACAGGCTGCCTAGAAATCGATTTTTTATGAAGCATTAAGAAAAAGGCAAAAAAATTGATGTTTTTGGAGGTTTTTAATCCACTTTAATCGTGTCCATTTGACATTTGGCGTCTTGATACATAGAAGACAAACTTTATTTTGACGTTTCAAAAATATTTCGTTTCAAATGTCAACAGGCTGTCTTTTTTTGTCTTTTTTTTTGTGAAGCATTAAGAAAAGGACAACAAAAATTATGTTTTTAGGGGTTTTTTAATCCATCGTAATAGTAGACATTTACAAAAACAAACCCCTAATAGAAATTCATTTTCTAGAATTTGACATTTAATTGGGTTTCGAATAAAGAGAAAATTGATATTTTGACATTTAACGTAATTTATGTCATTAAATTACTGTTTTAAAAATATAAACAAGAAGTGACACGCGGCAACTCTGGCGGACATAGACCAAAGTGTTTGCAACTTGAACGTCTAAATACAAACATGAATATTTTTTTATTTTTCAAATTTTCGGCCAATTTTAATTTTTTGGGTGGCGCGCGAATTTTCTGGAAGTAAAATATCAATCTTTATGATAAAAATGGCGTTTGTATTAGATTTTTCGTTCATAAATAACTAAAAATCGCATTTTCAATCACAATATTAGAAGTATTGAGTTTTTTCAATACTTTGAAGTTTATCTTTTTTATAACATCTCAAAGTTATTATACATTTTAAAAGAATTTGACTAATTACTTTTCAGAAACTTTTACAATGTTTACGGAAACATTATTTCCTGTTATATTTTAACATAATGGAATATGAAAAAGTTAAAGTAATAGTAACATTTCTGCAATGTTAGTAACACTCATCTTCGAATGCACTTTAAGTTTCACAATTGTAAGATTAAGTTACATGTAACATTTCTTAGTTCAAATAACACTTATAAAACTGAGAAACGACCAAATTTAACTTCTATTGACAGGCTTTTCACCGAATTTACGATATTTACGATATCATGTGTCATAAAGCGCGACCTTAAGAATTTGCAAAACGTAATGTAGCTTCAAACCTCGGGCGTTGAGATATGAGAGAATAAAAGTTCTGTTTCCTTAAAATAACTCTGCGCAGATTTTTCGCAGATAATAGGGAACCAAAAATGTCCCTGTTTTATGGTTTCAATTAGGTACTAACAACAATTGAAATAAATAGCTTTGCTAATGAAAGTATTTACTAATGTCGATGTTTTCTTTTTGATTTCAATGAAATATAAAACAACCGTCTTACGACATTGACACAGTACTAGTTTACAAAAACCTTTCTTCAAACATATTGAACTTTGACAAGTAATTCGACGAATGACTTTATATTTGCAATCGGGATGTGAAAAATAAGAGTTTTTTTTAGGTACAGTTCAATAAGACCCGCGGAAATAAAGCCCATGGGTCATATTTCCAAAAAAATGTAAATAAAACCTGCAGACTATTTTTCCTTATTGGAGTGGCAATAAGACCCACCACAAAAAAGCATTAAAATCCGCTATAGTTTTTGCCTTTCTGAATTGGCATTAAGACCCACTATTAAAGTACCCTTCATAATTTGCTTTAAAATGTTTTTCAATTAATGATTTTAAAACGAAATTTTTTTGACTTTGTCAATAGTTTTAGGGGCCAGTTATACATAGCTTTCATTTGAAAAATTTAATTTCCTAATTTGAGACACTTTGAAAGCAAAATCGGAGAATATTTTGATGCCAATAATAAGGTGATGACTCAATTATTAATTTTAGTCAAAAAAATTTCATGTATAGCTAATTTTTTCCCGATGCGAGCCAAATTTGCCAAGGTTATGCTGTTTTATTGCACACACTCCACCGTCTTTAGAATTACTATCTCCCTCCAACCAGTATATTCTTAGTAGCAAACTTTTTTTTATTTTTTTTTTCTTGTGTATTCCTCTTCTTCGTTACGTTTGTCTCGATGAAAATTATTCTCCAAAAATTAATAAAATTTTTTTAGTATGAAATTTTTAACGGTTTTGAAAATTTTGTATAGCTGGTACTCTACTGTCATTCTGGCTTTGATTTAAATTTTAAATTTTGAAAATCCGACCATTGGATTCAAAGATATGTATAAGCATTTAAATAACCGCAAATCGGCTGTTTTTCAAATTTAGCAATTTTTCCGAGATTTTTGTTGGTTTCCTATTTAACTATTGTGAAGGTCGTGTAGGTTATTATTACTATTATTATTATTACTATTATTATTATTACTATTATTATTATTACTATTATTATTATTACTATTATTATTATTACTATTATTATTATTACTATTATTATTATTACTATTATTATTATTACTATTATTATTATTACTAGTTGTATTTTATTTTCCCAGATAAAATCCAGTGCCTATACAATTTGTAACTCGCATCGATTAAATTGGTCAAGAAACGTTGAAAAATGGAACAAAATTCATACGAGATGTTTCAATTTTCGAAGATGAACATGTTGGTCCTTTCTCTCTATTCAAAAAATGTTTTTTTGCAGTACTCGTATGAAGATGAATGTAAATCCACCATTATATGGTTTTCACAAAATCTCGGATTTCGGCAACAAGATCACGAAATCCGTTCACACCACACGTAAGCTAGATTTTGTTTGATATTTCGAACAAACTTCATTATTGAAGAAAACTATCGGAAAATGTATGCATTGTAGTTAAGTAAAAGTCCCAAAACAATTACCTACACACATTTAATTTTTTTTCTTTCTTTTCTTATTGAAAAATTCACAAAACGGAATGAAATGCCTCTGCCTGTGAACACTTCACTCAAAACTGTAATACAAAGAGATAAAACAACGATCCGAGTGACAACGTTGTTATATACCTATCTCTTTTTTCCATTTATTTGTTTTATTTGTATGTACTCGTATCTGTTTCTTTACACTACTGGCACCATTTTGCAAATTAAAACAGTCATCTACCCGTAAAAGTCGGATCTTGTGTTGTTTTTCCTAACACACAAAATAAGACAAGTGAGAATTGGGCATTACAGGTACAAAAACCAGAGAAAACTCACTCTCCGGAACCAGACAAAAATTGCCTAAATCAAACAAGTCCAACCAAACAAGGGTACTTCCAAAACAGCTGTTGAGCAGCAAAACATTTTTTTTATATTTTAGAGTAAAATAAATAATACACAAACAGATTTCACTTTAAATATGATTTATTTGTTATGTTTTTATTCTATCCAATTAATTCAATCTTATCTACATGGATGTGTGTATCTTTTAGAATAATAAAATCATGCAAATTTATTTCCAAGAATCCATAATATTCAATTGAATCTGGATCTTGAACCACAATTTAACAAACCACACGTACATAGGTATAATTTAATTTTTAATACACCAATGCATTTAACACTTATTTTAGTCACTCACACACAAATATTCCAATGGATTTATTTAAATAACAGTGAAAGTTTGTTTTTAATAAAAACTTTCACATCCGAAAGAAATGGAATAGCGAATAAAAAAAAATTGATTGTTGTGAGCTGAGCTGTCAAAGCGCCACCAAAATAGAAAATAGATCTATTCGGGCGTTGCGCTCCGACTTACGATATTTACGATCTAAAGCGAACGCGAAGCGTGAGGTAACATTTCAGATTGCTTCATAAGTGCCCATTGTTTCTATTCAATATGTCAAAGTCAGAGCGACCTGACCTGACGCGTGGTTGTGGTTTGGCTATAACAAAGACGATCTCAGAAAAAGTTGTAAAATTTTTGTAGGTTGGTGGTAACTCTAGTCGTATTGGGATAGATATGTACGTCAAATTTGTTGGAAAATGACAATCACATTTTTCATATGATAGCCCTTTTGCTATCAAATGTGATATCATCTTACGCAGACTGCATTAGTTGAATGTGACTTTCACCTATCGCAAATCGCCTTACACGATTCCACCCCAGTTTTACAGTGCCTTCAATTATCAAATAAATAAAGTAATGATTATTTTGACACATCAAACGTTATTGTGCGACAAGAATCAATCTTAATTTCAAATCAATCGATAAATCGAAAAAAATCATAAAAATTCTCTGCTTCTTTGATTGCCAACCATCATCCACCAGTGGTTGATTGTTTCTGCCGTCAATTTTATTTTTACTTTTACAAATGCAAAAGTTGATGAAAAAGTTAAGCATTTTGAAAAATAATATTCGACAAAACTTATTGCTCCATACCTTCTCTTAGAAATTGTCCGTTATTTTATATTGGCAAATCCAAAAGGAGAAAGATCAGGGCAACTTAATTTTCGGTTGTTCACAAAAAAAAAATCGATTTTTAAAGAAAATTTAAATACATCATTCTCAATTTAAATCCACTAAAAAATTGGACTATTAAGTCGTTATCAAAAAAATCATATAAATTTACATCTGTCTAGTGATAATTGAATTGGATTATTTAAAATACACGGATCTTCTGGCTTACGGTTACACTGATGCACAAAATACACGAATTCAAATCCAGATATAAGGAGCTCTAATATAGAAAGTCTATGCACTTAATATTTGAAGCAAACGTCCAAGCATTATTTCTGAGATTAAAAAAATACAGAAATAATATCTTTTTGGGGTTTTCCGTAAAAATAACTGAACTTAACTGCAAGAGAATTGAAACAGAACTGAAATCAGTGTACCAAAATAATACTTTAAATATTCTTGATTAATAGTCAAGATTTTCAGAACTCAATACAACAAAATGATTTTAAAGAAAAATTCATATCACACATTCTCGACATACATATGTATCAGTGGCGTATCTACAGGGTGGGGGAGGGTTTTCGGGTCCAGACCCCCCATGAGCATTGAAACTAAATATTTTTATATCAATTTATTCTCTTCCACCTAAATTTGGTTTACGTTTGATATACTTAATTACAGAGAGCCCATCTTTTTATAAAATTTCAACTTAAAATTTCTTCAAGTGTAATGAATAGGTATACCTGCCTCAAAAACTTCAAATGCATCTTAGTGGAAAAAGGATTATTCCTACTTACATTAGATTGCGTAACAGTTTTATGAGGGAAACTTAGTTCAAGGGTTTAAGGTATGTTAAGTTTTGAAGACTTAGGTAATTTATCATAGCTCACCAAAGCAACATATTAAAATACTATTCAATATTATATAAGGGCAAAAAGAAGTTAGCACCACCATTTTGAATGCATTGTCCTCAACTTGTTCTGCAATATTGTGTATTTTTGAAAATTTCGCAAATTTGCAAATTTTGAGGCTGAAATTTTTTCCAAAATTAAGTTTTTCTAAAAACTTAAAGTGCTCAAAAAATGATACAACCGAAGAGATAAAATATCGCATATTTGCAGCTTTTATTACCGATGGGAAGGAACTTAGCGTGAAATTAGCACCATCATTTTCGATTTTCAAAAAAAAGTTGTGCCGTGTTGTGCTCAATTTGTGTTGCGATGTGCCGTACATATATATATTTTTGCGCAAATTTTGGGGATGAATTTTAAATTCGCAAATTTGCATTTTTTTTCAAAAATACCTTTTTTTTTTAAATTATACATGTGCTGTTTGTATTTTTTTTTGAAAAACGAAAATGGCGGTGCTAACGACCCCACGCAAGTTTTCTTTTTCTTTAAGTTTTCTATTTGTAGTTGGACCCCCCCCATGACCAAATCCTGGATCCGCCGCTGCTGGTATGTATGCATGAAGGTATGTATTTATAATTTTAACTTATTTTAACATAGAAAATGTTTAAAGGATCGTTTTTAGAAAACTATGGTGTTACCAAAATGATTATGAACAAATTAATTCAAAGATAATGAATGAATTTTAGCGTATATGGGGACAAACGATCGAGTTTTTGGTTGGTTTTATGCGTCATATACATGCACAAAAAAAAATGAAATAATCAAAATTAACCAAAAGACACAATCGATGAATCATACCTAATTCCTAAACGATGATCATCGCCAACTGACGCGCTTCAGTGGAGGATTGTTGGATTTGTATACCTAAAATCCGGATAATCACTCGATTTGGGACTTAATAAAGGCAGGGTTGCGAATTTTTGAATTAAAAAATATTTAAGTCATAAGCTAGTTGATGACTTATGTATGAATTAAAAAAATTTAATTCATAAGTTAGTTTGTGACTTATGAATTAAAATAATTGAATTCATAAGCTAGTAAGTGTCTTATGAATTAAAATTTTTTAATTCAAAAACATGTAAGTGACTTATGAATTAAGAAAATGTAATTCGCAAGCAAGTAAGTGTCTTATGATTTAAAAAAAATTAATTCACAAGCAAGTAGGTAAGTGACTTATGTAATTCACAAGCAAGTAAGTGACTTATGAAAAAAATAATTAAAAAAAATAATTCAATTCACTAATTGACTTATGAATTATTTTTTTTTTAATTCATAAGTCACTAACTATAACCCAGGTTAAGCTACGCGCAAACCGACGCGATGGCGGTGGCGATCGCGATAACAATGTGGATACCGCACACGTAAATCAATGGAGGGACCCGCATCGGCGCGATATGTGGATTGCGTTCACATTCCACTGCTGCGTTCAGTTACGCGACGCAGCAAGCACCATTTGATCGCTATATCGCCTGAAGAAAAATGACAGTCTAAAAAGAAAATTTGAAAAACTGAAAAATTAATAGAAAAAATTAGGGGGAATTCCATTTTATATGTTTTTTTATTAAACTTCAAAAATTAAACGTTTGTTTTGTCGCTGACAACTTAGCCCGCTACACAATATATCGCGTTGATGTGAGCAGGTTTTTGAACGCATCTTTATCGCGCGATAAAAGTTATCGAGATCGCCACCGCCATCGTGTCGGTTTGCGCATAGCTTAAAACAGATATTATAAGTTATAGATAGGAAATATGTAGTGTCATATAGGTTTTGCAGGAGTATGCGTTAAGAAAGGTATACCAGTCCAAAAATGTCATATCCACCACGCTCATCTATGTTTTCAGCCCTTAAGCTGGCCATGCACGATAGAGCCATTTGACTCGGAGCCATTTGGACCGGGACCAATTGGACACGGTCCATTTTTGGGTGTCATACACGATCGATCTAAAGCCAATTTTGACAGTTTGACAAAAAAAAAAAAAATAATAAAGATACATGAGCTAGCTAGGTACTTTTTTTTAGAATATAATTTTAGAATAGAATTCTAAGGGCCAGTTTCACAGTGAACACTTAACAAAATAAGTGGCACTTAATTTTCCCATTTTGGCACTTAAGCCGCAGTTTTACTACCTGAGTAAGTGGAACTTAAGTGGCCAACATCGGAGACTTAAGTGTCACTTAATCCGATAAGTTTACACTGTGAAATTGGGAATTAGTTTTCCATATTCGGCACTTAAGTGACACTTACTTCACTGTGAAACTGGCCCTAATTCTATTGTCTGTCGATTGGCATAATCAACGGATCCTAGAATTCCACTATTTATTGTTTGATTAACATCGTTTAAAGACATTAAATTAGGTAACTTTTATTAAAAACATTTTTGTATGGATATAAAATGAAAATATTTGTATGCAGCTGGCTAGTCCGCGTATTCAGGTTTGGTTATTATTCCAGAAAGAATCAGACTCCTTTCATCGGATTCGGTTATTGCCTCTTCAAACTATAGTTTTTATATTAGTTGCCATCAAAAATAGAAAGAGACAAAGCAATACATTTAGCAAAAAACGTAATTCACAATTTAATGTGCGAGAGTGTGAAAGTTGTGCGTTGTCATTTAGTGAAGGTGGCGCGATTGTATTTGTGAAAACAAACAGAACTACTTGACTCGCCGGTTTCACACACACGATAGAGCCGAGCCACGGCTCGATGGCTCGGGCTCGTGGATTTTCGACTTGCCAAAAATCCAGATGGACTTACCGAGCCACATCGAGCCATCTGAGATTCCCCACACACGATATGGATTTTGGCTCGGTGCGGGGCCATTCGGCCCGTTGGTTCGCTCGTGTATAGCCAGCTTTAGGTCGTGTCCGAATTGCGTTAAAATTTTCTACCACTGGTTAAATTTTGACGTGTGGTTAAAATGGGATAATTTTTTTTTTTCTGTCCGAACTGGATTAAAATAGGATGGGTTAAATGGGATTTTTAGTTAAAATTCCCACAAGATTAAAGAAATTTCCCTAACCACAAATGTGTTTTATTATTCCAGAAAATAAATATTTTATACAAAATCCAGGTTGAAATGTATCAAAATAAAAATTCGACGCGAATAAAGTACAAATTTCTTAATTTGATTTACTTTTAAAGGTTTTGCATCGCCAAAAATTACCGAAAAAATCCTATTGTGTATTGCTTGATTATGCAGTCTGCGAACAATCGAACACTAGGTCAACAAACTATAAAAAAAAACAAAATAAAACAACCAATTGGAATTATTTTGCAAGATGAATTTGAGGAAGTATATAATAAAGAAGAATATAAAATTCATGTTTACATTTTTTGATGTAAAAAGATGATCGAACTCAATTCTGATTTTTACAATATTCACCACGCTCAACATTGCTTTTCAGCTCTAAGCCAAACAAGAATGACAGCCTATCTTTATATCCCTTCAAGCAAATTCACTGACCCAACTTTTTCGGTCTTTCTTGGGTCGTTTCAAAACGGAGTGTCATACACACATTTTTTGTATATGTTTGCAAAAAAAGAACGAAAATCGAGAGTACTTTTTTTTACTGAGAAAGAGAGAATGTATGCAATACTCTAATGGTGAGTATTTTTTATGGACTGAAAACAAAGGAGAAGACAACAAAAACAATTAACTTTTTTCAATGTGTTCACGTTCGTGCCCAGCGCAACAGTTTAATAAAAATTCTCTCGAGAAACAAAATCAATTTAAAATCAAAAATTAATTTTTTAATTATTAATTACAAAATACATCGTGATGTTTCATTTATAAACAAACGATAGAAGAAAATAAATTGCATAATATTCTTCAACCACAAAACGCCTGTCTCGTTCGTTCATTTTTTTGGATCCGTTCTGGATTCCATTTTGTTTCGGTTCTCGCTGAGTATGGTGAAATGGGAAGCTCTCTCTCTCACAAAACATGCACAGAATGAGTCCGTGGTGATTCTAATTTCCATACTAATTTGAGCCGACGAACGCAGTTTTGCGGATCCATGTCTGGATCCGTATACGAAGTCATCCTTACGTTGTTTACTACGTGCGCGGATCCAAAGCGGACTCGTTTGCTTAAAGGGATGTATTAATAGACTCTGCTCAAAACTCTGAAATCTGTTGTCTCCTATGTTTTTTTTTCTGTATTCAATCGATTTGTATGCGCATTTTTTAAATCCGATTATCTATGCGCGGCACACGCAGAATGCAGAGCGGCTTCCGATGTAAATGGTTAATTTAATAACTTGATTTTAGTTTGTAAAAGCTTGAAAAATTGAAGAAAATTAATGAAAAAGGTATTTTGGTTTTCTCTACTGTATTATTAAATCAACATTATGTATTTTGCATGTTTACTTAGTCAGTTTCAGATTTGTATGGGTTAGTTTATGATTCATTTTTTTGCTTAGGTAAAAATGAAGAAACATAGAGACGATCAATTTTTAGAAAACCCGCATTGTCAAATACACCCACACCCACAATCAAAAACTCATAAACACAAGTCTATTTTTGGAAAATTTGGTTATTTTGAAATCTTAATTTAGTGAATGCAATTAATTTTGATAAAATATACCAATTCTTTTTTTAAATATCAACTTTTTTATAAAACAACATTTTTGATTTAGCAGAGTATAGTGTGGTGTCACTTCGTATGAGAGTGAATTTACTCATTTTTAACAATACTTATGGTTTTGACAAAAGCTCTATCCATAAAACCTAATGATTTTCTATTTAAAGTAAATATTTTTGAAAGTATTTTTATAAGTACATATTATTAAAAATTAAATTTAAAACTTGCGGTGGTATATCAACTGGTTGGCTGCCCCCCTTAGACAAAATTCCTAAATACGCCAATGAATTTAAGTATTCAAAACTTGTTTTATCTTTTAAAAGCAGTTTGCATGTTTGTTGTAAAACTTACCTCAGTTAATGTTAGATGAGATCGAAACTTCTAATTATTTATAACAATTATTTATTTCAAAAATTCGCCAGTAAAATATAAAGAAGTAACTACAGAATTAAGCTGTTACTGAGCAAAACTGGGGTGGAATCGTGTAAGGTGATTTGCGATAAGTGAGAGTCACATTCAAACAATTCAGTCTGTTTAAGATGATATCACATTTGATACCTAGCTAAAGAGCTATCACATCAAAAATGTGATTGTCATTTTCCAACAAATTTTACGTATCTGCCGCCGTACGACTAGGTTACCAGCAGCCTACAAAAATTGAAAAACTTTTCAGAGTTCCTTTTTTTCCCATTCATACAAACAAAAATAAACATTCTTGTGACCAAAAAAGTTTACTACATTCCGGAAGATGAAGAAAAAATAAGAATTATATCGCAAGGACGTCATTTTAGTTATATATTTTCGATTGCTCATTACAAACTGTTGAGATGCGCGATGAATAAAATACATTCAATTTATTTTATAAACAATTTATTAAACAAAATGAGAAGAGAACAAACTAATTGAAAGAAAGAAAGATTTAGAATGATGAAAAACTATGACAATAATATTTAATAAACAACAAAGCTATTTAGATAAAAACAAATAAATTATGAAAATGAAAGTAGATTAAGTTAAGGTAGTTTTTGTATTCATAACACAAACATTTGAAACATTCACTATGGCAACCATGTTTTTGACAAATTACATTGGAAAGTATTCAATTAAATTGAATTGAGTTGAATCACCTTACCCAGACGGAAAACTAAATGACGTGATGTTTATCACATTTATCACCTTAGTTTATGTCATTTATCACCTTAGCCGATTCCACCCCTGTATTACCTTCTTTTACTTTTTTCAAAACTAATTTTGATTAGAATTAACATAAGATTGTCCGAGTGTTTTTTATACAAGAAGTTATATGAACTTTGCAAAATTTACTGCCTTAAAAAAAAATTGCCAAAATAGCCTGTAAAGGCTGTAATGGCCCAGTGGAGATTGGAGAAAACCCTAAGCCAAGCAAAAATTAACCTGCGGATTTGAGAATTTGGGCACACATTGGTAACTCTTGCCAATTGCCTAATCTAATTAATAATGACTTTCTTATTACTTTAGAATATCAAAGAACAAAAGGCAATGTTAATTTAAAAAAATATATACATATTTTGTTTAAAATTCTTAAAAAACGGAACAAAATTTTGTTTCCAATCCATTCTCTATTGAATTATTTTTTTCTTTGACTTTACAAAATAATTTACATTTTTAAATATTTTTAGTTATTTATTTAGACACTTTTATTGTAAGGAGGTGTTAAACTTAAGAAAAATTGCAATTATTGACTGTAAAGCAGTGCTTTCTCTCGCAAACTTCTATAAATAATTTCTTTGAACTGAAAAAATGTATCTATTTGAAGAAAAATACATTCAGATTAAAATGAAATCTTTTACATTAAGGTCTAAAAATTAAAAATATATATATTTGGTGGAGCGACGGCTCATGTCATGCTCAGGAATGGAGATGACCTACAATTTTTTGCAGGATCACTTTTTCATAATAAAACATACTCTTGAAGGATTTGTCAATTTCTCGCAAGAGGCAGTAACCCGTGAAAAAATTTAACCGATTTGCCATTCCAGCATAGTTGAGGTACATTAGAAATGAAAAAAGTATTTATTATTTTCAAACTTTGAATAAAGCAAGCGGTATCCTTTTTTAAATTTGCTGTTCTTCGCATGCAAATCTGGAAAGCCTACGAACAGGATTGGCCGAATTAACTACATTACTAACTACGCGTAGTTAATTTAATAAACTACACGACGTCTTATTTTCTACAAATTGTTACGTTTTCATTTAAGTACATACAAAGTAAATTTAGAGAAATAATAAAATTTCAATAAAAATTTGAACATTTTAACTCAAAATTCAACCTTCAAAGTTACAACTGACAGATCATTTGATATTTGAATTTAAGTTTGTTACAATTTGTTTCATTAACTACATTTAACTACGTTTAACTGCATACACTACTTAGCAAATGTAAAAAATGTAGTGGCCATCCACTTCTACTTTTTTTGGTGTCCGTTTTATCATCTTCTTCGTATTCTGTTTCCTCAGACCAGTAAGAACAAAGCACGAACGCAATAATTTTGGTTATTCCCCTGACGTTTCGCCCTCTTTCTCTACTCGGCGTTACACTTTTTTGAAATTCTGTTGATTTTTTCACATTGTTAGTAGATATGCCTCCGCTTAAACATTTCTAATGTTAAAAATGTCTGTTTTTAGGTGGTATAGGCTGAGAATCGAATCCAAGACAAACAGTCCTACGCACGGCATTACGCCATGGGTATACTAAACTACTACATTAACTTCTGTTTTGATTAATATTTTGAAAAATTGCCACCCCCTAGAATATTCCCTCCCAGATATTTGGGAAGTTTTCCGCCCTTAAATGAAGGATCCAAATGAAAAGAAAATATAAAAACAGAACGTACAAAAATATTTTACTGTTACGTCTGTTTTGATTAGTAGTTTTAAAAATTGCTGCCCCTAGCTAATATGCCTCCCGTATATATATTTAAAATTTTCCGCCCGGACATTTGGAAAATTTCCGCCCGAAAGCAAAATGCCGCCCGGGTACCTGAGCACCCATTGCCAGTGCCACGCTACGCCACTGTTTGGTTGGTTTGGTTGGTTTGGTTGGTTTGGTTGGTTTGGTTGGTTTGGTTGGTTTGGTTGGTTTGGTTGGTTTGGTTGGTTTGGTTGGTTTGGTTGGTTTGGTTGGTTTGGTTGGTTTGGTTGGTTTGGTTGGTTTGGTTGGTTTGGTTGGTTTGGTTGGTTTGGTTGGTTTGGTTGGTTTGGTTGGTTCGGTTGGTTTGGTTGGCTTGGTTGGTTTGGTTGGTTTGGTTGGTTTGGTTGGTTTGGTTGGTTTGGTTGGTTTGGTTGGTTTGGTTGGTTTGGTTGGTTTGGTTGGTTTGGTTGGTTTGGTTGGTTTGGTTGGTTTGGTTGGTTTGGTTGGTTTGGTTGGTTTGGTTGGTTTGGTTGGTTTGGTTGGTTTGGTTGGTTTGGTTGGTTTGGTTGGTTTGGTTGGTTTGGTTGGTTTGGTTGGTTTGGTTGCAGCAGTAATATAACAATAATTAAAAAATCTATCGTTTATTAAAGTTTTTCATTTAAAATGATTTTTTAAGAACACAACCACCTTTCCGAAAACTTTAAAATGATGATCTATTTGTTATTCGAAAAAAAGTCTTTAATTTTCAACCAGTCTTTTATTTTACATTCATATTTTATGCCTGAACATACAACATAACGAACTAAGGTGTAAATAAATAAAGAATTCAATAAAAACAAAATAAATTGAAAACTATTAAAGTTAACAACATTAAACGTTAATTAATAATAAAAACAAAATTTGCAGTCTTTTAATAAAAGCAAAAATTCACAAATTTTTGTCAGTTAAATATTAGTTAGATTTTTTAATATTTTTCTGCTGATGAGATTTTTGAAACAATTTCTTTTAAACCAAAATCAAATTACCAGAAATCTTTGAATACTATAAGTTATATTAAAATTTTGTATAATCAACAATTTCGCTCCTAATATACCTGGCATTCGAAATTAGTTAAGAAAAAAACAAAACCCAATAATTGTTCAAAGTTAGGGGTTGAACTTTTTTTAAAAAAAAGTTTAACCAAATATCGACATATTTTTCGTTCCTAATATTTCTATGCTCATTTTTATAAAACAATTTAAGTTGCACAAATTCTTTAAATAATAAATCAATATTAACATTTTTTAATTTAGAAAAATCAAGAATTTTGGTATATTTATCAAACTCTGGATTATTATTTTTAAAACTTAAGGCTGATAAGCATTCAAATTCATTTTGTCACTTGTAATTTTGTTGAACTCCAAATCAGACTACTAAACGTTTGCGAACACACATAGGAAAATATCCTTGGAGAGTTTAACTATTCCAAGAAAAAAATAACAAAACATGTGCGCAAAAAATCACACAATCACAAGAATCCCCCATATGATGTAAGAAAATAATACACAAAAAAAAAACACGAAAAAAACTCAAATGTCATTTTTCCGCACACAATAAATAGTCTGTATAATTAATTCAGAGCGAAAAAGGAGTGGAGACTTCTCCAAATAATCCGCTACAATTATAACGGCGGGCGTTAAATCGGACGATCTCGTTGGCCAGTTCATTGGCTTCCGCGTTAGTTAACAATGCTTTTCAAACAGGAACTTGCTATAGGCCAGTGTTGCCGTTGTTGTTCTTTTTTCAAGCAGTTTTTTATCATCTTGTTGAATCATAGGTTTTTATAACTTAAAGTTAAATCATCTTTCATCAATATGCTTCCTTAACATTATTATTAAAATAACAGAAACATTTCTCTAATGAAAGTGCTGAAAATTATCAAAGATATCTCTATAATCCTTAAAAAATTACATAGCTCTTAATTATTTTAATCAAAACGATAACCTATATACACTTTTAGAAAGGTCTTACCCCTGCATTAGCCTGTCATATCTTTACGTCTCTTTTACAAAGTCAACTTCGTCATTTTGCCATTACTCTACCGGCATAACATCACTAAAAAGAAATTAGAAACTGATTCCGATACCACCCCCAAAAAGTAATCCCCAACAAGATTAATAGAAAAAGAGAAAAAAAAAAAAACAAGAAGCGGGAAATTCATCCATGGCATTATGCTAATTGAAAGACATTCACAAGGACCCATCAGAGGAACAAAAACTTCAGAAACCCAAACCATCATCCCATATTATTGGACAGAAATGAAAAGGGAATTTCTTCCATGATGATGTTTATCGGCACAAAGAGATCTTACAACCTTTGCTGCTGCTGTTCTAGGATTTCGATTCTGTCTGCTCGTGGGCCTCATTCGACAAATTATTTTCTAAGGGGTCAGCTCCTCCTCCATCACCCACCTCAATAAAACCTTCCACAAAACTTTGACGACAACTTAATCCAATCACCTAAAGAAGAGTTCACCAAACAACACAGAAAGCCAACAAGGCACAAACACGACAAATGAGGACGACTGCATGGCTCGAACCCGAGAACGAGAAAAGCCAGCCAAGATGAAAGCTGCAAAAATGATTTTCCAATCTATGCCAGATAAATGGATAAGTGTATATAGCTCTGGCTGATCCCTTACATCTTCCAGAGAGTATATATATCATTACTCCTTCAGGACCAACAACTATACCTACCATACAATGACACAAGAAACAAGTAGAAAAAAAAAAGAAAACAAAATTGGAAACTGAAATGTGAATTGAATTTTCAACTTGTTGGTCGTAAATTCTTCGACACATTCGTACATATTGGTAATACTGTTTTCATTTTGGGGTTAGCGCAATGATATGAAGGCAGCAGCAGAACGTATGTATAAGGACGACTTATTTAAATTAACATCACGTACAATATGTTTGCCCCATTAGGATACGAAGACGCTGATAGCACTCGATAAGGTGCGCCACCTTAAAAATGTTGGCAATCCTATGAAATGTATCGCCTGAAAGAATTCAATGGAAGAACGTATTTATATATGTATGTATGTATTGTATACCTAAGCAATCCCCGACAATTCCTTACACCAAACCGAGATGCCGTCTTTGATTGAAGTCGGATTGGGGAAACCCTTGTTTAGATTTTAAACTGATTGCAACAAATATGGTGGAAGGTATATCACAAGATTTTCGGTTTCCCATACAGGGCCGCATTTGTAAGTTTGTCATTAAGCTTATTTTTCTTACTTTTTTTTTTTAAACAAAATAAATAATTTGCCAATATTTTAGCTCAATTATCCGAGAATTTTCGGATATTATGAAGATTTTGGTAAAATGTCAAATACATTGCTAAAGTTGGTGCAATTGGTTGAAGAAGAATTAGTATTAGGTCTTTCTAGTAACGTGAATTTTCTGGCTAATTTGCACAAATTCTCACAAATTTTCAAAATTTGCTGTCAAAACCCATGAAAAAAACTCGTTTTTGGAAACTTGTTGAAGTTGCCAAATAGGCGTATTATGTCTAGGGTGAGATGTGTTGCGAACAAAAGGCTAGGCCTAAAAGATCGTCACTGTATGGCTTGGATAATATTCTTCTGGTCAAACTAAGGCTAAGATTAGGCGGTTAACACAAATTTTCAACGTTTTGAGAATTTGATGTCACTAAAAATTGTTCAACACACTTAAAATGCAATGAATGTCACAATTTCCTTGATTGCATGATCAACGAAAGTAATCAAACTCATTGATCCTGAAAGTTATGTCAACGATACCGTCAATGTTGATGTTCTGCGTTAAACTAGACCTTGTCTTTTCATAGCTAAAGTTTTTGAAAATAAATGTCACCGACAGCTGGCCAATGAGTTGACAGCGTTTTACGTATAGTAGATCACAATATTTCACAACTTTGGTACAGAATTTAATGTCATTTTGAAGTCAGAGACTATAGAGAGTCAACGCATTGATAGCCTAATCATAGCTTAAGTTTTTGAAAATAAATGCCACCGACAGCTGCTGGTCAATGAGTTGAGAGCGTTTTACGTATAGAAGATCACAATGGGTGGGTTCAATAAAAATAGCTAAAAAACTGAATTTTCAGATTTCTGAATTTATGTCGTTGAACGTAAAAAATCTGAAATTTCAGTCGAAAGTCATTGTGTCAAATTCCGGCATTTACCTATAGGATTTACATTTAAGCGAAATAAAATAGAACTTTAATTATATTCGTATATTAAACATTGATCGTGAGTACTTGTGAGGTGAAATTATGCAACTAAATCAGCAATAGGTTTTATTATTTTCATTAAAAGTTTTTTTATTGATATGTGTGCCCTACAAATTTCTAGAAAAACTTTCTAAATATCAATATAAAAAATTGTTGAAATTCAGTAAACAATAAACAAAAAGTTCGTTCAATTAAATTAGTATTGGATTTTCATGACGAAAACTGAAAAAATCAACCACCAACAAGACGAAAATTATAAAGTTCAGCTTTTATGTGTGCTTTTGGCACTTCCCCCACCACAAACAACTTTCATCTGAATTTTCAGATGAGAATTTCTTGTCTGAAAATTCAGAGAGATGAGAATTTCCTGTCTGAAAATTCAGATGAAACGTAACTAAACGTAACTAAAAGTCACTAAAAGTCATCTAAGTTTTTATGACAGCTGTCCAACCAGAAGCTCCAAAAATTCAGATGTAAAACATAATCGATTGAACGTACCCAATATTTCACAACTTTGGTACAGAACTTAATGTCATTTTGAAGTCAGAGACTATAGAGAGTCAACGCATTGATAGCCTAAACGTAGCTTAATTTTTTTTTAAATTAATGCCAAAGACAATGCATTGACAATCACATGATTTCACATTTCTGGGACAGAACTTGACGTTAGAGTGTCAACAAGTTTAAGTTTTTGAAAATAAATGCCAAATAAAAATATAGAAATGGGGGACATTTACTTTTTAAATTTGGGCCTTCAAAAAAAAAAAACAAACATCCCTCCCTGGCCTCCAATCAAAGGAATCAGAAGAATCTTTGTCGATTTGTATTTCTCTTTTCAAACAAACTTTAGAAATCTTTGGCCAAATAACAGGGGTGAAAATAGGAACGTGAAATCCTTGCTAGAAAATCATGTCGACGGGACATAAAGATAAATCGTTCAGCATATTTGAATATAACAATAGGCTATATAAGGAAATGGCAAAGGCAAAATAAGACCAGTTTGAAACGAATAGAACGATTGGAGCGATATCGATGCTGGGGCAGAAGCTTTTTGACACGTGTTTAATTTTATTAATGGGATACATTCACCTTTTTGTTGTTGTTGTTGTTGCCGTTGTAAAATAGGTGACGTGGAAGAGTGCATAGCAATCTCTACACTAAACCCCACAAATCAATATCCTTCTTCGAAACGTTCGTTGTCAATATTCTTGACGTTCGTTGTTGTGTTTTTTTGTTGCGTGCTCCTGTGATTTTGCTTTATAAGGAGAAAGATTGTTGCTTTTACCCTGTGTTGGCATTGGACTTAGGTAATAGGTAGTTTAGGGATGAGCTTATACATATATATGTATAAGATATAGGGATGGCTTTTCAAGGAGGATTACGATTATTGTAGGCAGGCACTAGAAATCATTGACTTGGTTAAGACTAATGGAGTGAACGGGATACACAAAAAAAAGGGGTTAATGCCAAACGATTTGATAGAAAGTATCATTTGAGAAATTACCCAATTTAGCTTAAGATTAAATGTCCTTAAGGATTAGAATGATTCTTCGGTGTCATGTTATTGAAGGGAAAACGTGTTAAAGTTGATTATAATACAAAACAGATGATTTTTTGTACAATTTTATTTGAATTATGTCATAGCGATTTGTCATCGTAAAATGATAAATGTTTCTCTTAATCAAACATAATTTGCTTTAAGAGCCCATCTCAATGCACCATCTGTTTGCTATGAAAGATTATATAGACCAAGAGTCGATAGAAATTTTTGAGAATGGAAATGTATAACTCAAATGAGTTTGCAATTAGTCTTACTTACTTTATCTCAGCTGACCTTAGAGTCAAGTTTACAGCCTGCTCGATTTTGTATATGAAACGACGGGGGTCTTTGTAAACCTAATCAAACCATCGGCGACGTGAAGTCTGGAAATATTTATCGTTCCCTGTGGCTTAGCGTTGAATACTTCACGGGCTGGAACTCCAATTCAAACAGCGAACTTTCTGACTATAGTTGCTGTATAGAGAATGAAAAGTCGTTCGTTGTATCCTCTTCAACAGATACTGTTTGTGCCTATGGACACAAAACCAAAAATCCGGCTTAGGACTTTTCTTTCCAAGACTCCAATGGTGTCGTCAAACTACGAGAGTGTTCTTGCTTTGGCACCGGTATGACCACTGTTTTATTTCTCGATAAAGCTTAGTTCCTTAATTGCTTTATCCAGCTCAAAGAAACAGAGATTAGAAAGACATGTCCTATACTCTTGATTTCAGCGCTGATGAAATTTCCCGAGCTTTCAGAAATGACAAATTCGTTGATTCCACAATTCCCACTCCCTTGTTATTTTTTCCTTACTTACTTAAAATATGAAAAATAAAATTTAAGCTTGTTTTCCTGGAGCTTTCAAGTAAACAGATTGTATTTAAAAAAAAAATAAAAGTCAGAACTATAAAGTTTCTCGAGTTCAAAACTGAATTTTTATATTTAAATTCAGCTAAAACATGATAAAACTTTTAATATCCTTCGACTGACGAAAAATACTGTCAGCATTATTAAAAAGAAAAACTAAAAAATCAACCTTCAATTGGAATGCTTGAACTAAAAGCCTTGGATTCGGCATTAAAAAATTGCAAATTTTTAGTAAAATCATTAAACTTCTCAATAACATTGGTTCGTCGATTAAATATCCGTTACAATTCCGACTGGCTAGTGAAGAATTATAAAAGTTATTTAAATGGAATATTTGCTCAATATCATTGTCGAACAACAGATATCTCATTGAAAAGGAAAATAAATGTGAAACTAATTGTAACTGATGGAAGAAGTTCTCAAGAACTTTGTGGAAATATTCGAAGAGTAAATTATAAATTGTTGAAAATAAAACGAAATATGGAAGCAGTTTTATATCAAGTTCGAAGAACTGTTGAAATTAGTAAGCGGCAATTAAATTTTTCGCATCGTGTGACATTTGGAGGCGAGAAGACGAGAATGTGTTGTCATTAGTTATTCAATTATTTGATGAAATTTATACAGTGTGTTTTATTTTTTGGAATAAATATTTTATGAATATACTTTTACTTCTTCATACAATTTATTTGTCTGAGATTTAAAAAAAAGCAAGTTGAAAAACTATTTTTAAACCACAGGAAATGTTTTTTTTTATGAAAAACTAGTATTCTTGAGGCTCTCCCAAACCAACTTGAAAATTCGAGGGGCTTTAAATATTAACAGCTGAAAGTTTTGCCGTCATTCCGAATGTTTCACATTGGTTTCGGAGAGCTTTTATTCGGATTAGAGCGACAAAAACAAGGGACATAACGCACCCTTAGAATGAAAGTGACCTAACTCAAAATATCTGTAACTTCTGATTTTTCAATAAACTGACCTTTAAAAGCGAAATGAACTCTAAAACCAGGCTGTAAAAAAGATGCCGAATTTTTTAGTTAGGTCACTTTCGTTCTAATGGTGCGATAAGAAAATAATTGCTGTATGCTAAACAATTATGGAGCTAGCTGTGTCTTTTAGTTATTAGGTTAGTTTGGTAACGTGAAATTTCTTAAGAATTTGCATAAGTTTTCGTAATTTGTTGTCAAAATCCATAGAAAAAACTCAGTTTTGGGAAATTTGGAAAAAAAAAAATTATCAAAAAGTGTTATTTGAGATCTCAGAGATTTTGCTCATTCTAAAAGTGTGATTTTTTTTTCCTCAGAATTTTAACAGCAAAGCTGAGAAATTTTACTGAGGAATCCTTTTCATGTAACTGCGATTGAAGAAAGCGCTCGAGATGGTAAAATATTTCCCTTTCTTGAATTTTTTTACCCGAGAAATTTCTTCCTCTGTCAAAAGCCAGTTTAAAGTTAAAGAATAACAACAAAAATACAAAATGGCTGTTCTACACCTTTTGTTTTCTTTATCTTGGTAGTGAGTGGTTTTTTTGTATCCTTTTATACCTATACAAAAAATTATCAGTAAAATACATATTAGGTATATAATGAAAATAACTTTGCTTGTGAAGTGTATTTGAAATCACATCAGTGTTTTTTAATTCAGTTCTGCTTTAGTTATGATTCTTTATCGAATTGGGAATTTATTAAAAAAAATAAGAAAATTAATATGTATTTTCCAAATGCAAATATTTATAATGCAAATCTTAATTTGTTTATTATTAATATTAAAAATATTATTATTATTCTTTATTAATAATAAACAATATGTACTTATGATGGAAATTTCCATGTTGTCACTTTCGTTACTTTTTTTTTTTTGCTTTTGTTTACTTTTTATTGACGTGGGAAATATTTTTGGTTCAAGGCTTTTGTCTATTTTGAAAAAATTTCATAATTCTTAGTAAGTGATGCAAAAATACGCCTTCGTGAACTGCAAAACTTGAAGTGGAAACCAAGCATAACTCTATGAAACGCCTTTTTAAATAACGGTTTTTAAACGTCTGGTTTTCAATCTGGCAATAATTTTTTCGATGTTGGTCTTTTTGACAGCTGTCACTTGAATTATGCTCAGTTTGGTTTGCCATTTCATAATGAATAGACTTACTCCTGAACAATGTTGCCAAATCGTGCAAATTTATTACCAAAATAATGGTTTGGTTCAAGCGACGCATGGCGCGCTGCGTCTAATATTCGGTCGACATAATCGTTCGGCAGAGTAATTCGAGCAACCATGGTTTCGCACCACGTTTACTCTTTTGGATAATGCGCATCCTCAGAGACACCGTACAGTGCGCACCGAAGACGTTATTGCTGCAGTGGAGCAGAGTATCGAAGAAGACCCGATTTATAACTGATAGATGTTGAATCAATCGTTTCCTTGTTATGCAACAAATATCAGAATTAAAACCACTTGAATAATAAAATCATTAATAAACACGATATTCAGAGGAAGCAAAATTCAGAAATTTTGTTTAACGACTTTTTTTCCCCTTTAAACTTATTCAAATTTAAATTTTTACTACGAAATCTTAGGTGACGACATTGATGCAAAATTGTAGGTATGCCAAACATGTAGTTAGTATAGGTACAGTAGAACCCATTTAAGAGAAACGGCAAAATGCCATAGTCTTTCTTTCAATTAATTGTTTTTTTCATTTAAATGAACATCGCTTAAGTGCTTAAGTGAACAAAAATTTCACTTAAGCGGATAAGTGAAAAACATTTTACTAAGGGGGATTTAAAAAATCCAGCGGAAATTTAAAGTTAGAAGAAATTGAATTTATCTCTTGGAGTTGCCTGGAAAAAATCTGAATAGTTTTTTTTCACTTAAAGCCAGTACTCACCTCCCGTGAAATGAAAAATAAAAACTAAACAAAACTATACAAAATACGGATAATGTCACAATTTTCCACAACACCTTAGTTTTTTTTCCTAGTGGTCGTACGTTGTGAAATGAAAATTTTGCGTGAAATTGATTAAAGAACCGATTCATATTTCATTTTCATATTTGGTACTCACTTCTTGTTGTGAATGTCATACCAAATAACTATTCGTCACTTTTGTATGGAAATTTCATATTCACTCGAACTGAGTACTATGCTTAAAGCCTAGGACTTACCTCACGTGAAATGAAAAACAAAAACGTTTCAAAATACACGTTAAAATTCAATACGAACCAATATTTATTTCTTCACATGAATTTTTGATACACAGTTTTAAATTTCTTGGTACTCACTACTCACTTTGAATGAAAAAAAATTATTTATTTGAATGACTGTCATTTTAATCTTGAAAAAGTTCCAAAAAGGGGTTTTAATTCTGTAAGAATAAAAACGCTGGAAAAGACAATCGTTTTTAATCCGAAATAATTTTTCTTTATTTCGTAATTTATATTTTGAGCAAACAAAATTGATTGACAAATGTCACAATTTTCCACACTACCTCAGTTTTTTTTCTAGTGGTCGTACGTTGGGAAATGAAAAATTTGCGTGAAATTGATTGAAGAATCGGTTCATATTCCACTTTCATATTTTGATACTCACTTCTTGTTGTGAATTTCATATCAATGAACTAGGTGTCACTTTTGTATGAAAATTTCATTTCCACTCGAACTGAGTACTAGGCTTAACCTAAGTGGAGTGTCTTATAGGTAATTGGTCGATGTGTTTTTCTCTCAAGCGTATTTCTCTTAAACGGGTTTTACTGTAGGTATTAGCGAAAAAACTGCTATTGGTGACTTTTGAAGATAGATACTCTACATTTTGTACGAATTTAGATCTAAATCTTGCAAATTCGAAATGTGTTCTAACTTTAAAATTACGCTATTTAAGTTATAAGATAATTTTTTTTAACGACTGAAAAGTTCATCCCCGAAAAAAGCAGAATAAAGAAATCTCTTCAAAATTCGATCGACCTTTGTTTTAAAATTATTTTAAGCGCTGAATGGGCTGATGATTAAAAAACAATTTCTGGAAAAAAGCTGCTGAAAATGACTATGGTAGATACTTAAAAAAAACTGTTATGATATCAAAAACAATAAAAACACTCAAGCGAAAAAAAGTTAAAAGACTATGCAAAAAAAAAAGAAGTTAATTTTCTCATTTCAATTAAGGAATACAGAATCTTCTGTTTGGAAACGTAGGTACCTCTACAAGTACATCAAAAAAATATGCAAATTCACTTAAAGTAGGTAGGTATGTTCTATGTAGGTAGGTTGGTATACACCAAGAAAAAAATCCAAAATTAAAATAAAACAAGAAAAATAACAATAAAATTAATGCAGACAATGTGCAGGTATATATGTAGGTGTACGTATAGTAGGTCCTCTACATCATAGCCGCTGGCCATCATGGACGGTAATCTCACGCGGTAATATCCATCTCCATCCTAATACCTACCTAGAAAATATATACAGCTTCATAGATACCATCATACATATATATGTACATACAGACCCAACATAATCTCATCAGACCGCCCATAAACCACTATATTCTACCTATACCTATACTAAATGCTCGCTTGCCCTTGTCGGCAATAAAATGAAAACACCGCATGTCTGGAATCCTTAATTTATTTATATTATGCAAATTCAGGACAATCTATCCGTACCGCAACACCCAAACCCATCTTTGGTGTTTCTCCTTTACCATTTTAATCGTTCTAACGTAAAAACATGTTCCCACCATTTAAACCGTCCGCCACACACTGCCCACCCACTATACCACCTACTACAATGCACAGGACGTCCATTAAACCATAACCACCACCACCACCATCATCAACACCAACAACAACAAAGCCTTAGAAAACGCATAAAAGGGGTGATCAGCTACTGCTGCTACCAATTCTATATGCTCCTGTGTGATAGCAGGGCATTATTATCATTTTCCATTTGAAAGCATTTTCGTTCTAAGTAAGTTGTTTCGATTCGTCCCTAATGAAAAAGGACGATTGCTGAAGTTGAACAATAAATGAAAATTAAAAAAAATTAAAAAAAAAAAAATCATGAAAACAGAACCGTCATCACAGTATATACGAGTAGTAGTAGACAGTAGTTGAGTAGTCAAGAAGCACAACAAAAAGAGTGCGCCCTCTGCCGCCCGCCGCCGCCAGTACAGAAAAGAAAAACTAATTAACCTCTTGTACTAATTATACACATAGGACGGCGGGAATTAGTTTCAAGAAGTAGATATCTCGCGTATTTTCATTTAGAAACTCTTAACCCAACTTGCGATCTGTTTACAACAGTTTTTCTTGTGAATAATTTTTTTTTCTCCTGAAGGGTTTTCCTTCTGAGCTGAGCTGTTAAGCTGTTTCTCATTTATATTGTCCTTGTTTGGCATTTTTTTCCAGTTTTTGTTTTCCCTTTGAGTTTAAGCAGAATAGTTGATCTTTTTTGAGGTTTTTAGTTTTGCATCCTTATTTGCATTGTATTTATATACATACAGAAAAAAAGTTCACCAAATTAAATGATTTCAATCGCTAAGTGTGGGAAATTAATTCAATTTATTCTATTTTTGGGAAAATAAATACAGGATGTAACTATTGTATAAAGGTCGTTAAATTTTGTGTATATCTACTTTTGTTGTGCTTATATTGTCTTTGAAATTTAAATATTTGAAATATTTAAATTTTTCAGAAGTTGCAGCCCATAACGAGCTGTTTTGAATCTATGAATTTTTGCTGTTGATATTTTTGCTTTATGGACTTCTGAGCAGTGTTAGAACCTCAGTTCTAAAATTTCGGAACAGATTAGTAAAAAAAGTGGAGTAAATTAAAAATTTTCGGAGTAGATTTGAAAACGAAAGAAAAACTAAAGTTTTCAAAAACTGTATTTTTAACAAAAAAAAAAAAATTATTTTTACAAAAAATAAATCACAGAATAGAATTTTAGATTCAAACATTCAGAGTCAGAGTTGGTACGAAAATTGAACAAGACAGTGCTTTGTCACTTTGTTTCATGTGGTTTGGCTAAAGAATTTTTGAATTTTTCAGTGTGGAAAAAAAATTTCAAAGAAGCTGAGTGATGTTGTGGATTTTTTGTTTCTTAAAATTGGAGAGAAAAGGTACCTAGTTTCTATTGATAATCCATGGGCATGAAATTTTTAAAATATGTATATACAAATATAAACTACTTTGTGCCAGTTTTTCGGTGTTAGTTAATCCTGCAAATAAATTGAACCCATGTGAACACAGAAGGAGTTTTTCAGTTTAACTTTAACCTTTAGTTGTCAAAAATCTATCGAAATCATAGTTCGAAACAAGAGAAATGCGCTTTCACTATCAGAACAGAATTATAAACTAATCGACCTTTCGTATATATAGAAATGTCTATTTCAACCTCTCATGGCAGTGTCAACCTCTCTATGTTGATAGTATTTTGACACATATATCTGTCAGAAATATTTGGCGTGTTCAGAAAAATGAGATCTCAGAGATTTTTCTCATTCAAAAAGTGAGCAAGCGAATCCAAGATTTTTTTTCCTCAGAGTTTTGACAGAAAAGCTGAGAAATTTTGCTGAGGAATCCTGTTCAGGTAACTGAGATTGCTGAGATCTCCGAGATTTCATTTTCCTGAACATGCCTATTTATTCAGTTAATTCAGAGTCAACTTATAAAATTTGATGAGTTAACTCGGGATCTATAAAATTGACTGAACAACATTTCTCATAGGAGTTTTAACGCGGGCTTAACTCCGAAACTCTAAGTTATAGGATGATCTCTGAGCTAATAAAGGCACCCCCATACCAACGCAAAACATTCGGAACGACGACGAAACTTTCGGCTGTCAAAATTTATTTACAGAGCTTTATATAAGAGTACCCATCACCAATGCGATGAAGTTTCGTCGTCATCAGGGTTGTCAGGTTTGAAAAAGAGAAAACGCCAAACGTCAAGCCTAAAGGCTCCCCCCAAACCAACGCGAAACTGTCGCCAAATGAAATTTGAGAGCTCATTTCATTTTGAATTTTATTTGGCAGTTAATCGCTTGTTTTTGTTATTTTTGCTCTCTGTTTCACTTTTTTTTTATATTGAATTATGACATTTTCAATGGTTTCCTCTTTGAATGGATTGCACTTGGGTATTACGTAATTTTCTACTTGATTCTGTGCAAATGTGGTTAATATAACATCATTTCGAATGTGGATTTGTATGATAAATGAGATGATGTGGAATCAAATTTGTAATTTTTCAATTACCTAAGTTGCCCTAATTTAAACGTAATATAAGACCCGATTCTATACAAATATGTCGCACTTGTATGACAAATTGTAAGTTCATAAAATATTGACAGGTGACATTATTGACAATTAATTACAACTATGTAAAAATTATTCGTGACAGTTTATTTTCATTGTCAAATCTTAACAAATGTCTCATAACAATTTTGTCCTTGTAAGATGTTGACAAATTTTTAGGGACAATGTTTACTTATCGACATGAGTATAGGAGCGTCAATTTTTATTAAAGAATTATTTAAAATGCCGACGAAAAAAATAAGGAAGTCGCAAGTGTCCACCAATTTTCTGTAAAATATATTTTACGACTGTTTTCTGCCCAGAAATGTTTCTTTGGCTCAAAAATTCTTGACGATTCTTTGTCATAAAGAGTTTTTATTATCCGAAAACTTGACAGTTGTCAAATTATTTATTGGTCAGAAATATGACATTTGTTAACTTGTCACTTTAAAAATTCTCAACTGTCACACTTGTCAATTTTTGTAAAACATGGCCCATGGTTGGTGCAGATAGCGCCATCTAGCTATAACCATATCTATTTCATATTTAATCGGCGAACGAAAATGGCTCTATAGCAAATACATATCGTGCACCATAGAACTCTGAAAACCTCATTTTTGGAAAAAAAAAAATTTGGTCTGGTGACTTATCAAGCCCACAGCTCACACCATACTGTAAATTTTTCGCTCAAAATGCGACAATTTTAGTTTTAATATTCATCCAAAAATTAGTCCAAATAGTATAATTTTACGATAAAACAGCTCTATAAGTTTGAAAGTTTGGTTTGGCATTTATATCATCACGAATCACAATAGAATTGCGAAGACCACTGAATAAAAATAAAAGTTTGCAATCTGTCAATTTGTTTTACAGGTAGTTTTTCATAATTGTCTGAAGCTAGTACTGGTTTGTTTAAATTTTGCGACATTATGTCTGATCCCGTATTGTTCAAAGCTGTGAATTTTTATGAATTTTAATCAAAAAACTGTCAAAAGTTCATATAATTTTGGACATAAAATCACAGAGTTTCAAAGTGAAGGAACGCACCTATTGTTTAAAGCTAAACAAATAGATTTCTGCGCGGCTCTCTAAAAAAATATCATTTCAAAAGCTTATTATGAAAATCACTATTATATAAAATTGGCAGATTTATAGTTACATCTTACACAGCCATAATGAAAAAGAAACGAAATTTTAAACAGTCTCTTAGTAGTTTTATTCTTAGAAAAAAAAATTGTTAAAAAATTATAAAAACGTATAAAGATTCTCCTCGAATTTAAATCTAAACCATTTTTGGTGCAACCTTTTCCATAGTTCCTGCTGCATCTGCTGCAACTGTCGTCATTTCTTCTGGGCCATTTTCGGTTGAATCTGGTTCATCATCCTTGTCATCACAATCGGTTTGTTTAGTTTTCATAAGGAATGCCTTATTCAATTTATTCGCATCAATAATAGCTTCGGCTTTTTCAATAACTGATTCTGGAGGATTCTGCTCACGTGTCAATACCCAAATCACCTCTACAAACAGAACAAAGAAAATAAATAAATATTCTTAAATTATTATCATCGAAATATAAACAGTTTAAAACTATAAGTACATATAGGTAACTATTATATATGTTTGTGCAAATTAAACAGATCGATTTGGTGTACAATTTTGGATATGGTAGACAAATACGTGAAGTAAATATTTTAATAGCTTGTATTTCCTTATTTAGAACTTACTCGCATGTGCTACTCCCATAACACTACTGCATGAATAAACAACTGCAAAGGTTTCATAATCAGTGCCTAAGACCTCGTAGTTGACTTTTGTGGAGTTTGCTTCATTAATAAAAAAAAAAAGAACAAAGAGATTAGACATGAATAAAGTATCTTTCTTCTATTTTTTGTTTACCATTTCTTGAGTTTGGAAATGAAACTGAAAGTTGCCCCGATGCAATGACCTTTGCTGATCCAGTCGTATTGGATGGTTTGCCGGTTCTTTAATATAATTAGTCATTCATTTTATTGTTTTTTGTCTGTCTTTTTGTTTTAATTTGGTTACTCACAGTCTATTGATTGCAGTATTTACAACAGATATAGAATCATCGCTTGTTTTGTTGTATATCGCATACATACATTTTTTACCAATTTCAAAAACAAATGGATACTTCTCGTATTCGTACCAAACTCCCATGTACTAAAATTTAATTGATTTAAAATTAAATGATTCAGAATTAATTAATTATCACAGATCTTACATCGGCAAGCTGGAAGTTTTCTTGAACTTTCACCTCTGGGCAATTGCCGGGGAATGGAACTTGTCCGTTTACAAATTGTAATGTAAAAATCACTAAGAATAATCCAAAGCTATTTAAACAAATTTTATTTTTTTTTAATTAATAAGCCCAGAAATATATTGATAAACAGAAAAAAGTTGTTTTCCTCACCACACTTGTTTCATTCTGTTTTTTTTTGTTTTATAAATTTATAATCAACACACTTGGAAACAAATTTAACTTAATCGCTAGTTCAAGTTACTATGTTAGCGCGCGTCTATCTTCCAAACAACTGATTGTTAATTCTAGGAGTCTTTAATTTATATGTTAAAAAATTCTCAGTCGACGACTTGGCTTTTAAAATAATAAAGAAGATCAATAGAGCATTCAATTGGTGTGACCATATGCTGTAAAAAGTAACTAAAGTAAATTGTTTCCATTGTTGTTTGAAGTTTGTTTAACTTGTATACACCGGAATTGTATTTTTTTAAGTCCATCCAAAGTGCAGTATTTTATTTAATTAAAAAAATATATAAATGTTTAATGATTAAAACAATTTAGAGACTGGCTAGAAAACCGTCTAGAAAAATCTGCGGTCGTTTTTATAAACGTTACCAAGTTATAGATAAACAATTTTAGCTTATGTCCAACTTAGACAACGGACTCGATTGCCTAAACCTTGACTATAAATGTAAAATTTTATTTAATCAAATAAATCATATTTCCAATTGTTCCGAACTATCGAGACACTTTCTAACTAGTCAAAAACATAGTAAATACACCTGCTGGTGTTTTAATAATTGAAATAAAATACCTGTGTATACATATGTAAAAAAATATTTTTTTACTTTAATGGTTCTTATTTAAGAGCTTTTGTAAATAAAAGAAAAAAAAAACATTTCCTAGTTTCAAGAAGAAAACACAAAATTGATTAAATTTTAGTTTTTTCATTAAAAAAAATACAAAAGAATTAAAAATTTTGTATAAATTAAAAAAAAAATATAAAACGACCACACTAGCTAGCCCAAAGAGAAAATATAGTGTCTTAGTCATTTAAAAATTTATTAACATCATGAAATAGCATATAAAGGGTCGATTGGGTGTGCAAGATGTTGCAATGAGCTGTCAATTATGGTATGACATATTATGAGAGACAAAGGGATGTACAATATACGCACATCTAATGTTATTGTGACACATTAGGAAAATTTGTTTGCAACCATAAAGATAAAAACAGTGTTTTAAAACTGATAAGTAATTCATAATTAATAACGCAACTTCAAAAAAAGATACCTTATGGTTAAGTAGAATATAAGTAAAAGCTGATGCTCATAATTACCATGATTGCCAGATTTACTATATTGAATTACTCAGTTAAAAAAAAAAAAATTGATCCCCTTCTTTTGATAATGTTAGATACATAACCTGTGTTCGTTTAATTCTCAATGCTTCCAGTTTGTTCCAATTTTTTGGTCTACAATTCTGTCAAAGTTCATATTAACAAATTTTGGTCTACAATTCTGTCAAAGTTCATATTAACAAAAAATAAAATAGGAATAAAATTCGTAAAAATTGACAATTATGAGAAATTAGTGAACAGACCTATTTACCTACTGACGCCTGTCCTTCTTCGATAATAGGTCTGTTTCTTTACTTTCCAAATCTGCTGCTTTTAGCCCTAAGTTCTGTCAAAGTCCATATAAAGAAAAAAATTGGCAGTTTTGGGAAGTAAAGAAACAGAACAAATTAAATGCGTATTTCCATAGTGTCGCACTTTGATTTCGATATATTTTTGACAACTTGACAAGTTAAAGCTTATTCTACACTTAAAAACTGCTAATGTGTTGATTTGAGTTCAATTTATCTGCAGGATTAACAATCTCTGGTTTAACTTAAAGTCTTAATTATACAGCAGCGAAAACTGACCCTCATATTTTTTTTGCTCTGCAGTTTTGTATTTATATATTGAACATTTATTCGGCGTTCACAGAACCAAGCGTTTCTGGTTTTTTTTTTTTGTTTAGGGGCAGTTATAGCGTTCATTGAAATTCATCATCGAAAATTTCAATTTTAAGTTTTGAGGCATTTAAAAAGCGAAATCAGCGATTATTTTGATGCCAATATAAAGCTATTGATTTAATTATTATAATATTTGGCAAACAAAATTTCATTTTGGCGCAAGTTAACACGTAAAATGAAATTTTTTTTTTTTCAATGATTGAACTACATTACCATTAATCATTGCAATCTTAGAAGTCATTTTTTGACTAGAAATAATAATTGAGTCATCAGCTTTTTATTGGCATTAAAATGTTCACTGTTTTTTCTTTCAAGGTGTCTCAAAATAAGAAATTAAAGTTTTCAATTATTAGTTTCAATGAAAGCTATAACTGTCGCTGAGTTGATTCGTTAAATTATGTAAATTGTGATGCTATATTCTTATTAATTGTTTAATTAAACAAATTACCAAAAAATTCTCTAAAAATAAGAAAAAAAATTTTTACACATTCAGCAAACGAAAAAGCGAGATAAAAACAGAAATTAATTTACTAAACAAAATAAAATTTTGGAAAATAACTAATGATATGCGCTCTAATACACCTTGAGAGGATTTTTGCGAAAAAAAACGTTTTGCGGTTAGCTTTAAAGACCAAACAAAAATTTGTGAAACAACTATTGCGAGAATTTATTTTGATTATTGCGGAGAAATCATACTCTAAAACAATTTTCATTCAGTTTGGTGCAATAGAAAAAAAAAACAGTTCAATTTTGAAATTAAAAACCCTATACCCTACAAACAGTCAAATTGTAAACAGTCAAATTGTAAAGCCAAAGCTACATATATAATTTTTATTAAACTATATTGTAAATGCTTTAGTAAGCTACATGCCAAGCAAATAAACGAATTACCTGATCGCCAAAATACACATTTTTTTTCCAAGAACACTGTTTAAGCTGTCGCTAAAAAGATAAATATGTTTTAAAAGATTTGATATATTTTATTTTTGTAAAATTATTGAAAGAAATTATTAATATTAACTTATATTCTTATTTTGAATTGAGTATACACTTCGAGTACTTATAATAGGTGTGTTTTATTCATTGCTGCATAGCCAGCGCAGCAAAATTTCCCTTGGCAAACAAAAACAATTTGATTGCTGGCGAAAAAGAATTCAGTAAAAATAAAGATGGCTGTGCTGGCGATAGAGCTTTCAATTATTGAAATGAACGTATGGAGTGAGCTTTCGTTTTATTCAGACTTGTGCTGCGCTGGCTATGCAGCAATGAATAAAACACACCTAATGTTTTTATATTTTATTATAAAAACAAATTATAATATGGCCAGACTGTTTCAACTGTTTTATTTGTATGCAAATGAGTTTTATCATTAAATTGTGCTCTCAAAAAGTATAATATATTATAAATATGTAATATGTATACGTACATTTTTTTGTATAAGAATTCATTCAGTATTAATGAAGTTTCCGTCAGAAAAGTTACCTTGCTATAATACTTAGAAGGCTTATTGATTTCATTAAAACAACAAATACAGTTAGGACCAACAATAGTGATATAAGATGCAAAAAAATATGTAAATAGAATGAAACATACACTAAGTCTGGCTTACGAAATTTTGTGTTTATTTGTTTAGCTTGATGCTTGTACAATCATACAACAACACTTTGAATAATTTTTACTTGAATGTTTTACTAAGGCAAAATGTGATTTCATTTTATTCAACAGTGGATCAGGGTGAACAGTGGAGCACTTGCACTCAGATTAGGTTTGTTCGATGTTCGCTGCCCCTTTTGTCTTGATGGCTTCGTTATCCTTCAAAGTTGTATAGCATCTGGCATTCAGAAAACGCACGGTTGATTGTTAAGAAACAAATGTATCCACATCATTTCCCTATTTAGTGCGGATTTTGAAAATTGAGCACTGTATATAATCGTCTATATTTAATCACATTTGTGCGGAACGGTCATGAAAAATGTCAACAAAGGAGTACATGTTTCAGCAGATCCGAGGAGGCCACTTACCATTTTATGCTATGCCAAAAAAGATAAAATCCCATACCAAAATTACTTCTTTAGTGATTTTTTGGGAAACCCTTTATTTGTCATTGGACCTCATTTTCATTATAATAATTTAGTGCGAAAAAAGAGCGTAGACTTTTCCAAATAATCTGCTACAATTATAAATTTCGATTGTTGAACAGCGTACTCATAGAGTACCTATATCCACAATAGTGTCATTTTTTTGGTGCGTTCCATTTAAAATGCATTAGGGAAACCATCGCAATTGCTCACCCTTGTGGAGGAAATCTCTCAGTGCAGCTCAGTGATGGAAATCGGCTTTTTTCGATTGTACTGAACGCTGAAACAAAATAGTACTTAAAGAGAACAAATAGTACTGGGCTCTTTTAAATTGATAAAAACTAGCAAACACACAAATTCAAAAATAAAATTTATTTATTAACAAGAACCATTCACTTGTTATAAATATTAAGGTAACATAGTATAGAAACTTCATTACTACATATAGCTAAAGAAATAACGAACGGATCCCGTATCACAGTAAGCTGAGCCAGTTGTAGCTTTCATTGAATATCATCATTGTATATTTAGATTTTTAGTTTTGAGGTTTTTAAAATTCTAAATCATTATTAAACTATCAGGTTTATTTTGCCATTAAAATAAATACTGATTTTGCTTCCTAAAGATCTGAAAATTAAAAATGGAAATTTTAAATGGTCAGTTACAATGATTATTAGGTATAACTGGTGCCTTAGATCAGTAAGTAATACATAGTTAGTTAGGTAATTAACATTAAATGAGTTGTGCTTTAAAAGTTCTTCTTTTTGAAGAGGATTGTTTGTCACGTTATAATTAACAAGATCTTTATTAATTACAAAACTGTGACAACATTCCTTTTTGTTTTTTTGGTTTTATCAGTGCAGAACACGTTGGAACTTGTAACCGATTTCTTAATTTAGTTTTTATTATATTTTAACATACAAAATTCCTCCAACGTTTGGTGGAGAATGAGGAACACAAAGGAACCTTGAATACTTCGATGAATATTTTTAAACATAAACTCATTGCATTCATTTTTTAAAAGCCCAATTTTAACCCAAAATGCCTATACATCTAGAGCTTTATATTCGTTGTTTATAGCTTTAATGTTTTTGTGTTCATTAGAAAAAAATTTAAAACATATTGAACGATAGAGTTAACTTGACCATGGTATACTGCACTTTGTGAGAAATTTTGAAGTGCGTTTAAGAAACAGTCATCGAAATTCAATCTTCTTCTAATTTCTTGTAGAAATGTTATAAAACATTTTAGCATGATTTTTGAAGCTCTGTATATCTTTTTCACTGAACTTTTTCGAAGTGTATGAGATTACACATTCGGTGTTGCAATATATCTCCATAACTAGTAGGTGATTTTCTAAAAGTTTATTTTAGTTTATTGGATTTTCATCAAAAGATTTCCTTACATTTAAATTTCTACATAATTGTTTTAAAATAACTTTCATTCTTGGAAGCAAAATATGTACTCTTAGATCTTCGGATTGCGTTTCCAAGTTAACATCATTAATTATTTTTAAGACATATACGATAAAATAGTGGAATATAACTTAACATTTAAGACCTTAAGACAAACAAAAACAAAGAATGCAGAAAAGTCATCGAATTGACGTTCAGATGTTCACTATTTAAAATCAAATGAGAGCATTCAGCCCAAGTGGGGAAGGTTTTGATATTGGGTAATTGGGCTTTGGGTATAATATGTTCGCATAGCACATAGATTTTTTTTAATGAAGATAAGAGAAAATTAACTAAAGGAATAATTCAGTTTTGTACAAACAATTCAAAATTGTACTGAAAATGACAAAGATGTACTTACGTACTGAGAAAATCAAATTGTACTGAATTCAGTACAATAGTAAGGCTTTTTCCAACAGTGGTGCAGCTTGTTGGGTGAAAGAGAAAAAGCCCTGAAGTCGGTTCTCTAGATAATATATTTCTCTATGAGTGTATTACAGACAAAAAAAAGTAAGTAAAAGAAAAG
Organism: Epistrophe grossulariae; assembly: GCA_929447395.1. Taxonomy (NCBI): domain Eukaryota; kingdom Metazoa; phylum Arthropoda; class Insecta; order Diptera; family Syrphidae; genus Epistrophe; species Epistrophe grossulariae. The sequence goes on along the minus strand of OV839566.1, from coordinate 26,427,523 downwards.
ACAATTGACAAAGTAGAAAAGAAATACTCAAGAGAAAAAAATAAAAAAAAATAACAATAAGAGATAGAGAAAGAAAGTTACGTATCAGACAAAAATATAATTTTATATTACTATACTATTATACTTCATTCAACAAAAATAGGCAGTACACGTCTTATGGAAGAGCTTTTTCAAAATCAGTAACGCGCCATATTTTTGCACCATACTAAATTGAAAGAACTCCTCCATAAAAAAGAGTGTGCCCGCCCGTGAATTTTCGATTGTATCTGACACAGACTCAACGTCCTACTGAGCGCACATCTGAGTGCGCACTGATTTACTGAATTGCTGTGGCCTATGGCTGCTGCTGCTATTCAACCCCCATTAAATATTGATGTCCATCAGGGATGGAAAATGACATTTTTTTTAATGTACTGAAAACTTTTTTAAAATTGTACTGAGATGAAGTCAATTGTACTGAATTTTTTTTTTTTAATGAAAAAATATTTTATATGTAACGAAAATATTTTATTCTTTGAAACATAAACAAAAACAATTCACAAATATACATATGTACAATGTACATACATAAATAAACACAAAATATCACATATAAAGAAATATCAACATTATAATAAAAAAAAAGTTCAAAAACGTACAAAATGCAAGCATTTCGACAGAAGTGAAAATTATTTATATAATTATTTTTCAGTCTAAAAGTTCTTCTGTCAAAATTCTTGCATTTTGGACGTTATTTTTCAAAATATTTCCATTTTTATATTATATCAAAATCATAGCACGATGAATTCTTTTACAAGTTTTTTGTTACTATCAAGGCAGAACACGTTTGAACGTTTGTTTCCACTTTTCGACTTTATAATTTTCTGGTATGAAAAAATTCGTTCGGCATTTGCGGATGAATGGGGAATGGAAAGAACGGCTTGCGCAAGGAATTTTCTATTAAATATTTGTCCGTTGTTTTTCAATTAATAATAACAAATAAATCATAGACAATAGTTTCATTTAACAAATAAGTTAAATAGTTAATTTCTTCAGTGTATTTTTAAGCTCTTCTCGGTGAAGTGAAATTCAAAAATGCAATAAAAGACAGTGGAAATAATTTTGTCGAAATTCAATCAACGTGAGTGATTCTTCTGTTCATGGGCAAAGAACATTGTTTTGGAAGAGAACTCCATTTCATAGGAAGTCTGTAGTCGCGATGTAGACAAATAGGCCAACCGATTTTGTAAACAATATTAAAATGTTAACATTTCCATTTGTCCTCCACAAAGTCTTGCAATTCATCGTCTATTGCGGGAAATTCTCATCGCAAAATACCTACCAGTCAAAGCACTCACCTTGATGGAAATATTAAGTTCGATTTTGTTGCTTTAAGTTATTTTGGTTTATTAAATAATTAGTGATATTTCAACACTGGTAAACTTCCTCATAATTTCCAAATTGAATATTTTTTGACGTTTTACTTAAAATTGCTGCTGTTAAGTGAAGTGTCTGTCTTTTCGCATTCCTTTCAACGACAGAAAAAATTCGATTCTTTTTAGAAAAAAATTCGATTCTTTTGTTGAAAAGAATTCGACATAATTAAAGATTTTGAAAATTTGCAAATTTAAAGAAAACAGTGCCTTGTAACTCTCGCATCGATACAATTGGTCGAGAAGTGGTGGAAAATAGAACAAAACTCATATGATTTGTTTCTAATTTCATCGTTTCTCGACTGATTTTATCAATGCGAGAGTTACAGAACGTACAGGCACAGGTTTCATAAAATTGTACTGAAATAAGGCAAATTGTACTTTTGTACTTGACCAAACTCAATTGTATCGAATTCGATACAATTGTACCGAATTTTCCATCCCTGATGTGCATTCAGAGTACCCGTATGGCCGCATCCAGTTGGTAACTCGTTCAGTTTTTTTTCCTTGGGTTTCTGTTGAGTAGCTTTTGATTTTCGAGCTTTAAAAAAAGTTTTTAATAATGAGTGTTATCGTGGAGTGTTTTCATCTTTCGCATTTCTTTTAATGTGTTACAGTTAGAAAAGCTAATCTGTTTTCTTTGAAGAAGAACATTATTCCCGTAGATTTTCGTAGCGCGTGGTCAATTAATGAGAAGTAAATTGTATTTTTAAAAGGTAAAATGTGTTTTGATTTTTATAAATATAACAATTAAATGAAAATTTCTATCTAAAAGACAGGGCGGTAACCCTACATACTTTTCTTTCATGTTTGAGTCAATTTAAAATAAACACTACGACAACCCTGTGAGAGCTTTAATGAAGGACAGATTTGTACAATCAACTGTAGCCAGAATTAAAAAAATTTTCAGCTCACCCAAAAAAACTTGAAGCCCCCCCACACATTAGGTCCCAGCTACGGCCGTGGGAAACAACTATACCGGAAACTTCACTTCCGTTTTGCAATTCGGATTAGTATCCTAATTTGAGAAACGTAATTGAAGTTCTTTGTGTGCTACCAGTGAGTCCAGTGAAGTTAGCAAAATAATTGTTTAAAATTGAATAAAAATTGAGATTCCCGTCTCCCGGTAGCAAACAAAGAGTTCTAAACCTAAATTTGCGAATAACTTTTGAAAAATTAGTTTAAATAATATGCATATGGTAGTCTGTAAGACTTGTACTCTCTGTTTGTTGAAAATAAACTTTATTAAATCAAAATTTAAAAAAAATATTTATGATTTATTTATTTTTTTTATTTTATTTTTTATGCAAATTTAACGTAAAAAGACAGAGATCAATTGGTCCTTTATTCCTAAATATTTGATTTGTTGATTTATTAATTCTTATTGTGAATAAAACGTTCCCATTAAAGATCTGCATAACAAAAAGTTGCAAAGGTCTGCAAACTTAAGTATTTGTTTCATTTTCTTTCGTTTTCAAATCTACTCCGGAAATGTTTGATACCACTGAGGTTTGAGCCCTGGCGACTTCTATGTTTATATTTAAACCTCTCAATACTACTGCCATAAGGTTTTATTTGAAGTTGAAAAGTATTTATTTGCTTGTCATATTTTCCCTCGAAATCAACATCGATTAAATACATTATGGGTGGGTTTCTTTATTTTTTTCCGGATAAAGAATAGAAAAGAAAAGACAGAAAAGGCAAAATATCTATCCAGAATGGAATAAATAAAGAAACAGAATATTCAACTATTTTCATGTCAAACAAAATTATTTTTTTAGTTTTCATGTATTATCAAATTTGTCTTGATGAGCTTTTATATCTCCAGAAGACTATTTCGAAAACGAATTGCATCTTAAAATAGAAGAAACAAATAAAAATTTCACTTGGTTGATTTTCTATATAACTTCTACAAATATTTTTCATTTACTACGCACGTTTTCAGTACAAAACCCGCGACTTTTCAAAAGGTCTCGATGAAAATTATTCTCCAAAAATTAATAAAATTTTTTAAAGTATGACATTTTTAACGGTTTTGAAAATTTATAATTTATTATTATAGCTGGTACTCGACTGTCATTCTGGCTTTAATTTGAATTTTTAATTTTGAAAATCCGACCATTGGATCCAAAGATATAAGCTTTTAAGTGACCGCAAATCGGCTGCTTTTCAAATTTAGCAAAAATTGGGCAATTTCTCAATTGAAACACGTCGTGCGTCGGTTGGCAATGAACAACTACCCCATTTTTTTTTTCAATTTTTCCGAGATTTTTTTGGTTTCCTATTTAACTATTGTGAAGGTCGTGTAGGGTGTACAGTTATGTATTATATATCAAATTAATTGTCTATTTTCCTAATCCTATAGGTGCAATAACTTAAGAGCATTCATGAAAAAGATAAAAATCAAAAAGTAGTAAAAGTAAAGGTCTGAAAAATAAACGACATTTCTTATAATTTACTAAAATTTAATTTCAATTTCCAATTTTTGAATTCAACGGCTTTATGTTTTGAATACTTAACGACCTTTTCAATTTATTTGAGCAAAACTGAGCAATATCCACAACAGTGTCATTGTGTTGGCGCGTTCCATTTAAAATGCATTAGGGCAACCAACACATGCTCACTCTTGTGGAGGAAATCTCTCAGTGCAGCTTGTAGGGTGAAAGAGAAAAAGCCGTGAAGTCGGTTCTCTAATCTCTAGATATTATATTTCTCTATGCGTAAAGCATTGAACGTACCCATTATCAGAAGAGAAAATTTAATGATTGTTCTCGAACTTTCCATTAAAAAATGCCCGACAGAGAAAATTTCATCTTTGTTGTATGTACACCTACAACTTACAAGCAAAACTCGGATTCGAATAAATTCTAGGAAATACAAACACAATACTTAAGTCGCGACATATAAAAAGAACAAAACAAGTACTACACATTTAATACATTTGATACATATAACATATTATTATATTCCATTGCGGTTTCTGAATAAATACATGCACGGACATGTTTTCGTCAAAAATATTGATGACTCATTCAATCGTCACTTTTTCTTTTTGTGCAACTGTTTTTAAGAGAAATAAATCACTGTTTGAAACCAAAGATTCTTAAAGCTTGAAGGCTGAAGCTCTTCTCATTCAACCAACGCCATAATTCATAATATTAATGGTTTGGCGACCATAGTTGCAAAAAGACTTACTATTGTACTGAATTCAGTACTATTTGACTTTCTGAAGTACGTAAGTACCACTTCAAAATGTTCAGTACTATTTTTACTATTTTTTATTTTGAGATTTAAATTTTGATTACATTTAACAAATATGTACATATATGAAAATTCAGGATTTATCTTCACAACAAAAAAAGTACTTTAGCACACTTCGCACTTCGTTGAAAATTAAATTTTGAATTAGGTATATTGAATTAATTTAATTAAATTAACTAAATATATTTTTAATAGAAACGTAAATGTGCTTTTTATCAGCGGTGCCATCACAGAAACAAAATTATCGATTCACGCAAGTACTAGAGTTTTTCTGCGCGCTAAAGTTAAACCCCGACAGCCAAATTGATAAACGTGGAAAAGCGAAGGGTTAGGTCTTATACCGTGGACTAAGTGCAAAATGTTATGAATAAAAGAAAATATGTATTACAATTTTACGTGTACTAAGTTAAGCCACCGGAGAAGGTGGTTTAGCGAAGGAATAAGAACCAGATGTGTAAAATTTATTCTGCAATAAAAAAAATACCTAAGTGAAGATTGCTTACTTAACTTTGAATAAAATTAATAATGTCTGCTAGATCTATCGAGTTTTTAAACCATTATAAAATTATTGGACAATTAGCCATCAACCACCATAAAAAGAAAACTTTACAAAAATAAATGTATGATGTACCTATATTATGAGTTAATGGAAGTGCTAAGTAAGGAGGATTTCAGGAAGAAATGTATGTAGATTTTCCAAGGAAAATATGAGAAAACTTATTTCGGTTGTTGACGATGACCTAAATGGGGACCCAAGATGTGGACATATTACTGTCGGTTTGCAAGTTATGGCTTCCATCAGATACATTCCATTTAAATAAATATGTTTGTGTTGTTTTTTTTTTTTTTTTTAACAAAACACAACAAAACAAAAGAAAGCAAAACAAAACAGAAAACAGACACAACACAACCAATTGAAAAATGATAATGATTTTGACAGACATATATTAACAAGAGAATTCTTAGGTGAGTTTGGTAACTTGAGTTTTTTTTTTTTTACAAATTATCACAATTTTCTGTCAGAACCCATACGAAAAATACCCAAGTTTGCGAAACTTGGGGAAAATTTCAAGTTACCAAACAGGCATTTTATTTATTGTAGTAGAATTTCTCAAGGGATTTCTGGTAAACGTCAATTTACTATTCCACGAACATTTTGGTTTTGTTCCTGGAAATTTTTAACCCATAGCTTAACTCTTATTCCCTGCTTTAAGTAACTCGTGAAAGGTGGAATAAAGGTGGAATAAGCGATTTTTATTAATTTGGCTGCAAACAGAGTTTCAACAGACGATTTACCGTTATTTCTTAAAGACTATCGTCATTTTTTGATGAAGACACATTTTAATACCATTTATTTTATTTATCTATATCTTTGTTACAAAAACCTATCTGGGTTTTTAATGAACAAGACGATCTAGATTGAAAATATGTTTTTTTTAATCAAAACGTAAATAAAATAACTGAATTTATTATTACAATATGGGATACTTGTAAGCTTGTAAGCAAGCTTAAACCGAGGAAAATAAAATAACAAAATGTCTGGAGTTGTAGATATGCTTTGTATGCAGCCATGAATATGTAAATACAATTGATAAGATTCAAATGACCATCCACCCACGCGGGCTAACAATAATGCAACGATACAAATTAAGAAGAAAAGTAACAAACAATAGCCATCAAACGTCAGTCTAATTCTGTGACCTCGTAAAGTGCAATTTCTTTGAAACAAAGAAAATATGATTAATGTCCGCGAAAAGAATAGTTTAATGTTCATACTTTTGCTACTATTTTCTACTTAAGAAACATTTATTGAAAAGCTCTTTTAGAACAGTAAAGGTTATCGGTAACACTGGCACTTTCAACAGAATTTTTCTCTTCTACTAGTTTACCGATCTATTCTTTACACTTTATCTTTAGGAATGTGTGAGTGTGATAAATGAATTATGATTGATTGAGCGTAATGATTTAAGAGAACTAAATCGAATTTGCCTTGTCGAGTCGTATATAAGTTAAGTTTTTAGCCTGAGTTTCTTCAGAAAAAAAAAATCATCATGATAACAACATTATTTGTAAAAGTGCTTGTAATTTTAATTTTATTTGTTATATTAATTTTAACAAACTTCTATTTATTAAAAAAAAGTGATTTGAATGAAAACTTCATTAATTCCCCGTATTTTCCGCCGTGCTCACAGTGTAAACCGTTTCGGTTTCCGTTTGATTACAGTTATTTATTTCACCATAGTTTACCTAAACCCCAGGCTTCGCCAAATGAAGCGCCGTTCTCGACGACTTTTTTGTACAGAGATAAACATGTGTTTGATGGAACAATTATTGCAACTGGTGCAATATTGACGGTGTGGCATGGATTGGCAGAAGCTTTAAGTCTCAAAATTCATTTGAATGAATTAAACATTTATGCCGGGCAAAATGACAATTCGACTTTGCGCACCACTCCATACGTGCAGAAACGGAAGATTCAGAGTTTTGATATTTTAAAAGAACACGATTTGGCGATAGTTTATTTAGATAAGCCATTTGTCTTCAATAAATATGTTAATGCAATAAGCCTGCCCAAATCTAATTTTTGCCAGCCTGGCACTAAAGTCAAATCTTTCACCTTTGGGCCCTGTAGCCAATATGACTTACTTTCAACTAAACTGCATGCAGTTGCATTACAAATCCAACCATATGAAAATTGTTCTGCTGAGTATATTTTAAACACTGATCATCGATTTTGTGCCAGTGATTGGAATTCCAATTCTAATAGTTGCACCTTTTATTGCAAGGGTGATTCTGGCTCATCATTGATTATTATGGACTGTGGGATTCCTTTCCTGGTGGGAGTTCTTTTAGAAGGAAAAGAAGGATGTCGCCAAAGGTCTGTCAGATTTCAAAATGTTTACTATTATTCAAATTGGATAATAGAAAAATGTTTAAACAACAAAATACTAAAACATTATTCGAATACATCAATTTAAAATTCATAACGCAGAAATTTAGTAAAAAGATTTTTTTTTCGCGGTGTACATAGGCCTTTTAAGCCCTAGTTGTTTTAAAATGGTTTATGGTATACCTTTGTATGTAGATTGTAGTTACAAAATTAAAAAAAAACAAAAACTTAAACTAAAATACAAAATTAAAAATACAAAAAACAAAATTCAGAATTAAAAAAAAAAATAAAAAAAAAAAAAATTACGTAATTAAAAAAACAAAAACTAAATTTAAAATACAAAATTAAAAATAAAAAAAACAAAATTCAGAATTCAGAATTAAAAAAAAAAAAAATAAATTACATGTGTTACCACTTAAAAATTTCTAACCAAAATTATGAAAAAAAATTAAATAATAAAAAATAAAACAATTTTAAAGCAACAATAATGGACTTTCTGGGGAAACCGAACACCTAAAAATCGGTTAACGCGCCATGATGCATACCTCTTTGGGTGGTGTGGAAATGCATCAATTAATTCTCCTAATTAAAAAATAGCTGGTAAGACCGCACCCAGTGGAACTGCACTGAAATGAAACTGTGTGGCATTATTGTGCTACTTTATTTATCCCTAAGTAGGTATTTGATTTTTTGTCTGATTTTAATTTTTGATTCTTATTTGTCTGAATCTTGAAAATTTACAAAATTCATCAAGTTAAGTAATTTTATCAAAATCTGTACAATAATTAAGGCGAAATAGCAATGTAATCTAGAAAATACCCGGCTGACTGACACTGATAGTCAGATTGAAATACATATTGATAAAATAATTAATGATTGCAACATTATTGATTTATAATTCGAAAATAAAATTTAAAATTTTTTTTTCTTTCAAAACAGTAATTTAAAAAAGACGTTTGCTATACCTATGTGTGGCACGACGGAGAGCAGAATATAAACGTTTGTTAAGCGAATTGGAATTAATCATTGATATAATCAAGCTCAATGAGTGTGAGTCCCCTTTTTCCGCACATAATAGTTTAAGTAATAATATAAGTACATAATAATAATCTTATCTTCTTACAAATAAGAAAATTATAGAATAAAAATGCAACGCCATTTATAAAGTACTTATATAGATAGATATTTTATTTTTCATAGATTTATGGCTTTAGAATATAAAATACAATGTAAAATACTTATGGTCTTCGTCAAACAACAACAAGGTATGTATGTATGTATGTATTTAGAATGTATCTGCTTTAGCAGTAGTAATTTTTATTGAGTATTTCGCTGCTTTGGCTTTATTTCTACTGATATTTATTGGATACTTGGGAATACCTATAATTATATACAATGTCAATATCGCGATTTTCTAACGCGAATTGGTAACTTAGGCTGAACACATACTGGAGCTGCGAGCAGAGCGGAGATGCGAGAGGTGAGCAGAGCGTCGAAAACAAACAAATGTTTTCTTATGAAAGCTCTCATACTGAGGAGTCTAGCAACGAGGTATCAGCGCTGTTACAAACGAGCAGAGCGGCGCGTTCAAACAAATTTGTTTTCTTCGCTCTTATCGAAGTAAAGTTTCATGAAGAAATTGAATATACAGAAGAATTAAAGCGATATTTTAACGGAAATTAATTTAAATTATGATAAAAAATAATTTAAAATAATTAAATTTCATAGGTTTGGTTGAAATATGCATAGTTTTCAAGAGCTTATATTTTAATTTCTCTTATAGTAGACTTTTTGGCAAAGATTTTGTCCCGATGGAGTTCCATGATTGAAATGTGTAAACTACACATCGCCTTCCCTAATTATTCAATAAAATAGATGTAGGTACTACCATAGACTATTAAAGGTAATATCATTAGCGTCTTCATTTTTGTTCAGTTCTGCACATCTGTCAAAATCAAGTTTGGTGGTAAAATGGTGGATCCAGCACCCATTTTATTGACTAATTTCAATATATTATTGTTTCTGTGGGCACTCGAACAGTCATTTTTAATTTTTTGACATTTTCAGCTTTGACAACTTGCGCAATATATTACCTTAGATTTGTGTACTGTGGATTTACTACATCTTCCATTTTAAACGGTCATTCGATTATATGCATAAAATCTTCCCGGATCCAGTCGAAGTTCTGCATGTATATGACGAAATTTTCCGTGTTCGTGCCTACTTTTATTCAAGGCAAGGACAGTGGACAGTGCATATTCTGTTTTTTTTTTTTCTTTCAATAAGTACCCATTTTTGAGCGAAGAACTTTAAAAAAATAGGAATACATCATTTCAGTCTTAAATCTCATAATCGACTATCAACGCTTCAGTATGTGATACCTATTCTTTGATCAACTCCTTCTTTCATCGACGCTCTGTTCACCTCTCGCATCTCCGCTTTGCTCGCAGCTCCAGTATGAGTTTAGCCTTACGTTACATTTGGAAGAGTTTTGCGTGTTATTTTATTAATACAATTGTTATCCGCAAACAAAAGCAAATCTTTTTTTGTTTTTTGTACATATATACAAACAGCATTCCACAACATTTAAAAATGTTGTTAAGCTGGCTAGAGGCTATTCACTTTTTCAAAAAACACTGCTTCTATAACATAGTTGCCACTATTTTTCAAAATAAATTTCCCTGACTTTCCCTGACTCTCCCTGACCAAATTTAAAAAAACTTAAAATAGTAACGCTTAACTCTTTTAACGATAAGTACATGCATACATAAGATATGTGACATGTCTCTCAAGTTAGCAGACAAAAAGTCAGCAGAACCAATTTTTGTGTGACGTCATCAAAAAATTTCAAAAAATTTGTTCAAATAAATAGAAGATATTTAGGGCCAGTTTCTTCACAGTGCATTAAATTTGAACAATGACTTTTACAGCTTCTAACTAAATGGTGCTTATCAACCAAAATCGGCTGATAAGCGATTTCCATGATTAACAACTTAAATTATGGATTCCTTGAAAAAAAAATTTGATTTCCATGCACATTCGATGATTTACCAGTGCAATAATCCTTGATTAAAGATGATCAGCTGTGAACAAACTGGCCCTTAACCATCTAGTTTTTAATGATCGAATAAAAATGGATAATAGTATTGAATACTAAAAGATGAAAAGGAACTTAATAACATACATTTTTAAGAAAAAAAAAATTGTTTCGAGTTTGAAAATTAATGTTAAAAAAACTTTTCATTTCAATGGCAGTGTTGTGCCATGTAGACTATGAATGTAGACTACACGATTGTCTACGTGTAGATAATTCAACGTAGACAATTGGTAATTGTCTACATAGCAACGTCGACAATGTAGACAATGTAGACAAATCATTTTTTTTTATTTTATTTTCCTAAGCCTGTAAAATATTAAAAGATAAACATCTATTTATCATAAAAAAGAAACTTTTATTTGGAAAGTATGTTGTATGTAGATATGTTGTTTTTAAATTCGAAAATAATTTAAAAGCAAAAACTTTCAATTAAATTTGTTCTGACTTCAATTCAATTGAAATTTAATCCGAGTCGTCTTCTTCAGAGTGAAGGCCTCTGCCTTTTTCTATTCGTAGGGAGTTCGTTTGGGCGCATCGCTCATCAAACATTTTTTTCTTCTTCCTTCCCGACATTTCAGTTTTTATTTTTAAATAATACTTTGTCCTTAAAGCTCTTTCTGCGTCCACTCCACGCGTTGTTCTAGAATGAATTTTATTGATTTGCAATTTGACAATTTTGACAGCAAATTGCTGACATTGTTGACATTGTCGACACAATTGTCTACGTTTAAATGTAGACAATTAAAGTCGACACGTAGAGGAACAACACCGTCAGCATGGTAATTTAGATGTGAAATTAAAGAATAGATTTCAAAAAGTTATAGTAATATTGTAAGTGTTCCCGTTATTTTTTAATAATTTTTTCTGAATTAAAACTTCATATTCAATTTTTTTTTTATTAAAAAATAGCTTGCCAGACGTATTTTGCAACGTCTGACACCTACATGACCTGTTAATTGATATGGCAAACAGTTTATAGAACGGAATGAAAAAGAAGCCAAGATGGTTGAAATGACTTTAAAAATCAATTTTTCACCATTTCAAAAGTGACGCGTTCAGAAAAACGCAACATATCCACCAGCCAGACTTTTAAAATTTCAGTGAGATATTAAAAAATCATGACTGTTGAAATGCTTTTTTTGTCGACGTTGCTAGCTCTCGTATTATAACTTAAATTCAATTCTCAAACAATTTAACTTTTTTCTTTTTGATTATTTATTTACCGCATTTTCAAAAACATTTTCCAAGATTTACAAAAAAAAAAAAACAAACTAGGCGAGCTTTTAATTAATCAAAAATTTCGCAACCTGAAAAAAAATAATCCGTAAATCCATAATTGAATAAAGTATTAATACTATCTTTTGCCCTTCGAAATTTTTACAAAGTTCCAATTCAAAAGCGGGACGAAAAAGCACTTTCGAATAGAATTGATTTTCGAAACAAAATACAGAGTAGGGGCCCTGAGTTCAACAAAATATTAAATTTTTTTCATTGTACAAAAAAATTTAGTGCTCAAAAAGTTTTCCCTGACCACTTTCGAAATTCCTTGACTTTCCCTGACCAAATTCGCGTTCCCTGATTTTGCCTGACTTTCCAGTCGCGTGGCAACTGTGTATAAACATGGCGTGCGTCGGCATATTTGCGAAAATATTATCTTAAAAATAATCCTGTTAACTCACTCACATTAATATTTTCGGACATTCGTTTTGTGGCTTTAGTTTAAATTGAATAAATCAATAAAGTTTTATCCCACGTTGAATTAAAAAAAAAGAAGAAAATATCGTCCTATTCAAAACTATACCGAAACTACCTATACATAACTCAAAATATTTCCATAACAAATCAATAATAAAATACAAAATGGGTAAGTAGAGTTAGTTACAAAACTCAAACGTTACTAATTAAAAATTCAGAACTAGCATTTTATAAGTAACTTCATACATACATATACAGGGTGTCCCGAAATCACCGCCTCAGAAGAAAACCATGAGTTCCTGAGGTCATTTCAAGTCGAAAAACTTATGAGGTAATTTTCTCGTTTTCGCTTCGTTTTCGAGTTATAACGGTTTTTATGATTTTTATTCTTTTTTCCTTTGACTGGCTCTAACTTTGCCAAACTACAACCGATTTTTTATATTTTTGTTTCGTTGAAACAAGAACAGTTAGAAATTTTTATCTGCCATACAAGTTTTTTCTGTGTGGATAACGGCTTTCCCGCAATTTATTATCAAACACACTTTTTAAGCATTTCTGGTTGAGACTAGACTAGGCCCTGGTTCTACATGAGCTGTCGTGACACCCAATTCATTTTCTAATTTATTTATTTTTTTAGACTATAGTTTTGTTGTTTTTAACACTTCCTAACAATAAACGTATACCTACATGAAATGCTGCTCTATAACTGCATATTATTATGTATGTTCAAGTACTCTAAAGTTAAATGTCACAAAAAGGCATTGAAAAACGAATTCAAATTAGGTACTAGCGATGGAAGGTAATACAGTTTTTCTCAGTAACAGGTTAATTCGTGTTCTTTTTATTTTACTGTTGGATTTTTGAATTTAATAATAATTGTTATAAATAATGAGAAGTTTTGATCTCATCTAAGATTCACTGTGGTAAAAAAGATAAAACCAGTTTCGAATACTTAAATTTGTATGGGTTGCTTTAAAATATTATGTTTTCGTTAAAAAAGCTTTGACCAAAATTTCTGATTCTTCATTTTAATTCAGAAAAATGGCAATCGGAAAATCATAGTTAAGCAGCTGTTTATCTTTGAATTTTTTAAAACACCAACAAAAATTAATGGTGTCAGAAAAAAAAAATGCTAGGGACGGCAAAAATTGGCTCTGATACATACATATAATCCTGAAGAAAAGTGTGCTTCGACTACATGTGAAATTGCATTTCCAGGCAGAGAAGGTGTTGCATTATCATTTGTTTCCAAAGTTAAGATTTGCTGTTTTTTTGTTAAAATAATTGAAATTTGTGCGTTAGTATAAAAAGAAATAAAATTCCTACTAGTACTTAAGGATCAAAAAATCCCTTAAGTGTATTTTACTTTTTTTAGAAAATCGTTTACTCTTTTGTAAGTTAAACATGTCGCCATGATTTTTTAAAATTTTGTTTACCATTTTAAACTTCATCATTTTAAATAGTCTCAAATCTACGACTAACAAAGTTGTCAGTTTTCTGTCACCTACCTATATTTATACGAAGTCGAATAATGGCACTCTGAAGATACTATACTATTGATTTGCCTCAAAATATTGATAAATTTGAATCTTTCTAATATTTTGTAATATGTATATATGTACATAAATTAAATTAATATAAAGTTATAATTCGTGTAAATTAAATTGCTGGAAATAACAACAATAAGTGTTTCCTTTTTAATAGTTGTGTTTTATTTTCCCGCAGATCCAATTCAGATCAGATCATGATAATCTGCCCTAGCGAGGTATCCGTTCGGAGTGGAAAACTCTCCGAAACGCATACGACGTCGGAGGTTCAAAGTTCATTAGAGATGTCAAAAATGTCACTTCAAAACACACTTGATCGCACTGCAACCCAAAACAACAATGCACGTTCCATAGTGTCCGAACGCTTTTCGGAAGAATACCTCCAAGCAAAAATCTTCCGATTCCGCTCCGACGGATACCTCGCTAGGCCTGAATAAAACAAACTGGATCACAGAAATTTTTAGTTTTCACAGTTGATCACATCACCCATAAAATTGGCAGATTACAGAATGAAAATTCCATCACTCAATTTGTATTTTGATTGTTTTAGCCTTTAGGCATTTGAAAACTCCGACCATCTCGAATAAAATCTCGTGCATGCAGAATGTCGGTGATAATTTGTACAAATAAATAATATACAACAATAAATAATAATTGCGACAAATAAAAACAATTCGTTAAAATACAAACATTTGTATATATGTAAAATAACTTTAATTTAAATAAAAAAAATGTTCTTTTATAGTTTGAAAATACTTTTACCTACTTCTAGGAATTTTTCCCTATCCATACTATCACTGGTTTCATCAAGAAAATGGTTCTATATTTGACATGGCACACACGCAATTACAAAAAAAATCAATGCCGTTTTGTTCTCCATTCACCACGAAAAATCCGCAATCCCGGATTAAAATCCCAAATGGCAAAATGAATTCGACATAAGAGAAGACAGTGCTCGGGGAAGCGAACAAGTGAAAAAAAAAAAACAAAGCAAAAAATGACAGACAGTTTACAACAGAAAACTTTTATTATTGTGCACAACCGGCTCAACAACACACCACACGAGATAGGTGTGGTTCCGGCTTACTACTATTGTAACCATGTTCTACCTTGCTACTCAATAAAGATGCTAACGTATCCTAACGAAAAAACGAACAAGACATCTAGTACAATTTTATTTTGTTAAATGCTCCAGCAGAAAGAGTTTTTTCTTGGTACAGTTCAATAAGAGCCGCGGAAATAAAGCCCATGGGTCATATTTCCAAAAAAAAATGTAAATAAAACCTGCAGGCTATTTTTCCTTATTGGAGTGGCAATAAGACCCACCACAAAAAAGCATTAAAACCCGCTATAGTTTTTGCCTTTCTGAATTGGCATTAAGACCTCCTATTAAACTACCGTTCATAATTTGCTTTAAAATGTTTTTCAATTAATGATTTTAAAACGAAAATTTTTTGACTTTGTCAATAGTTTAAGGGGCCAGTTATACATAGCTTTCATTGAAACTCATCGTTGAGACACTTTGAAAGCAAAATCGGAGAATATTTTGATGCCAATAAAAAGGTGATGACTCAATTATTAATTTTAGTCAAAAAAATTTTCATGTATAGCAAATTTTTTCCCGATGCGAGCCAAATTTGCCAAGGTTATGCTGTTTTATTGCACACACTCCACCGTCTTTAGAATTACTGTCTCCCTCCAACCAGTATATTCTTAGTAGCAAACTTTTTTTTATTTTTTTCTTGTGTATTCCTCTTCTTCGTTACGTTTGTCTCGATGAAAATTATTCTCCAAAAATTAATAAAATTTTTTTAGTATGAAATTTTTAACGGTTTTGAAAATTTTGTATAGCTGGTACTCGACTGTCATTCTGGCTTTGATTTTAATTTTAAATTTTGAAAATCCGACCATTGGATTCAAAGATATGTATAAGCATTTAAATAACCGCAAATCGGCTGTTTTTCAAATTTAGCAATTTTTCCGAGATTTTTGTTGGTTTCCTATTTAACTATTGTGAAGGTCGTGTAGGGTATACAGTTATGTTTTATATATCAAATTAATTGTCTATTTTCCTAGATGCGAATTAAAAAAAAACGTATCTTATAGATGCAATAACTTAAATGTTGTGAGGTGATAAATAAAACAACAGAAATATGTCAATATCTTGGTTAAAAAATTTTCGAAAAATCTTAAAATTTTACAAAACAATTAGATAAACAATATCTATTATCTGTATAGTTTTAATATTTTTTAAAGCATTCATGAAAAAGATAAAAATCAAAAATTAGTAAACATTCATCCAAAAAATGCCTGTTTTGAAAAATAAACGACATTTCTTATAATTTACAAAAAGAAATTTTACTAAAATTTAATTTCAGTTTCCAATTTTTGAATTCAACGGCTTTATTTTTTGAATACTTAACGACCTTTTCAATTTATTTGAGCAAAACTGAGCAATATCCACAACAGTGTCATTGTGTTGGCGCGTTCCATTTCCCAGCAAACATTTTCTTTCAGAACTGTATCATAAATGATTGACATAAGTGAACTAAACCTTCGAATCTGAATTCATTTCTAAATCGATTTGGGTCCACACTCCTGGGTAACGAAACACACATATGAATCTTTTAAATGATTCATAATTGGTGAATAAATACGAATAAAAGTGAATCCACCCAATTTTCCTGTTTTAGGAATTACTTGTGTACGTTCACTTTTATTCACCAATAATGAAAGAGAATCGAATCTCAATCATTTTTATCCTGCAAGAAATTCCGCACAAACCCCCTCTTCCCTTTATAACGTACAAATGATAGGCTTTTGAAAAATTTTCATATTTCATTCACTTAAAATGAACATTTATCTGATGATATTCTTCGTTTTTGCAGAATGTTAAGTGAACATTCACCTAAATGTTTGCTGGGTTAAAATGCATTAGGGCAACCAACACAAGCTCACCCTTGTGGAGGAAATCTCTCAGTGCAGCTTGTAGGGTGAAAGAGAAAAAGCCCTGAAGTCGGTTCTCTAGATAATATATTTCTCTATGAGCGTACTGCAGCACAAAAATAATAACGAAATTTTTCGTTTATCATTTCGTTGTTTCAATGTTTGTATGAAAATTCTTGTTTCGTTTCAGCTGCGTACTATAAGCTTAAGTTTTGAAAATATGAAAATACCTTTGAGACCGTGTTCACACCAAAATAAATTTTATATTGTTGTTTTGTTGCACGAAAAAATTTGAAAATTGAAAAACCTTAATAAAAAGGACAAATCGCTTAGATTTTCAAAAGGTTACCGGACAAAAGTTTATTAGGTCAAAAAGAGGACTTGTCCTCTTAAAAGAAGACTTCTGGTCCGCCTACCTGAGTGTAGTGATTCAGAGCTCGCCCCTCGAACACACATCGAACACTGTGCAAATAACTTAGGGCGTAAAAAGTGCTATACATAAAACATCTCAGTTCAGCGAGTTTAGGGTGACTTGCAGTGCTCCCCAGAGCTGACATTGAACAATCCTACATATGTCTATTTTTATTTTAAAATGAATTTGAAAAAGAGATATGAACACATTTTTCCTGCGTCTTGCATCAAACCATCGCGATCCCATTTTGTATTTTCTGCATAGGTATTTCTTTTTTTAGATGTTCTTATTCTTATATTAAAAAAGTGTCTGCTGTTTCTTCATTTGAATTATTTTTGCAGAGTAAAAACATGGTACACAATGAATCATTTTAATGTGGTACACAGTTAACCACTGATTGAGGCTCCAAAATTCAAATGTTTCATTCAATATCGATTTCGATTTTTCGAATGTCGCTTATACCACTTATAAGCAACTGAATTACAAATTGTTTTATTTGTATTTTAGTTCCTTAAATCATGTAAGAAAAAAGTAACTTTTTGTGATTTTATGCAAGCTGCTGAATAGTTGAGTTTTTTATTAATTTCATATTAATGCTTAAAGAGTTTTTGTTTTTATAATTTAAGGGAAAAATAATATATGTGTAGCTATATGAATTAACAAATATTAACTGATTTTAAATCTTTGATTCATCACTTATTCACTGTTAACACCCATAGTACACAGTGAATCACATGTAAAGTTCATATAATATTTTCACTATTTCAACATTAAAAAAGCTTAACAACTTTGTGATATGTAACATTAAAGTCTAATGAAAAAGGTATGGAAAAAAAAATTCAAGGTCTAATATTAAAAATGTGACATCTTAAACGTAGGAAATATTGATTCACTGCTGAACAGTTTACCCTACTTTCGGATGACATTTGGAATAAAATAGTCTTGTTATGTAAAAATTTAGAGTTCTATCTACCAAGCCACTGTAAAAAAAAAGGTGTTCACATTGGACTGCCTTCGCCCCATTTTTGACGTCTCTGTCCTTTTCTCACTCCCACTTCTTGCCATAAAGTGAGAATGTGATAAGTATATACAGAGACTTCAAAAAAGTCGGACAGAAAGTCCAATATGAACACCTTCTTTAGAAATTTAAAATTTCTTTTCTTTTGACGTAATCGGAGCGCAATCTATTGAGCTTCCCTTTCAAAAGGAAAATATTACGTCCTTTTTATAGTTAAATCGTATAAATTGTCAGTTGTTACCTGAAAGACATTGTTATATCCGGTTTTGCTCATATAAATATCATATAGCAACAAAAAATTCCCCAAAAAGTTTTCGAATCCATTAAATTATATGTATAGATATATATGTATATACATAAGTCCCATCTGCCTATTACTTAAGTTATAACTTGTGGCCAAGGAATTATCGGTTGAAATGTCAAACACGTACCACTAATTAAGGTTAATCATGTATACAGTGCAGGGTTTAACCTAATTTAGTTTCACCGCACTTAATGAGCGACCGTATAATATGTACATATATATCGATTGGCATTCAATTAACGCAGGAAGCTACCAATATATTATCCTCTCTGCTTAAATATGCACGCTTAATAAAAGAGTGTGCGAGTATATATGAGTGTGAGTATGAGTATATGAGTGAGTTTATAAGGACATCCTTTACCATTCATTCGACATGTTTTACTGTTTTCGGTAAGCTACGTAATTTTTCATTAAGCAATATTTTTAATGAGCTGTGGAATTTTTCTTCTTTTCTGATGCGGGTTGTGCCATGTCGCCATGGTATTAAAATTGTAAAGTATTATTTTTTTTTTCACAACGTAAGCCATATTATGATGATGGAATATTCCATATTGTATTTTGTGTATAGCAACCATAATCAGTAGAGAACGCTCCTGCGGTTACACAGAAGATTTTCTTTTGCCTTCGGGTGGATGATGCAAAAAAAAAATGAAAAAAATCAGGTCATGGCGGCGGCGGATGAAATTCATTATTACCTCTGACACAGGTGTATAATATGGTTGGAAAGTTGAAATATATTTAACATGAATACGATGCCACAGGGAGTTATGTATATTATAATATGTATGTAAAGTATTTTGCTGTATTTACTTAGGTTATTACTTTTTAACTGGCTTTATGCAGGAATTCTCATGGATTCATCAGGAAAATTATTTCTAGCTATAGTAGCTAGATATATATAGAAATGATTTCTATTGACCTTGCAAGTGAAACGAACATAAATAAAAACTGTGTTTATCTAAAAAAAAAAAGAAGAAATTGCAGTCTACAATCTTCTTTTTCAAACATTTCTCCGTAGTCTCGAATAAATTTGAACAGAAATACATAAATTGAATCAGTATTCAGTAGGTACCTACACTCTGAAAAGATTTTAAATAAATCAGATCCTGTAGATCTCACACTACAGGATTTAACAATCGAAACAACGTTATTGATAGTAACTTGATCCACAACTAAATTGTAGTGGACAAAGGTGTCTACCTGGAGGTACACCAATGTCCGTGTTTATTGAAACAAAGGAAAGAAATAAGGAAAAAATGAAAGTTGGAATAAAATAAGACTCTTTTTTGAACAGAGTATGAACTGTCAAAAAAAGGTGTTTCTTTTTTAACTCTGAAGCGTTCAGACTTCAGAGGTTCAGAATTGTGTTTGTTTTTTCGTTCAGATGATGGTCAGAGATTGTTCAGAGCGTGACGACGAGCTCAGAAAAAATCGACTGAGCATTATGAGTAAAATGCTGAACACAACTTAAAGTCACGCGTGACAAGATAGAAAAAATCAACAGACAATTAAATGGCGTTGGTTGATCCGGTGTAGAAGGCAATTTTTGATGCATAAATAACCCGTCAAATAATTTATTTTTAATGCATATTAACTTTTATTATTAATTTGTTCACATTTTTTTGCGAAACTTGCTTGCAAAACGGCTACAACTTTATACAAAAAAGTGGTTTTAAATGGTACCTCCCATAGAACGATTTTTTTTTTATATTATCGATTTTCTAAAAACACGGTTCAGCTGATTTTGATCAATTTTTGTATGGAGAATGTTTCAAAAAGGTTTAAAAGAATTGTACCTATTACCAAAATTTTGGAATTATTTTTTATTCAAATTTAAATTAAATTTTAAATTTTTGTTTAAGTAGATACTTAATAACTCGAAAACGCCTTGACCGATTTTTATTATGTCGATTTCCTTTCAACCAAAAAAATCGATCCCTGTGAGAGATTTTGATCCTGGACCAGTTTTCGCTTTCCTTTCAAAAAAAAAAAAAAAACGATCCATCTTGATTTGGGATCAAAATCTCTGATCCTGATTTCAAGAGAGGTTTATACTTACACAAAACACGCACTTGCACGTACACAATAGTAAAGTGACATTTATCTAGACGTCATTGTGAAATTTTTCATTTCGGAAATTGTTGTGTTTAACGTTATCTTTTCAAATTTAAATTGTTATTTAAATTCAATATGAACTCGAAGAACTACGGTGAAAATCGGTGTACGTCCGCTGGTGGACCTGCCGAAATCCCTTATTTGTATTTTATTTTTAATTGATATTAGGTGTGTTTTATGGGTGTGTATATAGGATCAAAAGCCCAAATTGCAAGAGGAAGTCGACATTAAATTTGGCACTTGTTTTTCTTCTTAAATTGAGATTTGTGAAATCAGTAGACATCGCGTTGGTGTCAAAACAAATTAAGAAGTTGTTTAAATCAATTTATCGTTAAGTGATTTGATCGATTTTTTAACAATTTTCAGTCTAAAATGTAAGTTCCATGCATATATTGTTACGAAACATTACACCTTTTACGCCACGTGAATTCTAACTGGTTATATACGTACAACAAGCAATTTGCCCAGCTAACTATGCAACAAAGTACAACCCCACTACCGATTCCTCAAAGTATACTACAAAAAAAAAATACTTGAAACATATATGTAAATACGTTTTATTTTTGGGTTGCACTTTAGTCATTGAATTCACACACTGGCAGTCTTATTTGTAAACCCATTCCAAAGTATGTCTAACTTTGGACAGTTGTCCAACTCCAAAACCTTATTTATAATCATGTTTCATCGAGTGTCTTACTTACGCCGATATTATTCACTCGATACATCCAGGTTGAAACTTAAATCCAGATGTATTTACATTGAATTTGTATACTTTACATCCGGATTAAAGTTTTATGATTGCTTCTTTTTCGCCAGCAATCAAATTGTTTTTGTTTGCCAAGGGAAATTTTGCTTCGCTGGCTATGCAGCAATAAATAAAACACACCTAATATCAATTAGCCCATTTTTTTCAGCGTCTGAGTAATTTTTCCCTCTTTCTCTTTTTATATGAGCATTGATTGTTAAATTTAATTGAAACTCACTTTATAAAAACCTTTCGGCAGTGCAGCGGCCCAATATTTCGCCGGCTGAATGCTTAAATGCCCCACAGACCACTTTTTCGGGAAACTGAGTTAAAGATGCAGTTATACTAATTCGTATGTTCTCTTTCGTTTGGTGCTATTCCCGTTGCTCTATCTCTATTATTAATAAAGTTACAGAAACCAGTTTTGCTCCATAGACCACATATTTTCGGTTCTGTTCGTGCTTATTTGCCGCATATCCAAAATTTGTACGAGGTGGGGCAGTTTTTCTATTAAAGTTTTAAAAACAGACGCTCAATGCTTAAATTCCTCATTGCAATGGGCAATGGATATAGATCAAACATCACTCAAATATATTTTCAATGCTTAACTGCCCCATATCCACATGAGATGGCATATAGAGCATGTAACCTCTCACAATCTATTGAAACTAAGTGACATTTTTCCTGCTTATGTGCCCTATATCCATGGACAAAAGTGCAATCAGCTGGAAAAGTATAAATAGAAGTAAATGCTGTCTATAATTAATTAAATATTTATTGATTATTTTTCGACGCTTCAATTCTGGTTTTGATAGTTTTCAGGGCTGATTAAGTAATATCTGCTGTGTTTATAAGGATAATTTCTCAAAAAAGGCCATAATATTTTTTTTTTTTAATATTTTTAAAAAAATAAAAACGAGGTAAAAATAAGGGGAAAAAAATATTTTTAATAAGACTATTTCTATATCTTCAGGTTCACAAACTATATAAATGCATTTAGAGTATTCTTAATAAGGTTTTTATCGATAATATTCAAGCATTTTTTTTTTGTTTTTACTAAAATGGATAAAAACAAAAAAGGTAAAAACCAAAAATAATTAATTTGAAAAACTGTGAAAAAATACTAAAACTTAATCCTATGAATGCTGAAGTATTTTTTAAACCAATTCCGAATAAAATTGAATGTATTTTTCTAGGAAATTTTAAGAACCAAAGTTCAAGTTGGGTATTTTTAATTGTAAAGTGTGAAAATACTTTGTCATTTTTCATACTTTTTTTATCGACTTAAAATTAAGCCAATGTAATATAGGGAAGGGCTAAGCCATTATATTAATATTCCTTTTTGTTTTATATTTTTATCACTACAAATAGATTTTAAAAAATTAGAAGTGCTAGAAATTTTATATTTTATTATTATTTTTGCTATCGTTGAATTCCCAATGTTAAAAGCATAAAGGTTCTATATCCATAGGAAATTTGCAGTTTGGTTTTCATAGATTTAACATTCGTATGGAAAGGGTTCTATATCCATTTTTGACTTTTTCTAAACTTTTATTTTTTTTTAAAATAACCATAAATGTTTTTAACCCTAGGACTTCAAATTTAAAAAAAGAAATATTCCATTCATGTATATAAAAATTTAAAGGTCGAAATTTTCAAATGCAAAATTACGAAATTATGTTTCAAACCTTAAAATTCGTTTTCTGAGGAATAATTTTTTTGTATATGGGGCATTTAAGCATTCAGCTGGCGATTTGTTTTTGATGTTAAAGAAGTTTACCGATTTATTTATCAATTCTTGGCATTTTTTCAATACATAATGCTTTCTCATATTTTTTTTCATATATTTCGCTTATTATAAGAAAGAAAAAAAACAATTTATTTTTCCAGGGATGTGAAAAGAACTCGATTTTAACAAATTTCCCTGAAATTTCCCTTTTATACAGGGTGTCCCGAAATCACCGCCTCAGAAGAAAACCATGAGTTCCTGAGGTCATTTCAAGTCGAAAAACTTAATTAAACGTAGTTTTCTCGTTTTCGCTTCGTTTTCGACTTATAACGGTTTTAATGATTTGTTTTCTTTTTTCCTTTGACTGGCTCTAACTTTGCTAAACTACAGCCGATTTTTTTTTATTTAAACAAAAACAGTTAGAAATTTTTATCTGCGGTACAACTTTTTTCTGTGTGGATAACGGTTTTCCCGCAATTTATTATCAAACACTCTTTTTAAGAATAATAAGGTTGTTTTTTTGACTTCGATATGATTTTTTTCTAAAAAACACGTTATTAAGTATAACTTTTTTCTTTTTATTATGAAAGTCCAATATGTATTCTTAAGAATACTTAACATTTTTGTACTTAAAAATACATTTAAAATTATTAAAAAATAGAAGACGAAAAATAAAGGAAAATCAAGAAAGTATGAATATTTTATGAAAACGAATTAATTATTTATAAAAATATCAGGTTAAATGGGAGGGAAACAGGGAAAAGAGGCTGCTTCACAAACATACACTGACACTATACCCTTTTTACAGGAACAAACTCAAACGATTTTCGACTCTTTCTAATATTTGCTAAGCTGACAAAACACAGGGGCTTCAGCAAATTTAAACCCCTTAACACAAGTAGTTCCTGAGATATAGGACTTCAAAAATCGACTTCACTCACAAAACTTAAAAATTAAATGGAGCACTTTCCGACGACACAGAATCTTGTCGTTTCGCATAGTGATAGGTTTTCGAGTCACAAAAGGAAAAAAAATAAAATATTTGAAGTTTTTCATATAGAAGGCGTGGTATCCGCAAATTTTCTAAAAATTAGTATCATACACATTTATGGAGCACTTCCGATTGCTGTACAATGATGCAATTTGGCAGAGCGGTGTAGGGTTTGAAGTGGATACAAAAGAAAAAAAAAAATATTAGAGGTTTTCCTTTCAGTGGCGTTGTATCCGCCTATTTTCTCAGAATTACTATCAATTAAATGGAGCACTTCCGATTCTTGAAGAATGACTCCTACGACCTACACTTCTAGCGGATGTATCTCTCCAAATTTTTATCTGGCAACAAAATTAAAATCTTTGCAAAACGGAGTGAGGTCAGAACAAAACATACATTTTTAAAAGAAGGCCAAGTTCTTCTATACAATAACCTGTATTCAACAAACCAGCCGTGAAAAGTAGTGCGATCTTAAAGTAGGTACGCCGAGTTCTTCCTTTATAAAGATTGCGATTGCTTTAGAAGTGAATATTTCATTGTTTAGATTTGTTTTCCATCTTTATTTTTAATTCTTTAGTTGATTGAATCAACGTTTTTCAATATATGTAAAAAAAGCACAATATATGTTTCACAATTAACAGATTTTGTATTTTTTATACTATGATCTTGAAAGGTTAGGCCAATTATGTTGCACCCGCGATTGCACTTTAAAACGTTTTTTCTGACCATGTATTTATTTCATTTGAGTTTTATAAACGCATTCAAAGAGAATAGGTGAAAATGTAGCTCTTCATGTAATAATTTCATTAAAATCTTTTTTTTTTCAATTTGAAAATAGTTGGACAGTGTCTAAGTAGACACAAATTTTATAAATACGACTGATATAGTTTAAAAATAACACCTAGATACCTATAATATTAGCCACGCAGTAAAACGAATATGTTGTATCCTTATATCCTTATCCTGAAGCTTTGTTGATTTTTCTCGCACCAAGTCTTAAAAAATTAATATTTATTTTGTCTTTTTTTTCAAAAAACAATAATGTGGTGTTGTGGTTAACAAAAATGTAAACGCTTAAGGCGCCAAATTTTATCATCTCATCATTGAATTTCCGCACATTTCTTTACAAACAAAAATCCATCTACCTTGGAGCGTTTACACACAACTGTCAAAATACAAACCCCCGCTTTCCAATGAATACATATCAATACTATATTGTTGACAACTTTACTCGTAAATACGAGTTCGCTCGCAGAAATAAAAATATACGTCTTTCTGTTTTCTGCGCAACACTATCTTTGGCCAAAACGCTCAAGGACAATTTTTTCTTTCGTATATTTATTTTACACTTCTATTGTTTTGCGCCAACACACAACAATCGAGTTGTTGTGGAATGTCCTTCGCATTGTTAAACAACACGACAGCTGCTGTCCTTGCCCTTAAGGCACAAAATTATAAAATGTATGAACGACAACAATGGAGTATTTTGTGCGAGAACAAACCCACATCTTTTAAATTAAGAAAATCAACATGGCTAGGAGACATATTATATAAGAAATAAATATCGGAACAGGAAATGCTGTATAGTATATTATGCATGTATAAGTACAACCAAAGAAAGAACTCCCAGTAGGACAAAAAGAAGAGATGGGTAGTATAACGCCTCTCACAATATAACTGAGTCAACCGGAACAACAAGCAAACAAAGAAAAAAAATACAAAAGGTAATTTTTACAATCAACTGATGTCCTTTTCGGTTTTACTTTTATTTCCTTTTTTAAATAAGCTTACGCTTATTTTACTATTTGTGTTTTTGTTTGTCTTTTTTTTTTTTTTTTTTTGGATAGCATAGCATATTGAGCCCCGAAGAAGAACAATCATCGTATTTTATATACATGCAAGTACAATATATATAAACGACAATGCACAATTCATAAAAACGGATCTGTATCCGGTTGTCGTTTTGTTTATTTGCATTCATTTCCTCTCATCCTTTAATGATTTTTGCCATTAATATATCCCTGACAGGATAAAACACACAAACAAACCCACTCGGAATTGAATCGAATCAACGAATTGTCCCGCAGAGTTTTGTAAAAAATAAGGAATCCTTCAAGCTGAATAGCTTCTGTTTCAACTTACATAATGTGCGTTCTATGTGGGAAAAAGGAAGTTCGGCAGAATTTCAATCAACCCTGAACAATAACAAAAAAAAAACGACAAAAAAAATCAAGATGCTCGTAATTTTCCGGTACACATCAGTACACTACCTACTTGTTCCTCACAGTGGTGATAAACTGTGTAAGGTGAATTTTTTTAGAGTTTCAGTTTTTACAATCGTTATGTGTGCATTTGTCAAATGATTTTTTGCAAGCCCATTTGACGTATTGAAATATCTAATATCTAAATGTAATGGCGTTTTCGATTGGTGGTCCAAAATAACAATTATTCTTCTTTTAGATAGAATAAAAATAACAACAACAAAAATACAAAATGGCTGTACTTAATTTTTGTTTTGTTTAAGTTGGTAGAGGTGAATTTTTATTATGTTCATATAAACAAAATATATGTATGTTATTATTTTAATAAAAAAGGAATTAATTTTTTGACAAAAAAAAATGAATTAGAATAATATTTAAACAAAGAAACTGCGTTTTAGTGTTTTTTTAATTCTGTTCTGCTTTAGTTATGATTCTTCTTCATATATAGTTTCAAGAAAGATACGTTATGTTCCTGTTTAGTGTGTTTTTTCCAGCGGCGGATCCAGGATTTGGTCATTGGGGGGGGGGGGGGGGGGTCCAACTACAAATAGAAAACTTAAAGAAAAATAAAACTTGCGTGGGCTTTTGTGCTATATTATTTATGTGCGTGAAGTTAGCACCACCATTTTCGATTTTCAAAAAAAAAAAAATACAAACAAGCACAAACATGAGCTTAAAACAGCACATGTATAACTTTTTAAAAATTCGTAATTTTGAAAAAAAAAATTGTAAATTTGTGAATTTAAAATTCATCCCTAGAATTTGCGAATTTGCGAACTTAAAAAAAATATTTACGGCACATCGCAGCACTACCAAATTGAAAAGTGAAATAAAAGTTAACACATCGAATGTACTTGCAATGATTTATTTAAAAAATATAAATGGGCTTAGCTAAACCCAGATAATTTTCGGGGCTTGCACTGTACAGGTCCCATTTTTTATTTAAACGAGCTCGAGTTGAATTGGCAGACAATTTTGTTTGCGATTGACAACGCGTTCTTAGTTCATTAGCATATTTTGGGTCAATGACACATAAGACCCTCCACTTCTGAAGCATTTACAAAATTATGTAATACTACGTTTTCATTGGAACCCAAATGAGGTAATTTCGTAGAAATTTACAAATTTGCTTATTTCGTTTGACAGCTAATTTAATTTTGAGTTTAATTTTGCAGTTAATAGCTTCTTTTTGTTGTGTTCTCTTTCTGTTTCTGTTTTCTATAGACGCTAATTACACGACTCGTCTTTCATTTCTACAAGCTGTCAAAAAGACGAAAGACAAAACGACCGAAAAAACGAGTAGTGTAATCAGCGTAATACATCAAATTTTC
Organism: Epistrophe grossulariae; assembly: GCA_929447395.1. Lineage (NCBI taxonomy): Eukaryota > Metazoa > Arthropoda > Insecta > Diptera > Syrphidae > Epistrophe > Epistrophe grossulariae. The sequence goes on along the minus strand of OV839566.1, from coordinate 26,399,769 downwards.
AATGGTTCCCAATGGGTTTCCACTATGGATGCATTCCACTTGGGTCTGTTCATAAAGTTTTAACGTAATTTCCAACCAAGTTTTGAGCAAATTTGGTTGAAATTACCTCATTTCGAAATGAGAATTTGTATGGGAAATTAGATAATTTGGAATCGAATTTTGAAACTTTCAACGAAATTACCTCGTATGCCCCAATGAAAATGTAGTAAAAGCCTAAGGAGATGCATTTAAAAAACTACGACGAGCTATAGATTTTAACGAGATAGTTAGACAAAATTTATAGGGTTGCTTTTTAAAATAGGTTGATAATTTTGGCAACCCTGTTTTGAACATACTCTTTTGAACTGACCTAGCTCCCATTGATGTTTAGATAAAAACTTGTGCCGAATGAAAGATCAGATGGTACATGAACACACAAATAAATAGAGTTGCCAATATTAAAATAGTTCAGAAGTAACCAGAGCGTTGAGTGGGTGTAGGTACTTATGGCAAGTTTTTGTACATTAATATAATGACTTTAAAAAAAACCAAAACATTTGAATTGGTAAAATTCACCTCCAATCATTGTGTGTGGTGCTTTTTTCTGCAAATATAGGGAATAGTTATGGCGTATAATATGTAAAATGTGTAAAAGAAAAAGTAGCAGATGATAAAAAATAAACAATAGGTAGTAACAATATCAGCAGCAAAAACAACAACAACAAAAACGAAAAGGCTCGATTTTTATACCAACCATCATCAAGCACTGTCCCGAAGGTTTCTTAAAATATATAAAGGAAAACATTTTCACAAGTCCGCTTCCATGCATGTATTACCTACTTCAGATCAACAATAATGACTATACCCATCAACGAGGAGGACCCACACGGTACAATGGACACCCTTGTTACATTTAAGATTAACTTGAACTCTGGGGAAGGGGATTCGAAATTTATGCATGTTTTTCAGTGAAATTATTGCGTTTACTATAAGGGATATACCGGATACAAAATACTGCTGTTTTATCGGTATGTTTCGTGGCTACTTTTCTCGTATAACATTATATTTGGCATATATTCCAATCGAAGCAAAAGCTTTGCTAAATTCAAGAAAACGAACACCAACCATATCATCCCTTAGGGTGTTTCTTGGGAGTTTTGATTTTGATTTTGTTTTTATTTTATTTATTTTATTCTTGGCTTGGCTTGGCTTCAAATAAATCATCGATAGGGAATAAATTTTATGCGTATGAACGTCCTTCCTCTGCGATGGTGTTCTATCAGCCTGGCATGTTGTTTGCATTGTTGGTTGTTCAAGGTTCAAAAGAAATGTACTTAGGGAAATGTAATTTCTTACCACAAATTGAATTTTGGAAAACTTATTTGCAAAATAACTTTTCCGTTTTTTGATGTTGGCAAGGCATGCAGCAGCAGCAGAGGCTGTTTGAACACAGGATGCTATAAGAACAAGAAGATATACTTATAAGTTGTAGGTATAGGTATATAAGTTAAGTGAGGAGAAACTGTGTGGTTATTTAAGAATTTCTTATTGTTTTTTGAAAGTTTATACGTCTTTTCATAAATATCTTGGCGTAGGTACATATATACAAATACCGAGGGACAAAAATATTTGATTTTTTGTTTAAAAAGTTATGAATCTTTAGAGACTTCCTTACAATAAGTAAATTGGTGCATAAACTCAAATTGAAATTACAATAAAAAAAATAAGAAATTTTATGGAGATAGCTATAGAAATATTGAAACAAAATCTATTTCCTAAAAACTTTTTATTATTATTGAAACATTTATTATTTTCAAAATTAATATTTTAAGTGGTATTGAGTTATTTATAGGTTTGCATATAAAATATTAAATTCGGAAATAAAATTATTCAACAATCTGGTCTTTTAATTAAAGAGACAAATACACCACCATTTGATTAAAGTCTATATATACACTCACCTCCAAAGAAAAAAACCACGAGTTCCTAAGTTCATTTTAAGTCGAAAAACTTTAGACTTTGCGCTTCGTTTTGGATTTTGCAGGTAAAAACTCATTCCCAACGCCAAGTCGGTCAGTTTTTTAGTACGTGAGTTAACTCTGAGCTAAACCAGAGTTAGGTTATCCTGCAAACAAATTGAACTGTAGTTAAATCAGGAGCAGTTTTTCAGTGTAGGATTGACTGTAACTTTTAGTTGTCAAAAATCTATCGAAATCAAACTATACGACGATATGAAAATGCTCTTTCACTATGGAAATAGAGTGAGCGATACTATGAAGCACTATGGAAAAGGAGATTTCCATAGTGACGGCCTCTCTATTTCTATCTGTCAGAAAAATATATTCTGTGAATCCATAGAGTTAATTATCAACAAACTCGTTGAGTTAATCCGCGGGAGTTTACTTAAGATCTAAATTGACTAAAAAACATGTTTTAGCAGTTAAATTGACTTTAACCACGAAATTTGGATGCTGACACTACAAAGCTGATACTTAATAAATTGGGAATCCTTACAGCCCCATATTATGGCAAACCTCCTTGATACCTCACAAATCACAATAACCCCACAAGGTGAGCTATTGAAAATGAGATCTCCTTTAGAGTACTCACATGTTTGACATATCACAATAACGAAAACAAATTTTTTCAAATTAATTAAAAAAAAATTCACCTTACCGTGGAAAAAAATACTTCAATACTTGGTTTAAATTGCTCTAAAAATCCTATTTCCAATAACAAAGAAGTAAAGTACATTTTGTTATTTCCAATTTTCTCAAAAACTAGAAGACATTTTATCATCTACAGCCATTAGATTTTCTTAAAACGTCTCTTAGAGGCCATTTACTTAAGTGTGCTTAAATATTTAAATTGCCTTTAAATGAAGTTATTTAAATTCTTATCAATAATCGAAGCGTTGAGAATGAAAATGGCTCAAGTGAGATTTTTTAAGTTTTGAGTTATAAGCGTTTAAAGTTTTACTTTTATAACAAAACAAACGTGTAGTTAACCCCTCTATATGAAGCTAACTTTGTAAGTAATAACAATAGAGACACAAGAATTAGACCAAAATTTAAGTTGTCGCTTAACACCAGGTTTGGTAAAAAAAAAACAAAAAAATTGAAAAATGTCACTTGACCCCTTCTCACTCTAGACGGTTCAATCGTTTTCCCATTGATACTTAACTAAACAACGATTGTGACACGTTTTCTACGAATTGCATACTTTTAGGCTGTTTTTGAAAGTTTCGAAAAATTCAAACATAAAAAGAAGCTCATTAGCAATTACGAGAGAAAGAGAAGCAACAATAACAAAAGAAATGAAACCAGGGGCTAAATTACGGCATCGAATATCATCGATATTTTGTATGAAATTTCCCTCACGTGTCGTTCAGTCACTGATGCCGTAATTCGGCCCCTGACTCCAATTTGCTTTATGACGTGTTTTTATTTTCACAAATGTCTTTGTTTTTTTTTTCAGCGATATAAATACCTACCTATATAAATAAAAAACAAAACAATCTATACTTATTATTCATACTTTAATTGGAACAAAAAACTGAAAACTCTTCCTACATACATTGCATACATATGTATATACATATTTCTCTAATAAATACACAAAAACAATTCTTCTCAGATATCAAAATATATTTAAAATGGCTTTAAGTAACCTCTATGTGCCGCGGTGCTTAAATGTGAAAATTGATTATAGATACCGATTTCGCACTTAAGATCTATTTAGAGGTATTTTAAAGTTAATAGCTATCGGATGGTGACAAAATTTTGTTTCAAAACAAACTAATAAAGAAGTTATTACTATTATAATTTTGAGTTTAGGGTCAAAACATATTAACAAAATAATTTTCAAAATGCTCATAACATATTTTTAACAAACAAAAATGCCTTAAAAAAACCATTCCTCAAAAGGACGAATATAAATGGCCCATATATAATTTTTGTTAGTCTATCTAATAAAAAAAACTTTCATGAATCAAACAAAATTCAATTATTTTGAATATTTTACAAATTATATGTTTTCGCTTATTACTCGGTTTCAGGTTAAATTTTTTAAGCCTCTGTTTGATTGTTATCAACCCAATAACGTAAAATTTAAAAAAAAAATGTTTTTAATGTTTTTTTTTAAATTTTGATTTTCAAAATTTTGAGTTTCAAAATTAATTTATCAAAAAATATTTATTTAGATATTTTTATTTAAAAACAGAATTGAATTATGGATGGCTTTAAAAAAAGATATAGGTAACATGACATTGTATGTGTTGCCGTTGTTTTTTATTATTTTTTTTTCTATTTTGAGTCAATTTTTTTTAGAAAATTTAAGATTCAATTTGCCTCAAAATTTTTTTATGAATACATAAAACCCAGTGTATATAAGAAGACGAATAGACCTATAATGTCAACTCCAAAAAGTTTTCTGTCATCCTAAAAGTTGCAAGTCATTTTAACATTAGAAATGTTTAAGCGGAGGCATACCTACTAACAATGTGAAAAAATCAACAGAATTTCAAAAAAGTGTAACGCCGAGTAGAGAAAGAGGGCGAAACGTCAGGGGAATAGACAAAATTATTGCGTTCATGCTATGTTCTTACTTCTTACTGGTCTGAGGAAACAGAATAGGAAGAAGATGATAAAACGGACACCAAAAAAAGGAGAAGTGTTTGTAGGCAGGGATGGCCACATTCTCCACATTTGCTACGTAGTTTATGTAGTTAAACGTAGTTAAATGTAGCTATTGAAACAAATTGTAGCAAACTTAGTTTCAAATATCAAATGATCTGTCAGTTGTAACTTTGTAACTTTGAAGCTTGAATTTTGAGTTAAAATGTTCAAATTTGTATTGAAATTTTATTATTTCTCTAAATTTACTTTCTATGTATATGAAAACGTAACAATATTTAGTTTAACAATAGTAGTTTATTAAATTAACTACGCGTAGTTAATTCGGCCAACTCTGTTGGTAGGCTTTCAAGATTTGAATGTGAAGAAGAGCAAATTTAAAAAAGAATTTATTCAAAGTTTTAAAATACATAAATGCTTTTTTCATTTCTAATGTACCTCAACTATGCTGGAATGGCAAATCGAATAAATTTTTATTTATAATTGGAAGTATGAAATTGTTTTGTTTTCCATATTTTTCCTTTTTTAATTTGGAATATGTTAAATATAAGTGTGAAATAAATTATTCCTGATTCTAAGATTGAAACGACAACATCTTCTGCATTTTTGCATTTATTTGAGCCGAACAATAAAGTTAAATTTTGATACAAAAATTTTGTTGTTCCATTCGAGCCAGATATTTAATAAATCTGTGGTTAATAAATTACACATCCCGGGGGCAATTAGTTGAAAAAATGACAACGAGGATAAGCGACTCCAGACGTTTCAAGCCCAAAGGAAATTGGATAAAAAAAAACAATTCGGTTCTAAATAATTTACATGTTAAATGGAACAACAACTAATCCTTAATGGGCTTAGATAAACCCAGATAATTTTCGGGGCCTAACTTAAGTACGGAGAAAAACTGTATTACCGGCGGGAATTAAATACATGTAATCGGTAGTTTGTATGGAAACTCCATTTTTTTCTGTGATGGCGTCGCTAATCCCCGATAGCGTTTTTTTTTTCAACCCAGTTCCCTCCGGGATTGGAAAAAAAACACACCTGCCATCACCGAAAAATACATCGAGTTTTCATACAAATTAATATCGATAACAAAAACCTAATTCATGCCGGTAACACAGTTTTTCTGTGTGCTTAAGTTAAGGCCCGAAAATTATATAGATACAGCTAATCCTGTTAGTTGTTGTTGCAATTAAAATGCAAATTATTTAGCCTCAAATCGTTTTTTCGGCAATTCCCCCCGCAAGCTTGCAAAAAAACATACCTATATAAGGCGTGTTTTTTTGCAAGCCCAGGGGGAATTGGTTGGAAATTGGTTGGAAATTGGTTGGAAATTGGTTGGATTAGCGACGCCATAACAGTAAAAAACAAGGAGTTTTCATACAAACTATCGATAACATGTATGTAATTCATGCGGCTATACTATAAACTAAAAGACTGATCGAAAAAAGGCTGTGATATTTCTGTCGTCGTGTATTTCTGTCAGCATTATTGTGTCTCATGTATTGTCCTGAGATTGGTTTCAAAAATTAAACTTAATACTTTTGATTTTCATCCAATTCACACATAACCTAATTCTTGAATGCAAAAACTATAGAAACAAGGCGTTTAAATCACTTACATGCAATCTTAAGATTCAAACAAAAAGTCACGTATAGCTTTAGTTATTTAAAAAACAATGTGCATTAATTAGTAAATCTTGATTTTTTCCCACAAGTACCTACATATTTGCCATATAATAGATCAAAACCATATATATATTAAATAGTGGAATGCTTAAAATGCCAAACATATAAGCTCAATTCCTCAATTCTATAATATTATTTACCCTATATCATAGCTTGTCAGAGGAAAGAATTATGAGCTTGAGATAAATGAAATTCTTCATCTCATTTGCAAAATTCCTCCCTGATATAATTAATAAGAGATAGTATCTCCCTATGGGATAGGCGAAAAGAAAAACTCTTCTATATGCCTCTGGCGAACATCGTTTCAAAAACTATATTCAGATACAAACTACACAGGGTGGTTCATATAAAATGTGACATATTATTTGTGTATCGATCGGTAATTTGGACAACAGTACACAAATCTATATCAAATCTTTGTATGTATGTATGTTAACGAAAGACCCATTATGCAGAGATTATATGAATTATAAAGATAGGAATCTTTCGTACGTTTCACCCTCCGGAACCCATTTGTTTACAATGTGGTTTTTGTAATTTCATCTCGTGTCGATGAACAGATGTGAATTGCAACAACAATTTATGCGGTGGTGAATTCATATATGTTTGCACTAGTGTGCGTTAAAATATAGAGACTATAAAAAAAATTTCATCCAACAAAAATAGGCAGTGTAGGCAAGATAGGACGATTTGCCTCTCATTCTGGCTACAGCGGATTGCATAAATATGTCCTTCATTAAAGCTCTCACTTGGTTGCCGTTGTGTTTATTTGAAATGGACTTAAATATTAAAGAAAATAGTATGTAAGGTTACCGCCCTTTTTTAAAGATAGAAATTTTCATTTACCTAATTGTTTTAATTATAAAAATTAAAACACATATTTTACCATTTAAAAATACAATTCACATAAAAATACTTTACTTCACATTAATTGACCGCGCGCTTTTGTAACTGTAACACATTAAAATAAATGCTAAAGATGAAAACACTCCACGATTACACTCATCATTAAAAACTTTTTTTTTAAACTCTAAAATCAATAGCACTTCAACAAAAAACCCAAGGAAAAAGAGCGAGTTACCAAATGGACATGGGTAACTCTGAATGCACATCAATATTTATTGGGGGTTCAATAGCAGCAGCAGCCATAGGCCACTGTAATTCAGTGCGCAGTCTAGAGCTGTGTCAATTGTTCATTTTAAAAGATTCAATTGGGCTTTTCCCAAAACTATCTCTTTCTAATTTGATAGTTCTATTTGGGGGGAAAACAATGCAATACAAACAAATAAACTTACATATACAACGACAAATCGCAATGTTCACACTAAAGGTAGAACCGCACTAGGCGGAACTGCACTTCAGCGACACCCTGCGCACTTTCGCACGAAACTGAACGAAACTTCACGTCGCGACACAGTTGGTCAGATTACCAACTTTGTCGCATAGTGTCGCGCCGTGAAGTGCAGTTGTCGCTTAGTGCGATATAGCTCATATAATTTCCTACAAATAAGTCGTGAAGTTCAGTTCCTCTGAAGTGCAGTTCCGCCGAGTGCGGTCCTAGCTTAAAGGCGACCCTTCGAAAAATCGTTTGTTTTCCCCCCAATAAGGTTTTTTTTTGTTGCTTGTGTCACATTGACGTATGGACGAACTTCAGAATCGTTCATATGTCGTTCAGTTCAATGATCCGTTCTTTTCAATCGTTCATTTTTTCAATCATTTTGGTTTCCGTTTCATTTTGGTTGCGAATACTGCGCACTCAGATGTGCGCTCAATAGGACGTTGGGTCTGCGTCAGATGCAATAAGAAATTTACGGGCGGGCAAACACTTTTTTATGGAGGAGTTCTTTCAATTTAGTATTGTGCAAAAATATGGCACGCTACTGATTTTGAAAAAGCTTTTCCATAAGACGTGTTGTTGAACGCATCTATCAGCTAGGCTAATGGCGTTTTTCTTGTTTGGCTCTGAGCAAAGCTCTGAGCAGAGGTTGAGCGATCAGAGCTAAGCTCTGAGGAGATTACGATCAGAGCCCTCAGATTTAATTATGCACTGAACATGTCTTATGCATAGTAATCTGTCAAATTACATAAAAATTGTATGAAGTTGGCTTCGCTCAGCGTTTTGCTCGATTTGCTCGGTCATTTTATTCTGAGTATACAGATCATGCTCCGAGCTAGCTCAGATGGAAAAAAGAAACACGACTTATGTATGTGCTCTGATTTGTCTGAGGTAAAAAAGAAACATAGAATAAATTTTTGACAGCTCGGTGATCTGCTTTGAGGTAAAAAAGAAAAACGCCATAAAGAACACCATAACGCAATCAACTACTAAAATGTGGCCCATATAAATCTTCGTAAAAGCAACAAGACGTCAATTATAACCTTAAAAAAAAAAATGACTACCTTTTCAATCATCAACGTGTATCTGCCGGCAAAATAAAAAGAAAGTGTGTTTTACAATAAATAAAGTGTGTTTTTATTTTAATATCTTTATTTTACAATAAATTTTTAAAAATAATTAAAAGGCTTTACAGCCAAAACACGTGGTACTGCCTATTTGTGTTGGATAAACTATAATGCAACAATGTGACTTCACCATCACCCGCCATTTTGTTTAGCTTGTAGGCAAACCAGAATGCCGGCCGAGGTTGCCAATCTTTATAATTCATAATCTCTGCACTTATCGAAAAAATCTTCCACATAAACAGCCGAATTTATAAACGCATCATAGCGAGTGCCTAAAGTTATACACTAAAATGTATAACCATAGTTAGTTGTAAATTGTAATGTAAGTCCCCTTTCACACAAGGAAACTGAGTTTCCAGCAACTTTCAGTTTATAGGTGAGAAGGGCAAGAAGTAAGAGGGGAAAATGAAATCTCCCCGGTCAACGATTTGAAGAGATTTTTTTCGACATTCCTCTTCACATACCACAGTAGTGTGTGTTCAACCAAGCTACTTTAAAACGAAACAACAGAAAATTTCCACGATTACAAGAGATTTTTAAGGAAATTAAAAGAAAACGTCAAAAAAATCTCCGGCAACTTATTTCCTCGTGTGAAAGGGGACTAAGAAAGACTCCAACCGAGAAGGTTGTTGGAAAGATATGTAAACAAAATAGTGTTTTTTTTAATAACTGTCTCCACTTAAATTAACCGTGTTTTATTTTTCCTATATAAAGTAAATATCTGGAGCTGACGAAACTTTATACAAAAATAGAGTAAAGAATAAAAAATACAAAAAATTGGAAATATTAAGAAGAAATTTATGACACGTTTCATTTTGGGACAGATGTAGGTATATTAAATCATAAAATTAAAATAAGACTTTCTGTAAAAAAAAAAATTATATTTGTAGGCTGTTGGGCTCTCAAATGAAACATGGAAAGGGAATACGTGAATTTGGAACATTCATTTCAGACAAAGTGATTGGGTAATTAATAATTCTATCTGCAAGGTTTCAATGAATAACTGAAATATTCATAAAAAAAAGAAAGTTCAAATAATTTTAATGAAAACCACCCTGTACCTATATCTATAACTATACATTCATCTTACATCAAAAGTATAAATATCGAGCAAAAAACTTCTCAGGCATACGATACGTGTAGGGATAAATTAAATTAAAACTCAATCTTGTGTGTAATTATTACTTTGGGGAGAGATTTATTTTCCTGTTTCTGCTGTTTTTTGTATACATATATGGCACGCAAGAAAATAACCTTCACCCGGCTCTCCCAACTCACAGTTAGCTGCCTACGCCCAACCGCCCATATATATTGCTCCCTAAAAACGAACTAAACCAACTGACACATGCAATCGCATCCCCACATTCTTCAAGCCCGTTCGTTACTGGTTCGTGTTTTGGGATTTCCAGAGCTCTTGGGTCCCATATGGCATTCCAGGATGTAATGATAGCAATCGGTATGGGTTTATTAAACAAAGGGAAGCTCGGGGTACATTCATGGATGTTGTTGATGATGATGATGATGATGTCGTTGTATAGTTGTATATTTACTGACGTCCTTCAGACAATAATGTTGTTGGTTTTGTGAGGCTAAAGTAAAAAAAAATCGATCGGATAAAATAACAGAAGTATCCCCCCCCCCTTCCTTCCCCACTATACTTTCCGAAGAGGATATAATAATCGAAAGAAAAAAAAAACTAACATGAATCTAAGAGAAGGCCAACAAACAAACAAACAAACCAACAAAAAAAAACACCAATGAAAACAGGACCTGCTTTGGGTTCATCCAAATGTATAACTTCTATTAATGGACAGCAGAACAACAAGATACAATAGTCTCCATGACCAGACGGAATTATTTGCAGATACTTGACGTGAAGAGCAAAAAGAAAAGAACCCCAAACAGACACACACACGACAAAAACAAAACAAAAAAAATGATTAATGATCTGCTCTCAGATGATTCGAACGAGACAAAATGACAACAGTCTCGAGATTATTGTTAATCTCATCGTGTTCCTCTATGTTCGAACAACACTATTTCTTATTCGATATAGATAGATTCCTTGTTTCCGGTGTCTTAAGTCTTAATAGTTTCAAAATGTAATCAATACTCTTCGGGTAAACCAAAGGTTTTGGTCTTGTGGGTTTTTTTATTATCCGCCCCTTTTGTATTGTGTCGCCTATACACACATACTGCGTGTATATACTATAAGGTCGTTAGTAAATCGTGCAGCACGATAAATATTGTCAGATTTCGTTTGTCATCATGGATTATGTGTTGAACTTACATGAAAGAGGAGTTTCAAGTCTCGTTTGAAACGAAAAGTTATCTTTAATTGGAATAAAGGAATTACACTTCAATTATTTTACGTGCCTCATATCTGTATGTCTATTATATGTCTAAGGATGAAAAGAAAATATTGTATAATTTTACCTTCTTGAAGCTTCTTGCAACAAAAGGAAGCTGTGATGTTTGGGGTTGCTATTTATAAATATATTTTCTTTAGGGATAGTTTGTTATTTATGTTTCACCATTTCAGATTATCTATTAAGATACACACCCATTGTTTGCATGCGTGAAACAATTAATAACTGCCAAGCTCCCCATAACGGAAGAATACTACATATACATTATATATAGATAATAATGGCCGATATGGAGTTGGGAAATCAATCAAAATATTATGTTCTGATCTCATCAATTTTAACCATCCTTTTGTTGAAATGAAGCTTCTGCAAACATAATATTCAATATTTGATCAATATTTACTTAAATAAAGACGAATTTATGTATACTTTAAACAAACAAAATAATTTTGTTCTGAGGAACTTAAAAAGCAAAATCAGTGAGTGTATATTGATGTCAATATAAAGATTTTGACTCAATTAATATTTTTGGCCAACAAAATATTTAATTTCCGTCCAATCTTTCACATTCATTTTTAATGTTTTATAATGGTCACTGAAATTTTACAGAATTGCTTGCGATTTTTTTCTGGAAATAGTCCATACACCTGACATGGGGTCTATTTGGATCCCACTACTGAAATTCTAACAAAAATCATATTTTTTCTAAGAAAATAGTAATATTATTCTAATTTAGCTTGAAGTTTTTGGCAGTTCCAGAAGACATTTACGCATACGTTATTTGTGTGGCGAAGACAACAATATCTAACACAACAATCGCAGGTGGTTCTGCTTTTCTTTTTTCTGTTCTTGGGCAAAAATCTGCAAATGTTTTGACGACCTAATATATTATGACTTTTCTAGTTGAATTTCAACTTTACTGTTTTGAAAAATGTTTGCTAATCATTCATACATTTGTTAGAAAAATTATAATTGAATAATATATCATATACACTGAACCAAATCGCGTAGGTGATATTGACGAAAATATTTTGTTAATTTTTGAAGAATCAATTTTATTCAAATCAACAATTATTTTTCATAGTATTTTTCTTCATATTGAAGACTGAATATTCAAAATAAATTAAGTTTCATCAAATGCTGCACGATTTAGTATTTTATTCAAACGAACGAAAATTTGTCATGTTTACAATTTAAAATCGTTGGCTGAGCCTTATCTCGTAAGTGATATTGACGAAAACTTTTTGCAAATTTTTTCTAGACTAAATTATTCAAATTAACAATTTTTCATAGTATTTTTCTTCATATTAAAGACTAAACATTCAAAATGAATTAGTTTTCGATTCAAAATAGCTTTTAACGGCCTTTAGTCCTACAAAAATTTGGCGTTTCGTCCCGGCGATCTCACTTGGACTCATCAGTTGACTAGTGAGGGCCTTTGTCAATACGCAATTTTTTGTTAAGTTCAGTTCATCATACATAGATTTCGTGACGAATATCTAGTGTGAACTATATCCAACAAGACTAGAATTCCTAATCATTAAATTGTGAGTTTTTGTTTTTGTTTTTTGCCCGAGGCCTTAGCAATGTTTATATAAGAAGGTTTTTTTTAATAATACAAATTCTATATACTATCTACTGAAATACATCAGCCAAGTAGAAGACTTACCACTATTTTATTTGGACTTGTTGAATTAGTTTTCTTCAAATGATGTACGGTTTAGTATTTAATTCAAACGAATGAAATTTTGTCATATTAACGTAAACAATTTGTTAATTTTTGATGAATCAATTATTCGAAAAGACAAATTTTTATTAAAAATTTCATCACTTAATAATCTTCCATCACACAATCTTTAGATTGAAAATATTTTTGATATAATTTTTTAACAAACATCATATATTTTTCGTATATTTGTTTCAAATTTGCTATTTATTTTTTAATTACTATTAAGTGTTTTCTTCACATTGACAAAATTTATCAACTTGAAAAAGTTTCTTCAAACTGTTATTGTCCAAAGGATAGCAGATGTACAGTCTAACGGATTTCTCATTGTGTTTTCTTCAAATTGAAAAAATTTCTTTAAATACTGCTAAGTATTTTCTTCAAATTGACAAATTTTTTTTCAATTCGAAGAATTTTCATAATCATTTGTCTGTTTCGATTTATTTTCTTCAAATTGAATAATTTTCATCGAATGGAAAATTTTTTTTTTAGTTGAAGAAATCAATCCATTTGTAGAATTTTCTTCATTTTAATTTAATTTTAACTGTTCTCGAAGTGATAGCTTGTTCATTCTTTTAAGTGAAGTTGTGCTGTAAAGTGGCTCGTCGTGCCAATTTAAGTTGAAAGTGAACAAACAACATACGGAAAGGAATTTACAAAGCAATTATTAAGCTGTGATGTTTTGGATTTTCCAGAAATATAATAAACACGATGTAAGTAAGTAAGAAATAGTTTTAAAAATATTTATTCCATTGAATTATTTTTTATAGATAATTAATAATAAAAAGCTCTAATAAAAATTTATTTAGTGTAAGAAAATAATTCAATCTAATTTAATTTAGTGAAACTTCCTAATTTAAGCATCACATATAGAACTCGACATTTAAATTATGCTGAGGTCACAAAAGATGAATCGACAGCAGAGATATTGTCAAAATGGAAGTAATTTTTTATAACTTGTCAAAATCTCTTTAACTAATAGTATATTTTATTTCTTTCAGATTGACACGGATTTTAATCATCTATTTCCAAAAGCTGAAAGCCTTATTTTAAAATACATACATAATGATTTTTCAACAAAACTCATTCCAATTTTTTAAGAGGAAATAAAGGATCCAACAAATAGAACTAGCCTAAGAGAATTGAATAAGAAAACAGATATTACTGAAAGTAAGTTTCAAAACAAAAAATTTTCAAAAAACTAAATTTTTAATTGAGTACGTTTACAAAACAGCTTATAAATATGTAAATTCGAAAAGATACATTTGGAATTTTTAATTTTTTATTTTTTTCAGATAGTCGTTGTTGTGGAATTTTTTATTTGATTCATAGTCTATTAGTGCCAACTTCGAAATTAGTCACTATAGCAGCATAAGGTATTCACAAGACCCACACCCGCTTTTCGATAAGGGATTCACAAGCTAGCTTCTTATTAGTAGTGTAGCGGCATGTGAGGAGGAGATCCTCCGAATGAGAACAAAAACATACAGCCATTAGTAATTCTATCTGGAACAGTGTTGGAGCCAAAGGACATAGTGGTATATAATTATGACGGATTTAAACATAAGCAAAATTCGATAATTTCGGCAATAGATCTATGCTTTAAAATCTTCAATTTGTTCAATTTGGAATATCCCATGTCATCTAGTTTGGTTTGGTCTTTTATCCAATTTTTTATAAAATTGAGACGTCGTGTGACAAAAAGAATCCTAAAGTTTATGCTCTGATAAATAAATTAAACAAACTATAAACTCGTTTCCAATAAACAAAATTTATTTGACATTAAAAAATTTGTATTTGTTTTATTTTCAGGAATTATTATTTTAAAGGAGTCGAGCGTTCAGATTATCGGATTTACCGGACAGATTTCGGCTGACAGACACAAATATGAAAATGTGAACGAGAGAAAGGCATGTCGATATCAAATTATTTTGATATTTTGTACCCTGACAGCTTATCGGACAGATATATCTATTAATGTATACGATCTGAGGAAAATTTCATTCCGCAACACAGGTCTATTCGGTAAATTGTATAAACTGAACGCCCCTATATTGAAAATATTTTGGGGCTTTTCAGGAATATTTACAGACATATTTTTCTTCGTTATTTATGGTTTGAGTTAACGCTTCGACTTATTCAAATTGACAAATTTTTCTCCAATTTGGCGCATCGAGTTCTTCAAATTATTATTGTAAGAAATCTTTCGAATTACTTTAAACAAATTGGAGAAAAATTTGTCAATTCGAATAAATCGAAGCGATACAATGAAGAAAAATATGCGTTCAACTGAAGAAGAAAGAAAAGTTTATTTGAAGAAAAATCCATTAAATCGAAGAATACCTATTTAATCAATTTCACGAAAAGTATGTGGGTTAAGCTGAAGAAACATTCATCATTTGAATAACACGATGCATGATACTGATGAAATATGTGTGTCAAAATGAAATATTATTTTTGTTGATTTGAAGAAAACGGTGCATCAATTCGAAGAATATTTACTAAATTTCAATAAAATAAAACGTTAAGATGAAGATTTTTTATCATTTTGATAAAACTATTACGTGAAAATGGTGAAAAGTTTGAACACGATTTGTCAAATCGAAGAATACCTTTTCAATTTAAAGAAATAAATAAGTTGAAATGAAGAAATTTGTATTACATTGATGAATATTTCTTCGAAATGAAGATAACCTTAAGTTAAGTTGAATAATGAATATTAACTAAATTTCAAGATAGAATGATGAAATTTATTCAATTTCACAAAGTTTTGTGGATTTAACACCACAACGAAAAATTTCATGCATTTCTTCAAAATGACAATATTTCTTGAATATATGATAAAATATTCTTCAAAACAGCGGATAGGTTTCATTGACCATATATTGATCACCCTTTCTTCAATTCTACCTACTTTTTCTTCAATATGACTACCAAATTTGGTTCAGTGTATGTATACCAAACAAATTTCATAGAAAACATTGTGGGGTCCAAATGGACCCCATATCCATTTGTACCAATTTTTTCCTTGTTGTAAAGGACGTTTAAATTTATTTTTTAGGTAATATTTTTTTAATATTCGATATATTTATTAATTTTAAGTTTAAAGCGAAAAACGATATAGAATTTAATTGATCGATTTAGAAAAAAAAAAATAAAAACTTAAAACCTTCATTATTCTTTAAAAAAATATTTTTGTTGGTTAGTAAATTCAAATGTTCCAGGTTTCTGAAAAAAAATTGATAAAAATATCGAATATTAAAAAACAATGTATGGTAGGGCGGGGCTAGTTGGGCCACGGGACAAGTTGGCCCACGCAAATTACTCACAAACTGAAAGTACTACAAGAAAATGATCATTTACGAACAAAGCATGCTCTCTTACCAGGACTTGCCATAACGGTTCCAGTTGCATTGTGCCTCAGATGGTAAACCACACACAGATTTGTCTTTTTCGAGGGTAAAAGCAAAAAATTTTTTATTTTCTTAGTGAAAAATCCATGATTGACTGTGGTTAAGTTTTTTTTATAAGTGAATATATTGTATTTTCCTTTTTTTTGAGTTAAATTGAACAGTTTTGAGTATTTTTACATTCTTGACTACTTGCCCCGCTATAGGGGCAAAAGAATTATTTAGAAGCCAGAAGTCCATTCTTTCTTTTGATACCAGCTCCATAGTTGTACTATGAGTAGTTTGATAATTATGAGAACTATTGTGAAAAAATTATGAGGAACTCTATATAGAACTCTCTGTTTGCTACCGGGAACTCTCATTTTTTATTCAATTTTAAACAATTCTTTTGCTAACTTCACAGGACTGTAGGATTCTTGTAAACTTTCTTTGTATACGCAAATTACAATTTTATTCGAACTTGAACTACGAACCAATGAGTTGAGAAGTGTTATGAAGGTCTCAGCCTTGCGAAAGAATTATCCAGTTCTAAAAATAAAATCAATGGTTCTAGCCGCTTTTTTAGTTATATATTTATAGTGCACATCAATGAAAAGCTTACAGAATCAAATATGACTCCAAGATCTTTTTGCTCATTTACTCTTTAATTCAGTATCTCTTATACACGATAACTAAAAATTGTGGATAGTCTCTGACGAGAAAAAGAGATAATACAACATTTGTTTACATTTAAAAAAAGTTTATTTGTGGTACACCATGCTTGCAGAATATCTAGATCCTTTTGAAGTAAAATGCACTTTTTTACACAAGTAATCTCGATGTATTTTTAAATCATCTGCGTACATTGGTGATGAAGGTTGTAGTTTTTACGTGATATCATTAATATCAATAATATATATCTTCATCTGGAGGTTTTCCATTTTTCACTTTGAGAATAACAGATTTCATTGGTAATTAAAAGTTCCGAAAATTAAAATTTTAGATTCTCAGATTTGCCATAGAGAAGACTTTCGAAGTGTACTGAAAGATCTTAGCAATTCCTCGTACGCATACGCGATTTAAATCCACTCAAATTAATGGCATCCACAGGGTAACTGTTTATGTGAAAAAAATTTATTAAAATAAAACAAATTGTATTTTTCCTTAATTGAGATTTTATTTTTCTGAATAAATGTATATAAAATATTATTAATCAAAACTCAAGAGAAAAAAATGTTACAGAAGAACTATCCACCATTTTGTCGAGATGAAGAGAATTTCTTCTAAGTTTATTTCTATTGCATTTGTGATTCGTGAGTTAAATATTAAATATAGTGAGCTGTTTATTGTCCGCACTTGAGCGTTCTTTTTTGTATCTTGTAGGTAAAGATTAAGAGAAAGCTTAAATACACATTATAATTTATAAAGCGTTTCTTTTGTTTTTAAATTCCCACACATCCTTAGTCTGCTAAATAAAAATCCACTTTGAACGATTAAAACATCCCTAAATATATTTTTCTATAGAAATTCTAAGTACCTATTATATCTTCACAAACAGGACAGTTTCATCATCAGTCATCACTATATTATAACAACCTAACGTATGTAGGTATAAGGAAGTAGGTAATTGAAGTAAAAAATATGTAAGCAGAAATTTTCCACTTTCCTTCTTTCCTAGACCTTTTGTAACACTTTCTCTTAATCTTTACTCTTGTTATACCATTACTGACACTGTCAGCCGTGATTAAAAATAAAACAAAAAAAATGAATTTTAATTATGCCCAAGATTTGTAAGTGAAACCCAGGGTAAAAACAATCCACTCACATACGGCCAACCTGTAGGTACATAGCTAAGGTGTTGTTGGTTGGATTTTACTGTATAAAATATAATTTTACATGTTTATGGGAAGGAAAGGACATACAAAGTCAAAGGAATGTATGTCGTGAGCTCCTTCACATAAAGAACCGAACGGGTTTCTTAATTAAGGCGCTACATGTTCATCTCTTGGTATAGAAACTTTATGTCCTTTGCACATTGTTTGTTCTGTTCTCCTCAGAACGAGGTGAACACAACAATTTCGCTTTCAACACAAAATGAAAAACAAAAGGATATGAAAATAAAAGGGGGTCGAACAGAAAACCAAAATAAGAAAAAAAAAAACATGGAACACACAGAACGCAAAAAAAAAAAAAAAAACAACAACAATGTGCTTGTGCATGCAAGAATCCTCGAGCTTCATCAACGACGAGTACAGGTAAATAGGTATGACTTTACAACCTAGCAACCTACATTCTTCATTCTGGCCACGTTTTTAGCCAAAAGTATAAATATCACGCTACGGGGCTACAACTACGGCTGTGATGGCTAAGGATTCCCGAGTCCCAGGCTATACAATGGCATTCCCCGGGTAAAGTAGAGGATAGTCCTTGAGTAATTTAAATTCTCTTTGTTGTCCGGGCGAGGATTTGCTCCAGTCTGCGTCTCTCTTTGACACTCAAAACCTTTTCCAGTTGCTCCAGCGTCAGGTTTATCTCCCTCTTCGAGTGTAGTGGCAGCCAAAGGGTTGTGATGGCGAAACTCCTATAAGTTAATTGAAGGTGGTGGTAGAAGTGGTTATTCTAATGCAATGAGAATGTTAATGAATAGCAGCAGCTATATATCTACCCAACTAGACGATGACGACGACGATGGCGAAGGCATGGCACGATATAACGACGCACGGTGGCAGAGGAAGGCTCTATCACTGGCACCAAGTTCACCAAAGTCGTGTCAAAAGTCCTTATATAGTATATATAGACAGTGAGAGTCCTTACCTGTGCAATCGCATAGCGTCGATGGCCCTTGGCTGCATGGCTTCCAGTTTTTCGATTTCATTATTGAATTGTTGGTTATAAATGCGAAAGGCGTTCTTGTATCTGTGGTAGCAGACGCTTTGACTATATTCGACAAAAGAAAACCAACAAGAACAATAATAGAAACAACAACAACAAATTAATGGAATTGTTTGTGCTATACAGTACAGTGGGGTGAATGTCAAAATCGGATACGGAAACGGATATCGGAAACAAGAAGCACTCAATCGGTGTAGCTGTTGGCGGTGGTACTGGTCTCGATCTCTATATATATTATACTTACTAAGATTGTTCTTTGTTGCGGGATTTAAGTTGTTGGGCTGCAGCACCGACTTTACGTGCAATCAGGACTCGATACCATTGCTTTTGTAAAGCATTCATTTGCCGTTTAAATGGGTTAATTTCAGCCATTGTATAAGATTGGTTTTAATGCTTATTATCAAACAATAGAAAGATAGGCTCTGAATTGAAGGTTTGCTCCCACAGACGATTGAATTGAACTGAATCCCTTATAGATAGAAAGAAATACCTTTTTTGAATGAGAATATAACCTGAAGTAGATAATATAGAGGATATCGAACAAACAAATTGCCATAGAAACAACTTTTATTTTTTCCATATAAAGAGAAGGAGTTTAGAAACCATGTTAGAAACTTCCCTGTATACCAATGTATTATTTGCCTGGTGAATTCTTTCATTTTCAAATTGAAAATGATCTTGAGTTTTACTGCCGGAGAAGGAAAAGAGTGAAACTTAAGCTGTTTTTTTTTTGCACAACGATTTTGCGGTATTGATGCCATAAAGTTTTGTAAAAATTTGTCCTGGCACAAAGATGTGTGTGTTTAATGTGGGATGTTCCAGAAAAACATCAGAATAAAGGAAGGAAAAGTTCAGTTATTTTATATGTATGGTCATCCATAGGTATCTTTTTAGAATTGACAATATTTTTTTTTATTTAGATAGGTTAAATGATATAGAGATACACAAACATTGTTTGATTTTTGTCTATTAACAAACAGAGCAGAGAAACAGGAAAGGAAAGTCCTTATCAGAAACTTGCCGCAACAAGTAATAATTAATAAGAACCTATGCAACTATCTTCTCTAAGTAAGTCAAATATTCGCCATCTTAAGGAGATGCTTCCATCAAATAATTGTATAGGACTCAACGTTCGTCAGGGCCTTTATTGGAAGGGAATTACATTTATTACTTTTTTTGAGACTTGTTAGGACTCGCGACTCAAAAGACAAATTCGGTTGATGAGACTATTAAGCAATACCGTTTGCTACTGGCCTAGTTGACGTTTACCTGAGATGTCAAAAATTCGGCGAATTGAAATTTCAATCTATTACAGATAAGCTTTTTGAGGCATTGCAGAATCATGTTGAAATGTCTAGTGGATTGTGTTGATTGTAGAACTAGTTGCATATATACTTGGGGTATATGAAGACCCATTTTTGGTATACACTTCTTGATCCATTTTAATGTCGGACTTGTCAATAAAAATCAGCGGAGAGCGTCTTTTTGTAGTTACAGCAACCCAAACCTTCACAGAAGTAGGTGCTTATTTATGAAGAGCAATTCTTTTTTATAAGTTATCGTTAGTCTATTGCGTATTAATAAAAATAAAAAAAAACGCTTATTCCACCTTTATTCCACGAGTTTACTAAATCATGAAATAAGAGTTAAAATTTTCCATTAATAAAAACAAAATGCTTCTGGTATGTATAGTGACGTTTACAAAAAATCCGTTAAGAAAATCTACTACAATAAGTAAGATGTCTGTTTGGTAACTCAAAATTTTCACCAGGTTTCGCAAACTTGAGTTTTTTACGTATATGAGTTTTTTACGGGATCTTAGCACCTTATAGGTATATGGGATATTCGCAAAAAAAGTATGCCATTTAAAAGATCACTAATTGGTAATAAAAGGTCAGCTATTTTCAGAAATTGGTCAAACTTGTAATCCAAGCTTGAACTTTTTAAAGGTCATTAGTGATTTTTGGCACAACATTTATGGGATGTTCGCAAAAAAAGTATACCATTTGAAAGGCCACCGGGTCGTGATAAAAGGTCAGCTAGTTCCAGTTATTGGTCAGACATAGGTTTTTTTTTATGAATAAAAAAAAAAAAATTAAGCTCACAGTATAAGACTTTTAGCACCTCATTAGTGGAATTTATAAAAAACAAATACGCAATTTAAAAGGTCATAAAAGGTCAGGTAATTTCAGTAATTGGTCAGGCATATATTTTTTTCAAGGTCATAGCGATTTTTAGCACCTCATTTGTGGGATATTCGAAAAAAGAATATACCATCTGAAAGGTTACTTAAATGTTAAAGTTCAAGCTTTGGATTACAAGTTTTCTAAGCCTTACCAATTTCTGAAAAAAGCTGACCTTTTATGACCAATTAGTGACCTTTTAAATGAAATAATTTTTTTGCGAATATCCCATATATGAGGTGCTAAGATCCCGGAGCCTAAATTTTGACAGCATAATAATTGTAAAAAAAAATATAAAGCTCATGTTACCAAATGTATCTTAGAATTCTCTTTTTAATGAGTGGGTTCAATAAAAATCGCCTTACATCTGAATTTTCAAATTTCTAAATTTATGTCGTTGAACGCAAAAAAAATCTGAAATTTCAGTCTAAATTCATTGTGTCAAATTCCTGCATTTACTTTAGGTAGCGAAACAAAATAGAACTTTAATTACATTCGTAATTTAAACACTAATCGTGAGTAGTTGTGAAGATGAAAATATATGTAACTAAATCAGCAACAGGTTTTATTACTTTCATTAATAGTCCTTTTAATTGATATGTATAACTTACAAAAACATAGAAGAACTTTCCAAACATCAATATAAAAAATTGTTGATTTAAAAATTCACTAAACAATAAACAAAAAGTTCATTCATTTAAATAACTATTGAATTTTCATGACAAAAACTAAAAAAAATCAACCACCAACAAGAAATGGGTAGAAACTTTCAGCTCTGTGAAATCAAGAAACAGACCCCATAATTCTGTCAAAATTATGTATTATCATTTTTCAATTCTTTGTGGATAACTGTTGCTTTTGTTTGCTGTTTTTTGTTTCTATTTAAACAATGAAAAATTTAAATAAAAAGAAATAGGAGTGAGAAATGGAGTAACAACGACAAAAAATTGTTGATCAATGTAGACTGACTGACTATAGAGCCTTGTATATCCACACAATCGTGATGGACCTTATTTATTTTGCTACGATCGTTTCTTCATATTTTTCTTGGAAAAACTGTATTTCTTCCTGAAATCCTCTTAGGGCCAGTTGTACAATAGTGGTTTAGCCTCGGTTCAAGATTTTAACTCACCGATTTCGGCGGATTAACAAAGGTTCAACGCTGATTCAAGTATGTAATTGGTTATTATCACACACTTGAACAGTAAACCCCTGTTGAAACTCAATTAATAAAAATTGCTGAACCACGGTTTAAATATTTGTACAACTGGCCCTTAATTAAGCACTTGCATTGAATTATATCTGATTTTATTTTTTTTTATTTTTCTTGTCGTTGGTGGCTGATTGATTAATAAAAGCAAATGGTTTAAGAACTCGAACAAATTTAGTAGATATTATTAAATAAAAGATATTATTCTAAATAACTTAAAAACACTTATTTTATTTATTTATTTACTTAAATGCATTTCGGAAGCTATGCTTTTAAGTAAATAAATAAATAAAATAAGTGTTTTTAAGTTATTTAAAATAATATCTTTTATTTATTTCATGAAAAAACACGTTAAAAATCTCCAATATCAAATCAATTTAGATATTATTATTTTTATTCAAAAATTTGCAATTTTCTTATTACTAATTATTTCTTATCACTTATATATTTAATTTCAGAATAACACATCTGGTTGTTATTCCTTCTCTAAACCACCTTCTTAGTTTCCACCATCTGAAAGCTCTCTTCGATACGCACACATAGTAAATCACAATCCATTAATTATTTAAAAAAGTAAGATTAGCACCACTTTGAAGTTAATGGACTTTGACACCGCTTGACCGATTTACTATATAATAGTTGACATACCTAATTAAATGATTTCATGCAGACGGTTATGAATTCACCGATCTGATAGTGGCGCTGTATTCAAATTATTGACAAATTCTGTAATGTAATATTGTATATGATAAAATGAATAATATTTATGTGTGATTGTCAAAAAATTAAAGTAATTAACGGAACCTAGAGGAAACATTTCTTCCCATCTGACGGTGGTCATGTTATAACTTTATGTATTAAAAAAAATTTAAATTATCCCTACGCTTTTCTCCCCCAGATACCGCACGCGCTCGGGTCCATTTACACAGAGTAAGACGGCAATGTACGATCGGAGCTTGTTTAAATTATTAGATGTTAATAAAATAAAATCAGTTATTTTGTTATGTTGATAATAAAATAACCAAATAACTAATTTTTTTATCACCGGAAGTGAAGAGATATAGGGTCGTTGCTTATAAAGGGTTTTCCAATAAGAGGTTTTCATTTTAAATAGCCTGCTATTTGGGCAGCTGTCACTTTTGAAGCTGTAATCTTTTGACATTTGACAAGTTAAAACTACGCCATTACTAAAAATGGAACGATACACGCTTCAACAAAGCATTTAAATTTTTAAAATTCACTACAAAAATGGTGAACTTGCCACACAAGCAACGAAACAATCGCAATTTTGCAAGAAAAATTTCTTGACCGTGTTATTTCTCGAAGAGGTGATCACAATTAGCCACCAAGATCTTGTGATTTAATACCTTAAAACTTTTTTCTTTGGGGCCGCGTGAAAGACAAGGTCTATTCCAATGTTCCACAATCGATTCAAGACCTTAAAGATGGAATTCGTGAAGTTATCGAAGACATACAGCCGCAAATGTGCAAATTGGTTATGGAAAATTTCAGGCAGAAATTTGGCTGATATCGTTTTCTATTGTAAATAATACTAAAATACTTAAAAAATACTCTTTTTTTTAATATCAAAATGAAACCTCTTATTGAAAAACACGTTACAAGCTTAAAATAAAGTCAAACCACATTTTTATTTTCAGATCTTACTTATGGCCAGCCTAAAACTATGCTGTAAATATTTGCTAGCCATATTTTCTCTAAAAACACCGATAAAACAGTGGTATACTCAGGCGTATACGCACTTTTTTTATTTTATTGGACTTTTAACATAGGTACATATTTTCCCCCATTTTATTGTCCCCGCTATGTTATTATTTATGTCAATTCAATATTATTATTAAAGAACCTCACAATCAGTTGCTTTTTCATACCGTTATTTAAATCATCCATAATCATATCACATATCCCTATGTGGTTTTTTTGTAAAGTTTCTACGGCCACCTCTTTTGAGCCAAAAATGACTTATGACCAGTATGAAATTAGGCAAATAAAGTATAAAATAAGTCGAGTCAGAGTGATTTAAAGCAGTGAAGGCCTCGATACATCTTTCTTCAAATATTTTCTTGACGGGAAAGTGAATTGTCAGCTAGTTCACTAAAATTTGTGTACAATAAAATCGACCTTAATGTCGATTTCAGCTGTGTGAGAATTTAAACTTAAAAACAAAAAAAGGAAATTTAATTAATTATGTGTTATGGTAAATCAATATTTAGGTACAGATAAATTAATATTACTCTTCTAGCTTCCAAAATATACATATATCCGGTTCATCAATCCTAAATTATTCCATTTAACATCTGTGATAATATTATTTTTTTTTTTCTAAAAGTCTATTTTAAAATGAAAAAAAAAAAACATTTAGGCATCCCTAAAGCCTCTCGACCATCAACTAAAAATATTTTATTCCATCAGACAATTTAAGTTGATATAATGCAAGCGATTCATTTTACTACCCCGTGAAATCCAAAAGCCATATACACCACACGCTATTCAAAAACCGTAAATCACTCAGCTGTAACATATTCCCTTCAACAACAAAAAACAAAAAATAAAAAAGAGAACAAGAATTCAAATTCTATTCCATTTAGAGTACACAATTTGACATTGACTTGTGTGTGTGTGATTGTGACTTTCTCCATTCTAAAACTATAACTCCCAATAACGACATGACGACACAATCGGAAAGGTTTATCGTTTTCCTCCCAAAATTTGTATAAAAGCCATATTTACCGCGCGGTATATACATATATATGTATTTACCCTCTAGCTTTGACAAATGGAACAATTTCAGCAAAAGCTCGATGACAGAAACGATTCAAAATGAGAAATAACAGCCGATTTTGTGACACGAAAAAGGACTTTACGTTGACAAAAATTCGCGATGTGCCTCGGATGATGATTATGATGATTATGATGATGACGATGATGATGATGATGACGATTATACAATGACGATGCTTCCGCTAAGCTAGATAATGCCGCACTGCCAAGTTGTGTCACATTTCTATCGATAACCAAATTCTTGATTTTACATTGTTCCCATACCACACCTTTTTTGTGTTTTTAAAAAGGTTTGTGCTACCAGCAGCACCAGCACGGCGTTTGTTAGATCACTGAGTATAGTTGCAAAATCCGTAAATCTCGAAATGGCTTAGAATAAATATAAAAACCTAACCTTACGAGGAAATTCTAGCCAACGGCAACGGGATATATATGTATGTACGAATGAATGTATATAGCGGCATAGCCCCCACACGTGTAATTTAATGAACCAAACGGGATGTTAAGCTAAAAGATACTTTGTTTCCATGGAATTTATCCTTCCGAAGTTGAGTAGAGTCATATAACTTCCCCACACCTTCGCATCGCATCGCATCGTCGTCGCGTCGTCAGCTCGAATGTTTGGCCCTGTCCATAAATTTCAATATCTTGCCAAATCTACGTCGACATACGACTAAGTGAGTACAGGATTGTAAAATCTACCTCCTCTTTCGCCGGAAGTGCAATTGGTAAGCCGGGCCCCAGTAAGTATACTATATACATATAAAGAGTATAGGTTGAGTGCTTTTCCGTTTACACGGTAGTGGCGCGGTGGTGGGGTGGATGGCGTTGCAATATGTCACTGGGGAAAAATTGTTCACTTGAAAGTTTTCATCTCTTTATGCTTTGGAACGAAATTATTACGCTGGGAGTATAAAACGTCGCGGTCGGAAAATCCTCTTCGTTGGAGTTCAAGTAATTCCGTCGGGACTGTGCCATTTTTGCTGCTGCTGCTGCACAAGCAAAGAGCTGTTTGTGTTTCCTCCCACCGACCGGCCTTGCTTCATTCCACTATTGCATAAGCAACAATTCTGAGAATCTCCCAAAAAGATATAGCAAAGGGAGAACATTTAACAAAAAAAAAAAAAAGACCAAAAAAAAGGAAAACATATTAAAAATATAGGAAAACGGTCTTTCTTCGGCATCTTTTTTCTTTTTTTTTTCTTTGATACCAAGACCCATTCACTATGTTGCTGGCCAAAACGATTTTTTCTTCATCACTTTTTTTTTGGGACAAATTTAATGGTGATGAGTTCTGCGTCATTTCAGGCAGAAGGATGTGAAGTTATTGGTGCCGCGCTCTCGTCAGTAAGTTGACGTTTGGCATTTAATTTTTCGAAGGGACTATGAAACTTCAAAAAAAGTTTACTATTATACTTAGGTACATAGATATCTTTCTCATTCCATTTTTATATCCGTAGAGTTAGATGAAAAAAAAAAGAATAAAAAAAAACAAAAAAAAACAAAAAAACAGGAAAGGAAGTCTCAGAAGTGGAAAACTTTTCAATTACAGATGCAGCTCCATTTGAAGTTATGTGACTTGGTATTGGTATATGTATATACTTAGAAGAATCAGCCAAAGATGAAAAAGGCAATTGGAAGTTTTGGCCTGATGATGGTTGGGTAAAAAGCTAAATTGTTGTTGTAATGCTGCAGGACTTCTGCTAATTAAATAATGTTGTTTATTTTTTGGTGAGTAATTAGGATCAAGTAAATGGTGAAACTTATTTTCATGTGCTATTTATATAAATGTAGAAACAGACTCACAAACTTTGGGTATATGGTCTTTGGTGTAATGAAATGGATTTCTTTATGTGCGATTCCTTGGCATATTGAACAAAAGGGCGAGTTCCATCGGTTGTATTGCGAAAGAGTGTGGAGTCGTTTTAATTATATTTTTTGCCCTTAAGTGATTTTATATTCAAGAGAAAAAGTTAAAAATAAAAACAAAAACTGCATCAAAGGGAAAGTACCTACCTTTTGTAGAAAAAAAACAGCTATTTTAAGAAGACTAATGGACATTTTGAGCGTATAGTGCTCAGCACAGTGGAACGTAAAGAATTTTCCTAAAAAAAAAGAATCCCATGGGAGGAAACTTATAGTTTTCACCTTTTGTTTTTATGTGGTGTTTTCCTCATTCTTTTTCTTTTACTTAATTCTATTTTTACTTGCGATGTACATATCGTCGGCTAAATACGCAAAGCTGCTAAGTCCACTTTTGGTCGAAACAGAGATTTTGATGCCATTTTCTTCAGAAACACGTTCTGTACAAATTGATTTCATCACTTTTAGTAGTAGGATTAGTTGTTGCAGAATCCTAAAGAGAAAATCAGTTTTTAGATGGAGCCTTATGTAAATAATTTTTGTTTTTTCGTTCTCCTGTAAAATTTTTAGCAGTTTTACGTATTTAGCCGGCGATATGTATGTAGGTATACTATATGAATTCAAAATGTTATTAAAATCGGTTAACTTGATATTAAGATAGTCGAATCGTACAAATATTAGCTCGCACAACTTTTTTTTATCAAAATCTTTAGAGTCGTTTTCAAAAGTTTATGAAAATCAGTTCAACCGCTTTCAAGCAAATCGAAAATCTTTAAAGGTGCCATTAAAAACTATTTTTCTGATTTATGTATTTTACAAAAAGGGAGCTTTTATGTATATTAAAGATTATTGAATTTGCTTAAACAAAAGTTTGTGGTCACGTTTTTGAGAACAAAATAAGATTTTCATTAATTGCTAAAATTCTAGGTATCGTTATTTTTTATCCTAGAAAAAAATAAAAAAAAAAAAAACATGTCAGGGAAATGCCCAAATACTCTCTGTGATTTTGTTTTTGAGGACTCCCGTTTTTTTTTTTCATTTAATACTCCATAGCTACTCTTTTTTGGTTTACATATTCGTTTTCATAATTCCTATAGTCAAGGGAAGTTTAAAATCTCCTTTCTCAGAGAAGTAAAGAAAGATAATAAGACTAACTTTGTTCTGCCCCTAGTTTCAATCAAACAGTTTCAGACGGCCAGGTTTAGTTATTTCTGGTCCGAAAAGTAAAAAATTGTGCTGTTTCTAGCGCTAATGAGAGTGTTTAACATCTCGTCTTCTTACCAGTTTAGGTCCTATTTCTGGTCACGGTGCACATATTAAAGGTAAAATGGTGGATCCAGTCCAGGGGTGGACTGGGATTCAAAGGTCCTCTCGGGAATTTAAGAAAAAGGGTCACAAAATACCAAAGTAGAAGGAGTGAAAAAGGATTAGCTCCGAAAACGACGATAAACGAATTTTATCTTTGTGTAATTGGAGACATAAATATTTTGACCCGAAATTTTGATTATGTATTTGAGTTAACAAAAATTTAACTTGAGTTTTGAAAATGGAGTTTACCGAGAATTTCTCTTAAATTATTTAACAGTCCTGCGGGCGAGGAGGCCTCCATACAAGCCTTGAGCCTAAAAAAATAATAAGTGTGAAGGCCCCATCAGCTAAACTATAGTTTTATTTGAAATAATCGTGTGGGACCTCAACAGCTTTATATCCTCATTGTGGGGGCCCCTATGCCTTAACAGAGCTGTGTGGGTTTTCTGAGATTCCTTTGGGACCACATAAGTTGTATATTTACTGTAATTCCCTAATAATTTTATGATCAATTTTTCTCTTAAGTATAGTTAAAGGGCTTTCAAAGACAGGGGGCAAAATCCCTGTGGCCTAGTCTGCCCATGGCTCCTTTAATTGTCTAATTTTAATACTTTGTTGTTCTTTTTAATGATGCGGTGAGCAGTTTCTGTGGGCACTCGAACAGCCATTTTTAATGTCTGATACTTTAAATTTTAAAATTTTCAATTGTTTGCTTTGTGAAAAATCTCCTAAGAAGCCAAATGGTTCGTTTAAATATAGATTATTTCTTGGGTTCTATTGATCGGACCATCAAGATTGAGGTCCAAAAAAGTACAGGGCACTATTTATTGTTTTCAATATATACTTTAAGTGGTCATACTCCTGACACAATAATTGGAAAAATGACAATTTTTAACCTTCCAGATCTACCACAAGCTGAGAAAAAAAAACTGCCAGACTTTTGAATTTTATATCATGATACTTGTACCTATTAACACAATTACTCACGTTT
Source organism: Epistrophe grossulariae (assembly GCA_929447395.1). Lineage (NCBI taxonomy): Eukaryota > Metazoa > Arthropoda > Insecta > Diptera > Syrphidae > Epistrophe > Epistrophe grossulariae. The sequence continues at coordinate 26,370,272 of OV839566.1, read as the reverse complement.
TGGTTATAGTTTCTGTCCCAGAATTTGTTGACACCTCTCTGAGAATATTAGAATTGTTTTCTTTAACGCTATGAGAAATTTAAAAAAGTCGATTATTAAAAGTATTTTGAAATGTTTAAATAAAGTTTCCGTTTTTTTTTAGCACTAAAACCAACCATATAAGCTGGGTCACATAATTGAAAAAACCCAAAAATCGACCTTTAAGGCGTGGCAACCCTATGCCTTGACCATATTTCGCCATGCAACCCTTGCGCAAAATGTAAGTTTAGACACTATCTAAAAAAACTGCATATCACTTACCCGGTAACTCGATGAGGGTAGGTCGTCCTATCCCTATGGCGGGATCTTAGATTATTATCATGTTGACCAAAAGTTACATTATATTTTTCTATTTTAAAGGATATCAATGCTGCTAAATATATTTGTGTCGGTATTCATGGAATTAAAACTTGCGTCTTAGAAGTGTACGACAGCATCTATCTGACGAGCCCAACTGTCGTGCATGGGCGAAAAACATTTTTGGTGGACAAAAAAAAAACAAATGTTGTTCATTGAATTTTACTCAATAAACTTGATTTCAGCAGGTACGTTCATTATTTTATTAACATTTTGTTTTCTTGGTTGTGATTCTTGTTATTTTTGGTTAAGATTTTTCAATGATCTATACAACAACTGTAATAATATAGTATATTTTTGAACTTTAAAAATAAATCCGAAAACTGTTCCCGACATATTTGGCAGTTTTCCTTCTTTTTGATAGATTTTCATCATCATTACTCAAAATTTGACATTTAGCCAGATTTAGTGCGGGAAATTTTGGGGACAAAGATACCATTAGATTTATATTCAAAGAGGAGAATCGAAAAACTTTAACAAACTACAATATTAATTATTTATTTTAACCATTCTGCCGCGTTTGTGCTTGTTTTTTTTTTCTTAGAATCTATTGCGCTTATTCGCAAAAAAGTATTATGGTATTATTTTTTGTAGATTAATTATTCATTAGCTATAATTTGTTTCTTGATATTTCCTCCAAAAAATAATTTACAAAAAGAAAACTGAATTTTACTTCTTTCAGGTACTTTAGTTACAAAATTTCAAATTCTTTTTGAGGGCATCTTAATCCATATATTTCCATTTAAATGATCACGTGATAAGGTTGGAAATTATGAACACACCCGATTTGAATTCAAATTGAATTTCAAAACCTTAAAAAAACTCCATAACACCTTGAGTTGTGGAAATTATAAAAAAGATTAGAACGCCGAATGATGCCCGCGTTCTATTTGACTTCAGATAATTACGAGTTCAGACCGCACCACCAGCCTAAGTTCTGTTTGACCAAGGCTTTAATCTGTTTGACCAAGGCTTTAAGGTTGATGTATTAAAATTAAGGTAAGATGTCAAGCTGGGTACATACATGGTATAGATTCAAAAGTCACTGAAGTGACAGCCTTAAATTCTATTAGTCTCTTCAAGGGTGATATTCTTAAGTAATAAATGCATATTTAATGTTCGCTTGAACGTACGTACAATGGTGCTTGTAAAATTTTAATGCACAAATAAGAGACAAAATCTAAGCTATAAAGATTTATTCATGTTTCTGTTATATCCAGCAAAAAGAAGTCATTTTCAATGTCCTTGTTATAGTTACTCCATGAATTAAATCTGTAATTTTTTTTTGTTAACTGAACCCGAGTTAACTGAAAAGGAGTTTTTCAGTGTAGGATTGAGCTTAACTTTCAGCTGTAAAATATTTATAAAAATCGAATTGCGATAAAATCGAGGTTTCACTATAGAAATCGAAATTGCACCACTAAAAAAATTGCCTTTTTTCATAGTGTGGTACCTAACTCGGTTTCCATAGATTTTTAAAAGAAATACCTATTAAGAGTTAGTTCACCAAATTTGTTGAGCTCGCTAAGCTATCTTATAGCTATCCAAAAACGGTCGTATATAGATAATTTTGAACTCCTGTTGCATCAACTGTCATCAGCTGTTTAGCTCTGGATAGGTAGGTATCCCAATTTTGAAATACAGAATTTTGGAAAGCAAATTTTGGTACACACAAAATTAGAACACTAACCCGATTGTAAACTTTGTTTGTATCATTGAAAACCAATTCAATTATTAATAATTTTTATTAACAAATTTTTTCTTCTTACAAATAGTTTAACAATTCATTTTATAGCGTGGCTTGCGCCACGTGGCTGAAAACCACAATTGCCAATTTGATTACAACAATTTTTTAATTTAAAATTGCAATTATCGAATTGAAAATTGCAATGAAATAACAAATAAGAAAAGAATGAAAGGAAGAATAAAAAGAAAATAAGGTCAATGACTAAGAAAATAAATAAATTAAAACAAATAATTGATATCCACAGGTGTTCGAACCGGAGAAAATTGACGGAAAGAAATGAATAAAAAAGAAATTAAAAATAAAAGATTGAAACTTGGAAATGATCCCATTGGTTTTTTTCTTAAAATATTAATTTGAAATTGAGAATTTTTTTCATCAATTTTCATTTTAGAAAAATCAATGTTTTTTTTATGTAGGAGGGGAGCCCAAAGCTAGCATTGCCTTGGGGACTCTACATGTCTTAATCCGGCTCTGACTGTAGCTATAATAGATCAAAATAATAACTGTCTTTTGCTATAGAGTTGTGACATTCCATGATGTATCTACACCATTCTTCCGAAAATTGAGAGAATGGGCCCTACCAATAACAAAATTTAGAGACGACTTAAATATTTAAGTAAAATGGACTCGAATATTTTAGTCGTCTTTAAATTTGGTTATTGATATGGCCCAAAGAGTAAGAAGTAATTCTAGGTATGTGTTTATATTTTTATGTCCGCTTGAATGTCTTGAAAAAAAAGTTTCAAATAAAATTAAGTTTCTCATTTGAAATATAGAAATCAAAAAAAATGTTGCTTAATTTTTGTAAAGTTATTATATTCTGGCAAAGCAACAAATGGGTTTATAAATTTTTTTTAATGACTCGTATGTCTAACGAATAAAGTCTCTTAAGGACAAGATTATTAATTGTCTTATGAAAGAACCTTTACCTTGCTGAACTAAAATACCTATTGTATCTATTTTAATCTCAAATACTATATATGTATACCTGATGCATGATTTAACCAAAGCCTCAAGTGCTAAAATCTTTTAAAATTAAAATGCATATATATATATATATGTACATAAAAGGTAATATTTACAAGGACCTTTAACTAAATCTGTACTACTTATGTATTTAAGTTACCTCAAAACTTAAAGTGATTAAGTTCAATAGGATTATGTCAAACTATTAAAAAGCTTAATTAAAAACTAATGAAAAGCCACCAACACAGTGTCAATATAATATAAAGCATCCCCTTTTACTTAACATCGAGCTTCTTCATCTCACTATATATCGAGTAGATATATATAAAGTAGATGGATCGTCATTAAAACAATAAGCTTCATTCTTCTTTGAAAATTAATATTCCAGCTTCTACACTTGCAGTCCCATAATATACCCTTTACCCAAGAAGCCATTATGGACGATAATACCAAATCAATAGCATCAATCTGACAAGCAACAAGAAAGGAGGACTATAAACGAGCGGGTATAAACTCTACTCTATATATATTACATCACCATGTGCGATCGTCCTATATACAATATCTCTCTCTTTCTCCTTACTATATATAGAATGAGCCATCTTACCATGTTCCACTACAGTTCATCGCTGTCTCATTGTTTGACAGGAAACTTTTAGTTTATGAAGTGCATAATATAAAATACTAAAGAGCTATATTATTTTCCTTAAAGGGTTTTCTGATTTTATCATACTTTCGATATTTCTGCCCTTCTTTTATGGCATAGAACAAAATAATGTTATACAGTGTTGAATGAAAATTAATTTTCAAATTTTCATACATCTTTTTGATGTTTTTGGAATTTTTGAAAATAAATATTACAAGTAATGAGCATTTAAAACGTTTTAAAATAATTTTTTTAAACAAACAATCGTTTATTTTGTACTTTTTACTCTTTTAACATTTGTTCGTTAAAGATATTAGGCGTATATTTTCTTATAAGCCCGGCGGGAATTGTATGAAAAAAACGACGTCAGTGCTAAACAATTTACATGTTAAATGCAACAACAACTATAATCCCCTGCGCCCTGCGGACTTGGCTAATCTCAGAAAATTCTCGGGGCTTAACTTAAGCGCGCAGAAAAACTGATTACAGGCGTGAATTACATCCTTTTTTATCGATAGTTTGTATGAAAAATCCATTTTGTTTCTGTGATGGAATCGCTAATTCCCGTTGTCGTTTTTTTCTTCAACCCATTCCCCCCGGGGCTTGTAAAAATCACGTCTCTTATTACATTATAGAACCATTTACATGCATCTTTGATATTTAGCTACATTTAGGCGTGTTTCTTTGCTTTTCTATATAGAATTGGACGAATAAAACGACATCGGAGCTTAGCGATTAACACGTTAAAGCAACAATAGCTTAAGTCCTATTGGCTTAGCAAAGGCCCCAGTTCCCACATTCATTACGGAAATTTTTAATTTCTTATTTTGAGAAACTTTAAAATCGGTGGTTATTTTGATGCAAATATAAAGCTTATTATTAATTCTTGAAAAAAAAAAAATAAATGTATTTTGGGCCAACCTGCCACACAAAATTATTTTTCAAATTTCAATGACCATTAGTTAAATTATTGAAATAATGAAAGTAAATTTATATGTGCAATGACAACCCTGAATTAAATAAATTTTTTTTGGCAAAAATTAGTAATTGAGTCATCAGCTTTACATATTAGCATCAAAATAATTACTCATTTTAATATAATTTTCAATAGTTAGTTTCAATAAAAGCTATTACTATGGTGACCATCCGTCCATTATAATAATGAACAGTTCTGTATTTGAAGCCGATGTTATAAAAACACATAAATGTTCTGTATTTCAGGAGTTGTTCTTTATTTATTCTGTATTTCGTACAAATTTTTAAAAGTAATACCATAAATATTAAAGCAAAATTCAATTACAAAAAAAAAAATAATAATAATAATAACGTGACTTAACCGATTTAAAAAAACGAATAAGACATCTAGTACAATTTTATTTTGTCAAATGCTCCTACAGAAAGAGTTTTTTCTATTCTAAATAATATTTGGACAAATGAAAAAACCCAAATCAATGTCGAACCTATTAAATCTATTTTGATACTTAATTCAATTACGAACTCAGTTGTTTAGAGTTTAAAGAAAAATAATTAAAAAAATCCAGAACTTAGTGAAGGAAATTAACTCTTCAGAAAAGTATCAAAATTCCTAAAGATGAACTGTTAATTTAGATTTTAAGTTTTTATGTTTCATTTTTGTAAGACTTTTTTATCTTAGAGTTATTTTGTTTTTAAGTTAAAGTTTGATGCAATTTGCAAACAAAGACTGAATTTGTATACCTTCTCTTTTTAAGTAAAGTTATTTTTCTATAGATATTTTTTTAATTACATAAATGGAATAATTTGAAATGAATTTTATTTATTTTTTCAATTGTTCATTATTTGCAATTATAAAATATGGTCACCGCAACTATAACTGACCCTTTAAGTCCAGATAAGTTTCTTGATTTAACTGTACTCCCGACAAAAACTGTTTTACCAGCACTTTCTATTGTTTTGATAAGCTTAACTGAGCATTTTGTAGGCACTTGATGGAACATCTTGAATAAAAATATAAATTAAATTAAAACCGTAGAGCAAAAAACAAGTGTTTTTTTAATTATTTTTTTATTATCTTCTATTATTTTGTTATCGAAAGTTAGTATATGGAAACATCAAATTATCTAAGTCATCGAATTAAATAATTTTTTTTATGAAAACAAAATGGGCGATCATTGTTGGAATTTAGTTTTGTTGCTTATTAATGATTTGGAATTAAGTTGTATGTTTTTATTTAATTTTTAATTATAATTTTCTAAATAAGTTTTCTTTTTATTTTAAATTGAAATGGATTTATAATTTTTGTTTTGCATGCTTTCCAAAAAGCTGAAAGCGATGTATTTGTTTGCTGTGATGACTTTGGTAAGTCTCGATGTTTTTTTTTTTTTCGTTCCATCTATATATGTAGAGTTTTAACATTAGGCAGTTAATCATTGCCTGAGTTTACTCCGATTTAGTTAATCCTATAAATAAAATCAACTCGAACTAACTCAGAAATCAGTTTTTCGGTGTAGGATTAATTTTAATTTGCAGTGGTCAAAAATTTACCGAAATCAAAAACCAAAATCAAAACATGTAGCTATAGAGGGCAATACTTTGCGGCACTGTAGAAAGGGGGCGATTCCTATAGTGTCGCCCTTTATACTTGAATTGTGTTTTGATACACAACTGTCAGAAAGAATTATTTAATTATTCCAGAGTTAATTCATCATATTCGATGAGTAAATAGAGAGAAGTTGAGGTATTAACTTTTGTTTAACTCCGAAACTGGGATGCAATGAAAAATTGGGTTTATTTTTTAATTCATTATGGTGTTTTCGCCTCCAGTTGTGTGGGTATATGAAAATATAAATAAATACAAATAAAAGATTTTAGATTTTTTAATTTTGTTATTTATTCATAAATAAAACTTTGTTTTTATTAATCACAACTAATTTTATTAATTTTTCGCTACGCGTTTCTGAATTATTATTCCATCATCGGGCTGTTGGCAACTTTATTTAAATTTCTTTTCTTCTTTTGTTGTGTCATCTTCCTTTTTTTATGGTGCCATCTTCCTTGGTTTTTGTAGTCTAATGCTCTTTTTCTTTTGAATTGTTTTGTTGTTTTAATTATTAAGGTTTTGTTAAGTGATGTTGTCTCATTAGATTTACATATATTATTAATTGCTGTGTCATATAATGCATTTGTTTTGAATATTAATTTGTCATTGATTATGTTGTCTTCCTCTAGTTTATGTGATTTGTGTATCTCATATTCTTCGAGTGCGTCCAGAAGTTTACCTTTTTTTATTTTTTAAAGCAATTTTCAGCTTTTGATAGTAAAATCCATTTACGATTCTCAAATAAAAAGTTCACAGCACTTTAAATAATAAACATACCTATCTACCTACATACTTAAAACGTTATATTATATAGATGGGTAAAATGTAAAAATACTTAAATGAACAAAAAAAAAAAACACAATGCACACACTTAAAACCGAAAAGAAAATATTCCCTTGATAATATAATGGTGAGTAATAAGTTTTCAGTATTTTGCAAAAAGTCGTATCAGATTTCTTAAAAAAGAACTTAAAATTTTATAGAGTATATTACAAAATGAATATAACAACAATGCCTTAAATCATGAATAAAAAATTTTGATTCTATAAATTATCGGATTTCACAAGATATTTATCAATGTGACTATTCTTAGTTACGAAAAGATTGACCTTAAATATCTTAATATGAAATCTCGCACTTTTTACATAAATTTACATAAATACTAAAATAACACACACCACACGCATTAGATATCCAAATTTCGCAATTTCAAAATTTCGCAAATATATAAATTTTCATTTTAAATTGCTTTTCGATTTGAAATTGGAGTAGAAGTAGTGCAAGAAACTATATACGTTGTTAGGAACGATGCGTTTGCGAAGAGTATTCACATGTTCTTCCTTAAAATAAATCAAAACAAACATCAGCAAGAAACTCGCATTTGTCGCATCAATAGCGTTTTACTGAGCGGATTGGCTACAAAATCTCGCCTTTGAAATCTCGCATTACGAAATTTCGCAATAACAATAACCTCCTTTTCATAATCTCACAAGTCGCAATCAGAAATCCAGCTTTTTAGAATCAGTTCTTTTCTTTTTATTTTGCGAATTTTCGGTTGCTATTTGCGAAATTTTTGGTTTCGAGGTGTAAATGCGAGATTGATAAAAACTTGGATTTTGGAAATGCAAGATTATGTATAACGGGATTATTAACTTGCGAGTTTCTGTTTTTCGAGATTTTTAAAAAAATACCACATTTAGTTTTTCGAGATTTTGAGGGATACATGTGAACATGTTTCCACTTTTCTCGCATACGCAAACGTTTATTGCATAACTTCGCAATACTGTGATTGCAACCTTGGACAATAGCCGCGTTTTATTATCTACGGGTCTGGGTCGGGGTTATCTTTTAACACGTAGCGGGGTTTGCTTTATGGAACCAGAAATAAGTTCTTACTATGGCGGGTAGGCGGCTCGTCAGTCAGTAGGGAGTATAAGCTGTAGTGAAGAAAAACACAGTATCTACATGAAAATGAAGAAACATAAGAAAAAAAGAGATGAGCATACCACACTGCTGTCATTAGGATCCGTATCGTTTTACTATATCGGGGTGCACCATATGGGTTATTGGCGATAGTAAAACGCTGCTATAATAATGCAAATTTCGAGGTTTTATTTTGCAAAATTTAACTATTGCGAGATTTCAGTTTGTGAGATTTTTAAATTGCGAGATTTTGAAATTTTGATATTTCGATAATGCGTGATTTCGAAAATGCAATTTTTGGAAAATGCGATTGGTTTAACTCCTTATTTTTCTTCAATGCCTATACTCAAGAAAATTAATATGAAAGCAATGTATAGTTATGGGTGGTTTAATTGTCAGCAATAAACGTCATGCAATAACAGCCTTACAATATCCTTCTATTCCTTCTATACCATCAAGAATGCAATGGATAACTATTTTATCAGTAGATTGTTTTCTTATTTATGTACTTTTCGTAAGTATTTACTTCCTCCTCAAACTTATCTCGATCAAGTCTGCTTCCCATCTAATTGATGGGTATTAATACAAAACATAAGCAGGTACTTAATCACCGTTGTGCTGTGAGCTGTCGATGACATGGGGTTTTAAAAAGTTTGTCTGGCAAAGAAGTGTATCTATATAAATGTATAGAAGAGGGAAACCTTATATTCGTCTGAATAACGACTCCATCTTCTAAAAATTCCATATACAGTCTACACTCTTACATTTTACTGTTCTTTGTTTTTTTTTTTTTTTCTTCAGGTAGATCTATAGGTAGATACTTGGGTAAAACATCCTTTTAGCACACAACAATCACTGAAGCCATTGACATAAATCAGAAGGTCGCAATTGTCGTTGTTCAAAGCCAACAAGCACAAAAAGGCCCACCACCGGATGAGGGAGGACTTTTTGATGCGCTATTTATAGCGTCTACTTTATTCCTATATAGGTTCATTCTGCGGTATGTGTGTTGCTCTTAAGTTTTTTTTTTTTCCACAATATTCCATCTCTGCACTCTTTTGTATTGTATAGACCCTTCGACGATATGGGGATGTTTACTGGTTTTTGGAATTTCCGACGGTGAACGCCTATTTCGAGTCATCCCAAATTAGTTCCGCCCTTCGGTTTATTTTCCTATTTACGGCGGTTAATGTATCTCAACGATGCATTTGCACAGGAAGTGTATATTGTGTATATCTCTTCTTCAATGTAGCCTTTACGATATTTCACAAGGCCAACAAGGAGGGGTTGTACTATATATATAATGTCGCTTGTCATGGAATTCCACACAACCTGCTCCTGTTGAAGAAAAACTTGCAAATTGGTAAAATATTTCTTACAATATAAGTAGGTAAGGCAATATGGCCTGCAAGCTCAATCCAATTCTATATCATCATCCCACCTACCCTACCACACCCGCACCACCGTCACTTGAAAAGGAGTACTCTTCGAAATATTTCGTTTTTCTGCACGTTTAGCTTTCTGTCAAAGTTAAATGGATGTGTGGTGTATGGACCCCTCTGATCAGTTTTGTTCCATCGACGACGACAACGACAACGACGATTGTCATCTTCCCTCGCATTATAATATGTAAGTTGCAAGTGCACACAGCATTATTGTTGGTGGCGTTGGTGGTGCTTCAGGATTTCTTGTTATAAAGGGGTTAGATACGTGGTCGGTAATGGAAATCAATGTCTGTGGCATTTTAGATACAAGAAACATAGAAAATACTTGCATCTATAATAAGGGTTGCCATAGAGCATGTTTTATCCAGAAATATATTCAACACAAAACTAGGTTGGGTTAAGTTAAGAAAAAAAAAAACAAACATATTATGAGAGTTAATCCAAACAACTCAGAAGCATTTTTTCAGTGATGAATTGATTGATTTATTTATTGCTGTCAAAATCTATCAAAATCAAATAGCGACTCTATGGAAATGCGCTTTCACTATCGAAACAGAGAAGACGACACTATTTGTGACACAATGGAAGGGTGACTTCAAAAATTGTCGCTCTCTCTGTTTAAATAGCGTTTAGACATGAATCTGTCAAAAATGTTCGTTGAGTTAAGTCGGGATCTTCAAACTCAAGTTCCAGTTCAAAAGGATTTTATTTCATATATAAAGCATGGTACATAATTTGTAGACCTTCAATTTTATAACATGGCTTATAAGCCGGCCGCCGCACTGTGGTTCAAAATGACTTTTTTGGTTGCAAAAATCATAACTTTTGAACGCATAAAGATATCGCTATAATTATATTTTCTTCTTTAAGGAAATTTCCAAAGCTATAAAAATAGTGATTTTTAAGAAAATTGCTTCACAGGCTGTTTCTCTCATCTCAGACTTAATAAGAGAATAAGGTGTTCCAAAATAATAAAAATAATAATAAAATTAACGAACCACTTTTTTTAACAAAAGTGCTTGCAAGTGTAATAAAGTGTAATAAATTTCGTATACCAATTTATATAATTTTTCAGTTTTATTTTAAATTCAAATTTAAAAAAATTTTAATATTGCTATTAATTTCTTAATTTTTTTCAATAAATTTAGCAAAATATTTCATGTAAGTTCAAAGTAATTATTTAATTATGTCAAAATTTGTTTCTTTTTTAACATCAATATAAATTGTATATGTCCAGATTTAATAAACTACCCCTGAAGAAGTTGGGAAAATCTAACGAAACGTAGGGAAAACTAATATAGTTTTTTATTTGCATAAAAGAGAAGTATGAACAAAAAAGCCTGATTAAACTTAAAAAATAAATAAAAAATAAAAAAAACATTAAAAAAATCACTTTTTAATGTTTTTTGAAAATATTTAACATATCTTATAAATTGTTTAAGTGACTAATTTTATGTGAAACAGTGAAGGAAAAAAGTAAACGGACCAAAATTTTAATAAATAATTTTTTTTGTAAATAAATAAGTTTTTTTTTATAAAATAAAATAAAATAAAATAGAATACATAATTACCTCTTTTTTAATAATTATAGAAACATTACATCATCATAATTTTTAACATTTACAACTTCTGGGGAATAACTCTTTTTCAGATCTCAGATAAAATAATTGGGTCTGATGATATAGCAAGCATATTACATAAATCTTCAGTTTGACGTTTCCATGAAACTTTGCAGGAATTTTGGTATCGATATCGCTTATAGACTTTATTAAGGCAATAAAGAAATCAATCTCATACTTTTAGCAGGTTTCAAAAACAAAATAGATTTAGGATAAAAAAGCTGTTCCAAGATTCGTCTTCTATAAGAAAATGCTAGTTTTATGTACCTAATTGTATAAATCCATCCAATCCCTCTCTCCGTTTAAAATATTGATAAACATAATTTCAGCCTCATTTAAATAGTTTTTTCTGAACCTACTTTTTAACAAAAATAGGACATCTTCCTATAAAATGAAACACGTCTTCTCTTTCTCTCAGGTTACATAGCCCACAGATTTCTTATAAGTCGCTACTATTAGAAACATAATTCAGAAGAAGTGTTTCTCGTGTTTTTAAAACCTGCAGTGACATGAATTTAGTTGGATTCTCCACTCTGAACTCTGAAGTAGTTGATTGTTGCTAGGTTATGGTTGAGTGATGCATACATACTCCTGTGGAGTGTGTAATGTTTTTTTTTTTCATCAAGTAATCATATGAGGCCATAGATTTCGCTTTTCTATATGTCCATCGAATCGCTCTGAAGTGAGATTGAATGTCCACAGTACTCAGCTCTCCAGGACTCAAACTATGATAATTTTTTCCGAATCACCAGCATCGTGATTTTCTTAGCTAGTCTTAACCATCGTCCATCTTGATAAATATGACTAAAAATATAGTCAACTTGCATTTTCAGTGTTGAAATTAATAATGGGGGAAGGCCCAGGCTCTAGCATCTGCAGTATGTGGTTTGAAGTTATACTGTTTGGTAACTTGAGAGTGCGCAGAAGCTGTACCACTTCTTTTTGGCTTTGAAAAATTCAAAACAGTCACAGTTTTCCATGTAATAACCGTACAACAAGGTAATTTATATTCTTTGACGACTTCAGTGTTTTGATCTTTAAATTTCCACTTTTCACTGTAACAGTTACGTCCAACTCCGTTGCAAAAAACCATTTTTTCGATTTATCTAGGTTCATTTGGAGCCTCCGCATTTTTTGCAGTATTTAAATAATCTGTTTATTATTAGTTGGAGAATTTCAGGCAACTCTGCCAGCACCACGATGTCATCGGTAAACATAAGGACTTTGTCTAAAAGATCAGCTGAAAGTCGCGCTCCACCTTGTACTATGTCATTTGTAAATAGAGCAAATAGTAGAGGGCTAAAATAACAATCTTGCCTCAATCCTATTTCCACTCGAATTGTTCGGACATTTTTCTTCCAAAGACAACTGGAGAAATTGTTGAATCGTAAAAAAATAATGTAACGTCTTTTATGAAGCGCCATCTCTTGGAAATTTTTCTAAACCACAAATCTGTACTGAACGCTACCACTGATATCTATGAGGTGAACTTTGGAAGAGCTTTTCGAATTTGGATTCGAAATCGAATACCAAAGCTCAAAACAATGAAAAGCTTCTTCTATGGAATCTTCAAGTAGTTTAAAGCTCAAAACATTGAAAAGCTTCTTCTATGGAATGTTCAAGTAGTTTCGGGAACCTATGTAATAAGTATAAAAGCGCCTGTCTGGCGGACAGAGGGCACAGTTTGTTTTTAATAGTGAAAGAATAAAGTTGGTTGTAATAACAGATAAGTAAATTGTTTTCGGAAATTAGTTTCGGTATACTTATGTGAGTGTTGAATAATAAATTGTTTGGTTGTAAGAAAGTAAAGTGTTTTATTTACGAAATAAATAACTGGAAGTTTTAAACAAAGTAAATAGGTTTTATCTATTACGAACCTTTGGTAAAACGTTACGATATTAACAAATTTTGTCGAGACTCCTTTGTTGGGTAACTTTAGAATAAGTATCGATCTTGTTGAAAGTTGATTTTAAATCAGTGAAAAAAGCGTAAAGATTCTTTTTGGATCTCATATAGGAATATATCAGAAATGTTCATTGTTCGTAAACGAATATAGTTAGTCGATTGTTGATTGTTGATTAGTTCTTAGTTATTGTTTTGAAAAGATTTCATTGATGAATTAATTAGCGATATCCCTTTTTACTTTGCAGGGTCTCAAAATGTTTTACATAACATATAATTTTAAGGCATATTTTTTACGTCTCTGATGGTTGGCAACTCTAGTGAATAACCATTGAGTAGCAAAATCGACTGGCAAACGGGATTTATACCAATGAACCACAAACGCAGAGAAATATAAAGCAGAACTATATAGAACAGACAACAGAATGAGGCTTTTGCTACACTCAATATGGCTTTCTGTTGGTGTTTGGATAAATTCCAAAAACCCCCCAAACCGAATTATTTACATCGACGAAGTCGCAGTCACTTTTGTATATATATGTACCTACATATCTGTGATGCTGGATGCTTCGTGTTCTGTTGTCAATTTTATGCACATCGAATTCCAAAACCAAACCCCGTATGTCAATCGCCTTTACCACCCCCAACATTGCTATTCGTCCTGCCTACTTACCCTCTTCCCCATCCCATCCCATCCACCTCCCACCCCACACCCAATGTGTATGCATGTTAAACATTATTCGATTTTCGAATTCGAGATTTTATCTTTTCAATAACAAACAAACATGTTTTTAAAATCTCAACATCGTTGTATAATTTGTTGGGATACGAATCTCGAAAAAAAAAGAAAATATACAAAAAAAACAACATTACATCATATATGTATACGTAGAGCCTGGTGGTATAGTTTAAAATGAAATAAATATATAAATATAACATTTTATTGTGTGTCACTATATAGCTGATCAGACAGCGAACGGGATTGTAAGTGTTGTGGAAGCAGGGGCTAGAAGTCAATCAGTCGGAAGCTGAATGACAGTTACAGAGTCAATTTACCAAAAGAATTGTTATTGTTTTTAATTTCGGTGCAAATTGGATTTTTATGGTCCTGTGAGCGACTGTTTAATTTGAATTTTTCTCATTTTTTTTATTGTTTTTTTTTTTTATAACTGTCGTGTGAAATGCTCGCATTACTTTTCGTTGGCAATGATGTTGCGTGAATGTGATCGACTTTTGATGTGGAAAGTGTAAATTGTTTCGCCGACTGTAAAAAAAAAACGACAAAAATGTCATTAACTTAAGTTGCTTGTTTTAATTCGAAAAAATATTAAGGAAATTGTTAAAAAAATTAACATGCACAGGTTATTGAAAATAAAATCAGAAACAATTTGTTACTCGTTTATATATTTTGTGATAAATGGGGTAAGAGGTCAAGTTAAAAAAAAATTAAACAACAGAATCTGTTGAAAAGAAATAAATTCTTTGAATTTCATTTTGACGTTTTTTAACGGAACTAAATATAAGTTGAAATCGGTTAAGGAAATTGTGAAACTACCTATATAGACATTTTTCATTTCCACTTTTCATTGCAACAGTCATTTCCGTTGCGAAAAATCATTCTTTCGATTATCGAGATTTATTTGAAGCCTCCGCATTTATTGCAGTATTCAAATAATCTGTTTATTATCTGTTGGAGACTTTTAGGCAACTCTGCCAGCAACACGATGCCATCGGAAAACATAAGGACTTTGTTGAAAGTCGCGTTCCACCTTGTAGTATCTCTTCTACGTCATTTGTAAATAGAGCAAAAAGTAGAGGACTAAAATTACAGCCTTGCCTCAATCCTATTTCCACTTCGAATTGTTCGGACATTTTGCTTCCAAAAACAACTGCAGAAATTGTTGAATCGTAAAAAATTTCCAAAATATTAACAAATTTTGACCCTAAAACACGTTTTTTTTTTTATTTTTGTTTAGGACTAAAAATTATCATTTGGCGAAAAATGAAAATACGAAGAAAAAAAAAACCAAAACAATAGAAAATACAGGGTGACCCAAAATTTAATCATAGTAAAGGTTTTTCTAAATTAAAAAAAAATGTGATAACTGAAAAACTGTTAAGATTTAGTATTAAAATATTACAGGTTATATGAAATTCTTAAGAAAATAATTAAAAAAAAAGCACCTTGTCCAATATGATTTGAATTTTTCTACATCACGGTTATGGTGTATTTTTGGTAACAAATTGTTTAAACAAGTTTAAGCAAGAAATGAATTTTGGGGCAGATTTTCGGTTTAAATAGACTTTTTTTTTAAGTCAACACCAAGTCCCAGATCCCTTGCGGTTTTTTTTTTTGGAGTCGCGAGTACCCACTCGTTTGTTATAAACAAAAAAAACTATAAACAAAATTTTCAAAAACTACATGAAATTGAAAGTTGGTAATTGTATATATGTATGTATGTTGTTTCTTAAAATTTTGTTTATTTCATGCTTTTAGCACCAAAACTCAAATAGTTAGGTATACAGCTTTTAACATTTCAGAAAAATTCCGATTTTAAAAGATTTTCAAGCAAAATTATTGAAAAAAACGCAGGTGTTGTTCGATTTTGAATTATTTGATCTTGATCATTTGTTATCAATCTAAGCTTCATCATTTCGCCCGGTCTCGGTTGAATTTTGATAAAGGTGTTATTTTGAATCACCATATACCTCCCATACAAGTGTTTAAAACTAGGTAAGAAAAACGGCTTTTGATATGGTCTACCATCTATGGTCTACGATCTACCATATGATTGGAAAAAATGCATCTATCATTTAAAAATTGTATCTCTCATAGAAGCATTTTGTTTTTTTTCGACAATATCATTATTTTACCGATTTTAATGAAATTTTTGTGTACACAGATGGGAAAATTAATTCACGCATATTTTGAATGTAAGAAAAAAGGGTAGGTACAAGTAAATTTATTTAGACTTACACAATTGGGCCTCTAAGCTTTTTGTGAAAAATTAAATGAATAATTAAATTGGATTCCACGAATCCGCAATTTTACTTAACAAAATAACACTGCAAAAACGAGGCAAATATTTTTAATATGTGTTGATAAAATTATTCCCAGTTCATCAGTTGAAATAAAGAACCAGGGTCTTTGAAAACTATTTTTTTTTTAACAAAAATGAAAATTTGGAATTACTTCATTGAAATTGTGTAAAATTTTGGCTGAAACTGGCATTTTAGGCAGTCAAGATTTTTGAAGGTTAGTTTAGTTTAGACACAACCACCTTCTGTGTTGAAAACCCCCTTTGATCTGCCATCATGAAAAAGAGGGTGTGAAAAGTTTTTACATATTAATTTTTAAATTGCAAGACAACAAATTCCTTCTTTTTGCATTTAAACAATAAAAACTCTAATTTCTTATATCCCCACAAATTTTGCTTTATCATCATCAAGGAGCACATCATCTAAAACATAAGCTCAAAAATTTAAATATCTGTATAAAATAATAGAAGACGAACTCCATACTAACTTCTAAAATTTTCTTGAATATTCAAATTCAAATATCCTTGACCAAAATCTGATTAAACTTACCAAAACGAGTGGTTGGTTAGAAAATTTAAACTTTTTCTCCTTTTCCTGATTCAGAGTTCATGATGAGAAATAAAGACAGAAAAAAAGAAAAAAAAACCCAAATGAGTAAAGAAAACTCCGCTTCGTTAAATTGAAGATCCAAAAGTCTTCTCCGGTGCTAAAAAGCATCGCATATTCTCAACCATATATATATAAGAAGCTAAGAACTTATGGAATAACTTTGCAGCTTCCCTTTACCCTTAGTTTATCCTTAAAGTTTTATTTCTTTCCATTGGTTTGTTTTCTTCTTTTTTTTAATATTTTTTCTAAAAATTAAATGAGTTTTCCCAGACACAAATTTTACTCTCAAACAAGCTGCTGGTCGTCGCTCGGTCCAAATGAAAAACGAACCCCAAAAACTCTCATATCAGCTAAAAACGAAAAAGCCAGAAGTTGAAGTTAGCTTTATCGTTCTGAAAAGTTCGGACAATAGTTGCGTTTCAGCAGCCATTCTTCCTATACATGACATCTAATTCTATCCCACTTTCCACCACCACCACCACCATCATATAGATCGCCCTTTATTTTACCGTATAAGAAACTTCTTACTTTAGCCCATGATGCATGCATTCAGTTATAGTTCTAACACACATATATAAACTTTAACAACATGATTATATATACACATATATAAGTATATACCTATACAGCCCTACGTTTTATAGAAAAAGGAAGAAATAATCCTCTTTGATAAGTCTTTGAGAAGAAACCTGCGGTATAGCAAGGATGAGTCGAAGAAACCAAAAGAAACCTCAAGGTGGGTAAAGCTACGTGGACATAAAGTCATAAGTTTTATTGCCAGCAATTTATCATTCAAACATAAGAGCAAGAATCCCTTTTTCGGTTCAATAACGTACTTATATATGCGAATAGGTGTATAGCTATATAGGTTTTTCGTTAAAATGTCCTTGGATATATGTGATATTTGTGTGGTCGTTGTGGAGCATTAGGCGAATGATATCACAATCTGGTCGCTCCTGCTGTTGTGGGACAGCAAAAGTTAAGGATAATTAAAGTTCTTTTCTTATTTCCGTTTACTTGTGTTCAGGAGTGGATTTATTTGTATAAACATACTAGTGGGCCGGCCCGTCTTTGCACGGGTAGACAAATCTTAATTGCGTAAAAAAATAAAAAAATAAAATATAAATAAATGTTAGAAATACAATCTCAATGGCGCAAAATTTTAAACATTTTAACGCGGCTCTATATCTACTTTAAAATGGGAGTCGGCTTTAAATAATAACTTTATGAATGAGAGTCGGCTCTTTGTAAATTTTAAACGACATAAAGTATACTTTTGCGTTAAAGAGTTCTTCTAACTTTAAAACCAGCAAAACGCTTCTCTATCTTTTTAAAGTATGCTTTATCTGTGAGAAATTATCACTGTGAGTGTGAGTTACACAAAAAAGTTTAGTAAATTAAATTTTTTTCAACAGGTTTGGTTCTAAGTTCGATAATAAAATTCTAAACGTCAAAAAAATTTTTTGCGATAAAATCACTCCCATAAGAAGTGCATGTATTTTTTTTTTCGAGGAGGAACTGTATACTAGGCTTAAACGAGAACTGTTTAAAATTTTGCGCCAATAACTTCAAAGTGTAAATTTAATTTTATTCATTTAAACTGTTGCCTGGTCACCTACAACCCTCCCTGGTGTTAGAAAAAGTATCCTATAACCTAACTGAATGAAGAATTAACATTTAAACAAACATAGGTATATATTATGTACTTTTACAATTATTACTCGTTTAAGATTATAAGGATTTATTTTCACAGAAATTTCAAGTGAAATACGGAAAATTGACATTCTCGCGTTTGGACAGTTTTAAAAACGCTTTTCCACAGAAACATCAGTTATTTGAAGTTCTTTATTAGAAGGAACATTTTTTTTAACATGAATGACCAATATGTATGGCAAAGCTACATTTTGAGAAATATTAAACCCTAAAGCATTTTTCAAAGTTAAAACATTTAAACACAATCAAAACTACTTATATATTAAACCATTTTTTAAATGAAGTATTTAAAAATATAAAATATCGTTTCCAAGTCCAATTCACCTCATTAATAACTAAATTTTGAAAAATATCCAATATTAATATATGATCCTTAAAGTTCATCATCTAAAAATGTATTATCTTTCAAAAACAAAGAGTTTTTAAAATCGGAAACCATTTTGTTTGTGTTTACCTCAATTTACCCTATACCTATAGGAACATGCAGGTTTATTTTTGGAAAATATCTAATGCGTAAGTGATTCTCGAGGTGCATCATTAATTAATTACCATTTAAACATAAAAAGTTGCTTAACATCAAAGCCAATTTTGTTGTTTTTATCCTATTTTACCCTATAAATAGCTAAATTCTCAACCCAATTTTGTTCCTCAGTTTCTTGATAACACAACTGAAATGTTTTAGTGAGCAATTCAGTTCGCATAACTGAGATTACTGAGAAAGAGAATTTTGAAATCGGATGTTATTTTTTTGGCTTTTCCCAATTTTACCCTATAAATCCTAGAAGATGAAAGTTACGCCTTGTCCACTGGTATAAAATTCACAAAAAGAAGTGAGTATCAAAATATGAAAGTGGAATATGAATCGGTTCTTCAAAACAATTTCACGAAAAATTTCCATTTTCGCACGTAAGTCCATATAGGAGAAAATTTTAAGGTGTTGTGGAAAATTGTTACATTTGTCAATAAATAAGTTTTGCTCAAAATAGTAATTCTAAAATAGAAAAAAATTGTTTCGAATTAAAGATTGACTTTTCTAGCGTTTGTATTTTCCATCAAGGATGAGAAAAGAACAAAACACGGAATTTTAACCCTTTTTACCCTTTTTCAAAAGTCTGATGACATTGATTCAAATTAATAATTTTTTTTTCATTCAAAGTGAGTAAGTATTGGAAATTACAAACTGAGTATTAAAAATTCATGTGAAGAATTAATTATGGGTTCATAATAAATGTCCACGTGTATTTTGTAAGGTTTTTATTTTTCATTTCACGGCAGGTGAGTACTAGGCTTACATAGATAAATTTCAAAAAATAACCTCGAAGTATAACTTCCAAAAACAAAAAAAAAGGTTAAAAATTGTACGGCAGTTTTTTTGGTCAACCTATTTCGCCCTAAAAATGACAAAATTTTGAAAAAAAACAATTTTTTTAATCGAATGTATTTTTTTTGTTTTTCGTCTACCAAATGTTAAATTTTTGAGCCGGGTGATTAAAAAAAAATTATTTCCTCTGTATTTTGATGCCAAAACTAAGGAATACTGTTCTGAGATTGCTGAGATGTCAGTATAGCGTGCGTTACTTTTATTTCTTTTAGGTGGCGCTGTTTAAAAAAATCGAATGCAACGTTGTGTCAAAATTTCAAAACCAATCGGTAAAGAACTTTCGGAAATTTTTAAGATTTTATACAAACGAACGTTTAGAATTAAATGCTTAAACTAGCGTTAAACCTCAGTAAATCCACCGAAATCGGTGAGTTAAAAATATAAAACTGACCCTAAATGCACTTTCTTATAGTTAGCATGATTTTATGTGCAGAATTATGATATACATTTTTTGGACAGGAAAAATTTGCCCGTTATGACAATGGTTTTGGCTTTGCGAAAATTTTTTGTTGAGTTTTTAGGTTACAATATATCGCACCCTTATAATGAAAGATGACCTAACTAAATAATTCGGCATCTTTTTTTAGAGTTCATTCCGCTTTTAACATTAGAAATGTTTAAGCGGAGGCATACCTACTAACAATGTGAAAAAATCAACAGAATTTCAAAAAAGTGTAACGCCGAGTAGAGAAAGAGGGCGAAACGTCAGGGGAATAGACAAAATTATTGCGATCATGCTATGTTCTTACTGGTCTGAGGAAACAGAATACGAAGAAGATGATAAAACGGACACCAAAAAAAGGAGAAGTGTTCGCAGGCAGGGATGGCCACATTTTTCACATTTGCTACGTAGTTAAATGTAGTTAATGTAGTTAATGAAACAAATTGTAGCAACCTTAGTTTGAGTTAAAATGTTGCAATTTTTATTGAAATTTTATTTTTTTCTCTAAATTTACTTTGTATGTATATGAAAACGTAACAATTTGTAGAAAATAAGACGTGTGGTTTATTAAAATTAACTGCGCGTAGTTAATGATCTGGAAAATGTAGTGTAGTTAATTCGGCCAACCCTGTTCGTAGGCTTTCCAGATTTGTATGTGAAGAAGAGCAAATTTAAAAAATAATTTATTCAAAGTTTTAAAATACATAAATGCTTTTTTAATTTCTAATGTACCTCTACTATGCTGGAATTGCAAATCGGGTAAATTTTTAAGGTCAGTTTATTGAAAAATCACAAGTTACATGAATTTTGAGTTAGGTCACTTTCATTCTGAGGGTGCGATATGTCATTTATGTGTAGTCTCCATGTTGTATGATATAATATGTATAATGAAATTATTGTAAAAATAAAAATACAAATTTTAAAAAAGAAACATTTTGTTATATTTTATTTTAAATATTTTTAGTATTTGTACAATGTTTTCAAATCAACACCGCTGTTCAATAGCATAAGCCCGATGATGGATTATTA
Source organism: Epistrophe grossulariae (assembly GCA_929447395.1). Classification (NCBI taxonomy): domain Eukaryota; kingdom Metazoa; phylum Arthropoda; class Insecta; order Diptera; family Syrphidae; genus Epistrophe; species Epistrophe grossulariae. The sequence goes on along the minus strand of OV839566.1, from coordinate 26,348,837 downwards.
TATCAGAAACGCGTCGCTTTTTAAAAACGAAATGTTGTGAAAATATTAAATACATACATATATTTAAAATAAAATAAAACAAAGTTATTCTTTTTTAAAATTTGTAGTTTTTCATTAATTTCATTTTATTGGGAATTATGACTTTTTTCAATTTGTTTTCGTTATGTTTTTTTATTTGAAGTAGCCCGTCGCGAATATCGGTTAGTGCATTGGATTGTGATGTCGGAGTTTCGGTTTGGATTTCTAGCTTCTTTCACCCTAAAATAAAAATGTTTTTTCAGTGGATGACAAAAATGCAATAGAATTCAAGAACTTAACAGACCTTTTGTATTTTACCTCTTAAATTAAATTAAAACAAATTAAAAAAAAAAGTTTTCATTTCCACCAAAAATTGTGATGCGTGCATATTAAGAGCCAACATTTAGGGCCCTCTAAAGTCCTTATGTTAAACACAAATACACCCCTTTGCTTGACATTAGTATAACCAAACCACAATCTCATCGTTTTTGTGGCATACAGATATACACGGATGTAATCCCATTGTCTCACTGATTTTATATGATTTCCGATCTTTTGTTATAGTTTCTTTTGTTTCCTATATACATATTATTCCCGCACCATCACACAATATACAAAAAGTTTTGGCAAAACTTTTTTTTTTCTTCGTGTCATGTCGTTCCCTTGAACCGCATTTTAATCTAGAAAATGTATTTGGTCACACATATTTCAAAACCTAGGGGGGTGACCTCTTGAAAAGCATCAGTTGTCTTATACTCGTCGTATAGTATAGGTATATATACACATAGATGAATTCATGCGAGAAGAAAAAAGACATATAACTCTGTCCAGAATAAAAACCCACATAAAAAGTTTAAGTAAGACCGCAACAAAAGATACATTTCAAGCTTAAACTTAAGCCCACATATTCGTTATAAGAAAATTTGTGTGTGAAAATTTGTGTTCATATTTGTGGGATAAAGGTTTAACTTTAATCGATTCACCTGATGGATTTTCATCTGTTGGTAATTATTAATGCCGAGTCGAAAACGCATTTCAATTGAATCAAAACCAATGCACAATCATTGGCAAAATTCAAATTATGCAACACTTTTGTGGACTTACACTTCCACTTTGAAAGAAAGCACTTTTCATCTAATGGGTTTAAAGGGGGTCTAACGGACGCCAACGCCAACGCCAACGCCAACGCCAACGCCAACGCCAATGCCACAACGATTGTGATGGTGCGGTTGTGGCAATTCAGCCTGAAGAGGCAGAATGAGGCGATAATATGTCCAACTTGCAATGTATAGAGCATTTTCAAACGCCTGAAAGAACGCACTCTGCGAAGGAATTGGTAGACCAGAAATGTCCTTTTATATAGAGCAGAACTAAAAGCTGCCATTTTATAGCATGGCATCATGATGGCAGATATAGACGAGAATGCATTATTTGAAATTTTGCATGCTGCGGTGGCGGTCGGTGACGCTGCAACTGCGACAGTCTTTGCAATCCTTCCTGATGGTTTGAGTTTGTTTGAGCAGATCCAGCAAATGGTTTGCGATTGCTATCTATAATATGGAGAAAGAGAGAGAGAGAGCATATCAAAATGAAGTTAGTCTGTCATCGGAGTTTTTGCTAGTGTATGCCACCAATATATATGTATATATATGGATGGAGTTTTAATGGTTTAATAAATAATGCATCTCTTCAAACAGCTAAAAGGATTTTGGATGAACTTAATTTGAGTTTTTGTATATAATGAAGTGCGTTCGTTAAGCTTGATATAAGCACATCATACTTCACAGTTCATTCATATTTCATGTTGTTTTTGAAGATGACTGATAAAATTTTTCATTAATAAATAAAAAAGTATTTTTGTGAAGGATTCGATGAAATTGTATACACTTTATAGGAGAATTTAAGTTGTAGGTAATTAATTTGTTGACCTTATTTTTAAAGTTTACACAATGTTCATCTTTTTCGATATAGATTTTTAAATAACATATAATAGCATTAAAACAAAAAAAAACATTTAAAATAATTTAATAACATGGGAAAGTTGAAAGATGGAAGTTAATTTATTTTAAATCAAATTGACTTTTACAAAATATAACTGTTCAAGAAAACTGCATACGTATATACAATATACATTTATTTCCAATTCCCTAAGGTTATACTCTCTGACCATTGGCGTAGTTGCGATTTTTCCTATAGGATGGGTAGCCAGTCGGGTACTAAGCCACCATTCCTATGCAGAGTACTTTTGCAAACATTAATTTGAAGCTCGCCTGAATCCTTCGTAGTCAAAATTGGTTGAGCTGAAAAGAGCTTGGTATGAATCGATCCCACTTGCTGATCGGAGTTTACTCAAAATTAGTGAAGAAAAACATGGGACGAAGATTTGGTTTCACAATATATTTGTAAAATATTTCTGTAAAAAAAATATGAATTTGTTTTAATAGCTGCGTACCTAGCCAGAGAATAAAACGAGTCGAGTAATGTTCACGAACATCGAATACTCACTCGAAAAAAGCGAGTTCAAACAAACAGAGTCAACGCAAGGAAAATGTTTACGAGTTTTTCTGGCCACGAGTACGATTACTCGTGATTCACCACACAAAACAAACGAATACGAACGAGTATACCTTGCAACCGAGTTAAATTGGTTCGAATAAAAACGAGTCAAGCGACCGTGAACAAAGTTTCCACGATCGATATGCTCGAATGTGCTCGACTCGATTGTGTAGTGTGTATTGTGTATTCGAGGTTGACGGTGGGTGGGTATTGGATAACCTAAACTCTGCTGTGCGAAATTTGGTGGTTGGTTTTGTGATTTTCAAGCAGCAGTATGTTTCTGAATTATGATCTTTTAAGATAAATACAAATATACCTAAATAGTTTAACATTTTTTTTATTGAATAAATCAAGCAAAGTAGGAACTAGGGACATGATATTATGAAAACAAAATGAAATGAAGTAAAATGAAATAAAAGTAAATGAACAAAAATAAATAGGATTACGTTAAACAAAAAACAAAAATAAATAAAAATATATAACTTATAAATAAATCACAAATATTTAATGTAGGTACCTACATAGCTATGAAATTTTTTTTAAGTATTGTTATTATGTAACGTGTCGTCACCATCCAATAAAATAGGATTAATTTTAAAATTTGAATTTGCGACCATAAAATTGTTGACAGTTTCCGGATTCAATCTGGTTCTTTTTTCTTAATATAAAAATCACTAAATTTTCTGCGAATTTAGCCAATCCTTAAAAAACTGAATAGATAAAAAAATTTAGGTATCTATAGTACCTACATAGTAGGTAGAAGGTAGGTAGTAGTTAGGTACGTAGGTACATGCATATCTACGCAATACGCATACAATTTTTTTTCGAATTTAAATAATAATTTCGTTATGATGAACGTTTAAAACTTTAGTTTTTCAAGGGAGCTGTTTCCCAGATAAAAACAATTGTCCAAAAACTGCACTCTCTCAAACTTTCCTATGTCGTGTGAATAATATTACACGGAAAATTTTTTTAGATTAGATCAAGAAAAATAAGCTACAAATCACGAAAAATGAATCCAGTTTTGTACCTTGGCTTCGAAATTAGTAAATGACAACTTTTTTTTTTTGCAATTTTATAAAATGAGCGAATTGAAGATATTGACCCTCAAAAATCATATTTCACCACTTTTGAGTATCAATTATTCGATCGAGGAAAAAGAATATTGCCGGTTTTGATACTTATTTATCTTTAAATTGCAACTTTTGAGTCGTAATTTGAAACAGGTTATTTGGCAATTTGCAAATGACACTCCCAGTTTTGATACTTATTTAACCTTAAATTGCAACTTTGAGTCGTAATTTGAAACTGATTATTCGGCAATTTGCAGCTTTTAAAGATTAATATACTTTCCATTTTCAAGCAATCCTGTCGAGATTCAAGAACAATTTTTCATTGAGATAAAAATCTTCGTCAGTGATTTACAACTTAAACCTATGGATTTGCTGCAAATGAAAAACTGCAAATTTAGTGAAAATAATTTCCGACTTAGTTATACAAAGTCTGATAAGGTAGTGAAATTGCAAAATACATACCTCAATTTATAAGTTCGAGTGACCTTAACTCCAAAGATTGTGTTTTGGCCAGGTACGACAGTTGGGCTCATCAGTCAGATGCTGTCGTACCCTACTAAGACGCAAATTATGGTCTATGCTTACCAATTCTTATAAAACTCTAAGCATGAATGCACTGTGAATTCTATATTTCTAAGATAATTTGATTAAACTCAGACACTTAGAAAAAAATAGTAGCCCGTGGTCTGGTTTTAGCATCGAGAGGATGCAAAACACCATATAAATGTTCAAATTATTCCCCTGAAGATAGTAGATTGCGACTAAAAAGTTGTAATTTACTGTTTAGTTTTGATCTTAAATCAGCAAATAGGTATTTCATAAATTACGATCGTGTGGGCTCAATAGTTATATATCGTGATTACATTTTATTGGTTTAGCATTGAGAAAATGAAATTCAACATATACATTTCGCAAAACAAGATTAATAATTTGTAAAATTAAATTATTCCCCAGAAGTAGTAGATTGCGACTCAAAAGTTGTAATTTGCTTTGAAGTCAACAAGCTCGAATTATGACTTTTGATAATAAATACCAAATTATAAAATTTTGTATTTTACAAAGATTTGAATGCTAAATTACAATTTTTTCAATCATTTAAAAAAAAAGCGTCTTGATTTACTAAAAAAAAGAGTTTCGTAAATTACAACCTAAAATATCGCAATTAGTGATTTTTCAATTCTTTCCGTGTATGAATGTAATCCACATAGTTGAATAATTAAATCTTCTGTCATCATACCTACTAAAACAATACAAAAAAAACCAACCAATTAGTAAATAACTTCATATCCATAATAGAAATATAAATTAGTTGTACTTCTTGTAAATTTAAAAACCATCAAAACCGAGTACAAATAAATATGTACCTTAAATCTAATTATTCTACAAACGACCCAAGATATGTTCACGATCAACCACTTTTTTTCGAGTATACCTAATAGAAATAGAAACCGGTTGTTTTTCTTGTGAACACCACCAAGCGTTCCTAAATACCGAATACAAATAAACATGTACCTAAAATCTACCTAATCCACAAACGACCCGAGATATGTTCACGATCTTGGATGATGTTCACGATCAACCACCTTTTTTCGAGTATACTCGCTTTGTTCACTGTTCACGAGTAATTTTGTTCGTGGGTGTGAAGTCAAACGACACAAACGAGTTCGACCAGTTTGTTTGAGTTTTCTCGTGAGTATTTTTATTTGTGAATAAAATGACTTGCGAGTATAGAGGCAGAACGATCGAGTATAAACGAACATAAGGAAAAATAGAGAATTGTTCGAACAAAGTCGAACATATTCATTTTAATCTCTGGACTGCATACCAAACAAACATTTTTTTGATTCTCGATTTTAGCAAAAATCATTTAACTGATTCAATTATTTATAGAGAGTTTCAAAAAGTATTAAAAGGGTATATGGAACCAATTTTAATGAAATTTTTGACACAAGAGCTTCTAATAAACTTGAATAATATTGCATATCAAAATTAAAACAAAAAAAAAAATTGGATTTAAAGAAAAATTACTTTTTGAAAATTTGATATTTCGAAAATGGGTGATGATTTTTTTTCAAAACTAATTTTTTAACTCCGTATTAATATATTCTAAATAATTGCGTACCAATTTTTTGGTCGCACGGCAATGCCATGCTTATACGATTTTTTTATCTAAACTTTTAAGAATTGTAATTATAAATTATTAAATAAAAATCAACTGAACTGAACTGAACTGAACGTACCAATTTTATTTCTTAAAAATGTTTAAAAAATTTTATATCTACAAAATTAGTTTTCTAAAAAACCGATCCAACGATTTTCAAAATTTTGTTCTCAAAAATTGAGATTTGTTTAGTAAAACAGATAATTTCTTAGAAACTAGGGTAAAGGCACTAGTATCCGGACACTTAACACATTTCTTCACTTTGGTCTCAATTTATTTTCATACTATAAAGATTTAAGAAACAGATTATGGTTTTTCTAAAAGTTTGGATATTTGTTGATAATGTTACATTTAAATAACTTACGAATTTTATAATTGCATAATTTATACAATTTTTTTTTTAAAAGTCCGATTTGCGCTAGTTTCCGGACAACAAAATTTAGTGCCCGGACACATTTATTTTAGTATCCGGACGCACTAGTTTTGTATGAAGTTTAAGTAAAATATAAAATGTAAAAATTGAAAAAATCTCCTTTTTGTTAACTTAACATTACCTATGTATACTTACTATGTAGATAGATAGATAGACAGATAGATAGATAGGTAGATATTCTTTATTCTTCGGTTTAGATTTTTCACAAGTTCAATAAAGTAATTCTTGAATAAATAATAAGGACATGACATGAAATGTCGTCAGCCTGAGGGGCATTCTTGCTTATAATGTTATTGATAATATAATAATTTCACAATTTTTTTTATACCTATATTATATTAAAAAAGTAACGCTCGGATACCAAATAATAATTGGATTTTTTTATGATTCTACAGCATAAGTTACAATTTTTTTTTAATACTAATTACTAAGGACTTTTAGTTTAGTTAAAACAAATATTTAGCAGGACTTTTAGTTTAGTTAAAACAAAATTACGTTAAACAAAATTAGTTTACTTACTATGTAAATACAGTGTATTTAGATGATTTCTGAACCCCAAACCGGCTCAGGGTAGTCAAATACCTACCAAGTATAGGTATACCAATTGATAAACTATGAAACTTATCAATTGATAGAAATATAGAGTTGATAAATGTTATTTTTATTCTGAATATTAAACAATCCTTACGATTGTGAGTAAATGCTTATTTGATTTAAAATTTCTTATATTTCAGTTGAGTCTCTATAAAGTTTGTCGAGTTTTTTGGATAATGATTACTTCTATCTTCATAGAATCACAGAAGGTCTTCAGAATTGTCTTATAGAATTCCCCCATTTTTCATAAAAAAAACTTTCAAAGTAAGCGTATTTAAGGAAAAATATTTTTAGAATTTAAATCCCAATTTTTTGGCTTTTGTCCAATTAATTTTTTCTGTTAGATGGTTGATCATATGCTCAAGGATTTGAATTACGCAAGCCTCTTATCCTTAAATTATTTAAAGATTAAAGACACAAAAGCCTACATAAGTATAGGTAAGTATAGGTACATTGACGCCATTTCTTCTCCTGTAATACAATTTCAACTCAAAAATTTACAATTAAAAAAAACTGCATTTTTTTCAAATTCATTTTTTTCCAACAGTCACTAAAAATTTTCTGTCGGGAATTGTTAAGGGAAAGGTCTATTAATTATCAATTTAGAAGTAAGTCCGCATACCACTTATGAAGCTCGGTTGCGGAAATATTGAGTTTCGAAAACATTGTTAAAAAACATCAATTTACTTTTCATTTTTGACGATGTTGGGATCGTCATTTTTTCGATAAGTCTCAAATAAAGTCTTATAGTTACATCAATTCATATTGAATTTCAATTATTTCAAATTTTAATTAAAAAAAATTTTGTGGATCATTACGTTGGACAAAGAATTTAAAGTATCCAATTAATTGCTTTTAGCTATGGCTTAGAGCTAAATATACAACCCGCAGGTCTACCTATCCTTAATCAATAATATAACTTTGTCATAAACTATACCTTAATTGGTACGAGTATTTATTTTGCGTGTAGCTTGCAAACCACTTGCTATTCTTCCAGTCTTTCTGAAACCTTTTATGGTGTTTCAATTCATTCGTTCGCTGCAGGAAACTGGAATTATAAACGAATACCTATATAGGTATAATAGTAGGAACCAGTTATCGTGTCAAACAGCCATTTCTCTCGAATTTATTAATTTTATTGAAGCACTCTCTGCATTCCACAAACTGCAAACATCAATCAATCTTAATTGACTATATCCCTCCCTCTACACAGATCCTCCCATTTTTTTTTGTTTTCATTTTTCATCACGAAATTTTATTTTTCCTTCTAAATGATTTAGTAATCAGTAAACATGATAATTTATGGCATTTTTAAAAGTGAATTTAACATTTGGAACACAAATGAATGTATATTTATGTATATATTCAATTCATACTTATATGTGGCACAGGAAAAAAAAAAGAAGAAAAAGGGTAAAACCGTCCTCAAATGACACTTGCGTTCCGGCAATTTATTTATTTTTATTGACTTTAAAGCTCTGCGACATTTGCACACAAAGCAGAACATAGAACCAGAACCAGAATATTTCAAAACAATAAATTTCCATAAAATAATATTTGCTTTTCCATCCAAAAAGAGGCATAAAAACCTAAATAAAAATAAGACCACCGACCGTTTTGGAAGCCATTAAATATAGGCGCAGACAAGCTGTACGTTGTAATATTGATGACACAGAGGGGTCCTTGAATTAGAAAAAAAAAAAAATAAGAAAAGAAAAACAAGAGGGCATACACCACCCTGCACCGAAGGTTAAGTTTATAGGAAATATGTAGGTAGGTACATACAACAGAAAAAAATCTAGATATTTTATAAGGTCGATTATCATTAGATTCGGGACCAAGCAAGCCACCTAAAGGAACATAAATTCATTCGATTGCCTGGGTTGGAGTTCCTACACGTCGTCGGTCGTTGTTGTCGTTGTCGTCATCGTCTCCGTCGTCGTTTGGTTGGTCCTGTGTGTATGTATATACCAGCAATCATTTTTAAGATATTCGATTAGATAACAATTTATACAGGATGAAGGACAAAGGGAAAACTAAATTAAGTCTCACCCGGACCCAAAGGAATATAAAGAAAAATGGTACGTTGTTTTTTTTTTTTTTGGTTCGTTTTAGCAATCACTTGAAGGCAAAAGGATCAAGGCATGAGGATGAAATTGGGTACTTAAAACGCATTTACACACAAGACACGCAGAACATTATAATATATCGATGTTATATCCAGGATACTATTCTCCAGTACTGCCAACAACTGCCAACCACCCGCCATCATTGTAACGGTGTTAAGAAGCAGATGGCTTTAGCATAAGCTCTATGGCTCCAACACCCAAAGTCATCGCATTGCGTAAATAAGCACCCATCGACGTTCGCCGTCGTCGTCGTCGCGCCACCTTTCTTTCGACAAAATAGAAGGGATTCCGATGGAATGGGGATAAGGACCTTTTTGCGAAGGATAATGCCATATAGAATGGAATGAGAACCAAATGGGTACAATAATCCCAGCCCACTCAATTTAAACTGCGGCTCGTTTCATGGCGTGGCGCCACCTTCAGCATCGTTGCCTGTATCCCCCGCATATATATACACACACATACGAATATAACGGTTCAATGCTTTTTGGCGGGAAAATGAGTGTATTTTCAAATTCACATCCAGTTGGGATTTTCATTATTACAATTCTCCAAACGTAATGTGTTTATGGGAAAATGTAACAAAACCATGATTTGAGGAGAGATGTTGGATATATGTATGTCGACACTGTGTATTTAGAGGAGGGGGTGGGTGGAATGGGAGAAATTCTACAATTTAACGGAATGTATAGGTATAATAGGAAGGAAAAAATAGGAAATTCTCACATTATGGTGTGTGAAATTAAATGCATGTGTCTCAGGCTTAGCAAGGATATTATATAGATTGAGAGAGGGATGTAGAATATACGCGATGTATATCGTATAGGTACGTGTGTGTTGGTTTTTGATAATTAAGGTTGCCAGAATATTCTATAGATTATAGAACGAATGATTGTAATGAAAGTTACAAAGATTAATTGAGCGGCATACTTTTTAGTCTTTTCTTCGTTTTGTGGTTTGTTTTCATATTATTATTATTTGTTTGTATATATGGTTAATGTATCGTTGAGATTACTATAATCTTAGCGTTAAGTAGTTATGATAACAGAGAATTGAAGATCCTAATAGTTAAGATAGAAGTTTACTTATTGATTATAGGTATATATTATGCGCATTCACATGTTTATGTTGTACTTATAATTTAATTCATTTTCTGGACTATTTATTGTATATTTGGATATAGAAAATGTATAAATATGAATTCCGCATTATCATTATCCTTCAACAAGTCTATCCAACTATTTAGTTCTCAAGGCAATGTAAACCATTCGCCCGACCCAGGTTTTAAATTGCCCTGATCTATTATGTTAAAAATGTTTTAAACGTTTTCTAGTGGAAAGTGATATCGCAGATATTCCATACCAACACAAATTTACTCCTACGAGGTCCTATATACGACTTCCTAGGCTAAAGATAGTCTCCATTTGTATACCTAACACACCAAACAAAATAATTAACCGCTAAGATAATAATTAACCCTAATTTAAAAATGAAATGAGTACTTAAAACCCTATTAAATCCCGCCTAAAATCAAGCATGACTATCGAAATACAGGTAAAAAAATGATAGAGAACATCACAACTGCGATCAGAATAAATAAACAGACACAGTCTTTTCTGACTAGGTTGAATTGATCAGAAAAATAATTGTAAAAATACTTTTACTTTTTTGTAAAACAACAATAAAAATTTAAGTCAACATGTTAAAAGTAGAAGAAAATGTAAAAAGAAATTTACCGGAAACCGTGGCGATTTCTTGTAACAGTTACGGTTGTGCAGTAAGGGTTTTACGTTACGTTTACGTATATTGTGTACGTTCAATAACTAAACGTTGAGTGTTTATATACGAAATCGAAAGGTTGAGTTCATTTTGGGTTGAAATTTAGTTGGCTGTTCAAAATAAAGGTTCACATCACAGATCGCAAGCAGTACCAAAAAAATTCGTAACTGTTCGCCGCGTTCGGTGATGTAAAACCAGGAACCATATGTTCTGTAACTCGGCGATAACTTTTCTAGGCGATAAACGGCGAAAAATGGAACAAAACCCATAGGATTCCTATGAGTTTTGTTCCATTTTTCGCCGTTTCTCGCCTCGAAAAGTTATCGCCGAGTTACGGAACATGGGTCCAGCACTTGAATATTTAAATTACATGACTGCTTTTAGACCACACAGCGTTTTTTAAATTCATTTCTGTTTTGGTTTCCTTTCAGTTGCATAGAGATCTTTGATTTAAGATTCGTTTCTATTTTGGTTTCCTTTTAACAGTTTTGTAACAGTTTGGTTTTTAAGGCCAGGAGAGCACATGCAACTTTTATACTACGTTTTCATTGGGGTAAATGAGATAATTTCTTTGAAAATTTCCAAATTCGATTCATTTCCCAAACAAATTCACACTTCGAAATGAGGTAATTTCGACCAAATTGCACGAAATTTGGTTGGTTGGAAATTACGTAAAAACTTTATGAGCACACCGAAGTGGAATGCATCCATAGTGCAAACCCATTGGAAACCATTGAAAATGTCAAAATTTGATGTATAGAAAAAGGAAACAGAAAGAGAACACAACAAAATATCAAACTACAAAATGAAATTAGCTGGCAAACGAAATTATGAAATTTGCACTGAAAAAACTTTTTTTGTAATTTACGAAATTACCTCATTTTGGCTCCAATGAAAACGTAAACATGCAACTTAAGAGTTTGGTTTTGGTTTTGAGCACAATGGGCTTCTATGGGAGTGCGCGCACATGCATGTTCTCGGATTCTCATGTAATCCTATATAGTACTCAAAATCAAAACCAAACTTTTTAGTTGCATGTGTGCGACCGGATACACTGTTCGTCGAAATTTCAATGGAGGTTTTTGAAAGCTGGAAGTTGGTTGACAGTTCGAACTTAAATTTAGGATTCATCCCTCATGTGTCAAACCAGTAAGTAAGTGTCAAATACCATTGGAGGTTGGCTACGGTGCCACTGGATTAAAACCACAATTTTAGTGCTTTTTATTGTCTAAACTAAAAAAAAAAAACCAAATAGATTTTATACATGTACGTTAAAATATGTAGTTTGCTTGATATCTTTTAATACATACAGTATCAAATTTCCATGACTCCATGACGGTGTTCACATTGGGACTGCTTCCGCCGTGTTGTTTTGACTTCACGTCATGTTGATGTTTACACATCTTAACCGTGGGTCCCGGTTCTCACACTTTTCTTTTTGAAGAATTTTAAGTTAAAATAAAATTACATTTTCTTAAACCAACTACAATTGAAACTTTTCGGTTCCAGACCCCTCCCCATGAGCATTTAAACAAAGTATTTGTATATTAATTTATTTATTTATTAAATATTTATTTCTCTTCGACCTAAATTTGGTCTATATGTTTGACCTACTTAATTCCAGAAAGCCCATCTTTTTATAAAATTTCGAATAAAAAATTCTTCAATTGTATTGAATAGGTATACCTCCAAAACTTCAAACGCATCTTAGTGGAAAAAGGAGTATACCTATACTTACATTAGATTGCGTAACAGTTTTATGAGGGAAACTTTATAGTTCAAGAGCTTATAAGATATGTTAAATTTTGAAGACTTAGTCAATTTATCATTATTAGGACTAAAAGAAGTTAGCACCGCCATTTTTGATTTTCGTAAAAAAAGTTTGTGTTGCGATGTGCCCAACTTATGCTGCCATGTGCCGTATAAAAATTGTTTTTACTTTTTACTTTTTAGAGATCAGCCATATTTTTGAGGATTGAATTTGTTCTTTTTGTGTTCAAAAAATTATAACTACAATCGAAGAGATAAAAAAAAATCGCATATTTGCAACTTTTAGGACCAAACGAAAATATTGCGAAAGAACTTAGCGTGAAATTAGCACCATCATTTTCGATTTAAAAAAAAAAAGTTGTGCTGTGTTGTGCTGAACTTGTGCCTCCAGTCCATGTGCGGGCAATATTTTTTTTAAATTCGCAAATTTGGACATTTTATAGGGATACATTTTTTTTGCCAAATTACGATTTTCAAAAACATCAAAGTTGTGCTATATTTTGCTAAACAAATGATTCGGATATTCTTACCTTTTAGGGCCAAAAATAAATAAATAAATAACGTGAAGTTTTAGCACCGCCATTTTCGATTTTCAAAAAAAATAAAAATAATCTTTTAAAAAGTTATAAATACTGTTGCTCAGTTAAGCTCAGTTTGTGGTGGTTTGTTTTTTGGTTTCTAAATTGAAAATGGCGGTGCTAACTTTATACGCACATAAATAATATAACAAAAAGTCTCCGCAAGTATTATTTATCTTTAAATTTTCTATTTTTAGTTGGACACCCCATGACCAAATCCTGGATCTGCCATTGTACCTGTGTAATTTTTAGTTCATACAATGTTCACAAGGCAGTTAAAAACATGCTCTGCTTCAAATTCATGCTCCATTGTTTTTATTGTTTCCCTAACTCGTCTACCCTGGATATAATATTCAATTTATTTTTTAAACAGTTTTATTGACTAGAATAAGATTTAAAATTAAGAAACCCTCATAGTCATATAACCAATTCATGAAGACAAAACTGGTTTCTCTTGTAGCCTTTGATGCATCAGAAACCTTGTTTTTTTTTCAGTTAAAAGAATTTTTGTTTGCTTAATTTCCGGATGCTAATTATAAGAATTATATGAAATGGGCATACCTAATTTTTGTTTATTTTTTACAAGACAGAAATGAGAAAAGGTCTTGTTTTTTTTTTGTAAACTAAAAAATTAAGCAAAACGAACCTTTTATATCGATCCGTTTGTACATAGGGTTCTGTTGAATACAAACGACTCATTCATATTTAAAGAGCATAATTTTGTAATGAAAGTTCAAGAACAAGCGTTAACAAGAGTATAATACTCCGGATATACAACAACACGCAATAAATAATTCAAATTGATTATGTGTCAGAAATTGTATAGAAACATTTCATATTCGACACTGGACATTGCTCGCAATGGCATCAAGGCGTTTGCTTTGTCACCCACTGCCGCCGCGCGCCGTCCATTGTTGGCCCTATGCGTGTTCGAATAATTACCATTCGCCCAACTCCCAATGCGCCATCCACCGCCCGATTGTCCCACCAACTCCTCCCCAACTAAAGTATAAGGGTGTCCTTCATTGGAGGTTGGACACGAAACAAACCAATTGCCTATCATGTCGAACATGATAATGATAGTAATCTATTTTTTTTTTTTATTTTGTACTCTTTAATTTGTTATATGAAAAACACTTATAAAACAAGGCTCTATATATAGTCACTGTTCGATTGAGTTAACCCCCACTTTTGCACGTCAGCAAATGCATCATCCATAGCATTTACCCACCTCCTTACATATATAACCCTCAACCCTCTGTGCCCCAAAGTCATGGAATTAATTGATTTCAAATATTTAACCCCAGCCAAAGCTGCTTCATAAATTCGAATATTAATCCTGACATTAATTTAACTCATTTGCCTGGCATTTTTGTGCGGTTGCTGCTGGAGTGTGAGTTGTTGGGGATAACTGTATGTTCGTTCATCATCAGTTTCACCAGATATACATCTATAGGGACGAGTCCACCGTTTTGTTAGAGCAGGAGCTTTATTCTCTGAAAGTATGCTGGGATTTGGTTGGGGGTGGAATTGAATAATTCGCTCCCATCATATACCCTTGTCAAAGTTGAAATGAAGTCTCTCCCACTAACAACTCCGAAGTCGGGGAGTGTTAAGTGTGCACTTTAAAATCTCCAAGGATCTTCGGAGTTTTTAGCGAGACTAAATACGAGTATAAGAAAAAAAAAACTCCAATCCTCTTCAAGTTTAATCCGTGCCAATGAATGGTATAACGGGTGAATTTGAAATGGCAATGGATGCTGCTTGCTAGTTGCTTGGTCCCTCAAAAAACCGTCATCGCAACCGCAACCATCGATTTCGACGGTGTTTCATTTTATAATATAATAAATATAAAGAATAAAGGGGCGTTATGTTTTTTATTTTTTTTTCAATCTTTAACCCCCCCTCACACACTAATGACAGGATGCGTTTGGTATGGAAGAATGTTTATGATAGGATTTATTTAGATCGCATAAAATTACTGGAGCGTTAAAGATTGATGTGCCTTAAGTGGTACTGACGTGTTCCGCAAAAGTGCGTGACATAGATTATACATATTAAAATAAGGAGCTCATATATGAGTTTTCATTAAAATTGATTCTTTGAGAAGCGCCAATTATAATATGACTTATACTTAAATTAAATAACATGATTAAAGGATATTATGCTTATCGCCAACGAAACATGAAAATAATTATTGTGAGACGTGATAACGGAATTTGAAATTAGAATTTCTCCTAAAGCGAATTTTATTAAAGTGTTTTGTACCGAATTTCAAGCAAATCTGCTAATATGTTCACGTTCCTTGATGCACGGACGCATTGACGTAAAGACGCACATACAAATATTTGACGGACGGGATGCAGAAAATTACTCTTTTGGACTTCTTCGCCATAACGTTTAAGTTTTACATATTTAACAAATTCTATACCAAAGCTGTCAAGTCTTGCGATCTTCAAGGCAGATTCAATTCTTTGAATATTTTTGTTGAAACTGTAATAACCATGACGATGTTCACATTGGTCTTTCTTCTCCGGCTTTTTGTGACGTCTCTGTAATATATCTTTATTGACAATATTTGAGGAAATTAAGTTTTTTATGTGTTGTATTATATTTATTATTTTAACCTTTATTTCATTTTCAAAATGCTTAAATCTAGATTTTTTAGACTATTTATAATTAAACGGGTTTTCCACGATTTCTAGAAAGCAAAAATAACGAAAGTAAAAATTTAGAATTGAAAAAATCTGGAAAAAAAGCAAAATCTAGAAATACAAAAATCTATTAAAAAAATATCGAATGCAAAAATCTAGAATTAATACGTATAAATATATTAACTAGGTTATTTGTTGTCGATTTTGAAACTTTATCAACAGCTATCAATTGATTATTGAGAACTGTAATAGGTATGTTAATTTTTTTTATAAAACGCGCAAAATTTCAATGAAAATTTATCTTCTTAAATTTTTAACTTTAAAATCAAAAATTCGATTTGACAAAATTTTAAATTTGAAAAAGCAAATCTTGCAGAAGCAGAGCATCAATTAAGTATGATTATAGACTCCGCTTCAACTGAATAAGCACAAACATATTCTAAGGTACGTTGTTCATTTTTTCTGATTTATTTTCTCAACATCATAAGCAAACAGTAAGCACCATCAAATGCTGCTTTAACACATAAGGCTTGGAAAAAATGGACAGTGTAACTCAGAAAATGTTTGTGCTTATTCAGTTGAAGCGGAGTGTATGTGTAATATTCACAGAGTGCAAAGTGCGACGCAACGCAACCACTTCAACAATTAAATCAGAAGTGAGGCAACAGTTACAAAATTCAAAAATTCTGGTTCAACTGCGATTTACAAAATTTTAAAAAAGAACCTCAGTCCTCAAAATGCTGGCTTTCGACATTAAGATTATATTAGGTGTGTTTTATTCATTGCTGCATAGCCAGCGCAGCAAAATTTCCCTTGGCAAACAAAAACAATTTGATTGCTGGCGAAAAAGAATTCAGTAAAAATAAAGATGGCTGTGCTGGCGATAGAGCTTTCAATTATTGAAATGAACGTATAGAGTGAGCTTTCGTTTTATTCAGACTTGTGCTGCGCTGGCTATGCAGCAATGAATAAAACACACCTATTATTAAAATTCTGAAGGAACTACTGTACGATGGAATATTCGAAATATGTAGAAAGTGCGCGGAACACAACAAATTTCCTTATGATTGTATTGTATTGTAGCGATGAAATAACACAACTATGTAATTATTACAACTGGGCCCAGAAAAATAAGTTTTTTAATAAACTGAATTTATTTGAGTTTAAACTCATTAAATAAGTACCAACCTAACAATAAAAATCTGGAATTATTTTTTTTTAGATACAGTCTTTCGAGATTTTTGTTAGTTCTAGAATTTTTTGCATTCGAGATTTGTTTTTTATAAATTTTTATATTCCTAGATTCTGCTTTCTAGATTTTTTTTTCGAGATTTTTTCAATTCTAGGTTTTTTGTTTTCGAGATTTTTACTTTTGAGATTTTTGCTTTCTGGATTATTGCTTTCTAGATTTCGTGGTAAGCCTTGTGGCAATGAGGGAATATGGAATCTTGAAGCTGAATTTTCACTTTGGAACAGTCAATGATTTACCTTACACAGTTACACCTGCCTTAAACAACAGTTTTTACGAAATCAAGCCGAATAGCCCAAACTGTAAAAAAAAATTGATGTAAAGATTAATAAAATAAAATTCTTTTAAATCTTAAAGAAGGAAAATAAATCCACTGTTGATAGGCATTGGTATTTTAATTCATTGATTTGTTTGAACTTAAATATATGTCATAACTTTTGAAAATGGCTTCAAATGTCTACAGACAGATGTTAAATTTTTTTATCGCAACTTCAGAAAACCGGAGCAACCTCTCCATCGGTGCCCGCGTAGAGATTTTGAAATATCAATTTATTACACTAAAACATAACTTTTGCCCCACCATGAATATTTAAATCATGATTGTAAAAAATCGTTCATTCTTTATCGATATTCTCTGAAACCGAAAAAAATATTGTTCGCGACCAAACTTAATCCATTTTTTTTCTCTATCTCTCGTTCGTGAGAGATAGGAAAAATAAAATTCACGTAGAATATGGTTCGCTCGTGATCAGATCCGAAAAGATCCTCAAAGAATATCATTCTTTATCAAAGTTTCTTTTCAGTTCGGTTGTAAAGTGCAAATTTTGAAAAAAAAAAAAATTGAAAAATTTTAATAAAATTGAAGAATTTTGAAGAAATTGGAAAATTTTAAGAAAATTCAAAACCTTTTTAATTTCTTCAAAATTCTTCACTTTTATTAAAATTTTTCAAATTTGTTTACTTTTTCTTTTTTGAAAA
This sequence comes from Epistrophe grossulariae, assembly GCA_929447395.1. Classification (NCBI taxonomy): domain Eukaryota; kingdom Metazoa; phylum Arthropoda; class Insecta; order Diptera; family Syrphidae; genus Epistrophe; species Epistrophe grossulariae. The sequence goes on along the minus strand of OV839566.1, from coordinate 26,330,865 downwards.
AGTCAAAAAACTAGAAACATTTTGAGAAAATTCAAACATTTTGAAAAAAGTCAAAGATTTTGAAAGAAGTAAAAATTTTCGAAAAAGTCAACAATTTTGGAAAATATGAAAAAAGTGAAAAATTTTGAAAAAAAGTCAAAAATAAAATCCAGTATAATGTATAATGATATTTATGTAAAATGACAGCTTTTTTTTTTTATTTGAACGTTTCGTGAATGGATCTTCAATAGTTCCTACGTGATAAATTCGGGAATGAACCATATTTTACAGATCACAACAGATTTGATTCGATCGTGAAAAAGCATTTTGTTTTAAAACCAAAAAATAATATTTGCGATCGAATCAAAAATAAAATTTCATTTTGATTTTTTCACAAGAGAATGAAGCATACTTTATCGAACCTTGATTTAATGATTTTCTTTAGTTTCAAAATTCTTCTATTCTTCTCTAATCTTCTCTATTCCTTAGCAGGTTGAATCAAAAGTCAACTATTCATTTTATCATTTTAAAGCAGCTTTAAATATTTTTTTTTCGATTTACTCAAAATTCTCAAAAGTGGAAAAGAAAAGTTTTGAAATTAGACCCCTCATATGACATGAAATGTTCAGAATTTCTACCTAAATTTTGTTTGCATTTTTTATCTGGCCAAAGGAAATCGGAATAAATTGAAATAATAGGCGCTAAATTTCATAAAAATCTGGGGGACCGTTAAGACAGTTTCTATGAGGTTTGGCGGAAATCAGTTTAGCGGTTATCCAACAAGGCTGCTTGATACTAAAAATCAGAGGCCTGATTTTAAGAATTATTTTTGTGTTTCAGAGATTATACTTAGAAGGTTGCTCTTAAATCTATGGGATATGACATAGTGTTATAATAAACCCCATTTTATGCCCATTACTATAAACCCACTTTTGTATATTTAATTTTTCTCCATATTTAACGTCATTATAGGTAAAAAGGTGAAATTTAGTTTTTTTTAAAGCCCACCTACTACCACATCCACATTTAAAGAGATTTAAGCTGGAATAACAAATAATGATATTTATAACAATCTCGAAGCCATGTAAATTTAATTTTTGTAATTGACTGACTCAAATGTTGGACTTCTGAACTTATGCCACATACTCTTGGCCAGTCAAAGGAGATATCAAATAAACATCAGTCTACTTTAGTCAAACACAGAAATCCAATACTCATTAGAAACATCCTGATCCTGGTTGAAAAACTCTTAAGGTCTATAAAATTCCTTTAGTATAGGTACACCAAAACATTGCCAATCTTAACTTAAATGTATATCCTTAAACAAAACCATGTATATGAATTGAATGGTCAGGAAAATAAGGTGAAAATGACAGAACACACAGCAGACAGCATATAAACATCTAAAACATTATATGCCACCCTTTTATCTAAATACTTCAATATTCTTATTGTCAAGGACGACAAATAACAGACGACTGACCGACCGACAACGACGGACTTCCATAGAACCTGCTCCGGACACATTTACGCATTAATCAATTGCAATAATATATATAAAACCAGGAAGTTGGGTTTATAAACAAAAACCCCGATAGGAATGTGTCCTTGCGGGTGAAATGATTTGTAGGCTTGACCCAACTTATCATTGATTAAATTACAATGGAGACAAACAAGATGTCCTGCTTTGTTTGCTCTATCATTTACAAAGTTCTCCACCATATAGATTTATATATGTTTGTATATGTAGAGTATTGTATAAAATAACAGAGAGTTCAGCTACCCGCCTTAAGGCACAACCGAAACGAACCGAACCGACAAACCATCCTGGCCCATTCCACTTCGACCAGCCTCCGGAAATCTCGTAAAAGTCACTGAGAATTGAATTAAAATTTAAAACTTAAATGAATGAAAGGACTCGGTATCCATGAAGGACATGAATAAGACGACCAACTGACGACGACGACAAAGCAGCAGCAAAATAAAACAGACCTATCTATGTATACATATACCGTGTATGTGTATACATGTATATACAAATACACATACATACTTATATATATTCACGCTTTGTGTTTATTGCTTTTTGTACATTTTCGAGATGGAAACTAGGGACGGGTTTTGGGGCATCCCAAAAGAATAAACGAGTATACGGTCGCGGAGGGGGAGGGGAACGGGGACGGGACGAAACAGTCCTATTTTGCTATGAATTCCTTAAATGAATCTCTTTCCAAAGCTTTGCCAGTTGGCACTGATCTGATGGGGATGTGCTCAACTCAACGGCCAACAACGGGTCACTCAAAAGATATTCTACTGCCTTGTGTTCCTATTCTTCTTTTATTACTTCAATAAGGAGATGGCCTGTTGAAAATTTCATTTCGCTAAAATAAGGACAACAGCTGAAGGAGAGGAAAGACTGGCGCGGGCGATGGATGTAATGTGGTGTGGTATAGTGATGCTGCGAGGGTATTCGTTTTGGTCTAGCATCATGGAATCAAGGGTCGATGAACAAGTGTCTATTTAACAGTGTGTTTAGAAAGATAATTTTAGACACCTATTTAATTTCTTGTTTTTGTTCCAGAAAAAAACTCATTTTTGTAATTGGGCTTAGATGAAGATACGAAAAAGTGTAATATTCAATTATGATCAAGAAACAACCAAACCTAGAAAAGGGAATCTTTAGGTACATAATACCCTTTAAGCCCTGAAAAATATTAAAAAGAAGATCAATTTTTTTTAATCTGAAATTCATTTTTTTTTTTTTGAAAATTTTGATATGCAATATTACCCAAATTTATTAGAAACTCTTGTGTACAAAAATTTCATTTCAATCGGTTCAACAGATAATGAGATAGTCGAAAAAAAAAATGGTTTTATAGATAGATAGATAGATTTATGAGAGGTACAAATTATATGTCGAAAAATGAGATTTTGTTTACCGATTTTACCGACTTGTATAGTAGGTAGGTACCGACCGTTATTTTTGGTTATAAAAATAATATTTTCTTAAAATGTGTTAGTTAGTAATTCGAAACTGCTGGGTGCCAAGATAAATAAAAATCGGTTAAGTAGTTTTTGAATTATTAAGTTCTCAAAAAAAAAATCAAAAAAAAAAATTCAAAATGTTGGTACACAGTTCTTTAAAACTTTTCGAAACGTTCTCCATAAAATAAATTGCTCAGAAACAGTTGGACTATTTCTGAGAAAATCGAAAATAAAAAAATGGTTCAATGGGAGGCACCATTTATAACTATTTTTCGGAATTTTGTTCTGTATTAAATAGTAGCCTATATAGTTTTGGAAAAATAAAAAAAAATTTCACTTTGAACTGGGTGGTTGTATATTATCATAATGGAGGATTTTTTTGGGTTGAGAAGCAATAGGTTTCAACGAGCCCAGTTTTGGATATAGCATCAAGAATCAAGATCCTCGTTAAGACAACTCATACCATCCTCAACAAGACCAAGAGGTCTGGACAAGAATATAACTGTGCGTCATCAGCATAAAGATGGAGTTCACTAAAATTAACGCAATTAAAAATGTCATTAATGTACATAGAGAAAAATAAGGGCCCTAAAATTGATCCTTGTGGAACAACACTAGTAACCGGGAGGAAAGATGAAAAGGTACCATTGCAAAAACACTGCTTGGCTTCGGCCGTTTAAATAATTTCTTACTAATTTCACTGCAGTTCCATGGAAGTTAAACTCCAATATAAGCTTACTACAAAGAATCCTATGACTAATAGAATCAAATGCCTATGAGAAATCAAGCATTACGAGAAGTGTTAGTTTATCACAATCCCATAGACTCATGAAAAGAGTTGACAAGTTTAAGAAATGCAGTTTTGCAATTATATTTTGGCCTATAACCAGATTGATGAGTATGAAGAAGTCTGTGGTTCTGAAGATATAGGTTAATTTCCATCACCATCAGTTTTTCGATTACTTTGGATAAAACAGGTAAAATACTTAAAAGGCCGGTAATCAGACGAGCTTGGGTTTGTGGTTTTTGGGATGGGAATCACTTTGGCTTGTTTCCATGAACTTGGGAAAATTGAGGACATAAGAATAGAGTTGCAGATGTATGTTAGCGGTCTTACTAAATATGGACGTAAGAGTTTTATTAATTTCGGGTGGATTAGGTCAGTGCCTGCCGCATTACTTTTTATGGAGCTCATGGCAAAATTTACATCATCAGGTAGAACGGAAGAGAATTGAGAATTCAAATGAAAAGGGTGAGTACGAAGAAAAATGGTGATCGATTTGTTTATGTCCTAGTGAATCAAGAGAATTATTTAAGTGGGATAAAAGTATCCTGTTGAGCTCCTCAGGGTCACCTTGATCATTACCTCCTTCTTTGAGATATACTTTAGAACTTTTGAGATTATTCCAAAGGATTTTTGTAGGCAAATTCAAGTTTAACATTTTCGCAAAATGAATTTTCTTTGAAGCTCGAATTCTTGAATTGACCTGGTTTCTTAAGCTTTTATTTTTAAAATTCGAAAACGTTTCCATTTAAGATACATAATATTTCTAGTATTAATTAAATTGAGTATGCGATTTGTAAGCCAAGGAAATCTTTGATTAGGTAGAGTACGTGTTACTAAAGGAACAAACCTATCATGAATCAACAAAATATTATTGTTTACAAATGAAACTTGTTCATTAAAACAAGGAATGTTGCGAACATAATCCCAGTCAATAGATAAAGCTGCTTCATGTAAAGAGTGGAAATCTACAAGATTATATTGATGGTAAGAGATGGAATTATTCTGCATTTATATGTTAGAGATATTAAAGTCAAAAATCATAAGAATAATATTATGACCAAGAAATCCCCAAAACGAGATCTGATAAAAGAACTTAACTTTACCTTGATTTGAAGTCAAATAGATATCAAGAAGTGTAGCAGGGGTATTTGTGAAGTGTGTAGGTTGATTATTTACTCTGACTAGACCAACGGATACCACTGTCTATTGAAAAGAATTGGTTAAAGAGTAAGGATTTAAAAAATTTAAATTTAAATCTCCAGCAATAAGGCAGCACTTAGAGAATCAAGACTTCGAATTTCGTAGCTACAATGCAGAACTAGTCTAAGTCACATTTACAATTTTTTTCAAAAAGAACCTTATTCCGTAAAACACTGAATTTCGACATTATGGTTATACTTGATTATTGAAATTCTGAAGGAACTACTGCACGTAGGAATATGCGGAATATGTAGGAAATGCGCGGAACACAAAAAGACTCTTTGTAACGTTCAAAAAACTCATTTTAAAATTTTGGACTTAGACTAGTTCTGCATTGTTGCGACAATTTGTGGAGGTTTATATACACAACCAACCAAACAAGTATCGCCATGTTGCATGATTTTAATTCAGAAAAAATATATTCTTCACACTAATTGCCTAAACAGAACAACACAACATTTTAAAGAGGACCTAACGTAAATTGCAACGCGACCTGAGCGACATACAAAAACTGAACGGTCGTTGCGATACACCCTGTAATTAATCAAATCCGCTACTGAATTGAGAATCTCAGTTACTTAGCCATGTCTCTGACACACAAATAATATCACATGACGAATTTGAAAACTTTGAACGAATTTCATCCATTTTTGGTACAATGCTTTGACAAATCCTTAAGCCCTTACTTTTATTTACAAGAATATTAATTAAAGCACCAGTACTGTCTATACCCGTCACACCATTATGACAATTTGACAACCCAGAGTCACATCAAGACAAATAAACATAAAACAGATAGTACAAACATTATAAAATAGGAAAATGAAACAAAGAAGAAAAAGAATTATTTAATTTTTTAAAAAAGAGTTGTGGGCACGTTTTTGAGAAAACTAAAATTTTCATCATTTGATAAACAAATTTTGACGGATGTTACCGTTGTTTTTGGTTCTAAACAAAATATGAAAAAAAAACTGATTGTCCAGAAAATGCTATATACCAAGTTTAAAGAAAATCGAACCAAACTTTTAGGCTGCAGACGAACTTATAGATAGACAGACAGACGGACAGAATTGCGAGACCCACTTTTTTTCGTCTTTGCTATCGTCGTAATGTCGTTTTATCAAAATCTCGATTTCATTTAAAAGATATTATTATTTTAAGAATTTAATCAAAAAACATAAATACTGGTTTTCGATCTTCACACTGAAATGTAGAAGTTATCTAAAAAATAATTCTAATTTTAATAGTATAGCTGTTATAATATTCTCTATGAAAAATGTCCTCACACTTTTTCCATTCGAGCGATCAGTTACAAGATAATGTCCTCACACTTTTTTCCATACAAGCGATCAATTACAAGATATTGCAAGATAATGCTGCCTCAAAAAAGCGAAATGTCGAAAATATACATATTACATAGGTTTTTCGCATACTACTCTTAATGGATAAGTTTTATACATTTTTGTTTACAAAATTTGAAGATTATTTGACCTTATAGAGGTCAAAAGCATAAACATGTTTTTCTGGCTGCTATTATTTCAAGGATTTCATTAGTTCAGAAAAAGTTGGTCAAGGTATAAAAACACCGGTTTTAAGTTAAGTTTTTAAAAGTAATTGTATAGCTCATATCCAACATCCTTAATATAAACTGCAAGAAATATCGTCTTACCTTTTTTTATACTAGGCATCGTGAAAAATAGTGAAGTCGAAAATCGCCATGTTTTCGAAATTTAAGTTTGAATAACTTTTTATGCAAGCCAAAATTAAGAAATGTAGGTACTTTTAAAATATTATTTCTTATGCCAAAATAAAAATAAATGCGAATATATTAGGCGACCAATTTTTTAACGTATTTTTTTTTTTTAATAATTATGCAGGCTTTTTTGGTCGATTTGAAATTAAATGCAAATAAAACAAACTTTATTTCATCTTTTTCCCAAATTTGGCGAGATTTATATTTTTATTATTTAAAACCTCGGCCTTGAGCCCTGGTAGCTGTTTTATAAATTATACTGTACATTTACAGCCTAATAAATTATAATAATAATATTATTTAAAATGATGTCTTAAATTTTTATATTTGATATTTCAATAGCTTACACATAAGTACCTGCCAATTCCCAACCGTACTGTGACAATTTTTGTTTGTCTTTTAATTTATTAGTCTTCATATATATTTTTGTTTGCTTATAAATTGTTTCAGTGTTAATTTATTAAAGCATCAAATATAAAAATTTAAGACATTATTTTAAATTTAAAAAAAATGTAAAACCTGCAAATTTTAAAAAATCTTATAAAATACCCCTGAAGAAGTCGTTAATAATGACGAAACGTTGGGAAAAAGAAGAAATAAATAAAATAAGTGTTTTTAAGTTATTTAAAATAATATCTTTTATTTATGAAATAAAGTTTGTTTTATTTGCATTTAATTTCAAATCGACCAAAAAAGCCTGCATAATTATTCACTAAAAATAAATGCGTTTTAAAATCTTCACTTGGATTTTGTTCTACAGATTGGTCCTATTTTTGTACATTTTTGCTCTGCTTATTTTCGAAATTGAACGTTTTTTTTTAAAGTCGATTTTTTTTGAACCTATGGCTCGTATGGAAAAAACTAGTATATTTGACTTTCGACACATTTAATTTTGACCTTAAATGATCGATGTTATGAAAAAAATGTTTGTTTTCTTTTAGAAGGTCGCATAACTTACTAACATACTTACTTTTCGAAAACACTCGTCGATTGGGAGTTATATTCGAAAAATTGACATATTCGTCTTTTTACGTCTTTTGAATTGGCCACATTGACACCTTCCTCCTATAACCGATAAAAGTGTTGCAAAGCGGTTTAGAAGCACACACAGTAGATTTGATAGAATTGTATATGCGACGTTTAGCCATCAGGGATGTGCTTCGAAATAGAATTCTTGCAAGACGTGATAGTAATTTCTTTTCCAACAGACTGTTATATATTTTTTATTGATTGGAATTTTTCTTCTATCTCTCTGTTCGATATATACCTACTCTAATTGGATATTTTATGTGTGAATTCCAACAATAGCTGCAAGCAGCAGATGATTGCCTCTTGATGAACGGGAAACAACAAGGATAAAATTCCTTTACATGCGTCGTCGTCGTCTTCGTCTGCGTCTTATGCCAGCTGAAAACTCTCCCTTCCCCCTTTTTTACCCCCTATTACAAAATCTGTAGCAGAAGCTTGAAAAGAATGTTTTTTGTGTGCATGTTATGACGAGAAGAAGAGCCAGAATTATTTTCTTCTTGTTGTTTTGTTCCCCAAATCGCAATTACCGTTAAAATTTAGTATTTCTTGGTAGTCTAATTTCTTGGATTACTTTGTTGGAAGAATAAAAGGAAGAAAAGAATCCGACCGATACACAAACCCTTGTCTATATAAGGAGGACAACGAAAAACAGATTTTCCACAAAACTTTTCACATTTTTCCGACAGAAGGGAGGATTGCTCTTTTCAAGCAGATTATACACGTAAAATTTTACCATCTCCCCTGTACAGTGTATACCTCCATCTGAAACCACTCAGACAATGCGTACGACTTGGGCAGACATTCGCCCCCATTTAGTCGAAGGGTTGGGATGGGACTTGGGATTGTTCAAGTACCTTACTTTGTATATACCGTTCGTTTTCGTTGGAGTTTGTATACCTTCGTTTCTTTCGATATCGTTGTTTCGGTTGGAGTTGGACTTAATGGTGATGGTTCTGTACCCCCAACTCCTCTCACCCCACCAAACCTGGTATCTTGCGTATTCTTCGAGCGACGTCGAAGTTCAAGTGAGCACCGGGGTTATTTATTATATCGAAGAGGGGTTGAATCTTGAATTTATTGATAAATCTCTCAAAACAAAGATTGGAACCAGCTGCTTTCTAATGATAAGAAGACTGTGCCTTAGATGTTATTCGGTCCGCATTTGGGAATTCCATTACATAAAAGCTTTTTGCATGAATAAATTTTAAATTCGATTCAAATCGAAGTTTTTCTTCCTCCGTCCTCTTCCTTTTTGCTTCCTCTTCTTGATGCTTCTCCTTGATGCTTTTGTGTTATTCCTTTGTACTTTGACAATCTTACAATGCAGGTCATTATGTTTTTTCTTTTTTTTTTCATTTCCATTCTGATATCGTCGAATTCGAAAGGTGGATATAGGAAGACTGGTAAAGGAGGCGGGGGCGGTCTCTTTGGCATGGCAAACAAATGAAAAACCGATAAACGTTTAGATATATGGGAGAAGGAAATATTGAATTTATTTCTTCTGTATATTCATAGGGAACGGGACACACTTTTGTTCTATACTATGAAACATGAATGTCTGACGAAGTGGGTCGTACCTATTTTTTTTTTTATGGTTTGTTTGAAAAGAAACGAAAACAATGTCACATTGACGAACCTGAAATGGGTCGTCTTGTTTTTTATGAATATAAACAAGCGGGTTTAACTTTGACGGAAATACATATTAAGCTGCTGGTTAAATTTATGCAAGAAAGAGAATTTATTATACCTGTACTTCCTATACTTTGAAACTGGTTTAGATTATGGGCTAGAGTTTTGTATATATGATTCTTCTTAGAAAAAAATAATAATTTGATTTCATAAGTCTGGGTTAAATTGTTTTTATACTTTTTACTGTTGAAAGTACCCTTACCTGTCACTTTATTTTTCAGCTATATACCTTATTATAAGAACTGTATCAATACCAACTTCCAATAAGGTATGAATTTTAATCGAATTTGTACAATCCATTTTGGACAAAAATAAAAAAAAAAAATAAAACAGTCAAAGTACGTACTAAGATAATGGGATGAGAGTAATACGGGTCTTGAAGTATGTTGACTTATACTGATAAAACAAAAAACATTTTCTGTTGGTTTGAGTTAGGTTTAGGTAACTGTTAATTAATAGAATAACATTTTAAACAACAGAACATATTGGAATATTTGTAATAGATTTTTTGCAAAATATTTGCAACCACACTCAATCGACAAAATTAAAAAATTGACACAAAATTAATAAAAAGTTGCTGATAACCCAGGAAAATTAGACTTTGAATTGGGAAAAATTTTGACAAAGCGTGATTTTGGTATATCTATACATATAGAGTTTTCTTTTGAGGTCTTTGAGGGCGTAAAATATAAGGTATATAACATAACAATTTATGTTATCATCAATAAATGATAATATTCCATTTTTAGAACTACTGCTTTCAATGTGTGTACATTTGGAAAAACTTTTAACTTTTTCGAAGAAATGCTGAGGCAAAAATTTTAGTATAACAAAAATATTCATTTTATGTATAAATTAAAATGAAAGTTTGTCTGTATTTACTTATCTTTATTAAACGTGATTTATGAGATAAATCTCGAAACAGGTTATTGTAGTTAAAATATGAGGCTTATAGACTAGAAAACAACTGAACCAATTTCACTGAAGTTTTAAAAATATTGTTTCTATACATATACGGGTGTCCCGTAACTCAAAGTCAAGCGGGTAACGGGTGATAGGGTAGGTTGTACCTGTTCTGGAAAAAATAAGAAAAAAAATATATCTCGCTTGCTTAAGTAATAATAGCAATATTTAGAAAAATAGTGAAAATCGATACCCTAGACCACATTTTTAGGTACTGTGGTCACAAATTTCCGAATTTTGACGTGTTTATTTTTTTTACGTAATTCTAAATAACCATGCTATTGATTTCAATCACAAATTTAAAAATAAATATTGTAAGTTTCGAAAGAAAAATAAAGTTTGACTGAGTCATGTTTCAAAAAAAATTTTTAAGCTAACTTTGACACTTCATAATTAAAAAAAAATGTACTACACTACCTTGGCAAGTTTTTTAAAAAATTGGCGCGTTTCATCAGGATTTCAAAATGGTACAACACTTGCTACTTATTAATTCGTAAAAAATATTTTTCATTTTTTATTTGCAAAAAGGACCTCAGTTCACTTCAATCACTTTTACGAGAATAATGCTTTTTTGTACTCAAAAATCAATTTTACCAAGGTGTACGTAACATAAACAGAGGCACTAGAATCAGACACTGTTTGCCATAAATAAGAGTGAGACAGATCTACATTACGTAATATGGTACGCTACGATCTACGTTCGGTACGCTACGTTTCTGGTTTTACTCGCAACATCTCACAATCGTGCGCTTTTGTTACCCTGGACTCGAAAAGTGTTGTGGAAATTATGTTAGTTATTATGTATTAATAGGTACTAAAAACTTCACAAATTTTTACCAACATATCAACTCTGAGAGCGTATAGTTACGAGGGAGCAAACTTTGTATACACGTTGCATATGGTATACGGGTCATGGGTGGTAGTTGTTTTGATTTAAAATTCGATGAGCAATGCTTTTCGGTATTCCAGTGGATCTTTCAATCGCACTGATCAAGCGCTGGGATCACATTCAATTCTATTTAATTTTAAACTCCTTTGTCGTTATGTCGTTGGGGTCTCCCATCTGCAGCGCCGCCATACGAGTACTAAAGGCAATCGTCCTTGCGAGTATGATAGGTGTCCATAGATGAACACCCGGTGGTCATGAGTGACGACCCACAATTGGGTACCTTTCGATCCACTGGAATACCGAAAAGCATTGCTCATCGAATTTTAAAACAAAACTACTTCCACCCGTACCATCTGCAACGTGTACAAAGTTTGCTACCTCGTGACTAAACGCTCCCAGAGTCGATATTTGCAGAACAATGTTGGGGAAAATATGGAAGTTTTTAGTTCCTATTACTAGATAATAACTGACACAATTTTTACAACAATAATCGAGTCCAGGGTGTCACAAAAGCGCACGATTGTGAGAAGTTGCGAGTAAAACAAGGAACGTACCGTACCGAACGTAGATCGTAGCGTACCATATTATGTAATGTAGATCTGTCTCACTCTTATTTATGGCAAACAGTGTCTGATTCTAGTGCCTCTGTTTATGTTACGTACACCTTGGTAAAATTGATTTTTGAGTACAAAAAAGCATTATTCTCGTAAAAGTGATTGAAGTGAACTGAGGTCCTTTTTGCAAATAAAAAATGAAAAATATTTTTTACGAATGAATAAGTAGCAAGTGTTGTACCATTTTGAAATCCTGATGAAACGCGCCAATTTTTTAAAAAACTTGCCAAGGTAGTGTAGTACATTTTTTTTAAATTATGAAGTGTCAAAGTTAGCTTAAAAATTTTTTTTGAAACATGACTCAGTCAAACTTTATTTTTCTTTCGAAACTTACAATATTTATTTTTAAATTTGTGATTGAAATCAATAGCATGGTTATTTAGAATTACGTAAAAAAAATAAACACGTCAAAATTCGGAAATTTGTGACCACAGTACCTAAAAATGTGGTCTAGGGTATCGATTTTCACTATTTTTCTAAATATTGCTATTATTACTTAAGCAAGCGAGATAGATTTTTTTTCTTATTTTTTCCAGAACAGGTACAACCTACCCTATCACCCGTTACCCGCTTGACTTTGAGTTACGGGACACCCTGTATATATAAAGTTTTCTTTAAAAATTTAAATTTTGTAGTATAGGTTACATTAGGGTGATTCACCTTTCCGAAATTCAACCGGGACCGGGCGAAATTATTAAGCTTAGATTAAAACCAAAAAATTTAGATCCAAAAATTAAAAATCGAACACCATTTAGAGGTCACTACCAGCGTTTCTTCAATAATTTTGCTTGAAAATCTTTTAAAATTGGAATTTTTCTCAAATGTTAAAAGCTGCATAAGTTTTCGAGTTTTGGTGCTAAAATCATTAAATTTTCAGGGATTGTTCGTAATTTTATGTGATTATTCAGTTAAGAAATTAGTTTTGGAATTACTTTTTTTATAGAAAAAAACCGCAAGGGATCTGGGACTTGGTGTTGACTTCAAATTATGTACGTCTAATTAAACCGAAAACGCATTTCAATTGACCAAGAACCTGTCCCAAAGTTCTTTTCTTGCTTAAATTTGTTTAAACAATACTTTCAAAAAAAAAAGCACTATAACCATGATGTAGAAAAACTCATCTCGTATTGTAAAGGGTGCGCCAAACATTTTTTTTTGTATTATTATTTTCTAAAAAATTTTATAACCTTTTATATTTTAATACTAAAAAATACTAAAGAAAACCTCTACTTTGATTTAATTTTTGGATCACCCTGCCCAAAACTGATTTTTATTTTTTACCAATTTTTTTATTAATACTGCTTAATAGTTAGACTAACGTTTTTTAAAGGAATATTTTTAATGATCTTCATCAAATAGCTATAAAATAAAAAAATCGATAGTCCTAAATGGTGGTCAAAATTAATTTGTACTTGAAACGTTTGAAACAGACCCTGTATAATTATACTACTACTCAATAAGATTTTTTGCTTTTAAAAGGTTGTCCTAGTTTTGCAGTTTCTTAAAAGGTATACAACTTATCACAATTCAACTTTTGATTACGAACATTTGAATCCAATCAAAAATGATTCTTAAACAAATTCAAAAAAATCATAATTTTTAAAATAGAAGGAAATTCTATGCGTTGAACTTTTTGTATTGACTTACTAAATGAAAGGGTCGATTCTTAATTTTTTGTATACATATGTATATGTTCAAATGGGTGACGCTATGAAGAGCGTCAGGTTTGCTTGTTCTAAAAATATAACAAGGTTAAAAGAGTTTTTTACTTGCGATATTATGGTACTATGGGCGTTTTTATGACATTGGGTGATAATTGATTTAAATTGGATAAAAATTGAAATCTTCATTATGTTCAAAATAATTGTCAAAACGCCAAGGTGCATGTCATAACGACCAAATTCAAAAACTAGAAATCTCCTGGGTGATAATATGACAATTTTCATTTCGTAGGTACATATTAACATTCGAAAAGTTATTTGGGTGTAGTGGCATTCATTTTGGACTTTTTGGCCTTTCTTGGGTGAGTTTTTGGGGGCTATGGCATTTTTTGATTTGTGTGTTACCTATACGGTTTTGGGTGATAAGACTTAACGCTCTATATGGATTCTCAAAAAGAATTTAACTCAAGATTTTCATAAAAACTCTTCTCGAAATTCTGTCCGTCTTTCTCTTCGGCTACAAAATTTTGTAGACAATCCCCGACAAAACTTATTTTCAATATTTTTAAGCATTTTTGGAAAATTTATTTTTCTCAAAAATTAAATTCAGTTAATTTAATTAAATGTTATTAATGGCACCTCCCATAGGTTGCATGTAGTTGGCCCCCCAACTTTTGAGTTGAGAAAAACTGTAAATGGCAATCGTTTGTGCGTCGTTTGTGCACGTTTGTACATCTTTTAGAATTATTTGTACACCCACCGTTTTTTTTATAGAGACACTTCAAAAAATGAGCATGTAGTTTGCCCCCCAACTTTGACGAACGAAAATTCTGTTAATACAGTTCCATAGTAATCGTTTGTACATCGTTTGTCATTTTTTATTTTTGTTTGTACAGTTCCCAAATTTTTATTACACAAATAAAACATTTTTTTTTAAGTTTTTGAAAAACATGCAACTGTTTGTGCATATTTTATAAAGATTTTTCGTGAAATTAGTTTTTTTAATTTATTTTTATTAATTTAATTTATTTAATTACTCAAAATATTTTGTCACAAAAAACTTAGTTTGGCTCATCTATTTGATCGTTTGAAAAATATGTGAATTCAGTTCAATGGGTAATCGTTTTTACACGTTTGTCTTTTCGTTTTTTTATGTCCCAATACTTTTTGGCATACAAATTTTTAAAAATTTTATAAAATTAAAAAATGTTTTGGGACAGAAAACGTTTTAAGTGGTACTTTGACACTGGAAGAAGCTGCTTTAGGTTCAATCCTCGTTTGGGGCAAACAAAATTGCAAATTAAAATTAAAAATGCACATATTAGACTAAGCATCAACAAAAAGAGTCTGATGATCGGACTGACAGTCGTGAAATAGCTATAACTTTTAGACTATAAGCTTGGTGGTTGCTTATCCAAGTGATTGTTGTTGCATTAAAAACTTCAATAATTGTGTGCTTAAATTTGCGAAAAAATTGGTTTTGGATTGAAAAATGTGTTTTTAATTTTTTTTCAAAAACTCATTATTTCAAAAATGATTTTCGTTTTTTATTTAAACTTTATACCAAGCGGTTTTTCAACATTACCCTAGATGAATTTATACCAAAAACTATCCTTATAGCCGAAATAAATGCTACCTCCCATACAATAATTGAAAACTGTTGAAGAAAATACGTCTCCTATGATTTTGATTAAAATTTGACTGTGTGCAAATATTTATTAGTAGATATATGTATGTATGTTTATGAAAAATTGTGTTTTTAAAAACGATCTTTTAAATGTTTTTTTTTTAGGAAATTAGCAAGTACATAATGTACGTAGATAAGTGACGTTGCCTTGTTTTAAAAAAAACGGCAAAAATTTTAACGCAAGCAAAAAAAAGTAAGATATCTGAAATGTCAGTAATTGGTCAAAAAATATCAACTACTTTTCAAAATTGGTCAGCCACATAAAATGGTTTAGGTTTTTCAAGGCCATTCGAAATTTTTAGCAGATATTATTCGCAAAAAATGCAAATCATTTGAAAAGCCACCAAATCGTCTGCTTGCCACCGAGGTGTCGGTCGTACCTATACGTAAGATACAAAAATATAGATAACCTTCAACAAATTTAAATTTTTCGTTCTGTTCGTTCGATTTGCGGCTGAACTTAGAGCCCTAGTGACTTAAAAATATAAATATTCGTAAGTAGTTACTTCCTTTCAATCAAGGGATAAGAAACAATATGTGTGTTCCCTTCTTGTACTATGGCCAAAACTGCGAATTTCTACGAATTTTTATCAAAGTCCATATAAAAAAATGTGTAGAAATGAGCAGTTTTGTACAGAATCACAGAGTTTCAAAGTAAAGGAACACACGCAATATTTTTCGCAAGATAAGAAAAAAATATATACGAACATGCTTTTATTAAAAAAACTTATATGGAGGAACATTTTAACGAAAAAATATTAACTAAGTCAAAAGTATAGAAACTATTAAAATTTGATTTTTTGTTTGATTTTTTCTTGTTAAAAAAAATCAATTCTAAATTAGTTTTGATACGAAAAGTAATCTTAAAAAAGTGACTCTTTCACTTCTTCAAGCGTGATTTTCCAATTTATACATCGTGAACAGTCTTATCTAGAAGGTGTCAAGCCTGTTTCTCAATGCGATGAGAAAACGAGACGTTAGCTTATGTGTGACGACTGACGAGATCTCTTCGCAGTTGTTCGCTCTTTTCAAACAATGAAATAATACAACATAAAGCATCATCGTCGCGGTTGCACGGAAAGACATAAGTTCGAAAAATTGAAAAAAGGCGCAACGTAACGACTATAAATATTTTATTATGTATTATATTGTCATTGTTTAAAACTTGTTTTTTATAAGAGAGTATAAAAAGATATTCAAACGCTGATGTCTCGTTTTCTCGCCAAAATTGTGATTCAGGTTTCACTTTTCAACTTAGGTTTCGTTAAATACAAAAATACGCCCTTCATAAATTTTTTTCTATATAGAAATCAACTAAGGCAGTCAACAAGTTTATCATAAAACGTTTTTAAATCTCATACTTTTAAGATGCCAATACAAGATAATTGTTTGCACCATTTTTAACTTTAAAATAATTTTATTCCACCTCGTTCTTATATTTATTCAAAACTGCCTTTGTACGTAACATTAAACACAACTTTCACTTTTAGGATGGAAACGTTTCATTTCAACTCCAACGTTCACTTTCAAGGAAATTCGCACAAAAAAAATTGTAGACCTTTCGCTATTGGCCAACAGAAATAAAAAAAAAAAACAAAATGAAGAAATTTTCCAAGGAAGAAAATACTAGCAGCAAAAATAAATATTTTCTCGCTTTCTATAATGAATGAAAATGAATTACATTTTTTTCATCGGCCATGACCGGTGGCGTTGCGCGGTGGTGGCAATATGGAAACGGCTTTATTCCTAAAAATCTATTTTTATCTGCATTTTTATCCTTTCAAGGATCCAGTTATGCAAACTAATTTTTTTTTTAGCACACAGCTCAAAGGAGTAGGTACAGTTATTGTAAAGGTATGATGGTGTATTTGTGTGTGTTTTCCTTTAGGTATACGATAGGAAAATTAAATTCCACGAGAGATGAAAAACTTCAAAGAATAAAAAAAAAGCAGGGGCAACTAATAAAAAAAAATAAAACTCCAAAAGGAGTATATGTATCTCGCAAAAAAAAAAGAAAAATAAAAAAAATATTTTCCACACGGACGATTTTAATGAAATGGGATTACAATGTCTGGAATTACAAACATTTCATTTCAATCTAATGTAATAACTATAAATTTCCCTTTTTCAATTCGCGAGAGAAAGGATGAAATATTTTCATAGAAATAATATAAAATCAATGCCTAAGAGCCTTACATTGGAAAATTTGGTGCGGAGTTTGCCTTATGGATATCCTTTTTTGGGATTCTTTTCATATGTACGATTTATCCCTCTTTCCTTTACAGCAAACGAAAAAAAAGAAAGAAAAAAACAACCAACCGAACTTGCTCCAATCAACTTGACATTGAAAGAGTATCCTTATGCTGAATTCTTAATCCTGTGCGAGATACGCAAACGAATGAATTTTAATTATTATGAGTATTAACTCAAAGCTGATGCGATAAACCGTTTATATCAAAACGAGATATTAGTATTATAAGGACCTTTTTTGAAAAGACGTTAAATTCCAATTCGGTTTTGTATAAGGATTTGTGGAGCTAGGAGAGACGGAGGAGGGTTTCAATTATAAATTCTGGTATTGAGTTATTATTATTATTATCATTATTATTATTATTATCACATGATTTTTGAACTTTTGCCTTATATACATTTTATCATCTTGGGGCAATCTGAAGTAATTGAATTAAACTTTTCATTTTGTGTGGGTGTCATCCGTCAAAGGAAGATAAAATGTGTTAAATAACTTCCCATGAATGAAGAGGGATTAAGAATTTAATTAGTTTTCAATTATTTGATGTCCCAATTTGTAAAAGTTGAAATTTAATTAATATTATACTGTATCCCTTTAAGGGAATGACTACTAAATTGAACTGTTGACATTTTGACAAACGATAATAAAAAATTATAATTGACGTTATAAGTCTTTACCCTTATATGTATAGTGCTAATATTTTGTTCAATTTAAGTTTGTTAAGTTCAACTATTTTTTTCTCCTGCAGTCAGACAAAGTAGTTTCTTATTAGAAAAAGGTTTATTTCATTTTGCTAATCTCTTGCATTTCGGAGTATCGTCTTGCATTTTATTATTTTAAATTATATTTTTTATTTATTTATTTATTTCATTAATCACTTAGACTATATATTACTATAATAATTACAATATTATTGGGGGCTATATACTTGCGATATAGGTAGTTTAAAGGCTAGGCTATAGTGAATATAATATTTGTAAAGAACATATGCATCTAATTTTTGTTTATTATTTAATAAAAAATTATTTACAAAATTTATGATAATTTTTTTAATATTTTTGGTATCTATAACTCAAAAATTAACTAGAGTTTTAAAATTTAATTGAAATTAATTTTTGTAGGAAATTAGATTTCTTTTTATCAAAATGGATGGTTTAAAAAATTTAATGAAAAAAATTTAAGCAGGAAATTTGTACAAAAACCAAGCTTACAAAAATCGAAAAATCATATATTTTAAAATTTTGTTCATATCATATCGTTCATAGTTTTTTTTGTTAAAGATATATAGGCATAGTGAAGGGTGGAGCGATTTTGAAATTTTTGGAAAATCAAAATTATACTCCCACGCAAAAGTTACATATGGTCTTAAAACTTATTTTATGATTTTTTTTAAAAATTTTAATTCCACCAAGGGGTCGCGCAACGCCGAATAAAAAGTTACAACTTCTTGATTTTGCTGTTTTTAATTGTATGAAATGATAAAAAACACATTAATTTCGTGAAAAGAACTACCAAATGTTAAAATCAAAAAAGATTATTTAAAATAAACTATGTATTTAATTCGGAAAATAAAAAAAAAACGTTAAATGAAAAAATTTAATTTGTTTTTCTATATTTTTTTAATATAGTCTGGCTCTTTGTGTTTTTCGCTTGGTTTTTTTATTTTAAATAGCAATAAGGAAATTCTATAGGGCTGGTTTTGTAAGCAAATAAATTCTTTAACAAGAAAAAATAATCAACAAAGCCTCTGCAACAGATCTGTGTTATTCCCAATTTTCAATGCTAATGCGAGACTTCTAGAGGTCATTTTAGAAATAAAAAAAAATCTTTAAATTCATTTTAGGACCTAACACAACTTTTGCGAGGGGTGTGTTTTTCATTTTAAAAACTTTATTTTTTTTATATACAAACGCGCTCCACCCTGTCATATGAAAAGACCCTTTATATGACTTTTTAAACTTTTGATCTTTGACAAATTTTATATTTTTTTTTTTGCAGTTTTTGCTCGTAAGCCTTGGTTTTACTTGCATTACATTGGTATACTTTTTTGATTTTGTAAAATCATTCGAACGTAATATTTGATCGATTTTCATAAAACTTGCAGATTTTTTTGGCATTTTGAAAATCTTTATGTAAGCGCAAAACTTTTTTTTTAATTGTGAATCTCTCGCTAACGACTTTACTTAAATACAACCAACGACGCACAGTGGCCCATTTATGCAATAATAATTTTTCATCTAACTTGCCCACACAAGTAGGATTCAATTATCTTAAAATTATTTAATTTCTTTTATTAACGGTCCACCCGTTTAGGCTTTACTTGCTTTGTATACCGACAGCTCCACTGCACTGCAATGCCGACCGCTTCACACTTGACTCCACCGCTCTACTGTGCTGGAATCGGTATAAACACATTACTGTAATGATTTCTTTAACGACATTTTTGGAAAGTCAAAAACACTAAAGAAAATGGATGTTTTGACTGATATTTCTTTAATTCCTATTTCTTTTTTTACTATTTGGAAGCCCAGATTGTTAAATTATAACCAAATTGGTCAAGCCATTAAAAAGTTACACGGATATAAATAAAAATAAGGCAATTTTCTCAAAAAAACTTAAAAAAATCTATTTTCATTAAGAGAAATTATTGGCAAAACATTAGTTAGTTTTCCTACAATTAACTTTGCTCATTACAGATACAGTTTATTCAAAATCGTTAGAGCTTTCTTCAAGAAAATAATAAAAAAACGAAATCGTTGTATTTCAACTACCCTTTTTATATGTAGATAAGCTAAAACAGAAATTTTACCGATTTATGGAATCACATAACAATACTCTTTACCAAATTTGAAGCAAATCGGTCCACCCATTTAGGTTTTTTTTTGATGTGTAAACATCTATGCTAGCGGTAGGGTAAAAAAACGTGAGCCTGTGTACTACGTTGCGTGTCACACATTACGTTGTAATTTATAATTAATTAATAACAAAACTACGGCACTTGGACGAACATTGACGTTTACACATCTTAACCGTGAGTTCCGACAGTCACAACTTTTTTTACACAAAACTAATATGAAGTTACTTGCCCTATTGAGCAAGGCAAATTCGTTAAGGTTAGATATGAATTTTACAATGTTGTCAGTATTAATGTTAAAGTTCATATCAGTCAAGTAAGTAAAAGATTTCAAATGGTCAAAATTTTGAGCCATTTCGTCAGATTTATCACAGATTAAAGAATCACAGGTTAAGGTATCACACTCTAAAGTATCACAGTTTGAAGTATCACAGTTGAAGGCACTTTGAAAGAAGTCAGAAAAAAATTGCGTTATAACCCGTGGGTCATGACTTGAAATGTCATTTATCTTGAGAACAGACAGGTAGGGACAAGATTTTCTTTTGCTATTAATAAAATTCCAAAAACACTTTGGATTCATTTTCAGATCTCTTTGCATCTTCTGAATGTAATTAAGATACTTTAAACTAGATATTCTATTAAAAATCCTTTGATTCACAAAAATTTTTTAAATTGGTTTCTGTTGGATAAAGTTTAAAAGTAGACCATAACTTGTTTCTTCGGTTTTTTAGCTTTTTGATTTCACTATCGTACCAATCTGGCACAAAAGATCTCGATTTTACAATCGCTATAGGAACTGATTTAAGAAAGCAATCAAACAAAATATTATTAAATTTAAATACCATTAAGTTAACATTTAAACAATTATTCAAACAAGACCAATCAACTTGTTACAACAAAGAATTAAGTTTTGAAAAATCAGTCTTTTTAAAATTAAAAGAGTAAAAGTTATCACAGATTTCATTATCAAAATTGTTAAAGTTTTTAAAAAGTGAACAGATAAGTGACGGGTGATGGTTATCTTCAGGCACTAAAGGTCGTCACTGGTGCTAAATACTAGATCCAGCAGTTTTCCATTAATATTTAAAATATCATTTAATTGAAGAAATCCAAGTGATGTTAAATCATCAATTAGTTTTGAGTCGTTAGATCTGAAGTTACCAGTTGGTAACATACAATTTGTGTCACGGAACTATATATAATGTTATAACATACAGGTTTTTGTCTTTAAATGATACTTTTACGCAGAGAATTTCATTGTCAAGTGCAACAGGAACATTAATCAGTGAAGTTATGAAAGAAGACTTTACAGCTATTAGAATCCCGCCCACAACAGTATCAGAGTATCTGTCACGTACATTAAATGTGTTGTCAAACAATTCAGAATCATTGATACCCGTATGTTGCCATGTTTCGGTAAGACAAATAATATCATACGAGCTGATCGAAGAGGCATAATAGATCTTGTTGGTCTTAGTTCGAAGACCTCTTACATTTTGATAAAATATATCAATTAATTGCGACGATTTGTTTGTCTTGTCAAACTTTTCTGAAAAGGATTACGAACATTATTTCTTTTATTTATAAATTCATGAACTATGATGCCTTCTGGCCAGTATTTCTTATCAAGCAGATGATTAAACAGTTCCTGAGTCAGATATAGTTTAAAAGATGCATAATCTATACTTTTAGTTGGCAATTGTACAAGTCTGAACTTTGCTTTGTTGAAACGTGAATTAATAAACGTGGATATGTCATCAATGCTTGTTTTGGGATCGAAGTTAGATAAAAAAATACATTTAAAACGCTGAGCTGCCTTCAGTTGTATTTCTGGAAAAGTATCCTTATTTAAATTTGCATCATCAGTATTATTTGGTTGCAATGGTGGTGAGGTGAGTGTCGAAATAAAAGTAGGTAAAGATGAAGATGACTCAGATACACAGAAAATCGGAGAATGAAGTGAAAGAATGAAAATAAAACTAGACAAAATAGTAAAAAACTTATTTAAATTAATGTTATGATACTAAAATTTGTGTTTTATTTTCTAAAATAAGAGAACTAAGACAAATAAACAAGCTCTCTACCATTATGTCTAGTTTTTGCTTATTAGATGTTTTAAATTCCATTTGTTCTTTTCTTCGTCTGTCGTTGGTTGCTTTCATGTGAATTGGCCTTTTTAAAAAGCAAGCAAAAATAATTTAAAACTCTTAATTTGTTCGTGGTGGGTAGGTATAATTAATTTCTTTGGGTGGTTAGCAGTTCGATGTAAACAAATGAAACTCCCCCAGGTGTTTTTGTTTTTCAATAATAATTAATATGACGTTGCGAAAACTTGGCAGCCTAACTGCGAGATGTGTATCACATAAAAACCTTACTCATTGCTCAAGTTGTCTTTAGAATAGTTTAAAGCTCTTTATGTGAACATAAATCACTTCATCAACATAAAATAATGATTAATTTTCAATTCTAACATTTTTTCTCAATATTGCATTCACAACGCTTAAGTAGTTTTTCTCTTAAGGTGACAGTTATAGTTTTCATTGAAAACCATCGAATCGTTTATCGCAGATCCAATAAAAAAAACGCACCCTTTGTAATACACTTTACAGTTAGTATGAAGTAGAATAAACTTACACAAAACTTAAACGAGTATTTCTTAAAAAAAAGAAGCTATACTAAGACTAACTGCAGGTTGAGGAAAAAGTTTCACTTTACAAGTATTAAAGAACATAGAGTCAACAAATCATCGCATTCATATATTCCTCAAACGGCTTCGGTGGTAAAGTGGTGGTGCGGTTAAAGAGATAAAAGTTTTTTTTTTACCGTTAGCCAAACACAAAACATCTTCGTACAGGCGACGAGGACGACACTCCTGCCATCTTCCAAAGTCTTAATTGCATAAAGTATTCCATACCAAAATATGTACGTGACTGCCGCTAGATTTGGACTTTTATTTCATAAATAGTTTGTGAACAACTTTTCTCGTTTGCATAGTAATCTCGGTCTGAGTGGGTGTAGTTATCAGGTTTTTCAATTGCAAATAGTGTGACCAGGTGCATGTTCATATATTATCATAATTTATGTTGGTAATTATCTCTGATTGGGTTGGTTAAAATCCCATTTTTTAAGTCCCGCTTTTTATATTGTATTAATTTTAATATATTATGTGTGGTTGTATTCTAGAAAACGGGTTTTGCGGTATAGGGATTTTAGAAGAAAGAATTGTAGTAGCCGCAGCCGGGGAAACTATCGGAATCCCGATTTTTTAAATTCCGTTTTTCGAAAATCTCGAAAAAAAAAGTTTTAAAATCCCCTCTACTAAAATACCGTTTCTTTTAAATCCCGTCTTCTAAAATCCGGCTTATTAATAATCCCGTTTTTCAAAAATTCTTTTAAATCGATTAGCTATTAGGGTTGGGTTCCAATACTCTCCCCCACTGATTTGATTTCACTTAATATTATCAGCATAGAGTAAACATTGTTCTTTTATTGTTTTGTTGTTAAATGTATACACTTAGACTGATTTAAAAAAATTTAAATGTCTTTGATTTTAAATACCACTAGCTTATAGTGATCAAATTTATTTGAAGGAAAAGCGTGACACATTTTCAAAACTTCGCAGGGAGTAGAAATTATGATTATGAGTAACAAATTAATAGTACGCAACATAAACAAGAAATGACATACCTATTTATTAAAAAAAAAAAAAAAAACTTTACAAAAATCAGGCTCAATATTGCTAGCGTGTTTAGACAATTAATTTTAATTACAAATTTAAAATTAATTCTTATACCTACCTACTAAGATGCCGTATGAATTTCTTTAAGAATTTCATTATTATTTTTTAATTTTTGCTAAAATTGTTATATGAAACATGGAAACATGGAAGACTGATTATAAAGAATTATCAACCATAGTTCTGAACTTGGGTCTTTAAAAATCGTCTGAAGAACAATGGAACACTTATCAATTGAGAGAAAATATGTTTTTGTTTTCGATTTAAAAATGATAGACCACAAGCAAATCTGAGAATTCATTTAATGTGGCATATACATGAACTCATTTTCTTCCTTTAAGCCTAGTACGCAGATCGCGCTAAATTTTAGCTTCCATACAAAATTCTCTCCAAAATTTAGCTCAGCTAAAACTGAGGAAAGCATTTCAGCCGAAAGGTACGCTCCAGCTAAAAATTCAAATGTTTGTTTTTTACTGTACATCACATATCTGTCAAAATTTAGCGCACTAATTCTCAAGCTAAATTTTAACAGATTCTGTAAATCTTGAATTTTGTATGAATTGTATTTTGTGAAAAAAAAATTGAAATGGAGGAATATTTCGGAAGAATCCATTTTATTTTATAAAATTTAGTTGCAATAATAAAAAAGATCATTAAAATTGTTGAAAACAAAGAGAACAGCTGCTTTCTTTTACATATTCTCCACAACGCATGCCTCTATGTCAAGGGTTTTTTGCTGATGTTTGGAGAGAAAAGTGGGAGCAAAATTTAAGCGCGATCAGCGTACTAGGCTTTAACAGCTAATTTGTATGCACAGGGATGTAAAATAGTACTTATATAATTGCTTAATTTTGAGAATTGTAGAGACCTACACACATTTTTACAAACGTGCGTCGTAGGAAAAGCGGGACATTTAGCGGGTTTTTTAGAAAAGCGGTTATGGCCGCGGGACAGAGACCCCAAAAACGGGACTGTCCCGCTAAAAGCGGGACGTATGGTCACTATACACTAGCTTTTAAGTTGATTTTAGTGAAATAAAATTTCAGCCTTTAAGATTATGTATTAGATTTTGGCGCATTAAGATCGTGCGTAAAGGTGTCGCGTCAAAGTGGCTCGACAAGGTAGTGCGTCAAGCTGGCGCGTCAAGGTTACCCGTAAAGGTCTCGCGTCAAGATCAAGGAAAATAAAAAGTTTTGAGTCAAGTCAAGATCAAGGAAAATAAAAAGTTTTGATGGGAGACCTCATAAGTATTAATCTAAAGGGTCTAAATTTAAACCAGGCTTATTATTTTCCTAAAACGTTAATTGCAATTAAAATCGAAGACATTTGAATTTGTATTTGAATCAGTCTAATGTTTATTCATTGCATTGTGAAATCATTTCTTCATTTATACCAAACAAAAAAAATTACATAAACAACTTAAATTTTATTTGGCACACTCGCCCAACATAAAAAAAAAAACCAAATGGTCACCCTAAGTCAATAATGCAGTTTGTATAGTATTCGCAGTACAAAACCAAAACTATTGCTAACGAAAACGTTTCTAAATGCTGCCGTCTTCCCAAAAATGTTTGTTGATTTTCAAAGTCATGCTGAAGAGAGAGAGAGTTTTCGGGAATGATTTTTGTTGTTGTGATTCACAGAGTGTTAAACTTTTGAATATTCTTTCTTAACGAGGGTGAGAGCATTTTGAATGCAGTTTTTTCTCTTTTTTTTGCGAATTTAGTAGGTATTCAATTATTTTGCACTTGCAATCGGCAGTATAATGCAATTCCCTAGCTTACTTTTTTAACAAGCACTCAGGGGCTGCTTCAGCAGCTCCAGCTCGAACTCGCTGCTCCTGTGTCTCTGTGGTAGTTCATCCCATCATTTATTATGAAGATCAGATGTGCTCCTGGCAAACATTACGGTGGTGGTGTGGCGGTATAGGTATCGGCAGCGATGGTAGACCATATCTTTATGTTCACCTAGGGATGGGAAACCTCATGTGTCAACATAGCTGTTAATACCACTTGAGAAATAAATTACTAAAAATAATCGCACGCATTTATTTCATTTTATGAGGTTTAAGGTTTAACGGCATTTTCTCTTTTCGTTTTTTTTTCATATCCCACGTAGGACATACCGCACCTGTGTCCAACTGGAAGTAAAGTCGTTGTACAGACCAAAAGGTACGTATAGGATTCAGTGTGCCTTCTCGTTCTGGTTAGTTGGGGATGAAAGTTCTTAAAGGTTGATTTTGAAACACATTGTGTGTTTGTGTGTGTGTATATAGGTTTATGAATTTTCATTTCCTCGGGTATTTATTTCTAAGTAGATCCCATCTTCGTAAATTGGGTACAGGATTACAGCGAGGAAATTTGTGGAAATTAGTTATTTTTTTTTTATTTTTTTTTTTTTTTTTGTTCCTGATGCTCGGAAGGATCCAGGATCAAAGTAGAGGTTACAGGTTCGTTTGGCTGCTTGGAGGCATGTGGCCAAAGTTGCAGACAATGAACGTAATGCTTACACCACACTGAACAACTTAAGCTAACATATATCTTTTCCGTATATAGATTCTCTCTCTATAACCAAAAGTGATGGGTATATATCTTTATGGCTGAGGAGCATGTTGGGATGGTTAAAAAATAGAATTTAAAAAAAAGGACAAACAAAAATAGAAAAAGAAAAAAAAAAACAAAAATTGTTTGGATGAATGAATGAGGAGGAAAAGTTTGCCAAAGATATTATGGACTCTTATAAGTATAACGAGGGAAGTCAGCAGCAACTTATCACTTGGGGTTGATTCCTAAAAAATTGGAAGGAGGGGGTGTTTTGGAAGGGCGTCTAGTTGATAGCTGACTTTTCAATGAAAATATTTGCGGATCCTTATAGTTAATGGGGGTTCTTGAAATTTTCACAGATTAATGTCGAACTGCTGTGGCATGAAGAATGGAAATGACAACAATTGGAGGAAATTAAACAGCTGAGATTCAATGTTGATTTTTGGAATTTAAAGTTGAAGTTAAAAGCCCTTTTGGGAGAGAATAAAGGATATATATGTATATATAAATTACAGTATTATTGGATTACCGGTTGATTGATAATATTAAGATTTTCTTAATCTTTAAATCAGAGAAACAAATAAAATTTGTGCTGAGGGTATATAAGCAACTGGGTGTTGTTAAGTTTTTGAAAGACGTAACAAAAATTAATTCAGGTATAGAATCTTTGTTTTATGTTTTTTTTTGTATATTTTAACGAAACACATAAATAAAAAACATTATTGGGAATTGCATTAAATTCTTACCTTTAGTTAAGAAGTTGAAAGTATTGACAAAGAAATAATGTGCCATAATGCCTTCGCAAGCAATAATTAATGATTGATAGAAAACACTGCCAAGTGGTTAAAGGAGTTGCATTTATTTATTTTTACTTATACTTATAAATACAAAAATTAAATAAATTGGGTGGCGGAACAGCTCATGTATAGAGCCAGGCATGTGTGTGTGTTATTGGCAGGATTCAAAAATTGAGAATTACTTTTTCATGATTATACCTTCTCTTGGAGGATTTGTCAATTTCTCGAAAGAGGTGGTAACCCCTGAAAAACATTTCTGTTTTTAAGTGGCATAGGCTAGAAATCAAAGCTAAGGCCTTCGGCGTAAAAGTCCTAAGCACTAACCATTACGTCACAGGCTACTATACACTAAAAGGGGTATACTCCACTTTAATGACTGTAAAAAGTTTTTGATTTTAGGTATCCCATTTAACATAGCTGTTTACTAGATAGAAACTTGATGAGCTTATCATATGCTGCCGTTGTAGTTCCACATCTAAAGAACAGGATTGTTAATCTAGAAATGAATATGAAAAACTGAGGGTAGATACTTTCATTAGCAAATCAGTTGAGTGGATTAGAAATTTCAGGGAAAATATCATTTATGAAGATGAGAAACAGGGTTGAAGATAGACCTTGAGATACACCAGCATTTATGTTTAGAACTTCTTAAAACCATCAACTTATATTGAACTGGCCAAAAGGAAACTAATAATCCATCGAACAAACAAATCATCTCTACCAAAAACAACGCATTTTCTATAAGAGAGCTTAATGCTTAACTCTTTCCAGTTTAGTTTAGAAATGTCGAGTGCAAAAAATCCGTACTGTCGGTCATTAAGAAGCCTTTATTTTAAAAGATATTTCTTAAGCCGACCGACCGCGATGCTGCGATTGATCAGCGTTTCCTTAAACCTTAAAAATAGAGAGGTAAGTGACATTGGTTGCTAATTGGAGGGTGAATGAAATTGACCAATGCTCTTTTTTAGGATAAATAGGAAAGCTCATGCAGTTGGTTTCGTCAACGTAGAAAAAAAGCACTCTTCAGAACAATGAGTGATATGCCATCAGAACCAGTGGATTTGTGCATTTCGAGATCTTTAAATACTCTATCGACTGTACGAGATCGAAAATGAATGGGTGAATTGTTTTACGAAAAAATTGCCCTTTCTTTATTAGAACTAACAAAATAGATTTATTAAAAATTAAATTAAATCAAATAAAATTGTACTGCATTTTTTTTGTCTAATTTTTGTTGATGAATGGCTCCCGAAAATTCCGCTAGAATTTTTTTTTGGAAAAAACACTAGAATTTTTCTCTGGCTTAAAATTGGAAAAAAAAGCCAGATTTTTTTGGAAATTATACCAGATACCTATGGAAAAAGAGCCAGAAAGTGAAATGGAAATAAAGCCAGATAAAAAAAAATTAATCCTGGACTAATTTCCAAAAAAACTAATTTGAAAAAAAAACTTTATTTTGAATTTCATTCAATACAGTCCATTAAAAAAAAAAAACAAAAATAATAATTTTCTTATTATTTGTGTTTCTCTTCTTTTTACTAATTTCCAAACTTAATTTTGAAAAAAGACCAGAAAATGTGTTGTTTGTATATTCAAACAAGAAACCTAAAATGTGAAGTAAAGAAACAACTAACAATTATAACCTGAAGAGAAGAATCGTATGCCACCCTCCATACAGAGCGATGGCGTGGCGCGGTGCGACGCCCTCACCCCCCCCCCTGCGTTGATTCCATTAGTCTGAAACAGTTTAAATGTAAAATAATAAATGTTTTCTATAACTTAATTTGATTGAACTTGATAACCAGAAATGTTTTCAGGCACTTTTTCCAAAACAAGAAAAGGAAAAAAACACCAGAAATTTTGTTTTTGGCTTTTTCCAATTTTTTTTTCAGGTCCTTTTTCCATTTTAAGAAATGGAAATCAGAAAGTCTGGAAAGTCTCCCAGAAAAGAAATTTGTATTGAAATGCGTCTGGTGCTTTTTCTAAAAAAAATTCTGGCGTAATTTCCGGGAGCCGTATTTCTTTGAATTCAGAACAAATTTTGTTTTAAACTGAAATTTTGTTGATTGCTTTTCGCTTAATTTTTCGGCAACCCCGCTACCAGTATATCACATATGCATATGATCATGCCACTACAACAAAACAACTGGTTGGATAAAAAGTTCCTGCTAGCCTACTGGTCAATAGTGGAGACTAGAAACAAATATACTGAATGAACAACGCTGAAACAACTACGCGAAAAAATGGTAGGAATACCGATTCTTCACGAAGATAAAAAAAATAGAACGAGAAGGTGGTGGAATCTATTAAAGTTTATAAAGGCAGGGGTTATATGCATGAAAGTTCAACTAAAGGGTGAAGCGATTTATACCCAGGACTACAAGGCCAGAACATATAAATCTGTCGCGAAGAGAATGGGAATAGGTGATCACATTCCTCGCAATACCTTTTTCAGGGTTACTGTAAGTTTTGGGACATTGGTAACGGCCGTCCAGACTTCTAACAGTAAGAACCCTCCCTCTGAAGAGCTAACCATTAGTCATGCTAGCATGACAGGCAGTGTAAACTTGAATACCCATCCAATTTGGCCATCAGAGCTGTCTCAGTGTTCCTATAAGTTTTGGGACATAATGTTGATATAATAAGAGTGGGTGCAGGTTATAGAGGTTGGTGAATGGTTCATTTATCTATGATCAGAATGACATCTCGAGAAGTACCAGCAGGAATAGAAATCTAGTCATTCATTTCCTCTGGAAATGCCCTGCTCTGGCAGGAATAAGAACATAATCAGTTCGCAAGACATATCAATTGAAGATCAAGGACTTATTGGTTTCTTTTCTCAACGCAATAAAATGGCTCTAAGGCAAACTTTTATAAATCTTGTGTCATGTTTTCGGTCAAATTTCCCAGAAATCGGCAAGCAAACTTTGGATACCTGTACATGAAATCTCACACAGATCATCATACAATTGAATTGGTTTTCGTTCCAGTACTAGTCAACAATCTGCCTAGTTTGCTCGTAGCTGCCATTTCTAATCTTATCTTTAGCTTAATGCTTAAATACGACATCAGTACTTAAGACTATTGTCTTAATATGTTTATTAGAAATTTTCAAACAAATTTAATGTATCAATTAGTGTGGTGACCGTTTTTTTTTTAAACGTTTTCATTTAATCAATTTCTTCTCTGTTTGTCTATTGGGAATGTAGTTATGCAATTGGCAACGAATACCTTCACTACCCCGAACTAACGTTACTAAAAATAGGAATATCTCTTGCAGAAATTAAATTTTCAAAAATTACACAAAGCAAAATATGCTTCATCCCATAGAAAACATCTGTTACCGTTTTGGGGTTTTTGATAAGCGTCACACTTGTTTCTTCAATTAGTTCTAATCAGATCGGATTTTCCTATAATAAAACCCACCCTCTACTTAATTTTAAAATAATTACACACTTTCCTAATTCTAATTTCATTGACGGCATATATCCTAAAGGTTATACAGAACATCCCCGCATTGAAAATTATTAGACACATTTGGGTCTATATCCAAACGATATACGCTAAATTCCCCGACAACAGATTCTGTCTTTAAAGAAACAAATTTCTATATTTGCTTAACAATTGAAAGTCTCAAAAGGACTTATGCCAAGAACTACCCTTAAAAGGAAAAAAACATCAAAAAATATTGTTTGTACAACAAAATAACTTGTTACAGTTTAAAAAAAAAAAATCCTCCCAACATTAAACTGTCATATAATTATTATGCAACTTAAGCCAAGTCAAGCCAACAACCACACTGATGATGATGGCAATGAAAAATATGCCTGCCCTTACCAAAAAACACGTGTAATTAAGATTTATGAATACACTTTGCTTAACATCTTGTTGCCTTTAAAGAACCAAAAGCGCAGATGGCCGAACATACCTCAAACCCTATACCTATACTTGAGAACTCTTGCTCCGTTTTGCATGTTCGAGAAAATTATGGAAGTCTCGCTTGGAGCGAGCAGCCAATGCAGGAACATCTCCTCGTCGTCGCGTCGTTGTTGGCAAGATGACAAGTTGGCCATGGAATGAGGCACAAGTACTTCTCGCGATAGAAGCTTTTCACATTAAGTTCATGTAATCTTCTTCACTCCTTCCATGGAAAAAAAAAATAACCGTCTCGAGAAAAGAAAGGTGGAAATCCTTACGATTGCCCCCATCTTACTCTAACCCTGACTATATGCCCATTATTCTGACTTCAACCCCACTATCCACAGACCCACAAATAATTTTTTTTGTCGTTCTATGGTTAAGGCGTTCTTGTTGTCGGCGGATGGTGGCGTTAGCAGCTATATATGTTAGCTCTTTTGCCAGATGGCACCGCAGCTCCTCTACAAGAGGCATATTGTACTTTTTATGGTTGATGGTTATTTATAGTAAACTGTGAGAACAGCAACATTATGAGTCCTCATTGAGTCCAAGTACCTTTGGCGCATATATGTATGATGAATGATGCTTGGCGTCAGCCATAAGTGTGTTACTCGTGTGCATTCCATCTAGTTCGGCATCAGAGAATCAACCCACTTCTCATCGCATATATAGCCCATCACCACATCGATTTAAGATTTAGAAGATGCGATGATGATAATGGTCCTTTGGGCTTGCTTCTCCTTCCTCCCTACATTGAAGCAGCTAACTCTTAAGAAAGAAAAATGTTTAATGGAAATAACAGCTGTCAAATTATTGATAGCCCCCCTTTAAGGAGGCTTGTGCGAAAAACGATTTTATCTTGCCTTCGAATTTAAGGACTACATACATTTTTCTAGTATGATGCCTTCCACCCAATTTAGCTGGGCGTTATGTATGTACATCTGCCGACAGAGAGAAAGAGAGAGAGAATAGGTATATACGAGAAAACTGATGATGGTAATGTTTAGCCCCCGTTATCATCGTTAATCATTCAGGGCTTATTAATTTCTTAGTGGATTCTTCAGGCCATTTGTATTGCCAGATGTTTTCTGTCTTCCTATAGATGATGGCCTTTTGGAGAGAACTGTTGTCACATTGCTGGCGGAACAACTTTTAAGTGATGACTATGTGAGAGCCCTTTGCCTCGTTGATTGCCTCGCAGTTTGCCAAAAATAAGGTCGTCCTTCCCTTTCCTTCATCTATGAGAAATGAGAGAATTTTTTTTGTTGCGTAAAATTTATTTTATAAAATAACATTGAAAATTGTTTTTGATGGAACATAAGTTTTTAACATTTAGCTAGAGGGTGCGGGTGGCACGTTGTGTAATTTTATTAATGGAACTAACGACTATTTAAGTTGAAAAAGCACTTGACAATAATAATGATGCTCACATCTCCAGTTGCCTTCTATATTATAGAAAAGTTGAAGAGATCTTAAGCTGTATAAAAGCATTGTTATTGAGTAAAATTAAGTAACTTCATCATTATGGTGTCGAAACAGAAGGATAAAGCTTTTTATATTCGATACAATTTTTTTTTGTAATTTAAATTAATGGAAACAATTTTCAAGAACTCCGATTATCCTTTATCCCGATATCCCTTATAGTCCAGTCGAACCGTATTTCATTTTACGTGCAGAGGTAATTTCTTTTTTTCTCGATAGGGGTTCATTCGAAGAACTCAAAATTAAATTTCCATCACCTGAGAATTTTTTCTTACCAAAGAAATTAGGAAAAAAATTATTTTTTTTTCTACGAATACAGTGAAATCTCTGACTAAGGACAGCTTTCATATCCAGAAGCACAGATCACTCAAATGGAAAAGTTTTCCTAACGAAGCTTTTATGTTTCAAATGGACAAAAATGACGAGGGGAAATAGAACTTCTGCAATATGATTTTTTTTTCACTTAAAAAAATCTAGGAATCATTTTTTAATTATTATTGTTGTTAAACTTGGCAACACAGTGTTTTTCTATAGAAAAACTATGTACCTATTATATCGGAAGTAAAAAGTACGTATACGCCTCAGTGTACTATTGATTTACGGGTCGAACAAACATTCTTGGTAGCACTCGTTTGCGGCAATTACTGAACATGCATTTAATATCGTATTTTTTGTCTGTCTGTCTGTCTGTCCATTTGTCTGTAACCTAAACGGGTGGGTCGATTTTGTTTAAACTTAGTACCTAGCATTTTTTCGGCATTCCTTAGACACGTTTTTTACATTTTTTTAGGACCAACAATAATGAAATAATAAATAATGAAAATCTTGTTTTTCTCAAAAACTTGCCCACAACTTAAAAAAAAAAATTAGTAATTTATTTTTACAATAAGGCTACCATTTTATAGAAAAGAAATTTCTGAAAAATAATTATAAATGGAACCATTTTTTTGAATTTCGATTTTTTCAAAAACGGTTCAACCGATTTTGATCAATTTTTTTTGATTAAAAAATATTATTTTTTCTTGAGAATTTAATATGTTGTTCGAAAATTGCTCGGTCGGTTTTTATTAATTTTGGCACCTAGCAGTTTCTTAACATTATCTAGCAGATTTAAAATGAAAACTTTTTTTATAACCAAAAATAACGGTACCTCCCATACAAATGTTTAAAAACCTGTAAGAAAAGTCTCATTTTTCTCAAAAATGGGTCTTACGATTTTGATTAAAATTTTTATGTGACCTAATATCAGTGCGATCTACCATCATATTATTTGAAAAAATGTGTATCTATCGTTAAAGAATAGTATCTCTAACAGAATAATTTTTTTGGTTTTCGATCATTTCAATAATCTAAAAGATTTTAATGAAATTTTTTCACAATAAATATAATAAGTTTAAATTGATTTGATATTGGAGATTTTTAACGTGTTTTTTCATGAAATAAATAAAAGATATTATTTTAAATAACTTAAAAACACTTATTTTATTTATTTATTTACTTAAATGCATTTCGGAAGCTATCTTTTATCGTCAGCAAGTTTTTATGTTTTATTTAAAATAATATCTTTTATTTATTTTATAATAAGTTTGAATAACATCTTACATGCAAATTTTCAAAAAAATAAATTTTTAATTAAAAAAAAAATTTCAAAATAATATTTGAAAATTCAATATTTCGAAATGGGTGGATGATTTTTTCAAAATTATTTTTTAATTTTGCATTAATAAATGCTTAAAATGGGGGATCATGATGTATAATCTCAAATACAAAAAATCTCGAAAAAAATTTTGTTTTTAATCTAGAATGAAAAAATCTCGAATGCACAAAAATCTAGAATGAACAAAAATACAAAAAGACTTTAATATTTAGAAAAAAATCCAGAAAAAAAAATAAATTATTCTAATTTTTTTTCTACCTACGTATATTTAAGGAATTCCAAATAAAATAAAACTCATTATAACGATGTCTAAACACGCATTATAAAATGTTAGTCCGATGGCACCACAGCTAAGCCTGTGGTAAAGTATCAGTTGAACAGAGGATTTTTGAATTTTTTTAACTTAAGCGTCACGTGTGATTTAACTGTCGAAGTGCCGCAAAATTTGGGACTTATGTCCCATTGTTAACAAAAACTATTTGGGGCTTGGGTCCCACTTGGGTGGATGGTTATTAATTATTATTAATTCTAGATTTTTACCTTCGACATTTTTTTTTCTAGATTTTTGTATATCTAGATTTTGCTTTCTCGATTTTTTTTTCGAAATTTTTTCAATTCTAGATTTTTGTTTTCGAGATTTTTACTTTTGAGATTTTTGCTTTCTAGATATCGTGGTAAATTTTATATACATTTAAGAAATAAGTTTTAAACATAAATTGAGATTTATCTAAGAAATCAAAACAATTTCAGATGTTGTTTAATCAATTTTATGTATTTCGCAATGATCATTTCCCAATTTCTTGTTTTAAAATTTATTTATTTCGCATTTTTTGCAGTTCTGTTTCCGGTATATCCTAATTCTGCAAAATTATCATTTCACAAATTTAACACATCGCAATTCTTATCTAGTACTTATTTTATCATTTCTCGTTTACTAATTAATTCTCTAATAACAAATTGTATCGCATTTTGATTCAAAATAGCTTTTAACGGCCTTTAAGTCCTACAAAAATTGGCGTTTCGTCCCGGCGATCTCACTTAAAATAGTGCTAAGTCTTCTACTTGGCTGATGTATTTCAATAGTATATTATATAGAATTTGTATTATTAAAAAATCCTTCTTATGTATCGCATTTTATTTTTGCTGTCTTCCTTTTAAAAGTCAGAGCGAGAATAAAAAAAATAAAATAAAAACCCACGACCAGATAAGTTAGATGTTCGAACCGCATCACTTACTCATGGAATATTGAAGTGAGTATAAAATGGCACATGAACCAAGGAATCATAAAAAGGGGCCATTTTTAAACGACT
Source organism: Epistrophe grossulariae (assembly GCA_929447395.1). Lineage (NCBI taxonomy): Eukaryota > Metazoa > Arthropoda > Insecta > Diptera > Syrphidae > Epistrophe > Epistrophe grossulariae. The sequence goes on along the minus strand of OV839566.1, from coordinate 26,295,081 downwards.
TTTGAATATCGGAAGCAATGTTTGTTTTCGATATTCAAAATAATATTAAACCGAAAACCACATTTTGTATAATACCTAGTGTCACTTAGCAGCCATTTTGTTTCTAATGGTTATTTCTTTCTGGGCGTAGGTATAGGGTAAAAGAGGGTGAGATGGCGCAGCGGGGGAGATGGCGCACCTTTAATATCTCGTACATTTAATATTCAATCAAAACTTTTAAACCTTTTTTCTATGCATTTTATGATTTTAAATCGAAGTAGCCAGTATTTGCCGATTTGTCTGTATTGCAAAAAAAGAAAAAAATCTGAAATTAAAATCAGGTAGGTATTTTTTTCGAAAAATTTTTTTGCACTCTTTTTTGCTTTGGTTTTTTTTTGTAAGTCGATTGTTGCTTGGATGCCTATGATATATCAATACATACAGAAAAGTATTGTCTATGAACTCTCTATTAGAATTTTGTAAAAGTGGCAACGGGTGTTATTTTTTGCTTTAGAAAAATGTAATATGACAAAGAGGGGGAGATGGTGCAGTTTTTTCAGGGTGAGTTGGCGCATTCCACTTCACGCATTTTCATTTTTGTGTACTATGGCCGCATACCATCTCACCCGATAAATTACTTATTATTATTTCAAATATTTCAAAATATGAAGCGTTGTTTTTCTGACATTTTTTTTGGCACAAGTGAAGAAGTTTAAATGGACGTATCAAACGTTTACTAGTTATTATCATTATTTTGCTAGTGGTCATGTGCTTAATTTCGTTTGCCCTTGTTTATCATATATGCGCCATCCCACCCACCTGGGTATACCATCTCCCCCACCCTATAGGGGGAGATGGTTTTTCTTAATACTTTTCAATTTTTTATATTAAAAATAGAAATCACATTTATAAAAGATTGTAATGTTAATATTACTTATGTAATATAATAAGGAATATTTATGTGAAATTAAAAAAACAAAATATTTTTATTTTGGAAGATATTGACAAAATAAAAAAGGAATGCCATCTCACCCACATTTACCCTAGTTCACGTATTTTCGATCTTAAAAAAAAAGTTGTTTAACAAAATTGTAGCTAATTTAACACAAAATATTTAAGTTAATTTTTTCGCTCATCGATATTTAAAATAAAAATTAACATTGAATTTTTTTGTATCCGTCAAAGAATCCTTATGTCACTTTTATTTAAAAACTGTCTGAATTAAAGTTGTAGAAATATCAATTGTGTACATAGTCTATAAAAGGCATGTTCAGGAAAATGAGATCTCTGAGATTTCAGCAATCTCAGTTACCTGAACAGGATTCCTCAGCAAAATTTCTCAGCTTCGCTGTCAAAACTCTGAGGAAAACAAATCTTGGATTCGCTTGCTCACTTTTTGAGTGAGAAAATTCTCTGAGATCTCATTTTTCTGAACACACCAAATATTTGTTTTAACAATTTTTTAAATAATAAAATAACGGTAGTGCATGAGTAAGTATATACCTAGAATTATCATTTTCTTTGTATAAAATCAAAGTCCGTTCGGAAAATTATAAAACAAAATGGGGGCTTTTCACCATAGAGAATGAAAACTGTACAAAATGATATAATAATATATTTTTAATTCATAAAATACCTTTAAATAATTGGGTGACATAGTACCTAAATAATATACAAATATGATAAGAAATTGTTGTATAGGCATTCACCATTTTACCATAGTTAAGTAAAAGCTAATACCTATGTTATATGGGCTTACAAATAGAATGATTGATTGATCGCAGGTTAAATCTCATAAAATATCATAACTGACAGCCGTTTATTACTATTTCCCCGCTATGCGTACCTTCTCACAATAGGTGATTTATTCGATAAAATAAACAAAAGCCTTTATACCTATACACTACACCCCCATCAATTTTAAATACGAACTCTATAAATTTCTATTTTAATATAACCAAATTTAATTGCAAATCAAATAAAAACACAAAAGGCACAAACAATGCCAAACAACAACAACAACAACAAAACTTATGTAAATTAATTCTCTTCCTGGACAACAACGACGTTTTCGACGACGAAGACGACTTAATCGAATTCAAATGCAAATCTGCCTTCCGACATTTTTCACCCTTGTCGTTGTGTCTCTTGTCTCTTTTTCACCGGTTGTTGTTGGCAAAAATGGCAAAACCCAAATATCGTCTGACAAAAGTCAAACAATTTAAATCCTTACTTACACATTTCCCAAAGGTCAATTAATGCATTCCACATTCCACAAAACAGAACAGACAAAAAAAATAAAATATCCCCTCCCCCATCTCACAATCTAATGGGGGAAAGATAGAAAAAAAAAACATTAACCGAAAGGGGAGAACAAACATGGAAATAATCAAAAACACAGAAGACAACAAAAAAAGTGGGTAACAAGAAATAAAAGAAAACACAACAAAAAATAAAAAAACTTTCCAAATTGTTTTTAATGTAAACGCACATCTCCCGCTGGGGGCGCTGCCAACCCTTAATCTTAATCAGGATCCCAACAACGAAGTGCACACAAATAAAAAGTTTGGTTTGAGCCAAAAAAAAGAACAAAATTCGGTTGATAAAAAAAGACAGAGAGACGAAAAGGACGACGACGATACCCAGCAGGCAGACTGACACAATCCACAATTTAAGTCTGAACCCCCTGCCCTCGCCGCCGCCCATTTTAACCATATAAATAAAACCAAATACAGTTAGAAAATATTTATGTTAACATATTCTGCCAAATTTACCACGCAAAATAAAAACCAAAACGGTACACAGTATACTGCACACAGTGAACCAAAGGATATCGGTTGAGCGAGCTTGAGTTAGTTTGGTCGAAAAAAAAAGGATGGGGCTTTTGGAGTTGGTATAAGTGCCGAGAATACCATCATTGTTGGTTTGATGTTTGAACGGGGGGTGGTGAATTGGTTAGAGCAAAAACGACGCAACTTTCCAATGGATGATCGTTGATGGTTTATGGCACCGTATATAACTGTAATCCTGGTCGCTTTATTGTACTGCAGGATTTCGCGTCCCGCTGATGTGTTTTACTATTTTATTAAGGTGAAGAAGTTTCATGAGGCATGAATTCGGCTTCAACCATCAGGGGGGGGTGGCTTATACAAGCAACATCTCACCCAGCTGGCCCCCAATGCTATCATTACCCTGATAATACTCAAAAGGTATGCTGTTACAGTTTCGTTCAATAATAATTTCAACCCCTCGTAAAGAAGATATTCTTCATGGAGGTAGGTACATATACAACTTACAAGATGTATAGAAGTGGGGTTGTTTGGTGGTGATAGGCTGATGGTAATTTTATGAGTAAATGGCCCTTAAGACAAAAACTTTTGAAACCGAAACCGAAGACGAGCACAAGCAACTTACATTTATAACAAAGAAGAAGTGCGGGAAATATTATACATATAAAGACGTAGCATTATATCCTTATAAGATTCTAAGGCACTTTCTTGCTCTTTCGTTGTTGTGCATAATGCATGAATGAAATATGATAGCACAATAGAATAAGTGAGGACCGAAAAACAGCATGGTGATGGGCATTTTGGGGGGTAATATAACTGTGTGTTTGCCAAGAGTGCCAAAGCTATCTCATTTAGCTAAAGGGGATGTTTGAGTTGAGGTTTGAGGGGAATTAGTTTGAGATTTGCTCCACGTGCGATGGACGCCCTTCAGCTGTTATTTTTTTATATTTAAGGCTTGCCAAGTCAGTTAAATATAAAACAATAATAATAATAATATTGTTTGTATACCAGACCAGACCCCTTTAAGTTCTTTTTCAACTGAAATCTAATGAAAAACTCTATTTGGATTCATATGAAAGTCAATAAGGGGAGTTTGTAAAGGAATTATAAGAATTGTCATGAAGTATATCATATCTATTTCTTAGATCCTGTAGAAAAGATCTTAACGTCCTAACTCTGGAGAAGCTCAGTTGCCCTTCTAAGCACAAAAAACAATTTTTTTTCTACAAGGCCCAATATTTCAATTCCTTAAAGTTTCTACTTCTTTAGAGCTCGTATTAAGGTTGTGCATCGAAGTTGCAAAATTCCGAAGCTTTGATGTTGAATAAGTTTTCATTCAAATCTATAGCAAGTGGAATTGGAAGTTTCATGCATAATACATTTTCCTAATTCTTCGGTAAAGCTTCCAAAAGATCGATTGTAGAAACGAAACCCCTTCAAATCTGTTGCAGGAGACCTTATTATAAAATAAATAATTTTTTTTTAGAAACAAAGAGCTAGAATCTACAGATTCGATAAATCCTGCGCAGGAAATTTTAGTAAAGGCATACATTTGTTAAACTCGTATATTTATTTTGATAGATTGTTCTTTACGAAAATATTTTGATTATTTTTGTTTATAAAAATTTAGACATTTTAAAAAAGCAGAAAAACGCAAAACACATTGTTTTCTATAAACTATAGTATTCTTAGCAAGGTGCGATATCAAATTAATTTTGTCTTGTGAGCACCCCAACTAACAATTTTGCCGCTGATTTCTGAAATTTAAGAGTTCTTCGTTCCTTTAAAGTTCATTTAACGCTTCTGACGAGAAGTCAAATCTTTATAGAGTTAAAAACTCATATAAGTCATCCGAAAAATATCATCTAGAGCAATTTTTGCTAGCGTTATAGGCGCAACGGGACAATTTTTTTATAATCTTCCTTTACTCATATTGAAAATGGCGGAGCTGAGTTTTACTCCTATAGTCAGCCTATGAAACAAGTTTTCAACGGTAAACCTATAACATTGTTGTCAGGGTGTTATATAGTGACTCAAATTACTTGTTCTACTGTAACAATGACCGTTTCTCATTTATAGAGCGGAACTTTTCTTTTTTATTTCTATACTACTGTGCTCCGTAAATTTACAGCTATATGAAGTTAAATGCCATGCCGCCATTTTACATCATCCATGTATGTATGTATGTACATATTTATTGAGTCTGAATAGGTGATTGTAAATTTTGTTTTTTGCATTTTTGTTGTTTTCAATAAACAACATGCAATTAAAAATTAAAAAAGAGAGAAAACAAAGTATGTATATACTTTTCAACGCACGTAAATTATATGCCTCGATGGCCGAGCAGTTAGCGCGAAAAACTTTCGGTGCGATGGGACCGGTGTTCGATCCCCAGACCGACCTTAGAAAATAAGTAATTTTTATAATTAATATATTATCTCATAAACTCTAAGATCTCATTTCAGATAAAAACTTTAAATTAATATGTTAAAAAAATATCAAATAAAAATAAAATAATAAGTATAAATCGATGTGAAATATTTTTTTTTTTATATTTTCTTACTTCTTCTATAAGCTTTCTTTAATTGAGTCTGTTAAGTTTTTTCGAAAGTAAATCAATTTACTCCACAAAGATGCAATAGGAGTGGAAAAAAGTCGCCCTTTTTACTCTTTGAAGTATTATATAAAGTTTATATGAGTGCAATTAGTAGTAATAAGAAGTATCCCTGAATGAATATAGGAGTAAAATTGTTAGTTGGGACGAGCTCAATAGAAGCTAATATGTGCATATGCCAGAAGAATTGTTTTCGATTAATCCGTTTAAGCGAAGTGATGTCTACTAATTAAGTTTCTATAAGTAAGTCCTGTGAAGACAGGCCGCATACTTATTTGGGTAAAAGCACGCCATTTAGAATAGCAAAATACCCTATCTCCAGCGAACCCAAGTGTTCCTCTAAACCCAATAATCAATTTTTCATCTATAAGATCCAATTTTTGTATTTCTTGAGGTCAGTACTTCCTTAGAGCTCGTATTGACCTTGTGCATAGAAGTTACAAATTTCTGAAGATGCGGTTTCGTATACAGTTTCATGAAAATTTATAAGACGTTGAATTGAAAATTCAATACAAATTAACTGCAATTTTGTAATTTTTCGATAAAGCTTCCAGAAGTTCACTTGTAGAAGAAAAAAAAAACTTCCATTATGAAACTCCATCAAAAAAAGTCTTAAACAAGCTATATTTGTTTAGAAATACAAATTCCTAGAATTCACATCATATTTGATAAATTTTGTAGAGTATTCCCATGATGAAAGCAGAATTTGCCAAACTCACATTAACATACATATTTCGATAAATTGTTCTTAGCGAAAATATTTTTAATGTTTTTGTGTAAAAAAAATATTGTTTTCTATAAGTATTTCCGAACGAAGTGATGCTAAATAATTTTGTTTAGTTTCAAGCTCGATACACTCTGCCTGGTCCTTGAGCAAAAATTGAGAAACATTGTTTTCGATTATTTTGTCTTATAGAAGTGATGTCAACTAATTCTGTTTCTATTAGTTCTGTGAACACAAGCTTTATACAAACTTAACGTATTTCCGAACGAAGTGATGCTAAATAATTTTGTTGGTGTAAGTCTTGTAAACACAAGCTCGATACACTCTGCCTGGTCCTTGAGCAAAAATTGAGAAACATTGTTTTCGATTATTTTGTCTTATAGAAGTGATGTCAACTAATTCTGTTTCTATTAGTTCTGTGAACACAAGCTTTATACAAACTTAACGTATTTCCGAACGAAGTGATGCTAAATAATTTTGTTGGTGTAAGTCTTGTAAACACAAGCTCGATACACTCTGCCTGGTCCTTGAGCAAAAATTGAGAAACATTGTTTTCGATTATTCTGTCTTATAGAAGTGATGTCAACTAATTCTGTTTCTATTAGTTCTGTGAACACAAGCTTTATACAAACTTAACTTCATGTGTTTTACTATATATCGAAACTTTCCAATAAAACAAATTTAAAGTTGAATCACTTAAATAGTTGGTTTATGTAGAGTTGATACAGATTTCAATCCTCCGGCTCCTTTCGAGTTCAGTCCCGAAAGAAGGCGCGGCGTAAGGAAATACTCAAACGCCACGCGCAAATGGAAGGAGTCTTACCAATTTAGCATCCAAAACTGAATACAGTTAACAAGGGACCGAACTTGCTGGAGAAGTTTGTTAGTTTAGAGTAAAGTCCACACTGAAATCTCTAGCCGTATCTAAGATTAGAAGTTTTGTTTCGAAGAAGATATCCGAAGATGGTATTTCATGCTACTCAGACGCACTCTACACAATATGACGCTTTTAATTAAATATTGCTGATTTAGTATCCTCCCCGGTTCATTAATTCTCAAGACTCTTTCTGTAAGGCTATAGTATTAACACTTTTTATTATACACATTACAGTATACACCCTCCAGCAGAAACAGCTTCGACCACTTGCTGAGTATGGGGTTAATATGAATGATATAGAGAAGGAAGAAGAATTTGGTGTCTGGGAACTTTTTGTTTGATAAAAACGAAACAATATATGCGATACCTCCTGCAACGATGATGATGACTTTCACGTGAGTGACATCTCTGTTATTACTTTGTTGTACCTTATTTACACAAGTAAAGTGTGCTCTACTTTCTTTCTATATTCGTTTTGGCAAACTTTTCCAGAGTTTTGACAAAAAAAAAATAAGGTAGATATAACAAAAATTGTGGATTCTTGACACCTTCAACAAGGGAAAAAACGTCATACCTATAAAGCCCTATACTAACAGAACACTGTGGCAATAACTCAAATGAGATTTCAACAAAATCACACAGCAAAAGCCATATGATGTTGTGGAAACTGTGTTTTCTTCAGAACAAAACCAAAAACGGTTCTTTTTTTATATATATTTTCCTCCCTAATTTTTGGAAAACACAGTGCAAAACTTCAAGCAGCAACAATATGACGGAAGAAGCAAGACGTATAAGTGAAGAAAAGAATAAGAAAGTAAAAAAAAAAAAACTTTAAGTGGCTATAAATCCGGGATTTACGTTACGATGAGTCTTCTGGATTTCACTGTACCTACATATACTTTATACTTGGTACCTGAAACATCTTTTTTCTCATTCCACCAAATTGGAATTAGGCGAAAAATGGAGTGAGTGCCATTTCTTTGGAGCTCATAGTCACCATGACACACATCAACTCAACCTCCCCATTAGGATAGATTACCTTTTGCCTCTATATCTTTCAAGTTTCGCTATAGGGCTCCCCCTCTTCGTATAAATAGAACAAAAAAAAAATCACCCAACAAACTTGCATTTGACGGAAAAGCAGCATTCCACATATGTGGTGTGAACAACATACCTACCTATGTACTATAATACAAGCTTTCAACTCGTACAACAATCTGCCGTAATTCTGGGCTATTGCTTATGGATTATATTGGAATATCGTAAATAATGTTTACGTGATTTGACTTCGGAATGTGAAAACTTCTGTTATAAGGCTCGACTTATAGGGCTAGGGGTAGGGGGGCTTGTTTGAAGCTATATGGTTTGGATTTCATACTATACCCCTCTTCTTTTATTTTTTTTTTTTTGTCTCCCCACCATATTGTGTTGTGTCGAAAAGGCAAATTTGATTAATGTGCGGACTGTCTAATGACGGCAACGCAATGCCGACCAAATAATTCCGAAATGTGTTCACGTTTCTCGTTTCGTTTCGATCCGATTCGAACCTTTTTTTGGTGGAAGGGGGGGCCGGGTTGTATGGTATGCTGTATGGTTGAGGGGCTGAGGGGTGAAAAGTGCGTGACGTCGTATATTTAAGTGGTATAATTTACAAAGGATTAAAAATGTGCAATCCATCACCATCACTGGCGAGGATATAGCATTTCAATTTAGGGATTTTTTTTTTGTTGTCAGTCCCACCTATCGACGGATGGTAAAATAGTTGTGGTTAACTCTACTGTAAATTTACGTGAAAAAATTTCAACTTATTTTCCTATATTCTAGATGATGGGTATGCAACGAAAAAGAACTTCAAAGAGTTGAATGTTCTTTGACAAAGGTTCTCAATCTCTATATATAGCCGGATACTTTTATAAATGAGTAAAAAAGGGATAAAGTTAAATTTTTTTATTTCATTAGTGCGTCCAGGTGCTTTGGTATGATTTTTTAGATTAAATTGAATTTCATCACGTGCGTTGTATAGGGGTGGAGCATCAATTATTTAAATATATTCTATTTGTAAAGGATAAACCACCTATATACCTATACGCATTATAAGTAATGTACGTTACTCAAAACAAATTTATTATGTTCATTAACCCTTTAAAAAATGTGTGTATGTGAGTGTTGTTTAGATTCAATTTGTTTCGTTTCCGGATTGATGATGATATTTGATTATTTATTTAAAATTTAGAAGACTTTGAATAAATGTAATGTGAATTTTAATTTGTCAGTTCTGAGCTAAAGTAAAACGAATTCAAGGACCATAGTTTAATTTAAAAAAAAAATTTCAAATAAAAATCGCTGCACTTAAGAATAGTTTTTTTTTCACATTTGGTTAATGGGATGCAATTTTGAAAACATTATTGATCAATGATCTGATCACTCTATAATTGTTTTACTTGTTCAACCATGACAAGTACAGTGAACTCTCTCATAACTTGACAGTGATATGGTACCCAGAAATTTGTGCGGTTATATGAGTTGTCCGCTTATGGGAAAAAAATAAATAAAAAATCCTTTTAAAAAAGTCATAAGCATATTAAGTTTTTAGAATTTTCCTATTCTAATCCGAGAGCGATCTTCTTAAAAATTGGAATGTACTCTAGAAACAGAATATTGCTTGCGAGATACAACAAAATTTGACCTATGAATGAATTTTTGTCCAAGAAAAATTTTTATTGATTTTTTTCTTGTGAGGATTTCACCCCTATAATCTTCATATTTCTACAAGTTATGTAATTTACTATTCAAAAATATCGAAATGAACCTTATAAAAATTGGAAAATAATACTCCACATGCACTTTGTCCGCTTATGAGAGAAACAAACTCTATTGCGGTTATTAAATTTGGTGTCCGTGTCCGGTTATTAGAGAGTCCGCTTAAGGGAGAGTTATTACTATGAAAAAACATGAATTTAATTCTGTCCGGTTATGAGAGGTGTCCGCTTATGGGTGGTGTCTTTTTGCAGAGAGTATACTGTAGTTCGAAAATGGTTGGATAATTTTAATAATAATTTTTTTTTTTTTAATTTATTTTTTTAACTCTGCAATAATTAACACCTAAAAATGGGATACCTACCAATTTTTTTCCTCAAAATTTTATAAAGATATAAAAAATATTAAAAAAAACGGTTCCAAAAATGTTTGAATTTTTTTTCCTATAAATTAAGATTTATTTAAGAAATCAGGTGGTGTACATAGCGTTGGTGTCAAAACAATTTCAGATTTTGTTAGTTAATTTATCTCTAATTATACATACATATTTTAAATTTTTACTGCGGTGCTATATTGTAAATTTTTGTATTCTCACCTAATACTCCCTCATATTAATAAACGTTTTTAGCAGCATAAAATATAGGGTCCCATAAGTAATGTATTTCTTTTAAAATCAGACTAATAAAGCTAAATTATTCAGAAAATTAATCTTAGTTATCGTGTTGTTATTTAGCTTTTTATTTTATTAAAATAAATTTTCATTCCTATTTCTAATTTCATAAAGAGAACTTTTGTTTTTATTTCTTAAATAAACTTCCATATTTCAACAGGTTATGGGCCCAGACCACCTGATTGTTATTTATAGGAAAAGAAATAAAATAGTTTTTGTCTTAGTTCGAATTTTTCAACGGCTGTATAAAATATGACTGCCGCAGTACCAATTCCATTAGTTGAAAAATTGAAAGGTTGAAAAAACTACGATAATTGGAGTTTCGCAGTTAAAACTTATCTGGAACATGAGGAACTACATATGTGATTGCGTTCTAGGAACAGAAAAGGATGCGAAGAAAATTTGCAAGGCGAAATCGAAAATAATTTTACTGGTGGATCCAATAAATTATGTACACATCAGAAGTGCTAAAACGGCAAAAGAAGTCTGGGATGCTTTGCAAGCAGCGTTTATGGATTCTGGACCCATGTTCTGTAACTCGGCGATAACTTTTCGAGGCGATAAACGGCGAAAAATGGAACAAAAATGGAACAAAACTCATAGGAATCCTATGAGTTTTGTTCCATTTTTCGCCGTTTCTCGCATCGAAAAGTTATCGCTGAGTTACAGAACATGGGTCATGGTCTCAGTCGCAAGGTTGGATTGTTACGTACTTTAACTACTACAACATTGGATAAATGTGGGTCTGTTGATGATTACGTCAACAAAATAATCTCGACAGCTCACAAGCTCCGAGGAATTGGAATGGATATTTCTGAGCTTTTGGTATAGGAACTCTTTTACTGGCCGGCTTACCAGAAAAGTTTACTCCGATGATAATGGGACTAGAAAGCTCTGGTATGGAAATAACTGGAGATTCCATTAAGACAAAATTGCTTAAAGATATTGAATTCGAAAAATGTTCAAATGATTTAAATACAGCTTTGTTTGGTGGTACAAAAAACAAAAACGTTAAATCAAAGCGTAATGCCAAATCCGTACGTTGTTTCTCTTGCAACAAATTTGGTCATTACTCGAAAGATTGTCCTAAAGGAAAAAGCCATTCAAACTCTGTATTGTACACATCATTTGCCGCAAAGTATAATTTTAGTGGGAATGTTGAATATCACTTATGAAAAATTAATCTTAGTAATTTTTCTTAAAATTGTTAGCGGCACTCATATGAATGGAGGAGGCTATATACAAAAATCCAGCTTTCCGGCGATTTTTTCCGAGCCAAATGCTTCGTTGACTCGACTATTATTCAGTCTTATATTCTTGTACTTAAACTTTATGCATATGGGTGATTCTCTGCCAATTACTGTGATTAAAAAAAAATAAAATTAATATAAAATTAAAAATCATTGAAAACTAATTTTTTTAATTTTATTTGTCTTTAAATAGACATGGTATTAAATCTGTAAGAGCATTTTACTACAACTTTTTTAGGAACAAAAAATATCATAAAAAGTACTAAGTCTCGAAGACATGGTGCTGACACTGATAATTTTTTATTTTTGAATTTTTATACGTTCTAGATCTTTTTGAAAATATTTTTGGTGAGTTTCTAAATTGCCTCTTACGTTTTGTCGTTTTCAACTTTGAAAGGCAATGTTTTATTCAAAATTGTATGTTTTTTAGTTTTTGAAATTTGCCTTTTGAGTTTGGAGTCTCTATGCTAGGTTATAACTCAACCTTTATTGGGTGGATTTGTTTTTATATGCTTTGTCCGAAGTATTGGTAACATTCTTAATAAAAAAAAAACAAGGTATTTAAAAAAGTTGCTTGAAATCATTTAATTTAAGTTCATTATAAATAAAAATAACACGGTACTGACAACCCACGGTACTGACATTTAGGCTTTAATATAACCTCTTATCTCAAAGCTTCTGAGAAAAATAAAATCCGTTATAATTTTAACTTATATGACTGTAAAAGAAATCTAAAAATCAGCCCAAAAAAATTTCATAACACGCTTGGATAACACTTCCACGGTACTGAACTGACAGGTACATAATTTGGTGACACACGATTTTAGAATAAAAACACTTCACTTTTACAGCAAAATTACGTTAGTAAAATAAATTGACTTTTGTAAACAATAAATAAATAGTGCCTCTTTCAAACGGTACCACACAAATGCCATCAAACTAAAAACAAAATGGTGGATCAGCGGAAAATCTTCGAATTCAAAAATAAAATGAAATCCCGGAACACCATTCAATTATTATTATTTAATCAGAGACCAAATATTTTGACTTGATTTTGTCAAAATTTAATCAAGCAACTATTGTACTCAAACATCTCTGAGAACAACATTTTATTCAATGATGTATTTTAATAGAAAATAGTAGATTTAATTGGAAAAACAAGTCAAGGGGAAAGGGTAGCAAATTTTTAAATAACCTGTAATGCAAATTGTAGTACAAACTTATTTCCTCAATTCAAACCAGAAATTCATATATCCCTGGACAGAAAGAATCACAATTGGCAGAGATTGACCCATATAGCGTTAATTAAAAAATCTGTCATCTAGAATTTTAATTCTTTCTTCATGGGATAATTTGAAATGATTCAGATCGCAAAGTTGAATCTGATCGAAAAATCTCATTTCAATCCAGTCCGAATATTCTATTCGTAATTTAATTTGGCATAATTTAATATGCAAGAGCTTTTAGAAGACTTGGGGAACGTCGATAAATGAGCTTCAACGTCTCTGTTTTCCATCTAAAAACTTCTCAATTTTATTGTTGTTTCTTTACACCTGATAGATTATTGTTCATTGGTTATTCTTGAAACCATTCTGATATACAGCCAGATATAAGTCGTCTTTATCTACATATAATGCATTAACAGAACTTTTTGAAATACCTTTGAAGTATTTATAATAAATTCTGCCTCAAATTCCCGTTATCAACCCAAAGGAATTCAACTAAATGTCAAATAAAATTTGTTAATCCACGCTTTAAGCCGCACACTCTATTCTTTTTTTTCTTGTTATTATCTAGTTATAGACGGGGGAATAAACCATTCTTACATATACAAAAAAAAAACCATTTTTATTCTCCAGAAGTCAATTCGAATACCACTCAACAGGGTAAGTTAAACTTTCTGTTTATTAGCTTTTAATCTTAAATCGGAAAAACATTTTTAATAGACTTTCAATGCAAGAAAAATAAACAAAAAGGTGAAGTCACAAGGACTATGTACTCATGTATAGCTACTATAATCGCGCCAAGAAAATAAAAATAATAAAAAAAAAAAGCATCTTAACCAAATCCCGCAAGACCTAACCAACCCAAACCAAACCAACAACGCAAAATGCCAACTGAAGTGAATTTATATTTTACAGATAAGACAAGTTTGAATTTTCTTGGTATCAATGGAATTGAATCAAATTACCTTAGAATCTTAACCTTAAGGTTATTTTTCCATTTGACTCTTTGGGTTTATTTTATTTTATTATTTTTCCTATGAAGGAAACCACCCTAGGTTTTTTTTTCTACCTATATAGGCGGTTATAGCAGCTATACTTACATATATGTATATAGAGAAAACCTTTTTGCCCGTCTTCTTTAACTTCTTATGCTTCCACATCGGCCTTATCTAGATCGAAAGTTACTCTGCAAGATTGCTGGTGTGTGGTGGAAAATTATCCCAAAGTATCTCATTACTTTGGATAGCAGCAAATTCCAAGAGACCAAGATACCAAGAAGAAGAATTGCATATAGGGTCCTATATATTGCCATAAAAAAAAGGAAGGGGAGGTGAGCCTGTGAGCAGTCAGCAGTCAGTCTTCTGATAACATCGTAAAAGTTCATTTCTTTGAATTTTTTTTTTTTTTGGTTTTTTGTTTTTCTTCGTAATAAGTAAAATTGCCAGGTATTCCGAACGAAAGAAGTTAAATCGACATTTTGTCCATTCAATTCTTTGGGACGAAACATTTCCAGACTTATTTTTCGAGCGAGAAGTACATACCTACCTACCTACCTACTTTTATGGGTAAGCTTTAACTGAGGTCAATTTGGTTTGGAGTTGACAAAAAAAAAGAAAGAAACAACAAACGGTTAGGTAACAGATTAATTAGACCAGATAATATAATGAACGGCAATAGAAGACAAAAAAAAATAAAATAATTAAAGAATTTAGGAAGGCAATAGACTATAAAAGAGTTAATGTTTCATTTAAAAGCCTTTGGCATATTTTTGTATCTTCACAGATGATTCCCGGTAATTTAGACAAATTATATCTGAACCCACGATACCTAAGGGAGAATTAGAATTTAAAATTAGCTGATTTTAGCGCATAGATATAATACTATCATGGTTTTTGTAGAAATTGCAATCAATTTACGACTTGATGATTTGGAAAACCTTTGAGGTAACTTCCAAACCACGGAAAAAAAATTAGTCTAAAAGAGCCTCGGATAATTATGCTTACAGTTTAGTGACAAAAAAAATCTGAGACTTGAGAATATGAACCTAATTTCTGAGAAACCTGAATTTGGTGTTATTTTTTTGAATAGTTTAATTTAAATTGAGTACCTAATTGTCAAAAAAAAATTCAAATTTTAAAAATGTTTAGAAGAATTTTCATTTTTTCAAGGAAATGGAAAATGGTCCGGGGAATGATATCATATGGAACTATTTGGCCTTGTGCTAGTCTTGTCGAGCAAACCATAGTTGAGAAGCGATCATTTAAAAACTATGATTGGATGAAATGCCTCAGGTAACTATGTACAAAATGTGCTTTAACTTTAATCTTTTCTTATAAATGTACATACATACATACATATTTAAATGACTTAATCCATTGAGAATTTAATTTCATATAATTTAGGTTTAGTCTATTTGGTGGATTTTTTATGGGACCAACTTTGTACATTTGGTTTCGATTAGCAGAAATTATGTGGCCAAAGCGAAATTTAAAATCATCAATTTGTAAAATTTGTACAGAATCAATTTCATATGATCCCATGTCGATTTCAACATTCTTATTTACAATGGCCCTGATGGAAGGAAAAACATACGATGAAGCCAAAAATGAGGTTTGTAAAGCCCCAAAGCAAAATATATTTGGTCAGTTTATATTTCGGAGATCTCAGAGATCTCAGCAATCTCACAAATATAAACTGGGGGGTCATTCCGTAACTCGATTATCGTCAGACGATATCGTTTGAGCGATAGTGATATCTTTATTGGCTTCACGTAAGTCGATAATCGTCGAAACGCTATCGTCTAAACGATAGCGTTTAGACGATAGCTAAATTGGTATCGTCTTGAATTAATTTTGAAGTTTTTAGGTACTGTAGTCGAAGAAGAAGTTGAAAAATAACCAACTCTTCACTGTCTTTGTGTTATTTTGCTCTCGCATGATAACAATCCTTACATAAAAAAGGAAGAAAGGATAAAATTGATAATAATCGCTATTTCGAAACTCTTCGAATTCTTTGCAATACATTAAGTTTTTACACAAAATCGTTTATTCAACAAACATTGGCTTTCTTAAGGTTGTTCGACCGTCACTTTCCTAACGGAATCAGTGGAGTTTTAAATTAATTCTTTTAAAAATAAAAATAAACGGATTCTGTTCTGACAGATTTTCAAGCATTTAACAAACTTCAAACAGTGAGTAAGTTGGGGTTTAGCGGCAAATTCATAGCTTGTCTTAAATCTTATTTGCTTGACAGATCCAATCTGTGAATTTTAAGTAATTGCTATCAGTTTTGTTGTGAATTCTAGAGTTCCACACACTTCCATAATGCAAGTTAAAATAGCAATTTGAGATTGCGTGACTGCCCTATTAAGTACATATTTGAAATTTTATTAATTTGTAAAAATATAACGAAAATACAACTTACATTTTAAAATGATTTCCGTTTAGTTTCAATCGGCACCAAAAACAAAAAAAAAAAACACTAAAAATTTATTTTATTGACAATTATGACAGCCAATTGGATTTTTCAACTACAGTTTGAGGGTTTCTGAGGTACATAAAAAGCTCTGGAATTACGAACGATAGACGAGACGATAGTGACGAGTTACGTGAAGCAAATCATGGACGATCTCGTCGACGATTATCGTTTTGACGATTATCGTTTAGAAAATTACGGAATGACCCCCCAGGATTCCTCAGCAAAATTTCTCAGTTTTTATGTCAAATACAGAGGAAAAAAATTCTGGATTCGTCTGCTCAATTTTTGTCGGAGGAAAATTAGTGAGGACTGAGGACTCTGAAATATAAACTGACCAATTATAACCCCTTATACGATTTTTGAGATCAACTGTCGAATGCTAAAGGCAGTATTTGTGTATGGTGGCAACAAGATTGTCGATTTTATTATTGTTGGCAAAGATAAACTTTGTAAATTAGGCAAGTTCAGGAAAATTAGACCTCAGAGACCAGCAATCTCATTTACATGAACACGATACCTCAGCTAAATTTTTGTCTGTTTGGTTTAACTGGAAATCTAATTATTCATAACTGGAAATGTTTTACGACGCGTCGTGACGTAGCACAATTTGCTGTCAAATCCCATAGAAAAAAAAAAATGACAAGTAGCAACTTCTTACAGTTAACAAACAGACATTTCATCAGTTTCGCTGTCAAAATACTGAGGACTCGTTTGCTAGCACTTTTTAACCGAGTGAAATCCTGAGATCTCATTTTTCTGAAAGTTCCTATTGATTGTAATTTAACTTTTAATATTACAAATTGCAAATCGATTTGATAGTCCAGCGCTATACATTGCAGATTGCAAAGTCGACAGTTGATTTGATTTGTAAAAAACGAGTAATAATCTCTGATTTTATCTTTTCAAACAATCACCCCTGTTCTGATTTCCGATCGCTTTTAAAATCCTTTCGTTTTCAAAATCTAGGTGTTCTGAAATTCTGTTCGCTTTGAAAACTTGCGGAATGAGTGTGCTTTGATTTTCCAATTGACATTTGGAAATTCATTTGAGTTTTCGTGTCCGAATTGAACTGACACGGTATTGTATACGTATATTGTTAGATTTTTTTTGTGATTTATTTAATTTTTCTTCACCAAATCTGACGATTCGAATTTAGTTTTTTTACTGATTTCGAAAGAAAAATGTTTAAATACTAGCTAACGTGAAAGTGAAAATCAGAACACTTTTTTTGAATCCGTGAGGAAATTAATTGCGTTTACGGATTTGATTCGGAACGGAAATCAGAACAGTGGTGAATATGTCAAAATATTAATTAATTTTTTTTTTTGTTTACTTAGGTCAGAATTAAGTTTTTTGAAATATACAAAGTTGGACTAATATCGTGGCCTCTAGTACAAGTGGTGAATTTTACATTTGTTCCACTACGCAATCAAGTTGTGTTTGTATCTTGTTTTAGTATGGTATGGACATCATTTTTAGCATACAAAATACACTTGCAAAAGACGAATCCAAATTATGAAAGTTATTTTTTTCCGACAAAAAAATAATAAAAATTAAATAATTTTGAAGACTTTAGATGATTTGCAAGGAGACTGTATGATTCCGTTTCCGATTAAAAATGAACACAATTATAATGTGGGAAAAGTTATACAAAAAAAACCACTTTAATTTGGCCGTTTCCTCGGATTCAAATACCACTTTCTCTCGGCCACAGACCGATCTAGATTTACTACTATTACATTATATGTTGAATATATTGGAATACAAGATGGCCAGTGTTTCAATTCGTATATACCATCAAATCAACGAAACACACTGAAAAGTACCCTACATCATTCTAAAGTGCTAAATCATCACACTCTTCCATTTCTGCACGACTTCGCAATGTGTATATGGGCGCCTGGTCTTATTCCCTTCATAAAAATCAGAAAAAAGATTGTGGAATATTCAATTATCTTCTTCTACCGACAAATTTTTCACCCCTAAACCCCTAATACGGAGAATACGTTATTACGTGCCATGGTCAAAATTATGTTTTGTGTTGTATGTGTTGTGATGAATAATAGAAAATAGCGTCAAAATAAGTTTTGAAGTCTCTATAAAGGCTCTCCCAAACCATCGTAAAATACGTGAAGATGTGGGTACTGGGTACTCTCATTAATTACCAGGCAAAAGTTTCGATGAATTCGCGTTTGTTTGGGAGAGTCGTAAAACAAGAGATTTCTGGTTTGGTGAATTTTGATTCTTATAGAACACCAGTTTTAAAATTTTCAGTCGTATTTATAATCCCAAGACCCGCATCCTAATAAAGCTTTGCTAACCTAACCACATTGTCCAACTCCAAATTCTTTTTTATAAACATATCCATCGATTGTCTAACTTAGACAGTACTTACACATTTTTGTCCAAACCTATTCCAAAGTGGGTATACGTTCAATGAACAAAGATTTCAAAAGTTATCTTGAAATGAATGAAATGTTCATTGAAGGTATCCAAATGCTGAAGTAATTGATAGATTACAGGAATGTCAGTGTCAGTGAATATATTAGGACATATTTGGAATCTGTTTACGAAATATGAGATGCCCAATTATTTAGACAATGGCTAGCTAGAAAAATGTCCAAGAGTGTTCATGGTCTAGGGAAATCTGCGGATAAAATACGACAGTTTGAGTTTAAGGTGATTAACACATTTTTGAATAATACCGATTTTTGCAAAAGAAAACTAGAAACCTCTTGAGAGTATTCTTCTCTTGTCATTTTTTGCAAAAAAAAATATTTATTTTCGAGCTAATTAATAAATAAAAAAAAATGCGAAACAAAAAAGCGGTAATTTCACCGCTGAATCGACTCCTAAACTTTAATTTTTCGTACAATTTTAGCGAAACGTATACCTTCACCCCTGTTCTCCGTAAACGCAATTAATTTCCGCACTAAAAAAAAAGTTTTCTGATATACACTTTCACAGTTCAAAATCAGTAAAAACAAAATTCGAAACGTCAAATTTGTTGAAAAAAAATTAAATAAATCACAAAAAAAAAATCTAACAGTAATAACGTGTCAGTTTTATTCGGACACTAAGGGCCAGTTTCACAATGCACACTTAAAAAAATAAGTGGCACTTAATTTTCCCATTTTGGCACTTTAGCCGCAGTTTTACTGTCTGAGGCCAACATGAGAGACTTAGGGCCAAATTCGCAGTGAAGTAAGTGCCACTTAAGTGCCAAATATGGAAGACTAATTCCCAATTTCACAGTGTAAACTTATCGGAATAAGTGACACTCCCATGTTGGCTACTTAAGTTCCACTTACTCAGGTAGTAAAACTGCGGTTTAAGTGCCAAAATGGGAAAATTAAGTGCCACTTATTTTGTTAAGTGTACACTGTGAAACTGGCCCTTAAGTGTCAGTTATTCCGATAAGTTTAGACTGCGAAATTATACATTAGTTTTCCATATTTGGCACTTAAGTGACACTTAATCGAGTGTGAAACTGGGCCTAAAGCTCAATTGAATTTTCAAATGTCAATTACAGGGTTGCGCACGAATCGTGCTACAAAAATAAAACGTAATAACTTTTTTTCTGTGTGAGTAATCGGCTTTTTTTTTTTTATTTTGTAGGTTACTATTTAGATTTATAAAAATGGATGCTTGGGATACGGAGAAAAGAATTTGGATAGTGCAACGGTACCATGCTTTGCAGTCCGTCATTTCCGTCCAAAGGGAATTTAGGCGGGAGTTTGGCGGTAATCCCCCGAGTAGATGGACCATTATGAGGTTTGTAAACATGTTTGCCGAATCTGGAAGCATCGCACGAAGGCCGTACCATCGAGATGCCAATGTTCGGGTTCAGGATACAATCGCAGCAGTAGCATCTGCAATACAGGCCAATCCGAACGTTTCGACCCGAAACTTATCGGGGCAAATTGGAATTAGAAGACGGTCATTACAACGGATACTTCATGACGATTTAAACTTGTTTCCGTACAAAGTCCAAATTACTAGCAAGTTAAACCCTCAGGATTTGCCTGTTCGCCTGGAATTTTGCCAAAAAATGATATCAATGGCCGAAGAAGACAACACATTGATCAATTGTTTGTTCATGTCTGATGAGGCCCATTTTGATCTTAACGGCAATATAAACAAGCAAAATTGCCGTATATGGAATGAGTCTAATCCAGAAATGCTCCATGAGACGGAACTGCACCCAGAACGAGTCACTGTGTGGTGCGCAGTTTCATCAAGGTGTATTGTCGGGCCGTACTTCTTTGAAGAAAACGGTGTAACCGTTACTGTCAATGGGGACCGTTATTTAAAGATGTTGAAGGAGTTTTTTTACCCAGAACTGCGCCGAAGACGTATACCATTCAACAGCGTTTGGTTTCAGCAAGATGGAGCAACTGCACATATAGCCAGACCAGTTATGGCGGAGCTAAACAAAAAATTCGCAAACAAATTAATTTCTAGGAGCTCCACTCTTCGCTGGCCCCCAAGGTCACCTGACCTGACTGCACCACACTTCTTTTTATGGGGTTATGTCGAGCAAGAGGTGTATAAAACGAAGCCCAGGAATTTAACTGAATTAAAGCAGTCCATAACGACAATAATTGAGGCGATCCCAACTTCAACTCTTCAGGCCGCAATGAATAATTTTTTGACCAGGTGCCGCATATGCGTGGGACAGCGTGGAGGTCATTTGCGGTCTATAATCTTTAAAAACAACTAACTATTTAAAATAAAATTTAATTTTCTAACCAATAAAAAAAAAAAAAATGAAATACATCGATTAAAAAAAAAGTTATTTGAATTTCTTATTGTACCACAATTGGTGCGCCACCCTGTATTTTCTATCCGATCGAATATCAAAGCACACTCATTCCGCAAGTATTGAAAGGGAAAAGTATGTCGAAACATTTAGAGTCAGAAAACGAAAAAACATAAAATTTGCTTTTAAAATTAAAAACATTTCGAAATAAAACCTCTAGGTATCTATTTTTAAAATGCAATTTTTTTTATATTTTATATTTTCCTCCGTATCTCTTAATTTCTCCCTTCCCTTCCCTCCTCTCTATATTCGCCTTTACTAACTTGTCTAAGTTGACTAAACTATAAGGAAGAAAAACAAAAAAATAAACAACATGGCAATATCATATTCAAAATGTCTGAAGTATTGGATTAAACTGTACCTAAAAGTATTTCCATAAAAATCTAATTTCATCGTTCTCAAATTAGTTTGAGAAGGTATAGGTATATACTACGAATAACTAAATATAGGTATTACTCCCTGGAGTGCAAACAAGGCAATAATTAAAAGCCACAAACATTTCACGCGTATAATATGTTAGGTATCCTTGTTTCACCGCCATGAATCCAATTGAAATAAATAAATTAAAAACATTTGAAACTTTCTCAAAAACCAAAACCAAAACACTTTCCTTGAATTGTTTTAGAAAACAAATATTGTGGTTGACTATGGTAAACATTCCGCATATCCGTCAAGTTGTGGACTTCCATCCTTCGTCTCTCTCTCTCTTTCTGCAATAAGACAGTTATTTTGAACAACAAACCTTCGCATATATTTATGTATATTTATTGAGAAAGTTATCATACTCGTACTATAATACCTTTCAAGTGACTCCTCTGTCTACATGCAAATGACGTGCTTCCTAATTTCATAAACATAACGGCCCTTCTCTCAGTATTCTGTCTTTCGTTTTCGTTGGAAGAATAAAACAATTTGATATGAAAATTTTCTGAACTTTTCCCTTAGAATATTGTTGGAGGAAAACAAAAAAAAATCTAAGCAAAAAACAGTTTTCTTGAATATTAATTTTCCACAACCGGGATAACCATTGCCGCCATCTTTTCCATCTCACCACTCATGACCGGAAACTATCAGGAGAACAATCGGCTGCACTATACGAGTACCTACATATATAGAAATGTAACGAATGCTAATTTTTCCAGTGTGTAAGGCAGAAGATTACCTCTCATAAATTCTTGGGAATGTCTAGCTCAAGTCATGACCAAAGAAGAACCAAGAAAGTCCTCATCGAGTATAGTCTCTCTATGCAGTGCTCTATAGCATTGAGCATAGCATGATGATATCCTATATATAGCCCTACCAGAGTGGACACATTTAATTCCAAGTGGCATGGCAAAATGCCACTTTAGTTACCCGGACCACAAATTAGAGCAATAAAACGTTTCATAAAATTTCAAATCCCTTCTCTGCTTGTATATATTTCCGGATTTTTTTTTTCGCTTTTGCTATGGTTCTTTTGATTGTTGTTGTCTATAATACTCGTAGTACGACTACGAGAGAGTATCCTAGAACACAATCCTGATGACACACACACTCAAACAGTAAAAGACAGCTTTATATTTTTAACGACAAGTTGACTTTTGTCGTTCGACCCCATCATCGCACCACTATATTCGCGTATATATAGTCCCCAGCAAGGGTCAACCATAAACAAAAGTGTCAGAAATATAATAAGACACCGACAACAACGACCACGATGAAACTTAATACCAGGGTCGCTCTTGAATTAAATGACACAAAATTTTGGTTGAGAATTTTTTTTATTTTTTTTTTTAGATTAAAAATTCTGACAACTTTTAATTCAAATTCTATGTAAGATCTTTAATTTGTTCAGTTACCAATAACTAGCCAAATTCAGTGCCAATAAATTAATTGACTTTTATTTTAATTGTTTAAAAAATAATAGATTATTTAACGGTTGTTCAACAACTGTCAGAATTTTTAGTTTTACTTCCAAATACAGAAAAAAATAACAACATTTTCAACAATTTCTATCAGAATCAACCAGATTTGGTTCATTTCATTTCATTATTGAATATTGAATGAATATTTGAATAAATTAAATAAAATTTTTTTGAAACATTGCGTAACATTTTTGACTAACTTTTCTAAAATTAATGCATATAAGGTCAAAAATGCAGAAAAAAAAATAACAACATTTTCAAAACTATCCTTTTAGATTTTTTTTTTCTCGAGTTCTTTAGTCGTTGATCTTTAATTTGGTTGGCCAGTCAACTGTCAAAATTGTCAAATTTTAGAATCAACCAGTTTTGGTCTAAAAATCATTTTCAATAAAATAAATTAAAATTTTTTGAAACATAGCATAATATTTTTGACTAACTTTTCTAAAATTAATACGTAACATATTGAACTGTATTTATCACCTCCAAATAATTAAGTTTACCAAAGTGTATTATTTTTCGTCAAGAATTAATGGGATTAATAATTTTTCGGCGCTATAAGATACATTATGCGCTTTTTTTTTTGATAAAAACCTGAAATGTAGAAGTAATTCAATTACTTTTACACATTTTATAAAACATACTTCCTAACTTACTACCGCTACATGCCATCTTGTTCGGTTTTTGGAAATGCGTTTGGGATCTCCCCAACTTTTTTCAAGCTTTCGAAATTCCTTTTCGATTGTTCTGCACCAAGTTTTTCTCTGCCCCCAGGTCTTCTGCCATCTTGGATAAAATGATGACTCTAAAGCGAGACGCGCAATGAAGTGGGGGTGTGTCCAGCGTTAGAACCTTACTTCAATCAGAGTAAATTTACTCCAATTTTATGAAAGGAACAAAATCTACTACACCACTCCGGTTTTTTGAGATTTATTCCACCAACCAACCCTGACTCTAAATGGTTGAATCTAAAATTCTATTCTGTTCTGAAAATATATTTGGTCTTTTTTATTAGTTTTTGTTAACTTGAGTTTTTATTTCGTTTTCAAATCTACTCCGGAAATTTTCGATTTACTTCACTACTACTGATGTTCTAACCCTGCCGTTCTATATAACGGGTGATTTTTTAAGAGGTTTAGAACTTTTTTAAAAAAAAAAACACAAAAACTTCGAAAAAATGAATGAAATATTTATTTGAATCGATAGTTTGAACTTTGCAATTTAATGTTTAAAGATAATTTCATGCAAATGTTGACCGCGGCTGCGTCTCAGGTAGCCCATCCGCTGAGTCCAATTTTGGCATACTCTTTCACACATATCGGCCGGTATCTCACGAATGAATGCATGGATGTTGGCTTCCAGTGCGTCAATCGAAGCGGGCTTGTCCCTATAGACATTAGCCTTGACATACCCCCACAAAAAATAGTCTAATGGTGTCAAATCGCACGATCTAGGCGGCCAATTGACCGGCCCGAAACGTGAAATTAACTGTTCACCAAACTTGCCTCGCAATTGCGCCATTGTTTCGCGTGCTGTGTGGCATGTGGCACCGTCTTGTTGAAACCACATATCATGCAAGTCAAGAACTTCCATTTCGGGCAAAAAAAAGTTTGTTATCATCGCTCGGTAGCGTTCACCATTGACAGTAACGCTGCGATTCGCATCATCTTTGAAGAAATATGGCCCAATAATGCCGCCGGCCCATAAACCGCACCAAACAGTGGCTTTTTCGGGATGCATTGGTAGCTGTTGCAATGCTTCTGGCTGATCTTCACTCCAAATGCGGCAATTGTGCTTATTTACGTACCCATTCAACCAAAAATGAGCCTCATCGCTGAACACAATTTTTCGATAAAAAAGCGGATCCTCGGCCAGATTTCCAAGAGCCCATTCACCAAAAATTCGGCGTTGTGGTAGGTCGGCTGGCTTTAGTTCTTGCACCAGCTGTATCTTAAAAGGCTTTACGCCCAAATCCTTCCGCAAAATTTTCCACGTAGTGCTGTAACAAAGGCCTAACTGCTGGGAACGGCGCCGAATCGACATTTCGCGGTCTTCTGTCACACTAGCTGATACGGCCGCAATATTTTCTTCACTACGCACAGTACGTAAACGTGTTGGTGGTTTAATGTCCAAAAAAGTAAATTTGGTGCGAAATTTGGTCACAATCTTCCGAATAGACTGCTCAGAAGGTCGAGAATGCCGACCATAAAATGGAAGCAGCGCGCGATGAACATTTCGAACCGAGCACGAATTTTGATAGTAAAATTCAATAATTTGCAAGCGTTGTTCATTTGTAAGACGATCCATGGTTAAATTGCAAACCAAACTGAAGCTGTTTGACAGTGACACAAGGTACTAAACACACGTCAGCTGTCAAAACCAGTGTTGCCAAAACCAAACCAGCTAAAAAATCACCCGTTATATAGCCAATCCTTCCTTCCTCTTGCGAGTAACGATCTCGATAGGAATTTGACCGGTTTTCCGGTGGAGTTCTTGGATGGAGATGGTATTCGGCCAAAAAATCCTAAGGATGTTTCGAAGACATCTATTCTCAAAAATTTGCAGCTTTTTCGTAACAGAGGGAGTCACTTTCTATGTACTATACCCATAAAGTATAGTACGGACTATAGGCTCGAGCAGAACAGTCGCGCAGCTTGGTCTTCGTACTGTAGACGTTGTTCTTCTAAACACTTGACAGTATACCGAAAGCAGCTTTTTCTTTTCCGCGATTTGGCAGTTAACATCTTCTTCTGTACCGTCACTGTCTTTTGAGACGATACTTTCTAGGCACAGAAGGTTAATTACCGCTTCAACCTATGTATTATCCCGCACGTCAACTTGAGCAGAGTTATCAGAAATGTTGAGGATTTTCGCTTTCCCGTTGTTGATCCTCAGTTCGACCTTGTCCGCTTCATTATCTAGATTGGTCACCATTTGGTGAAGGTCCATGATCAGTGTTGTCACTTTACCACAATTGTGGTAGATCTACCTCTTTTCTCCAACATTTTCATAATCTACCACTTCTACCCCGGAAGTAAAAAATTCTACCCCTTTTTGCTCGTCCAGGAAAAAAAATAAAAACAATAAATAAAATATCTGCTTCGATTTTTGAAAAAAAAAAATTTTCTCTGCACTTTTTATGCCGTTTTACGTGAATACATTTATTGGCTTTATCTCACAATGCTTTTTTTACTCAATGTGAATGATTTCATCTGTCATTTTGCATACGCGTATCTACCTATCGTTTTCTCTTTTTTCCGCATTAGGTACATACCTACGTTTATTTTGTAAAAAAAACAAAGTTCTAGTCTGCTTAAGAAAAATAAGTAGAACCTACTTCCTACTCACTTACTCCTAAGATTGTGTGCCTTATTTTAAAAGAGTAATATTGTTTACTTGGATTTCGTATTAACGGTAAACAGTTAAACGTTTACTGTTTACGAAATTTTCTAGAAGAGTGGTCAGTGGAAGTCAATTTTATTTCAATTGAAAAAAAAATTAAAATGCGAAAATTTTTAATTAAACTGTCTGAAAAGTAAGTAAAAAAAGATTTGATTTTTAAAGCGATCGATTGATAATAAAAACAAAAAAAGAAACCAGCTTGATGTATTATTTTTGCAAAAGAAATGACAAAGATGAAATATTTATTCCATCTGCAGAAATGATTCGCTTTTATTTACAATTTAAATTTGTTGATGGTGAATTTGAAAAACTATGAAATTTATTTTAAAACTGTATCTACCAAATATTGGTACATAATATTCAATTAAAGAATTACATATTTTCTTTATATGAATGTACATATTTTATATTTACGGCTGTGCTTAAATAAACTGATTCCAAATAATTGTGATTTAAATTTTCTTCAAAAGAAAATGAAAAGAGTTTAAGTTAACTTAATTTACTTAATGTACCTACATTATATCTTTTATATCTATATTTAATAAAAATAAAAACTAAAAACTAAATTTGTTTCTCTCTTTATTTAAATTAATTCTACCACGGAAAATCTGAATCTACCACTTTTTTTTAGCTTTATCTACCACTTTTTTAAATGGGAAGTGACAACACTGTCCATGATGCCGTGTAAAAGCAAACAAATATCTTCCAAGTATAGTCTATAGATGCTGCAGAAAGGTAAACATCGTCCATCGAATTCCTCGGGCTGGATGAAGAAATGTCCAATAATCACCAGAAATAACAACGGTGATAGTTAATACCCCTGTCGAACTCCACCATTGATTTAGAAGTTTTCAGACCTTTCCGTTATCCAAGACTTGAATTACAACCTCGTAGGTAACCCTGATAATGGCGATAAGCTTCTCGGGTATAACTCTCCTGCGTAAGCTTAATGAAATAAAATCTCGATTAAAATTATCGAAAGACTTTTCAAAATCTATAAAGAGTGGATGAAGAAGGGAACGAACTCAACGGATTGTTCGATTATATGATTTTTAAGGTGTTGATATGATATATGCAGGAATAGTTTGCCAGAAATTTTATAATGTACGAAGTTTAAAAAAAATCAGTAGGGCCATTTTGTGAAAATTGAAAAAATAAACAAAATCGCTAGATTAGCTCTAGATGAGCTAATTCAAGTATTACGAGCAAATCCTTCCATACGTATAGGATTTAGCTTGATGTACCTATACTGCTGAAAGAGCTTGATGATGGTTTTTAAACCAAAATAAAAGCATTTATTAACCGTTTGCTGATACGAAATTTAAATATTTAAATTCAAATCTACTTTTTCCTAAGCCTATAAACTGTCACATAAGTTCTTAATTCTAATGCCTTTCCTTAATAGTCCCCACATACAATTTGTTAAAAAATAACGATGGGTCTTGAAATCGTCAACATTTTGAGCTCATCTATTTCTAAACTTTTCTCAGAGCAATTGGTCTTGTGAGTAAAAAAAAGCTAAAACTTGGATTTTCAAGAAAAAGCTATGTTTTTGGTGAATAATAATAATCTTCATCTAGTTACTTAAGTCGAAACATGTGAATGAACAAAAGAAACCTGAAATTTTGAAGCCAAAGCTGGAATTTTCTAGCTCAAGCTATTTAGTGTAATCTTTTTTTTTTATTCACATTAAACAAAGCTTAAGCTATACATAGAAGTGCCCCTCTGAAGCTACTATAGTAAAAACTATGACTAGTTAGCTTAAGCTTCCTCCAAAAAAAGTATTAAATTTTTTTTTTATTCAGATAAGTTGGTTCATGGTTTCAACTGGTTTGACTCCAGCTGCCAAACTACAAGGATTGCTTTATACTAAATGCGGCCCTGGCTCATACCCCTCAGCCCTCACACTGAAATTAATAATAATAAAAAAAAACGGGGTTAAATTTGAATTCCCACATGATGTCTGTTCCACCTCGCCTCACCCCCCACATTTTATATCCTGGCTCAGTGAATCTCTAAATTTTGCGACTAAATACTTTAACTTTGTTAAGCAGGAGATGACACAATCTGTTTGCTTCGTAGAGACCGTTTTTTTCCCGTTTCTCTCCTGTCAAGCTGTGCATTTAACTTAGTCGCTCTCACACTCTATACAAAAGTGTCCTTTCAGTCATGTCCTATAACTCCTGAAGGAAGACTAGCCATTCTCAGTGGACGGTACAAGGCACAGCCAACATGACGAGGACGACGACAACGACGACGATGAGTGACATTAAGTGGAAGTGGCATATTTGAGAAATCATTTAAAAGACCCAAATACGGAGGGGGGACGTAGAAGGAGAGAAATTGCAGAGATGTAGAGGAAAAGAAATAGGAAGGTTCAATTTTCCCGCAGAGACATAACAGAATTTTATGTTAATGTGATACACTTATCCCTTTACCCTTCGGTAATTTATTTTGCCGCTTCTTAGAGATGTTAAATGAGTTGGTTTTTGTAGTGTAAAAGTGTGTCGGGGGGGGGGGAGGGGTTGGCTTCGGGGTGTTGGTATGGTAGGTATATACGGATTTGAAGTTTTTACCAAAGGTTGGTAAATATGTTACTTTGGTTTCTTTCGGGCGGGAAAAGTAAAGGATGTTTTGTATATGAAACTATGTAGGTATATATGTACTTTGTTTTGGTTAGTTTCGATGTTTGCTTAATTGGACACCATCGTTTTAATATAATTTATGGAAAAGGGTGTGTGGTGCGGTTGATAGATGTCAGAGTCGATTAAAATTGTTTTCGCTACCCCTCTTTCTACGGTTGGCTGAAATTATATAAGGATATATTGTTGTTGTGGTTTTTAAGACTTGACATTTGACTTGTCGTTATAACATATTGAATTGATACATTTCAGTTATTTAGATTGGTTGTACCAGAGAAAAGGTTATTATATAATTAAGAATAAACCATCTAACGTTTGAAGCAAATAGAAAAACGTATGCTTTGATTTTCAAATGTTTTATTTGTTAAGTTTTTGATTTAAATATTCTAACTTTTTTTTTTATTTGTTCGTTAAAATGTTACTCCATTATAGTTTTTTAACCACAAGAGCAAGTTCGTGCGATTAAAATTTTCAAAATAATTTGAAACAAAAATAAATATGTATTTCTTGTTATTTAATTCTTAAAATAGACGATTGAAAAAATTTTCAGAATTTACGCCGCAAAATTGACAAAATCCGAGGAAAGACAAACATCATAATAGCACCATGTTGCGTTGGGCGCCATTATTTTTATATTATTTTTCTATTGCACATACCTACATATCGATGCTTAAAGTTGTTTTTGCATGTTGAATTGATACATTTCAGTTATTTAGATTGGTTGTACCAGAGAAAAGGTTATTATATAATTAAGAATAAACCATCTAACGTTTGAAGCAAATAGAAAAACGTATGCTTTGATTTTCAAATGTTTTATTTGTTAAGTTTTTGATTTAAATATTCTAACTTTTTTTTTTCTTTGTTCGTTAAAATGTTACTCCATTATAGTTTTTTAACCACAAGAGCAAGTTCGTGCGATTAAAATTTTCAAAATAATTTGAAACAAAAATAAATATGTATTTTTTGTTATTTAATTCTTAAAATAGACGATTGAAAAAATTTTCAGAATTTACGCCGCAAAATTGACAAAATCCGAGGAAAGACAAACATCATAATAGCACCATGTTGCGTTGGGCGCCATTATTTTTATATTATTTTTCTATTGCACATACCTACATATCGATGCTTAAAGTTGTTTTTGCATGTTGAATTGATACATTTCAGTTATTTAGATTGGTTGTACCAGAGAAAAGGTTATTATATAATTAAGAATAAACCATCTAACGTTTGAAGCAAATAGAAAAACGTATGCTTTGATTTTCAAATGTTTTATTTGTTAAGTTTTTGATTTAAATATTCTAACTTTTTTTTTTCTTTGTTCGTTAAAATGTTACTCCATTATAGTTTTTTAACCACAAGAGCAAGTTCGTGCGATTAAAATTTTCAAAATAATTTGAAACAAAAATAAATATGTATTTTTTGTTATTTAATTCTTAAAATAGACGATTGAAAAAATTTTCAGAATTTACGCCGCAAAATTGACAAAATCCGAGGAAAGACAAACATCATAATAGCACCATGTTGCGTTGGGCGCCATTATTTTTATATTATTTTTCTATTGCACATACCTACATATCGATGCTTAAAGTTGTTTTTGCATGTTTTTTGGACAGCAAAAAAACCTGCCAAATTTGGTATGGTGATCAAATGGTTTTCAATTTAGTCTTTTTCTGTAAAATGTTCAAAACAACATGCACTTAAATTGCCAAAAGGAGCCTTTGGTTCTGCGAAATGTTTTTTATTAATAATATTTCTTTTGGAACTTTTCGATTTACATATGGTCCTGTTCAATTAACCCATCGATGTGTACAATTATATGAAAGCGTTAGGCAATAACGCCCAAGGAAATAACGCCCAAATAGATTGGGAAATATGGCCCAAATTTTTTTGTATCCCCAAAAAAAATAGAAATATCGCCCAAATTTATATTTTTCCAAATCTAAAGTTGGAAATATCGCCCGAATATTTTCAATGTAAATTGTTTTTCTAAAACTTGGGCGTTATTTCTTCAATTTTGTGCGATATTTGCAAACATTTTTTTAAAAATTCCTTCCCAAATTTTGGGCGATATTTCCAAAGTGAAATTTCAATGATAATATAATCTTAAAAAATCGAGGCGTATAAACAGTGAGGTGTGTAACCCCCCTGCTTGGGCACATTATACGATTTGGGGTAGGTGCGAGGCTGGGTGTATATGCAAAGTCTCTTTTGCATTTAAAGAATCTGGAAAAAAATCGCCCCCCACTACAAACCTCTCTGTTTATACGCCGTTTCAAATTTCAAAAATTCATATTGTGTTTGGGCGTTATTTCCTAAGATTTGGGCGTTATTTCCTTTTTCTGGATTGTTTTGGGCGATATTTTTATTTATTTAAGTCCCAATTTTGGGCGTTATTTGACTTTTAAAATTTTTATTTTGGGCGTTTTTTTTCGTTTAAAAAAAAATAAAAAATTGGAAATAACGCCCAAATCGAGAAAAAAATCAACAACAATTGTTCAGAATTTTTTTGGGCGATATTTCCAAATCTATTTGGGCGTTATTGAAAGGCCTTTATAATTTGAAATAACATTTTGAATTAAGTTTTTTATAAATTTAAGTGCAGAAATGCTCAAAAAACTTTACATAAACAAAAATTGTTATGAAATTTTGTTAAACAGTAGTTATTTGCAAGAAATTTCACTGAATCTTATCTATTATCCATAGATTTCTATCCATATATGTATAGTTAAACCAACAATACCATGGGAAAGTTTTTGTGGATATTTATGCAGGCTTTTTTGGTCGATTTGAATTTAAATGCAAATAAAACAAATTTTCTTTTTATCTTTTTCCCAAAGTATTGTCGTTATTCAAAACGTCTTCAGGGGTTCTTATTCGATCTTAACCATAATGAAATTATTTTTAAAAATTATTTAGGAACAAAAAAATACATTTAAATGTTGTGGAATTGTATTTTTTAATTACAAAAACTGGTAGAATTTTAATAAATTTACACTGAAATCTTATAAAAATGCATTCATTCAACACATCATCGACAAAGAAAATAAAAATATTTTTCGGCATCTGACAAAAATTGAACAGCTGACAAAAAAGAATATATTTGTGCTGCCAAAGTATGTAAAATGATTTGGATATATCACCGGTTAAAGTGAAACACTTCGTAAACACTTTGAATTCTCCCCATTTCTGTAAAAAGTTCGGAACAACATTGGAAGGTTCGTTGAAATTGTCAAAAGACGGCTCTGATTCTGCTGATTTTTTTGCATTATAATAGTAATATTATTTGCTTGGAATTTTTGTACCTACGAGGTCCACACTTTAACCGTCGATAAGTATGTATGCATGTGTTTTTTTATGGAAATTTATTTTATAGGTATACGTTCGTAAGCTTTCTGATTACTTCAGAGTCGATTGAGTGATTGGTATGAGAAGATATCAAATATTATCTTGATGTAATCAGCTTACCTACACCCCTATTAATAAAATATGCCTAACATATCTTATAATTATGTAGTATACACACATATACACCCTTACAGAAAGTGATAACTTTTTCACTCATTTCTACTTTTTCGTTATTCAGCTTTTAAGTACAGGATGTTTTTTTAGACGTGTGGTTTTCAAGAAGAAATAAAACGCATATAATTTAATGTTATGGTCAAGAATTTAGCTTTAGCCTTTATGTTTTAAAAATGATTTCGGGCAAGTGGCCGCGCCGCGGCTACCTCGAAGAAAATTCCAGCCGAGAGGCCCAATTTTCGACCATTGTTTACAGCAATTGGTGCCATATGTCAGCAATAACGTGCCGAATATTATCTTCCAAGGCGTCAATCGTGTCGGGCTTATCTGCGTAGACAAGCGACTTCACATAACCCTACACAAAATAGTCCAGTGGTGTTAAATCACACGATCTTGGAGGCCACGCCACAGGCCCACGACGCGAAATAATGCGCTCACCAAAAGTTTCCTTCAATAAATTGATTGTTTCGTTGGCTGTATGGCATGTAGCGCCGTCTTGTTAGAACCAAAGGTCGTCCACATCAACGTCCTCCAATTCAGACATGAAAAAGTCATTAATCATGGCTCTATAGCGTTCCCCATTGACTGTAACATTATGGCCGGCTTCATTTTTGAAGAAATATGGACCAATGATTCCCTCTGCCCATAGAGCACACCAAACACTGACTTTTTGATTATGATCACTCCAAATACGACAATTTTGCTTATTAACGTACCCATTCAACCAAAAGTGAGCTTTCTTGTGAAAATCGGGATCAGTGGCCATCTTGAACCATTATTTTGGTAATAAAATTGCATGATTTGCAAACGTTGTTCAGGAGTATAAGTCTATTTACTATGAAATGGCAAACCATAAATCAAGTGACAGCTGTCACACGTCTAAAAAAAACACTCTTTAAAATTTGTTTCGCTAGCGTTTGTTTTTGTTTTACCTATATATGCCGTTGGCAAAATCTTAAGTATTTTTAATTTAATAACTCGTTAATACGTACTTCAATTTTATTTTATTGATAAGATTTTATACACTTAACTCTGTGATTAAAGATAATTCATTGTTCAATACAGTTTATTAATAGGTTTGCTCAAGGTTTTAATCCAGTTACATGGCCGAGACTAAAGTGACTGCGATATCGCATTATTCTTCATAAATATATCCCAATATTGGAAATTTTATGCTTTATACCATTTGTATTGTAGAAAATATTAAAAATTGCAAATTATATATACATAACCTCGAATATTTTGTCAAAGCAAAACAAATGTCTATATGATAACAAATAATTTAATTGCCTTTACAACTTTGGTTTCAAAAAATTTCTAACTTAAACTTATAGTTTCGGAAATTAAGATCAACTCGCGGTTTCCAAAATGGTCGATTTCATAAGCTTAATATAATAAATTAAAAGTCCCGAAAGGGGTCTTTTTTGCGGTACCAATTTTGAGTTTTTACAAAAACAAACATTCTCGTCCGAAAAGCATCCCAAAATAAAAACTATTTAAATTTTAACTCATGTTGAAAATTAAAAAATAAAAAAAAAAATTATCATGAAAATTAGACAATTATAATTTTCCCTAGAAATTATCAAAGGAACTAACTATGGCGAAATTCTATCCTAATATAACTTTAGTACCAATAAATTTAGAAATTTTAAAATCGCAATACATATTTGCCAAATTGGTCAACTGTCAGAATTTAAATACAGAAACCAAAAAAAATTACAATATTTTAAAAACTTTTATTTTAGATTATTTTGAGTGTTTTAGTAGTTGACCTAAAATTTGCCAAAATTGTCAAAATTGTCAAATTTTCTTAAGATTTAATCAGATTAGGTCTATAAACCATTTTCAAAATATAGTATAGAATTATCTATAAAAATTAGTTCCAATCTCTTGGGAAAATTACGCAACATTTTGGACTTGCTCTTCTATATTTGGTACATATCATATCTGCATTGGAATCACTTCATAATATGAAGTTGCACATTAGAGCACATGTTCAAACATACATTTGACTCAATTCCTGATTTTGACAACGGTTTTTTTTTTTTAAACCTGTACCATATTCTGACCTAAATTGTGAAACGCACAATTTTAAATACAAAACAATAGGCAGTATAATACGAATGGGCTTAACGTCTTCGCATAATAAAGTGTACCAAATTTCATTAATTTTAAACTATAATTGAAAATTGAAAGGCGGGTTATTCACCCACTTTGCCGTAGAATGGTACAATTTGGATAGGCTTTAGGGCTATAAAAATAAAACTTACATTTCTTCTTCTTGTTGGCCGTTATATACCTACACCACTTTTATAATATCAGAATGTTGCTCAACACCAATTTTAAAATTCAAAATTTTGACCATAGAACCAGAATTTAAAAAAAAGAATGAAAATACTTACCTACAGATTTTTGACACCACAAGAATTCTTCAACTTATAAAAAACAATTTGATGACAATTAAAATTAAAGACTTTTTATTTAAGTTAATAATTTTCTCTGTTTATTTTTAAATTAAAATAATAATTTACAAAAATGTGTACAAAGTTTTATTTGGAGATCGGAATTAAATTATCTTTTTTTTTTATTAGAATTATTAGTAGTTGTGTTTTGTTTTGTTAATTTTTTAAAAAAATAAGTAGTAGGTAAGTATAGGTAAGTAAAATAATAAATTTTAATACTTTATTTTTAATTATTTATTTTATTATCTATTTTTTAGTGTAGCGCTGATAATATTACATAACTTATTTTTCTAATCTATTAAGTCTATATTACAACATTTTGTTTATTTGTTTTTAGTTTTTTATGTTTTAATTTTACACATCACAATTCATCAGTTTAGTGATTTTTACTTTCTTTTTTTTTGTCTGTATATCTTGTGATGACTCATAAAAAGATACTTTCCTATCTTAGTCTAATTAATTGCTTTGTCTCTCTATATTATGTATCTACAGAGATGATGTTTTTTTTTATAAATTTTTGCCTCATCGGGGGCTTCATGTTTTTTATTTAATATCTTTTCGTCTTTTATTTATTTCTGTTTTTTTTTGTCTGTACATACTAAATAATAAAATTAAAATTTATGATGGTATTTCGCTATAAACTGTCCAATCAGAAAATCTTAAATCGCCATAATGTCAATAAATCATGAACCAATGAATAAATTTCTTATAAAATATAAAATTCTTTTCTTTCTTTGCCTACCTCAAATTTGGGAGAAGGAAAAAAAAAAAAAAAAAAGCAATACAAATCAGAAGGATTCGTAAGATTACAAAAGGATTATAGGATATTGGGCAGGATTGCAAAATTATACAGATGAATGTTTTTTCCTTTTTTTGTTTTTTGTTGCGGGGAGGAATCATAAAACAGACAAGGTCCAAGAGAAAAATGTCCTTTCTCCCTGCTTATGTTGTATATATATGTATGAATGTGTTTACTCTTTTAATACGTATTTTGCTCAAGTAGCTGTTTTGAAAATTTGCAATGCGAACCTCATATAGGTTAAAGGATGTTTATTATAAACACGAGGAAGCACTTAAAGAAGGTCATAAAACGGGGTTTTTATGATCATTCAGGAAAAGTGTACAAACCATGCTGAATCTAGTATATGTATAGGTATGCTGTATATGCTTGAATTGACTGACCCCTTGTAAAATAAGGGTTGTATACTGCTGACTCACAATGTCCTCACAGAGCTAACTCCTGTGGAATTCTGGCCGAATGTCGAATGACAAGACAGTAGAATTGAAACAGGATGCTTTTTCATGATAAGAGAGAACACAAAAGAATGTACGTACCTACTATACCTATAAAGAAAATCAGATAACTGTGCTGATTCAGACAAATTCTAGTACATACAGTATTGAGGATTTGGAAAATCTACCCTATATATTTTTTCGATATAAAATACAAAGGAGCACCAGAAGCTTCAGTACAGTACAGTATAGGTACCTGAATATATATGTAGTTACGGCTTGTGTGCGCTTAAAGTGTTTGTATTTCGACCTTCATATCTTATTATATGTTTTGGAACAGACAGTAGGTATAGGTACTTTTTTGGATTTATATTATATTGTTGTGACAAGGAAGAAAGAGAGCAAGGAAAATGATGTTCCAGCAATTTGGCACTAATCGAATTAAATTGATTCTTTTATTACCCACTTAAAGGGGAATGGAAAAAGCAGCATGACAGTTAAATGTATTACATTTTGATTTTTTGTATCCTCTCTATGAGAACTTGGAATTCAAAAAATATTTTGGTCTTTAGAAAATAACAATAAAAAAAAAAACTAATGAAGCTTCTTTCACAAGAAATACGCATGTATTCATATATAATTAATTTGTATTCAAAATGTTTGTAAATCCAAGAAATGACCATTAACGTCTTTCAATCTTTCAATCGTTTGGTTTTTTTTTTTTCTTTAAGTAGATTTGAAAGACAATTAAAAACTATTTCTGCAAACTGTATAATAGCGACGATCAATGGAATTGAACCATTCAACCTACACGATTCGATCTCGGCGAGGGGTTAAGATATCCATATCTAAGCTTAAGTCCAATAAAGCTGCTGGAGTTGTAGACCAATTACTGACGAGCTGCTCAAAGCGATGGCCTGGTTAGGATTATGCACCAGCTTATCTAGAAAATATGGTCGAACGAAAGCATGCCCCATGAATGGAACCTCAGTATAATGTTAATCCAGGATTCAAGAAAAGAGAAATGCGCCATCAATTTCCTTAACACCGCTTACAAGATGTTTTATGTTGTATTATGTGAACGCCTAAAGCTTTCGTCAACAACTTGATTGGTTAATTCAGAGTCAGGAAAGTACACCAACAACGAAATATTTACATTACGGCAGATCTTGGAAAAACCCAGGAACTTCAAATCGATTCCCACCACTTTTTTTTATCGATTTCAAGGCCGCGTAAGAGTATCATCTATAGCATCTATAGAGACGAGCTATATATAGAATATTGTCTACTTTTGGCATCACTACCAAAATCGTCCGTTTGTGTAAGTGTAGGATTACGACGAAGAACGCAGGTCGGCACAGACCTAACCGATACCTTTAATGTCAAAAATGGATTTAGACAAGGCGACTTCTTTCATTCATCATCCTTGAGAGAATAGAGCAACACTATGTCGTCAACACTAGAGGCACAATCTTTCAAAGGTCCATACAATTACTCGCACACACCATCGATATTGACTTAATCGGAAGAACATATCGTGACGTCAATAGCATCATCAATATTGACATATGCCCCTATAACGGTTGGCGAATCGAACGTTCGAAGTGAGATGTTTGCATTAGCGAACTAACGAATGACGTTCAAATCAATGAACTTTCGATAACCACAGTCCACAATAGAGTGGGATCAAACTTAAAATTTTTTTTTGACATTTAAGTTGAATCAAAGGTTCTCAATTCGTCAATTTTAATACAGATTTCTTACACTCACACGTTTATTCGTTCGACTCGCCAGCGGTAATAGGGGGTATAATCGGAAGAACAAATCGTTACGTCAAAAGCGCTTTTGTGAGCTTCGAAGCGTAGGCGAAGTTTAACGGTCAGTTAGCGCAAGACCAATTATTTATGCTGTCATCAAAAAAGGACACCCAACACCAATGTCTTGGATAAAATATCATCATAGACAGCTATAACTTTGAGGTAGTTAAGGACTTTGTCTACCTAGACTATGCACTATCGACTCAAACAACGATACCAGTGCTGAGATTAAACGGAAAATAACTCTTGCCAATCGCTGCTTTATTGGGCTAAGAAGGAATTGAATAGCAAAGCCGTAACTAAAGTATCCAATGTCCATATATAAAGTGCTGATTATCCTGGTTTTACTATATGTAGTCTGCAGAGGCATGGACCTTGTCAAAGGTGGATGAAAACACTTTAGGTTGTTTTGAAAGGAAGATTCTCCTCGTCCCGTCTGCATTATCAAGGATTGGAGGAGGAGGTACAACGATAAACTGTACGAATTTTACAGCGACAATGATATAGCTGAAAAAGGTAAAAAGCCAACGGCTAAGGTGGCTGGGTCATTCAGAGCGAATGGACACCAAAGCTCCGGCCCGAAGAGACTTTGAATCTAACCCCGAGGGACGGTGCAGAAACAACTTAACCTCCGAAACTGCAGACAGTTAACTAGAGATCGAGCTGGCAGGAAGAAGCTTGTTGGTCCACAACGGACTGTTGTGCCAGTAAGAAAGACAATAATACACAAAAATAAGGGCATTTTCAGGAAAACAACATGGCAAACATGAAATTTGGCCTCAATGAAAAGTGAAAAAAAAATTGGATTCAAAACTGGGATCTCTTTTCATGGTGAAAAATTGCACTAATTTAAAAATGATAAAATCCACATAAAATAAATTTTTCAACTTATATGTGACAAAAAAATCGCGCGATTTTTTACGATTTTTTAATCAGATTTCACAAAAATTTAAAAGTATCATTTTAATTTTTGTGTACTAATATTTATTCACCGCCGCAGTTTGTTGAAAATTAAAAAAAAAGTTTATTAAATGCGAATATTTCGGAAAGAAAGCGAAACTTTTGCCTCTGAAAATTAATTGACTAGGTGATTAATGACAGTATAACACACTGCGTATCTTTGAATAATTCAGTCCTCGAATATTGCTGAAGAAATTTTTCGGTGGTTAGGGAGAGTCTAAATAATCGTCCACAAAAATTTCGGGATTTCGTTGTGCGATTATCAAATCGAAGTCTCAATTTTAAGTCAACGAATGCAATCTTATGAATTAAATCATTAAAGATTGCATTCTTTTACAACCCTAATTTATTCGCGTTTACCAAAATAAATTGAATTTGCCAGGCAAATTAAATTTGTTTTGTTGATATGTTTAATTTTGATTTAAAATACCACGAATTATTCTATCGTTATTGGCTTCCCAAAAATAAAAAAAAAAAACTCCTCATTTAGTTCATGATTTACTGCAAAAGCCTTTTTCAAGCTCATATTATAGTTTAATTTGATTTGCATTTCGTAACATATCTACTTTCTACATTCTATAATAACTTACAGCCTCACTATTTTGAACAAAGCGATTTTTGCGCGTGCGTCTTCGTTATTTCGAGCAGAAAAATATTTGCATATAGTTTCCACACCTTTGTATGTATTTATTTAGTATGTATGTAATTGCCTGTGCCATTCATTGTTCTTATTTTTATTTGTTTTGTTTTTTTTTTTTTT
Organism: Epistrophe grossulariae; assembly: GCA_929447395.1. Classification (NCBI taxonomy): domain Eukaryota; kingdom Metazoa; phylum Arthropoda; class Insecta; order Diptera; family Syrphidae; genus Epistrophe; species Epistrophe grossulariae. The sequence continues at coordinate 26,255,200 of OV839566.1, read as the reverse complement.
TATATTTATAAACAATTTTGTTTTCTTAAATTTTATTACACAATATCACTCTTCCCAAAACTAGTTAGATACTTTTGCGAACCGGCACTACAATTAATACTATTTATATTGGATTTACTACTACTTACTAAACGGCAACTCTCATCATCGGCAGCACCATTGCTTGTGTCTGTTGCATTGGAATTGCTTTCACTGCAATTCGTTGTGCTGCCACCATTGCTGCTGCTGCTGCCGGCTGATGTCTTATATTGATATGCATCGCTACTCACTGCCGACCATGTACCGTCCTTGGCTTTAACATACAAGTGCTGCTTGGGAGGCAGCTTACTGCCAAATTGATCAGCATAGTCATTCAGGAGCAGATGATTACTGCTCGAGCAATAACTGTCCTCGTTATTGTCCACTGCAGTTGTTGTTGGCGGCGGCGGTAGTGGTGGCGTCCTGCCTCCTAGGAGGGGAGAATAGCAGTTCTTGTAGCTATTGGTATTACTACCACTACTACCGTTACACGCAGTATTTATGTTATTATCACTCTTGAAAAGTTTGGGATTACGATTGCGTTTCAGTGTTCCACACCCGGGCGCCACTTGGGAATGGTGATTCTCGCTGTTGCTGGGGGAGAACGTATTGACCATTTGATGCTGCTGATGCTGCTGATGCTGTTGGTGGTGGATGCCAGCCTTAAAACCATTAAGCAATGAATGCTGTTGTTGTTGTTGGTGTTGGTGGTGTTTGGAGGGGGAAGAAAAGGACGAGGGCGACGACGACGACGTTAAAGTTGAAGTTGAGTTGAGGAAATTCGGAATGAATGCGTTTGTTGTTGTTGTCGTTGTGGCTGATGCTCCAGCTGCTGATGCAGAGGACACTCCAAGTACTCCAATTGTATATGATGGGGGAGATGATGAGGTCGTTGAAGAGGACGTTGACGGCGATGCCGTTGATGATGATGACGTAAGATTTAGGTTATTTATGAGATCCATTTTATTTTCCGTTATGTTCATTTTTGGTGCTCGGGAAATTAGGTTTGATACTCCCACCGACGATGACGACAACGACGATGCTGCCGACTGATGCTGCTTGTTATAATACTGGCCTAGCTTACCAGGCTTCCCCATTGATTGTTGAGGGGATGACTTGGCCGATGCTGATGACAATGATGGTGGTGCTGTTAGTTGTGCAGCTGCTGTAACATTGCTATCCTGATGGCTCATAGGATAATTTGTTTCATTGAAGCAGCTAGCATCCAATCCATAGTGGGCGCTAGGTGGTGCCGAATACATCCCTGTGGCTCGATAGTCACCGAGGATGTTATCCGTTGAACGGGCTATTGCCGTTGTGTTAGCTTTTGTTGCTGTCGCATAACGATTCTGATACAATTTGGCATTTGCAACTAAATTCGTTGTTGCGTACGCGCCACAGCTATCATAGAGTGCGGCTGTGATGGCAGCATGATTGTTGTTCGACGAGAGGGTTGAGTTGGGATTTTTAAATGTTGAACATGCAACTTCAGCGTAATCGGGCATATTAAGTGGAGTTAGCCTGTAATTTATTAGACAAGAGAAGAGATGAGTAAAGTTAAAAAAAAAAATAGGTAAATGTAAATGTATATGTACGTATATGTTACAAGTATCGTTTGAGTTTGTAATAGGTAGATATAAATGAAACGGATGTGAATACGTATAAATTTACAACGGCATGTCTATTATAAAAACACATTTTTCGGATGTGTCACTTTTTTTAATCGGATTTTTTTTGTGTGTTTTTGACAATTTATGGGTGCTTCACAATGTTTTTTTTTTTGTTTCTAAATATTTATGTGGGCTTTTAATATGGTTTGGGAATGTTATGGTAAAACATTTGATACATTGAAATGAAAAATCATTGATTTGAAAAAGGGTTATGTATGATAACATGTGTGCACTGTGCAGTATATGCTGGATAACATTTTTACCATCAATTAAGATTGAAAATTTAATTGAAACAACAAGAAATGAAGTGTGGTGAAGTCTAGACCAAACACGGTGGTAAAGAACACTTAAGTTGTTTTTGTCATTCAATTTATTTTATTTTAAGTTTTAGCTATTCTTCTAATAACATAATTTATTTTTTCAAATTTTTGGCGGGGATTTTCTCCTTAGCAAACAGAAATTTACATTTAGTCATTTAAAAAAAAATGAGGCTGGCAACCCATACTGTTATTTTCCCATTGGTGGCCTTGGAAACTAGAGACCCAACGATATTTTGTAATATGAAAATTCACAACTCAAAGTCTTCGAAGACCTTATCATGGTGTTGAATATGCATTCAAGTGAAGGCCAAAAATGGGCCGTTTGTTCCCGAAATATTCGAAACGAAAAACATTTTTCAAAAATTTTAAGTTTTGTCTTGTTGGTTTATTTTGTTTGTTAAAAAAAAATCTGTCAATTCAAATTTTTTTTAAAACCTTTCATCAAATCTTAGTTCCCCCATTGTATTTAGAATAAAATTATCGCGAAGTCAATAGCATCATTAGTTTAGAGACAGATTTCTAAACAATTTTTTGTCATTTTTTTTTGTTGCTTTAATAAAAACTGAATTTTTTAAAAAACCCTATCAGTAAATAGCTATATGGCTTTCTGTATAAAATAAATTTATTTTGTAGTCGATATCATTGTTTGTTCTTGAGATATCCGAGCCGAAAAACATTTTTGAACAATTTTTATTAGTTTTATTTTTCAATTTTGTGTTTAAAAAACAATCTCAGTTGAATTTTCATACAAAACCCCATCAATTCTTAGTTATGGCATTATTATGGCATTGGATAAAATTATGGCGGAGCCGATGGCATAGTTTATTTTAGAGATATTCGAGCCGAAAAACGTTTTTTTACAGTTGTTAGTATTGTTTAAAAAAAATTTCGATTACCTAAATGTTTTTACAAACTTTATCAATTATTGACAACGTCATTTTGTTTAGTATAAAATCAGCCAGTCATCGAAATCAGTTTTCATTGTCGAGATATTCCTGGCGAAAAACATTTTTCAACAATTTTCTTTTAGTTTTTTTGCTCTGAAAAAAAAAAAACTGTCAATTGAATTTTTTTAAAAACTATATCAGTTTATTGATAATATGGCACTGTGTATAGACTTAAATTAGGCCGAAGTCAATATCATTGTTTGTTCTCAAGATATTCGAGCCGAAAAACGTTTTTTCAACAACTTTTTCCCACGTTTTTGATTTGATTGATTGATTTTTTTTTAATTCTTTTCAGTTCTTCATTACGTCATGTGTAAAAAAAAATTAGCTTGAAGTCGATGATATTTCTTGTTCTCGAGATATTCGAGACAAATGACATTTTTTAGTTATTCTTTAAAATCCCTGTAGTAAGAATACCGCTAATTGAATTTTTTTTCAAAAGCCTTTCTGCACTTAATGACGTTATTATCTGTAACATAAAATGTATTTGAAGTCGGTATATCTCTTCGTTCTCAAGATGCGGTGGACGAAAAAATGTTTCACGAATGTACGAACTTACGTATGTACAAACACACATACAGATATCTCTCTAAAAATTATGTTTTCGGATTCTATAGGTACCTCTAAACGTGGAGATATGTCAAAATTTTTGATTTGACATATCGAACCAATTACAATAACTTCCAATGGGAAGTTAATAAAACATTTTGTCTAGAAAAATTCACGCCCTACACAATGTTTTTTAAAAGTTGTTAATAATCTTTTCAATATATCTACCTATTCTCTCCTGGAAATTATTTTTACTTTCAATGCAGCGATTTTCAACTTCATAGAATAAATCATTATTTATAAAAAAAAAAATAATAGAAACATATTTCACCGATATTTGAATAAATTTCTAATATTTTAATAGTTTTTTTGAATAGAGTTTTTAAAAAACAAACATTTTTCGATATAAATTCTTAATAGTTTTTATTTTAATCTTTTTGGTGGATCGGTGTGAAAATCATAAATTTTAAGAAATGGCGGAAATTATTTGCTCCGATTTTTAATGAAAAATTTGGACTCAACACCTAAAATCAATAATTATCTGCCGAATGCGAATGCCTTAGATGAGAGGAACTTTTTCATGACAGGAGACACTTTTGGTACGCCATTTTTGTAGTATTTATTAGTTTGGAGTTTAAAAAATTAATTTAAAAAAATTTTATAAATTTTGAATTTAAAAAAAATAATTTTGAAACTTATTATTAACTCTTATATTAAAATTCTAATTAAAATCTGTTGGACAAGATAATGAGAAAATAAAAAAAAAAAATGTTCTACGAGAGATATGTACCATTAAAAATTAATTAGGGGAAAATTTGGTCCAATAATAATATGGCTTTATAAAAACTTGTTTTGTTGTGCCGATATTTTTGGTTAAAAGCATATATTTTCTTAAAAATCTGCTAGATAATACAAAAAACTGCTAGTTGCCAATCTGAGAATTATGAAATTTTCAAACTTCTTTAGAAATAAAAAAAAAAATTTAATGTTGGTATACAATACTTTAAAAACATTTTAAGATATTCTCCATTAAAAATTGATCAAAATCAGTTTTATCATTTTTGAGAGAATCGAAAAACAAAGCAATGCGGTTCTCTAAGGGAGTTTCCATTTATAACCATTTTTCGGAATTACAAAAAAAGTTGTTATTTTTGAGAAAAATATGATTTTAATTGATTGCTAAAATAATTGTACTGCAGATACCAATATTTTTGGTCCTACAGTCCTAAAAAAAAGTAAAAAAAAAACATGATTGGGAACTGCCCAAAAAACGCTAGGTAGGTAACAAGTTTAAAGATATTCGATGCACCCGTTTAAGGTGCAGCCGAACAGACCGGCAGACGGATAGAATTGCCCATAGCATACTTTTTCGACTTCATGTTAATTTTGATCAAAATCTTGATTTTGACATGGTATACTAACATACATATGATATATATCCACGGTTAAAGTTAAGGACCTCGTAAGCTAAAAAATTCCAAAAAAAAATATCAGCAGAATTAGAGCTACCTTTTTGTAATTTCAGTGCAATTTCCGAATATTTTTTACAGAAAAGGACAGAATTCAAAACCTCTTACCATTATATCTCTATACAAAATTTGGCAGATTTTTTTCGATTTCTGAAAAACATGCAAAAACGACTTAAGAGGTTCTACACTTTAATCTACGGTATATGTATAATGTATACCGAAAGTAAGAAACAAATTTTGTTTACTTTAGCAGTATTTAAAAACAATCTTAAAGATCTAATAAAATAATTGATCTTATTACAAAAAATAACTGTTAAAAATAAAATATTGAAATCCAGGAAAAACGGCTTCTACGATTTTCATAAAAGATAATTACTAATTTTAACAAATTATGCCTTTATTCAGTTTGTTAAAAGCTTTTTTTATAAAGAATTAATTTTTCATTCTCTGCTAAACCAATTTAAATTACAGATGCTTTTAAAAAGTAAAAATAATATTGAATTGCAAAATTTTCAAAAAATTTTGTTTTGTTTTCTAAAAAAATATTTTTTTTTTAAATTCTATATTTCAAAAACGGGTTGAATATTTTTATTTTTTAAAATAAATTTTTAACTGAAAATTAATTATTATACTTTAAATTACTGAACCTACCAAATTTTTGTCTTAATTATTTTATAAATGTTTAATGTATACAAAATAATAAATTTTAGAAACAGCTTCAACGCTTTTTAAAATTTTTTGTCATGAATTAAAATTTATGAGAGAAATGTTGTAAGTGTGAAAACAATTTCAGAATTTCAATTTTTTATCAGTTTATCTTAAATGGTGTTCTTTATAGAGAATGATTTGGATGAGCATTTATAAGGAATTCCACATTCCTTTGGTGTATTATAAATTTTATTTCTCAATGTTTATCGCAATTTTTTGTTGATTCAACAGAAAAAGTGTAAATTAAAATTTTATTGAGACCCAAATTAAACCCAGCAAATAAAAACAAGAAGAACGTGACTAATAAGTTGTTTAAACTTTTGCTGAGTAAAAACACACAAAATTATTATTAAAAAGTCAATGTCCAAGCAAAGTATTTCCAGCTGCCAATTCATTTTGTTAGTATATTTACCTGCAGCCTATCATACTTGTACATAATTACAACAAGAGACCTCAATGTTATATAATATGGTACAACTATAAAACGAATTAATTTAATTCGTTGTTGTTTGATGCCTTATATATACGAGTATATACCAATTTCCTGTCCCCCTATTAGTCATCATTAATTAAAAAAAATAAATGACTCCAAAATCACAATTCCTCTCAAATCGGCACCCAAACACACCGCACAGAGGGAATAAAATTATCATTAGGCACATTTGTTGTTATATGTGTACACACCACTCATTAAATCCATCCGTTGTCAAAGTGCCTCCACTCCATTTCACTCCACTTTACCCTGCCACCCTTTTTTGTATCCTAAACCCCCTTCCATATGAACTGGAAAAAAAAAATAAATATATTCTCACGTTTTGTCTAGTTGTTGCCTCTTTCCAAGCCATAAGCTCCAAATGAAACTCATAAATATTGCTGTTGTTTTCAGGTATAGCGGTAGGTACAGGTTTTCTGTCAAAATTTTCAATTAAAATGCGAACTCAGGTAAAACGACCTAGAGGACGAGAACGAGGACAACATATAGGACGATATACCGGGGGGTTGCATTGGCAGCAGCGTCTGTTTTGTGGCTTAAAACAACAAGCAGCAGCGCAGCGCCAGCGGTGTATGAACAATACTGTGACACAGTAATAAAGTGGAATAATGAGGATGTGCTTAAGTGGGAGAAAGCGACTACAGCTACTCTTACTCCAGGCTTCACAGCCCTCAATTTGGTTATGTTTTAAAATTATATATACCTACCTATCTACTCGTATAAATGTATGTAGGTATATTATCTGAGGATTCATTTTGAGTAAAATGCGTAGGTAAGCTTTACTTGTTCTTTCAGAATAGGTACTTTACTTTGTGTGGCTACGATTAGTGGCAGATGGTACGCAACAGCAACACAGGCAGGAGGCTCTTTATACTCGAAAAGTTGTTTTGTTTTTTTGGTAAGTTTTATGGCTTTCGTCGTCGTGGTAAAATTAAAGTCATAAAAATGTTCTAGCAACATCACATTAAGAAAAAAGAAAAAAAAAAAACAAAGATGGAGCAAGGATGATCAAGTGTTTCACACTGCTGAAGATAATAATCTAATCATGTAATTAAGTTTTGAAATTTGCAAAATATAAATAAATTTTATGGGCCCATCCAAACCAAGTTGGGGAAAGTTGCCCATATAAGCAAAAATGATAAAAAAAATAACACTTTATAGTCAATTTAATAAAGCAGTATATAGATAATGATATATTGTAATGTAGGTGTTGATATTTTTAAAATTAAAAGCAACTTTAATATAGATCATTTTGAAGATCCTTGACATCATTAGCAGTAACTTTTGTTTTTATATGTGCCAAATCTGCATTTGCACAGGGTGGCATTTTTTATACTAATGATTTTTCTGCGATATAGCGACAAGTGCGACACTTAGAAAGGCGGTATTTTGAGCGACTGAAGCACAAAAAAAATCGGGGGAATTGCACGAAATTTTTGTGATAGATTAACAAATATTTAAACACACCTCGCAAATGGTAAATACAAACGTTTATAGGAATGAATGAAAAATAGCGGAATCGCGGAATTTTATCCGATTTGAAGCACAAAATACAAAATGAAGAAACATAAACTATACAGCACTTGTTGGTAAATTCATCAGAGTTTCATTGTTTTCCCAGTTAAGCATTTGCAAAAAATTGTAGCTTCGGGACGCTGCACGAATATACTCAGATGCATCTGGAACGATATATACTGTCGCATATCGAAAAAGTGGCAAAATATTTCCAATCTGTAGATATTAGTTTTGCCAAAACGGCAGCGAATATTCGCATAGTCCATTGATCATTTCGTATAAACATAAGCGATCTAATTGTCTTTACGTACCGAAAAGATGGCAGTATTGTCGAAGATTGGAGTGGAAAGCATAGATTGAGTTTGCATTCGTATAGGCGCGGTATACAGAAGCAAAAAAAGTTGGAACATATCCAGGCTAGTTAGACAGTGGCTAAAGTAGTTCGAAATAGTTGGAAATATGCTTCATTTGATTAAATAAAATGTTACATTAACCAACGTTTAGATAACCGATTCCGTTGTCTATAAGGACTAAGATATAAAATAAAAATTTTTATCTAAAACTTCGACGGCTTTTCAAAATAATATCATGTGCGTAAATACGACCAACCGAATCTTAGGGCCAGTTTGTTCAAAGCTGATCATCTTTAATCAAGTATTATTGCAAATGCTAAATCATCGAATGTACATGGAAATCAATTTTTTTTCAAGTAATCCATAATTTAAGTTGTTAATTATGAAAATCGATAATCAGCTGATTTTTTTGACTAGCGCCATTTAGTTAGAAGCTGTAAAAGTCATTGTTCAGATTTAACCCACTGTGAACAAACTGGCCCTTAAACGCCAACTTATTTTTCTTGAAAACATTTGTTTTTTTTTAATTATAACTTTTCTTTATTCGATCTCTCGGTAAAAAAATATGTTTACCAAAATTATAGATTATATTTTCTAAAAAAATCTGGGACCTTTTTCACCAAACACTTTTCACTTTGCAACTTTTAAAGTCAGAACTATAATAGTCGGATGCCGACGTAAGCGGTCGTACGAAACGAAACGAATTCATATGACGTGCCCATAATTGAGGTTTGTTTCGTTTCGACCAATTTTCGTTAACTTTTGCTTTCGGAAGTGAAGAGCGCTCACCTACCGCTCCATGCGCAAGTGAACTGAGAGAATTTTCTTCCGACGTCTTCCGACTATTATAGTTCTACCTCAACTTTCAAGAAGAAATTATTGACATAAAAAGTTGTAAAGTTTTCCTCTTTCCTAAATACGTTTCATCAAACGCAGGAAATTATTTTATTGCAAAGTGAAAAGTGATTGGTGAAATAGGCCCCTGGAATATTATTGTCAGTGAGACTTGTGGTTCTCAAGATATGGTGATCTTATAGGTAGGGTTCAGCCCTGAATGCGGTTATGTATTATACTCACAAGTCACACTGACCTCTAAAAACAAAATATTTTCCTGTTGAAAATACAGGGTTCAGCCAAAATTTTGTAATATTTCAATGCACGAAAGTTAAAGCCTTCATAGGTAGGATACAAAATGACTAAGCCTAGGTAATTTTATAAAAAAAAATAAATTGAAGTAACACGCCGTGATGTTCAAATCCATGTTAAAAACAATTTTTTACCTTTTCTACGTTTAAGTAGGTAAAAAACGCGTAAATAAGTGTACAAAACTTAAAATACCGTAAAAAACTGGTAAAAAGGGTAAAGAAGAGGTTAAAAAAGTAAATTAGAGAGTTAAAAAAGAGAAAATGAGAGGCATCTGCCAAAATAAAATTAAATAAAGAAAATTTTGCAAACATTCAAAAATATCGAAAGAATAAATAAATTATGGAAGCAAAACATTGAAGAAAAACATGGACAGAAATAGCTAGATTAGAAACTCTGTTTTTAAAAACAAAATAAATAAAAACCCAATAGTTTTTTTTAAATACCGCACACAATAATCAGCTCCAACTGTCAGCTTCAGTTTTTTTTATTTTTATTATTTTTCGTGGATTTTTGTTTACTTTTTTAATTTTTTTAAGTTTTTTACATAAGCATGATAAAAAATACGGCAAGTAAAAAAACTAATGTAAAAAACGTAAAAAACTATGCAAAAAACGTAAAGTAAAAAAGTCCAACAACAATGGACACGCTTACTTTCCTTCAAGTCAGAATAAAATTCTGTAAAAAAAAACAGCATTGCGGCTTATCAATTTATAGGTATGGGGCCAGTTTTAGCCTTCATTGAAACCGATTTTAATTGTTAATTTTAAAGCGTTTAGAAAGAAAAATCACTAATTATTTTGGTGTCAGTATAAAACGTATGGTTAAATTATTATTTCCATCCAACAAAATTTTCATTTTGACTCACTTTTTCACATAAACTGGCACCTAAGAACTGCAAAAACTTAAGTTCATACGGACTTAAGTCTTACTTTAACTCTAGTCCCAATAAAAACTGTTTTACTATATACAAATGTACTTTACTATTTTGTCATCGATAGTTTGTATGGAAATGTCAAAATATCTGACCCATCGAATGAAACAATTATTTTTAGGAACAAAAAATGGGCGATGACTGTCATTGGAATGTATTTAATTTTATTTAATTGAGGTTCTATATAAGTTTTCTTTTTATTTTAATGTCACATATAGGGAATATAGTTTTAAAAACAATGCTTGTCACAAATCTGAACGGGTAGTAATGGCATTTTGTGATAAAGATGAGCTTTTTTGCTGAAATTATTTTGATAAGTTATGTTGTCGTTATTTTCATGCAATTCTTATGGTCTTCCAAAAAAGCACATCTTAATAACTACATAGGTACTTGTGAAAAAAATGGAAAACTCAATATTTTTAAAACTATATTCTCCCATTACCACCAAAGGGAGATCATGCACGCGTACACCAAAAACCGAAATCTTAATCGGATGAAATCTCCAACAAAAATGCATTCCAAAAAGACAAAATTCTATTGGGGAAAGGCGCCCTATGTACAAAATCGCCAATAAATAAATGAAAGTAATACATCAATCAATAATATTGCGTGATCTTATTGCCTGATTCACTACTTGTAGGTACATCTTCCTTTAAGGATTTTCTCTTGGGGATTTCATTTTCAATAGATTTTATCTTGGGGATTTTGTCCTTACAAGGTTTTAGTTTGGAAATTTAGGCTTTCAGAGTTTTCTAGTTCGGATTTTAGCTTTTTGGCAAAAATCACTAACCCCTTGCACATATTCGTCGGGATTTCGTTTTTTTCTAGATATTTTACTTGGAAGAATTTTTTCTTTACTATCTCTTCATTTGGAGATTTTGGCTTTGGGAATTTTCGTTCTGCGATTATGACATTACTAACCCAATAAATATTATTTGCTCACAACCTTTTCTTTTTTTAAATGAAATGCGCAAAAAGGGATAGCAAAGTGCTCGGGGAAATAAACCAATTTTGTGTATGGCTTAGACTGTGCCCTACAAATGTTTAGGATTCACCCCCCCCCCCCCCCCAATGAGCATTTAAACAAAATATTTGTTTATTAATTTATTAAATATTTATTTCTCTTCGACCTAAATTTGGTCTAAATTTGACCTACTTAATTCCAGAAAAAATTTCTTCAAGTGTAATGAATAGGTATACCTACCTCCAAAACTTCAAATGCATCTTAATGGAAAAAGGAGTATACCTAACTCAACAACCCAAATTTTTTATAGGAGTATCAATATGTATAATCGCATAACCACCCTCTACTTACATTAGATTGCGTAACAGTTTTATGTGTTTTTTTAATTTTCAAGACTTAGGGTCTGTTTCACAATGAATGAGTAAAGTTCTGATTAGTTACTCGACACATAAATATTGGCACAGGATCATAAGTCCACAAGAGAAAAACTTACAACTGTCTTTTCACGACTTGAATAGATTATAAATGCAAAAATATTATTATTCGGTTTGTGGACTTATGACCCTGTTCCAATATTTATGTAAAAAGTAACTAATCAGAACTTTACTCAGACAATGTGAAATAAGCCATTAGTCAATTTATCATACCTCTCCGAAGCAACATATTAAAATACTATTCAATATTGTGCGGGCAAAAAGAAGTTAGCACCGCCATGTTTTATTTTTGTAAAAAAATGGTTGTCTGCGATGTACTCAACTTATGCTGCCATTTACCGTAAAAAATCGTACTAAGCATATGGTTCTTAGAGACTACCCATATTTTTAGCTTAGCGTGGCCATATTCGATTTTGAAAAAAAAAAAAAATGCTGTCTTGCTCTAATTTCGCAAATTTTGAGAATGGAGTATTTTCTGTGCTGTTTTGTGCTCAAAAAATGATACAATTCCGAAGAGATAAAATAAAATCACATATTTGAAACTTTTAGACCGACCGCAAAATGTTACGAAGGAACTTAGCGTGAAATTAACACCATCATTTTCGATTTTCAAAAAAAAGAAAGTTGTATTGTGCTCAACTTGTGCCTCCATGTGCCTTAAAAAATTTTTTAAATTCACAAATTTTGTTTTTCAAAATTACGATCTTTAAAAAAGTTATACTTGCGCTGTTTTAAGAGCATTTTGTGCTTGTTTGTTTTTTTTTTCAATCGATAATGGCGGTGCTAGCTTCTCGCACATAAATAATGAAGCACAAAGCACACGCAAGTTTTCTTTATTTTTAAGTTTTCTATTTGTAGCTGGACCCCCCATGACCAAATCCTGGATCCGCCACTGCCTACTTTATATGATATCAAGAAATATCAATAATATCTGAAAGCATAAGAATCTTGTCTGAAAATAATAAACCAAATAACTTGGGACATTATTTTTTTTTCACTTTCTGATTTTATCATCATACATATAACTGTCTTGTTTATTCCAATTAATGAAATTATAAGGTCACACTATAGCGACTCCGACCAAACATACCTACAGACATATATGGACTGATACCACATAAATTAATAAAAATTATTCTATAGCCACAAGATTATTAGGCGATAAAAATAGGACATAGGTATGGTCGTCGTATATTATAATTAAAACATTCCAAAGTACCTTCCATACCTACCTCTCAACTTATCAAATAGTTTGTGTGAAATAAAACAAACGCTATGAAATTTTTATATCGCTATACTCAAACTCATCGACCTTAACCACTCCAAATTATGTACATATATGTGTGTGTCCTTAAAGAATGAAATATTAATGTCGCAATACAAAACAAAAAAAAAACCTTTCGGGGGACAATATTTCCAAAAAAAAAATAATATCCATAAAGGATAAATAAACCCTACCGAGATATCGATTAAAACGTAAAAGCGTGCCCATTTGCCATACGATACGATAAAACTTGTTAACCATAGCAATATTTATATAAAAGTTTGAACTACATATGGATGGATATATATTGTATAGGTGGGGCTATGGGGCAGCTTTGAATGGTAAAAAAAAAATAAAACTATGTTAACAAGGAAAACAACAAAAACAACATACCTTTCATAGTCCGGAAGGGGCAACGTCGGATGCAGGTGTTGTGGTGCGTAATCCGAAATCGGATCTTTTGTTGTAGTAACAGACGTTGCCTGTCGCCAAACTCCTCCAGTTGGATCAATCCAAACTCCATTCGCATTAAGTGGCAAAGTTGGAAATTTTCGTACCGTTCCGATTGCGTGATTTCCTGAAATTCAATTTTCTCAAATGTTATTTTTTTCTTTCTTCTTCTATATAGGACATAGGTATATGGATTTAATGGAAGAAAATAGAAGAAAAGAAAAAAAAAATAAACCGATAAAAGGATAACAAAACTATAAGCAATAAAATAAATGAGAGAAAGAGTTATAGCTGCAGAATAGAACACACATAACATACATATATAGCTATGTCTTATCAAGTAGAAATAAACGCACCATGTAAGCTACCCAAGGAAGTCTGCTTGATGTACTGATACCGTTTGAACAGAATCATGGCACCGAACAGGAACACAATAATGGCTATAATCGATCCAAGGAGCACGATGAACCACGTCTGGGTTAGAAAGTCGTCAGCAATATCCCTGTTGATAGGATACCTGCAAGCATCACACACATAAAACCAAACTCTTGACTTTTGAAAATTTATATGGAATCATTTAAAACTGCCTTACCTGGCGGTATATCCGGTGTCCAGAGATTGTGTCCTTGGATCCATTCGCAGCACTGATGGCTGCGAAAAGGGACCAACACCCATTTTAGTTGCTGCCGCCACACTAATATAGTACGTAACACCAGATGTCAAATTGGCCAAAAGCAGCGATGGTGTTGCGGGATCGATAGTCATATTCTTGAATATCCTTGTGGTGTTGTGCAAGTCTAGACCCTGAACGATGATATTGTAGGCGGTGAGGATTCCTATATATATACGCGACGAGTGAGGTGGGAGATTTCAGAGAGAACGGGAGCATATTTAGAAATGTGTCAATTAAAAAATACAAGAGTTAGGTGGATTTGCTTACGCACCATTTGCTGTACGATTTGATGGTGGCTGCCATTTTAGGAACACCGAAGTCCTATTGAATGAGATTGCTTCCATATCCACGGGTGGTGATTCAGGAACTGTGAATAGATAGATAGATATGTTGTATAGTTTGCAGAAGGGGAAATTCAATTTTGAGAATTATTCGATTGTGAAATACAATGCAGATGGTTTTCGTTTTCGGTTCTAGATATATTCTTGTATACGCCACGCCATCCGCTGAGTGTTAGGCTGAGCATAACAAGATTTCCGAAAAGAGATATGGTTGGATATTCTGTTGTTCCTACGTATAGTTTTGGGATTTAATTGGGTGCTGGTTTGGAAAACATGGTATACCTTTTCAGGCAGGTGGATGAGTGTAGAACAATAATTTGGAATAATGTCCCTTGCAATCATTTGTAGGCTTTGAATTGAATTTAACACTTCGATCCTGGAAAAGTGGACAGCTCAAAAGGTCTTACGGGAGTAAAATCTATATTATATGTGAATGGGAGTGTTATTAAAGGGGGATTATTGTTTATGCAAAATGAAGAAATATTGACAGAAAATCAATCAAAGTCGTTTGTCAAATTAAAAGCTGGGAGACAACCCTTTTTTGGAGATGAATATATTTTTTTTTCGAAAGGATTTTATCACCATCTGATGATGGTGACAGATGGTGTGTCAAATCATTGGGAAATTGAAAGCATTTTTAAAGGCAACGCAGGTAGGTATTGATACTTTTTTTGTCTGGTTTGTTAGGTTTGACATTTCAAATTGTAACAAGTTGACAAATAAAGTTTTTTTTTTTGGTAGATCAATGGAATGGGGCCAAACTTTTACAGAAATTTAAGGATTTTTCAAATATTTTAATGAGTTTAAATAAATTCGGAAATTCGATCCCCTCCCCTATTTACTCAACTCGATTTGGTCATATGGCCTTGAATACGAGATGAGATTATTGTCATGTAACTAGGGGAAAAAAGTTTGTAGTAAATTTTTCTATAAGATGTAAGCGTAAGGTCTAGTGAGGTCAAAGAATACAAACAATGAATGAATGCATGAATTCACACAAGATTGCATTAAGCATTTAGATTGCATTGAGAATTTGAGAAGATAACAAGTCAATAGATTACATCCTTTTAAAATAGGTACTTACCCACTACTTTCATACCCATTCGGGCTTTTGACCACAACATAGTTGTTCCAGTGCACTTTTAAAAGAATTGTTGATGACATATGTACGACATGAAATAGATAAAAATCTGCTAAGGACGATGGTTCTGCTTCATCTTATACTAAAGCGTTTGATTCTGTTTCTCATACACTGCTCTTGAAAAAGTTAAAAAAAAACTATTTTTTCTTTGATAGTTCGGCTGTTTTTCTCATTAAATAATAATTAACTGGAAGAACTCAAGCAGTTCTTGTAAATAACAAGCTATCTGATTTTCTGTTAACGAATGCTGGTGTACCCAAAGGCTCTATTTTGGGTCCTCTTCTGTTTACTCATTTAAATAACGATTTAATTTTGGTTCTAAAATATTGTAATATTCACATGTATGCTGATGATGTTAGGATTTATTTGTATTCTAGTATAATATGTTGAAACAGTTAAAAATCTATTGTTGTATTTAACCAAAAATTGTCATGGGATAGTCATATAACTTACGCACTGGGAAAAAAACTTACGCTGAACGTCGGGTTATAGTATGAACATAACTAGCCACTGTGTGTCAATCGCAATGTCAAATAAAATAACAATAGCGAAAACCCTTGTGCTAAATTACAAATAAGGCATAAGATTGCATTCAATTGATTTGTTGTAAAATAAATGGGGAACAAAATTATTGCAATCTTTTTGATACCAAAAAAGTGGTGATTGCATAATTTAAAATTAAAGTCATAAAGTAAAGTCAATGAATGCAATATTTTAAATTAATTCATGAAAGAACGCATTCTTTTAGAATTCTGCCAAGTATCATGAAAATAATTTGTTTCACTTATCCGTATGGAGTATAAGTATATATTGTGTATTTTTTCCATTTTTGCCCACAGAACATTGAAAGGAATGTTTGAGGGTTGTACGTCACTATAGGCACTTGATGCCCACGAAATGACGTGCCACCAAATTTATTAAATTTTTTATAACTATACCCGACACCCGTAGAAGAAAAACACCCCTTATATTTCAAATTGGCTCATTCAAAAACATTATTTCTACCAAACGATTAGAAAATGGGACATTTTTGTGCCAATATTTACAGAATTGTAAATCAAAAATTTTCTTGATAAGAACTTTATTAAGACTTACTCAAATGCATTGAAAAAATTTACTTTCGAAGGTTTGAATGAAACAATAACACTTGGGTGAGCTATACCCTAAGCTTTTATAGGCTCCAGAGTTATAGCTATTTCACGACTGCGACGCCGATCATCAGATTTGCCACCATTTGTTTATCAAAGTTAAGGTTCGTAAAAAAATGGAGCACATCATGAGAGAACAACGTGTTTTCATTGTTAAACATGGATCCAAAAATAATGATAGTTTGGCAACCACTGTTCGAAAATGTCTTACAAATATCGTACGAATATTGATTTAACTTCGTCAACTGTGACAAGGGTAATTGAAAAATTCAGAGAGACTGGATCAATGATGATGCTTAACAACGCATACGTGTTTATTTAGTTAGAACTCACAAAATTGTTGTTAAAATGGCTTAGGTACGGACGTCATGGTTATAGGTATTATCTAATCAATAATCATTTTTTAACTTAGGCCGTGTTCGAATTGTGTTAAAATTTTCTATCACTGGTTAAATTTTGACGTTTGGTTAAAATTGAATAATTTTTTTATTTTTGCTGTCCAAACTGGATTAAAACAGGATGGGTTAAATGGGATTTTTAGTTAAAATTCCCGCAAGATAAAAGAAATTTCCCTAACCAAAAATGTGTTTTATTAATCCAGAAAATAAATATTTTATACAAAATCCAGCTTAAAATGTATCAAAAAAAAATTCGACGCGAATAAAGTACAAATTTCTCAATTTGATTTACTTTTAAAGGTTTTGCATCGATTATATCCCCAAACATTACGGAAAAAATCTTATTGTGTATTGCTTGATTATGCAGTCTGCGAACACTAGTTCACAGCTGTCAACAAACTAAAAAAAAAAAACAAAATAAAACAAAACAACCAATTGGCATTAATTTTGCAAGATGAATAACAATTTGAGGAAGTATTTCATATTAATTCTTTTATATTTTTTAAAATATCAGCGTATTATTACGAGGACTGCAATAAAACAGCAACGACTACACGGGGTATGTGTACATGCACATGAAAATTCAAAATTCATAACATTGATTATTTCCATTGTCCATTGTTGCACTTTTAAAAATAATTTTAAATTTAATTTTCTCTCTTTCTTGAGAAACGTCAAAATTAAACCACTAGTGTCAAATTTTAACCTGCTCTGGAGCTGGGTAATTTTTAACCCATTTTATTCACAACGCTAGTGTCAAAATTTAACCAAACGTCATGTTTGAACCAACATTTAAACGCAATACGGACACGGCCTTAGTTGTCAATAATAGTGAGTGTTTTTTTTTTTTTATTAAAACCATTTGTTGAAAATTTTTCCTGAAAAACCAAAAGCTGCTAAAACACCCTATAGCTTTATATTTATTTATTTTTATTATTATTATATGAATTTTGCAAGAGTATATGAATTTTTCAAAAAATTATGAATTTTACAAAAACAATTTGGAATATTTTTGAAAAAATTATAACTTTTGTTAAAAGTTATCAGTTTTGCAATAGATTATCATTTTTGCAAAAAAATATCAATTTTACAAAAAATTATCAATTTTGCAAAAAATTATGAATTTTGCAATAAATACGATTTTTTCAAAAAATTATGAATTTTTCAAAACATTATGAATTTTTCAAAAAAATAAAAATTTTTGGTCCCACAGTTAACTACAGTGAGGCCAAACCAAGTTATTTTGGTTACAAGAACTTCTAAGTAGTATTATGCTTTCTTGTTCTGTATAATTTCACTGTCGTTTTTTTAAATTTAACTCAATGGGAAGCTATGAGTTTTTGTATCGTCAGTGGAAAAACAGTCGTTGGTATACATACTACTTAAGAGTTGGCATGTTTTTATATCATTAAAATTCATTACTTAGTCGTAAAAGTAATTTTTAATAAAATTGCCTTATTTAATAAAGTTAAAACAACGACCTTTCTATGAAGTACCCTGATTACTGTTAAAAGAAAAATTGTAAATTTATAATCTTGCGTACATTTTGGGACACATTTTTTGTATAAAATCAATTTTTAGTCATAACTTTTCATACATAGTTTTTAATAATAAATTTGATACTAAAAAGTTGAATTTAAATTTAATTATTATTTCCCAATCCATATAAATTTTTCATACCTAAATATTGATTTAAAAAAAAAATTTAAATTATACCTAAGACAATCAGATAAATAAAATTTAATGTTTATTGACTTGATTTGTCACATGATACAACACAAAGTGCTTTCTCCCCCCTTCAATCAAAAGATATCAATCTATTTGTCTATCATTAATTAAATCAACTGTATATGTATGTATATGGGGTGCTCGTGTGAAGATATAAATAGCAAATGCAATTTCTCTTCACATTACCTATGCAAAGAACACTTTTGAAATCTCATTGACATATCACACGCAATTGCTTTCTACTTGGTCTACATTATGCATTTTTTTTTTTTTTGCTGAAGCACGTTATAAGTTGCATTTTTAATTGATTCAATAGAAAAATACTTGAAATTGAAATTGATTCAGTATAAGAGAGTGTAGGGTAAAAAAAAAAAATAATGGATTTCAAATATTATTTTAAGTTGAAATAAATATAATGAGGCAATTATTTTGATGGAATCATTTATTCACCTTCTGCAGTTTTTCAATCAATCAATCAAGTTAATGTTTATACGTATAATTATATAATTTGAAATAATCATTTCTCTTTTTTTTAATGAACTTTGTAAAATTATCTCTTAACTTAAATATGTTGGTTTCTCGAAAACAGATTTATTGATCTTGTTGAATTTTTATGTTTAAATAAAATTTTACTTTTTTAAAGTCTAGACATTTTTTTAGCGGGAAGTAAGCACCAATTTGTTGTTCGTAAATATTTTTGAAAATTAAATTTGAGGATGAAATTTTTACCAAAATTTACTTTTTCTAAAAACTTAAATTTGTAGGACTTAAAGGCCGTTAAAAGCTATTTTGAATCAATAATTCAACAAAGTCCATTAAAATAGTGCTAAGTCTTCTACTTGGCTGATGTATTTCAGTAGTATAGTATATAGAATTTGTATTATGAAAAAAAAACCTTCTTATATAAACTAGCCAGGCCCTGGCCTAAAAACAATAACAAAACCTTCCAATTTAATGATTACGAATTCTAGTCTTGTTGGATATAGTTGACACTAGGTATTCGTCACGAAATCTATGTAAGATGAACTGAACTTAACAAAAATTGCGTATTGACAAAGGCCCTCACTAAAGTCAACTGATGAGTCCAAGTGAGATCGCCGGGACGAAACGCCAATTTTTGTAGGACTTAAAGGCCGTTAAAAGCTATTTTGAATTAAAGTTGTGCTGTTTTGTGCACAAAAATCATACTAATAACCGGAGAGATAAAAAAAATCGCATATTTGCAACTTTTAGGGCCAAAAATAAAATTTTGCGAAGCGTGAAGTTAGCAATGCCATTCTCAATTTTCAAAAAAAAAAAATTTTTGCTGTTTTGTGCTGAACTTGTGCTACGATTTTACCGTAAATATTTTTTTATTTAATATAATATACTTGCGCTGTTTTAAGTTCAGTTTGTTTTTATTTTTTTTTTTTTTTTTTTTTTAAATCAAAAAATGGCGGTGCTAACTTCTCGCACATAAATATGATGTAGCACAAAGCATACGCAAGTTTTATTTACCTTTGACCAAATCCTGGATCCGCCACTGAACAGGGTCTAGTGACTTACAATTCTCAACCATTTCTGTGTTCGTGTTATTGGCAAGAATGGAGCGGACCTACAATTTTCTACCGAATCCAAATGGCCAAGGTAAAAAGCATTTTTTCAAGATAAGAAATACTCTTGAAGTATTTGTCCTCGCAAGAGGCAGTAACCTGTACAAAAAATCCTACTTCTTTTTTAGGTGGCATAGCCTGGAAAATATTTACCTGTGATAAGAATTGCATGAAATTCAAATTCAAATAAAATCATACAACAAAATTATTTGGTCTTTTACCAACAAAAGGCTTCTGTGGAAATATTTTTGTCTCACAAATTCATTAAAAATAGTCGATGTGTTTGAATTTTTGGAGGCTAAAACATCTGTTTTCATAGTTAGACCTTCTCGATTCTTATGTTTAAATCAAAATGAACTAACAGGCTTAATTATGGTATGATAGTTAACTTTACATGCGTTAGTAAATTTTCCAAATGCAAGATGTTTGTGGGTATTGTTCAGCAGAGGGGATATATATAAAAGAAGAAAACTCGTAGTGTAGCTTACCCTGCAACTTTTGTTTTTCTAAAAAATGGTTATTAATGGTACTTTTTACAAAACCACTTTTTTTATTTTTGATTTTCTAAAAACAGTTGAACTGATAAAAAACATATATTTTTTGAGGTTGTTTAAAATTATAATTAGTAGACTCTCTAAACATACCAAAAATTTTCGTTAACATTTTTTTAAATTTAATTTTGGAAACAACAATGTTGATTTTTCTGAAAGTTAACAATTTCCGATTTTTGAAGCTTTTTGAGAAAAAAATAGAGATCCGAACGGTAGCTTCCATTAAACTGTAATTTTTTAATTTAATTTAAAACACCTCCATGAAATTTGGTGAATTTTTTCTGTATCCTAAAATTAGTACGTCATTGATTTGCCATCAAAAAGGAAATAATTCAAGATTAAGTCGTTATAAACAGTTTCTCCCCATATGAATAAAATGTTTGGATTTTATGTATCATCGGTTTTTTGATTTTTGTTTTCAAATTTTTTCCAAAACGACTCTCAGAATTTTGATTAAACTTCGTACCTACAATTTCAAATGTTATTGCAATATATGCAAAAAAGTTCTTCAACTCATGCTTTCATTTCATCCTTCGCCTGCCTAACTTTAAAATTAGAATATCCAACCATTACAGCAATAAAAAAAAAAATTCCACACTTACCGTCTTCCAGAGTGGTTGCATATTTCGCATTCGAGGGCCTGCCTTCGATGGACTTATAAAATGGAACAATGAAAAATTCATACTTTGTGGCCTTTTGAAGGGCACTAATGGTACACGCTGACGCCCCACCACCATTCAGCACGGTTAACATTTTATAACTTCCTCCAGTCATGGTCATCAGCGTTCCCAATGAAGACACATCACGGGCATAAATGTAAAAACCCTCGATAAACTTTCCGCTGTCGATGTCCCACACCAATCGTACACCAGTGGAATCAGTCGCATTTGCTTCCAGCAACTCAACTGCACTATTTGCCGTCAAAAGTGCTTCGGCTTCACTCAAAATTATATCCTTTTCCTCTCGCACAACTTGGCCAGCTGTAAAAGTTTCCGAAATCGCACTGGGATGTGAGAAGCCTAACAAATTTTCCGCCCTCACTATGAACATATAAACAGCACCCGCATCCAAACCAGTAGCCGTGTAAATACTTTGCATCAATCTGTTGGCCAGAGGTATCCATGTTCGACTCTTGTTTGTGGAAAACATTTCAACGGCATAGCCCAACAATGGGGAGGCACCCAACTTTTCACTTGGCATCCATGCCACTGTCACCGAGTCGTTTGTTGAGCTTACAACTTTTGGCTTTCCGGGTGCACTCGGGCATTTTGATGGTTCCGGAGCACGAAAGAATTTTATATTGGGGTTTGTGGGAAATTCTATGCGTAAGTAGCCGCTCCATGTTGATTTGCCACTCTGACTGCTAACCACACAAGTGTACAGACCCTGATCCTCGTTACGGTCCAAGTCAGAGATAACGAGATCTCCCGACGCAGTGATGTTTATTTTATTCGAATTAATTACGGGTATGCCGTCTCGGTACCAGGAAACAGTCGGTTGTGGCTGTCCAATTGACTTGCAATTGAGCACGGCTAGGGATTTCACGGGTAGGGTTTGATTGACGGGGCCTGCAATGATGATGGGTGGTGGATGGTCGTCTTGGGAGTTGATGCTGAGTTGTGCTCTGGCACTAACCGCACCGGCTTCGTTGATTGCATTGCATATCACAACAAGACTGGAGTCGGAACGTTGGAATTTGCTGACAGTTAAGGTGGTACGGCCGTTGGCATCTATTGCTGAGGCTTCAAAACGAATAAACTTATTGCCGGGAAAGATGAGCGAACGGTTTCCTCGAATGGACCAGAAGATGGTTGGGGAGGGACTTCCTATCGCCTGACAATCAATTGAAACATCTGAGTCGACTTCCACTGACTTCGAAGACGGCCGAACGGCAAACTTTGGAGGAGCTGTATGGGGGAAATAAGTTTGATTTTTAAACTTTATGGAATTTTATAAAGTTTTTAATGAACAAATTTAAGAGGAACTGAATGGTTTTGACATTGTGTTTTTTATTTTAAAATATATTCGTATTTTTTGGGGAAATTCTTTTGGAAAAAAAATGAATCATAAAGAAAAACTAGCAGACTTTTAATTTGGTTCTTTTTCTAGAAAACTTCATATGGTTTACTCAAGTTGAGTTTAATATTGAATGTACAGTCAAATTAAAAAAAAATACCTACCTAAATTATATAATAATTCAAATAAAATTACTTAGCTATAATAAAAGAATTTAATTAAATTTAATTTGCTTACAATGAACTGTCAAAGTGCCAACAGCTGATATAGATCCTACAACATTGTCTGCCTCACAGCTATACTCTCCTTCGTCCTCCAAAGTCACACGTTCCAAGCGTAGAGACCGGTCCTCCAAAACATGCACCCGATCTAATGTATACCAAAAAAAAAAATTTAATCATACTCCTCCTCTCCTCCAACAAAAACAATGAAATTCAAATCCTACCCAATGGCATATTCCCCCCTGAGGCTGTACGCAGCCAAAGGACATCTGGCATAGGGTCACCTCCTACGCGACAAGAAAATGTCACTGAAGAACCTTCCAACACAACTTGGTTATGTGGCCCACGGATAATAAATGGTTTTACTGATGGTCGGACATGAAAGAGATAAAAAAAAAAAAAAATATGCGTTAACCTTACTCACTATATCTGTATATATGGGTTGACTTAACTGTCAAGGATTCAAAGTTAAGAAATAAAAAAAAATAAAAATAAAAACTTACCGTGAACTTTTAGAATAGCAGCAACCGATTCTCGAACTCCTACCGGATTCTTAGCTACGCACTGGTATTGACCCTCGTCACTTTGACGGGCCTCTTGAATTGCCAAATTGCCACCATCAACAATGCGTATACGTTTGTTGCCATCCAATTCAAGTTTTTGGCCACCTTTTTTCCAGGTAACAATAGGTTCCGGTATTCCACGAGGTGCCGCACATTCCAGAAGAGCTGTTTCTCCTTGGGCGATTCGGGTGTTTTGAGGCTCCAAACGAAATTCATCTCGAAGGACTGCAAAAAAGCAAAACAGAATGTTTATATACATAAACGTTGACATGATTTATTTTGAGATGCGTGAAAAAAGTTAAAATGTAGGGATATATAGGCTAAGGCAGGCACCTAGCTACAAAAGTAAGGATTTAAATAAGTGAACTTTTTACAAGAGTATGGATTAGTGTTAGATATATTTTAGGGTTACAAGGGCTTAAGGCTTTGACACAAAAGGAAGCAATATAAGAAGGTTTGAAAAAGTTCTAGTAAGTTTATCGCACTGGTATAAGAAAAAATTCACAACTCGTGATATTATTATTTGCATTAAAGGGTTAAAAGGTGGCTTCTATAAGCTCAGAACTTTTACGATAAATTTAATAAAAAATGTGTTAAAGTTATCTGCACACCTAATTAAATTAGAAAACAATTCCTAAGCCACAAATTATAGCCACATTATTTCTGTTATAATAATATTCTTGAAAAACTTCCTTTGGGTAACTTTCGACCTCCTGTAAAATTGGGATTAGCCATGAAATCTCAAAAATTAAAATCTCGCATTCAAAATTTTGTATTACGAAGTCTGACAATTACAAAATTCCACTTTTAATAATTTCGCAATTATACCAGATCCAGCAAACATAAATCTCGAAAACTAAAATATCGTATTTGAAAAAAAATAAAAAACATACAAAATTAGATGTACAAAAAAGTCCAGAACAAAAATTTGGACCTTATTGGAGTTTAAAGAGTCAGACAGGAACTTATTTGAACAACATTTTCTTGGGCGGCCGGCTTCGAGGCTTTAAAGTATTTTAACTTTTTAACTCCCTTCTTGAGTCTCTTGCTCCAGTCTTGAAATTCAGTTGCACCACTTAAGGTATGTTCAGGTAGTCAGACAGGCGCCTATATGTCAATAGTTTTTTTTTTTTTTTTTGTAAAACAGCATGCGAGATTTTAAAATTGGCTTTACGAATTGTGTCGCCGATATGGATGTGCAAGTTGAGCTTTTAAAAATATATTTCTATTAGAATATAGTTTCTTTTATTTTCTTTGTTTAAATGCAGCAATTTCTTACTAAATTTTTGAACCAACAATGAAGAAAAAAATTGATGCTTTTAGCACAAAATGCACAATTTTCAACTTAGCTACCCCACTGTATAACAAAAAAGAATCTAGAGTTATAGGTTTTTATTTTGTTAATTGATTTATTTTGAAAAATGTTATTTTAATGAAGTAAAGTATGAACATGATTTTTGTAGGAAATTTTATAAGCTACAAATTATTTCTTGACATTTTTTCTGTACAACTAACCATTTGGCAGATTTTTCTGAAAAACCCCCGTAAAACTGTAATAGCGGCGCTCATATTGATGAGGACTTTTTAGAATTTCTTATAATCCAGCTTTCCGGCGATTTTTTTGGAGTCAAATGCTTTAAGGACTGAATTATAAGGTCACGTGACACGACTAGTAAATAAATGTACATTTAGTAGTAACTAGTATAAGAAACAATTAAGTTTATATGAAGGTTTTTAACATTTATAATAAGTTTGTTTGAGACATTCGCATGCTTGATGAACAACAAAATGTTACTAAATGAACCCTGAGATGTCCCTTACATACTTTGGCGGTAACTTTTTGGCGGAAGCGGAATCAAAAAATTTTAATTTGTAACTTATGTTTATTTGCTAAGCATTGAGCAAACCAAAATTTTGTCGCTCTCATAATTTCTTGATTATTAAAGTTTCCGCTAAAATAAGTTGCGAGCGGACGAAAATTCACTTAAACAATAATTCTATATTTGATGTCCAAAATTGTAGTACAGTAAAACCCGCTTAAGAGAAACTGAAAAATGCCACAGTGTTTCTTTCACTTAAGCGGGTTTTTCACTTAATCGAACCCCACTTAAGTGAACAAAAATTTCACTTAAGCGGAGTCCGGATGAGTGAAAAAGCACTTAAGTGGATTTAAACTTCCAAGAAGGATTCTGACATATCAGAAATTCAAATGTCATTTTCGTGATGAAAATTTGGTGGAGGTGAAAAATAAAAAAGAAGTAAAAGCGTTCAGCAAGTTTTTTGTTCTGTTCTATTAATTTTTTTTTAACTTAAGAGAGTTTTTATCAATGAAAAATATTAAATTTAACTGACAATATGTTTCAGGTATCCAAGTTTTTCATTTAAGCGAGTTTCGCTTAAGTGGGGTGTTATAAAGGTAATTGGTCGACAAATACTCGGGGATGAAAAAAGTGTTTCAGATAAGCGGGGTTTTCTCTTAATCGAGTTACTCTTAAGCGGGTTTTACGAAAAATATAATTTTTTAGCTTTTATGAATCATTTTTTCATTTTAATTTTAAGTTTAAAAAAACGCATTTCCGGTCTGCTAAAATAAGACTGAAGTTGGCGGACAAAATTTGAAAAAATGAAATGTTCATAATACTTCTTCCAAAGTATTTTGTTATAAATCAGCACCATCTTAAAGGCGAGAGGTGAGGTATGTTACAAATCATCAAAATTGCCATATTATTTTTTTTGTGTTGCAAATTATTTTAAAAATTGGAAAAATTAATAATTTATTTTTTATTTTATTATTATTATTTTATTATTATTATTATTTATTGTATTATTCATCCTATAGAATGTCAGTTTATTAGACTTGACCATTCATTATTCCGTCAATTTCATTGAATTTGTGAACAACAACAACAACTTAAAGGTGCTACCACCAATTGTATACGAATTAATTTATACTTCGTTTTAATTAATTATTTGGCTGGAGATATAGCTATTTCAAGGGGTGCCAAGCCCTATCATCAGTCTCCTTATTAGTGGTGCTGAGCTTTAATCCAATTTTATTTGAAAAACTTTCTACATGTAGGGATCAAACCTACGCATATCAGATTACTCAGTCTTAGAAGTCGTATGCACTACGCATTCCATCGCTTAAGACCACTGTCTTCACAGGTCGAGATCTGTTGTTTGTTTTTTTATCAAATGCATTTGGAGCATCAGCATTTTTCTAAGTGCCTTCAAGTATGCTGTCTTGTTCCGCCTCCATTTTTCTCCATACCTTATTATAAGTTATTGTTGTTGTTCAGGAATTCAATCTTATTTTATGTTTGCAAATCATTAAAATTGCCTAAAGTTTAAATTATTATTCATTCAAAAATTGTTAAATTATGCTTAAAAATTATTAATTATGCATAATAATTAAGAATGGCGGCTTTTGCCATTGCTATATATAGAATTTATTAAAATTTTAATTTCAATAAAATTTAATGATAAAAATAAAATTAATTTAAACTAAACAAACTAACTATTAAAGAATAAAGACATAAAAGGAAACTTTACTTTTACTTGCTTCCAATGTAATTTGAACTAGAGCCTAAGCGGGTGAACTGATATCCATATAAATTTGGTAAAAAGTATTTGTTTAGTTCATCTTAAACTGGTAGCCATACAATGATTTCCGTTTTTTTTAAATTTTTTCAAAGTGGCTGTAATGATTTTGATTAAATTTCGCGATTTTAAGAAAATTCAAGTTTATGCCAAAAAAAATTTTATTTTGACGATTGTTGATAAAAGTGCATTACTTTCCATTGCTTCTTAACAGCTTTAACGAAATTGCATTTAAAAATTTTTAAAATTAAATTTTGGTAAAGATTAAATATGTAGGAAGCTACATTTTAATCGTTAACCGCCTCCCATAGGTCATGTAGTGTCTTGATTTTTAAGTTAAATGTGCTTATTATGATGATAAAAACAAAGTCTTCTTAGATTCGAAAAAATCTGTTAAAAAATCAGAATCCATATACTAAAATCGTTATACTAAAAAGAAAACTGATATATGTATTCGAGAGCCATAATTGCATATACAGTGAACTCTCGCATAACCAGACACTGATGATACCCAGAATTTTGTCCGGTTATTAGAGGAGTCCGCTTATGAAAAAACAGAAAAATTAAGTTGAAAACCTTTTAAAGACATAAGCTTATTCATATTCTAGAATTCCATTCTAATCGAAGTGCGTTCTCGTAAAAAAACAAAAAAAAAACAACACAAACATATTTATTGGAGGTGCCCATTTACAGAGAGTATACTATGTATACGGTGCCGAACCTGCCTGTAGGCAAAACAGGCGGTTCCCTAGGGCGGCAAAATCAGTACAGTAATTTTAAAGCAAAAATAGGGTTACAAATCCGTCTACTTCTATAACTATACTTTCCCTGTATTTTTTCGTTCATCGTTGTTGTCCGAAGTGCTAGGCCATTCTACAAAAACATGCTGAATATTCTTAGCTATAAATACTTTAAAAAATTTACCCGGTGGTCAAGCAGAGCAAAAGCAACTTCGTGTTTTATGGAAAATTTATCAGAAATGTATGGTTCTTTCAATGAAATTACAGAAAGTTTGGAAATCGAGTTTTAAAGCAACTCAACATGTTAAACGCGTAGGTAAACAAATTCAGTTTTTATTGTCAACAGTAATTTGGAATGAGTTTTAATGCAAATAATCATAACCTTTCGAAAATGCTTCAATCAAAATCAATGGACTTTTTAACCTGTTTGGAGCGTTTAAATAAATTGTGACAATACTTTCAGATAAATTGTTCTTAGGAATCTTTGTTTAAAACATTATACAAGGACGCTTAAAACATTGCTATGTTATCAATCTAAACAATCTCTCGATCTTAAATTGAAATTTAAACCTGATTTACGTTATCGATGTTTCCCCATCTTTTCTCCATGAGCGCTTTGTGCACAGCATCAATTTCTCAGCCAAAATGTCGTATTTATTTTCAAAGAAGGCCGAATTAAAAGACTGCGAACAGCTTGAAGCAATAGAAAATAGCAACAATTGACAACGAACTTCTTGAATAAAATCAAGATATTTAACCAAACTTTCTCCGATGTTAATTTCAAACCTTTGTCATTTTTTTTTTTAATTTTTAGCTTCACATTTCTTACTTGAATTGTATTCAAATTTATTAAAAAGCATTTAAGAAACGTTTCCCGTAAGTGTTGCATCAGGTGATGCTAGCTTCTCGAAACTTAAGTTGATAACCTATCTCCACTCAACAATGACCCAAAAGCGAAGAAGAAAAAAATCGATCGCAGATCAGCATTTTAGTTTCAAAATTTTGTAAATATATTTTATCTTGTCGTTTTCTTCGTTTTTTATTTGAGGCGGCAAAATAACAATTTGCCTAGGGCGGCAAAATTTCCAGGTTCGGCACCGTATGTATATATGTAGATTTAATAAGCCTTTTAATGTTTATAAATAAATTATTTTTTTTTACTTTATTTTATAGTTATCTATTATGCATTTCAAAATGTAATTTCCGTTGAGCATACATAGGGACAGTGATAACATACAGACATAATATGTTATTGATGTTTTGATGATATTTTAATGGCATTTCAATTAAAATTAAAATAATTAGGTATATGTAAAATGTACATATTAAATTAATAATTTAGGTCACCTGCATGATGCATTAAAGGAGCTAACTTCACTTTTATGTATGCACTTATAGTAAACAAAGTGTACAATATACATACATATTAATCTTAAAATTAATGTAAAAAGTTATTTGATTCAGCTATACGCAGCAACCACTAGTTATAAGCTTATAGCCACTTTATATTTGCCCATAAACCTCTAATCCGCATATAATTCACTTTTAATCTATATAGAAGAATTTTAACGAAGAGCAATAAAAAAAATAAATTTGTAAAAAACTAAAAAGCCCCTTTAAGGCAGCCATTACAAGCTTAAGACACCTCTACAGAAAAGTTAAAACTATTTCATCGTACTAGACTAGATTTTTTTTTTGTTTTTTAATGTTCAGGTTCCTCATATAACTGGCCATCCTACCTACCATCATCATCATGCTTATAAAGCTCCACACCTTTCCTTCATTTAGGGACTTGATTTATGTCTGTCTGTCAGAGATGGACGTTTGTGCAGTTTTTTACTACTTGCTTGAGGCAAATTGTGGAATTTTACGGAATTCGCATAGTTTTTGAAATTCCTATCCCACGAACTATGACTAACTTAACCAATGGAATGAATTCATAAATCATGGAGCTGGTAAAAACCGACTTGAACACACAGTCCAAACCGCTTGTAACAAAAGAACAGGAAAATTAATAGTTTTCTTTTTTTTTTTCTTTCTCTCTCTCTCTCTCTTATTCTCATCGTCATCATCATCATCATCATCGCACTCGCATTCACGAACATTGGAACTCTAGGAAGGACACTCTTGTGATGTAAGCTTGGATAAAATTTTTGAAAAAAAGAACGAGGACGATGGACGGACGTTAACAAAAAAATATAAAACAGAAAAAAAAAATAGAGGAAAGAAAAGCTTGGTTGTTAAAACAAAAGCTTCTCGATGTAGTTGCTCCTAACTAGCGTGGGGAGTGTTGAAATGGAACAAGGACTTGAATTAAAAACGGAATTTGATTGGACTTTACTGCTATACTGCTGTATAAAAGCTGGACTGACTGAACTCGGAAGGAGACGAGACTATCCGTTGTGCTACACAGCGCACAGCAGTTCTCCCATTCATTGCATATTAGAATTGATTTTGCTTTTTCTATTTTTTGTACGATTTTTGTTTTTGTTATTTTTGAAAAATTTAATCAGTGGTTTACGCCTTAAGCTATGACAAGTCTGTAATTAATTAATGATTGAAGTTCAGTCATGCATTCAGTTTTTTATTATTTTTTCTAAAGGAATGATTCACCTTACTCCTCCTTTTAAATTTTATTTGAATAGAGAATGATTTTTTGTGATTTACATTGAAAATGGTTTGTTAGTCTCGCCATTTTAATAAATTAATCGACTGAATCAGAAGAGATGGTAAAATGTATTCTTAAGCTGAAATATTATGATGATGGAAGATTGAGTTGATTTTTAAATTAAGGAATTCAAATTTTAAGAAGAAAAAAATAATATAAGTAGAAAAAAACTGATTCGGAAAATTACTATTCGTACGAGATCTGTTGTTTAAGAAATCTATTTCAGAGTTGTTGCTGTTTGAGTGGTACATCTTCGTTTCGGTGTGGGTGGTCTACAATGTATACACTTTCAATTATGAATAGGTGAGTTTGAAAATTAATTGATTTTAAAAAAATATTCATTGGAACAGCATGATTTTAAATGATCCAATGTGCATTTTACATAAGATAGTTCCTGAAAATTTTATAGATTTTTGTATATTATAAAAAACATGCATTTAATAAAATAGAGAAAATTGTATAGAAGATTGAAAGTGTATAGAAATGATTGCAGCTCTTTAAATTGGAAAAAAAAATTACCCCTGAAAAGAATTTTGAGCTCAAAATGAAAAACGAGCTTTTTTTGAAAAAAATTAATTCATTAAAGAACTCTTTGAACATTTTCTCAAAAATACATCCATTTTTTAAATAATAAAATATAAATCCTAAAACCCAAATGCAAAAAAAACCCACTAACCCGTTTTCAAAATATTAATTAAAAAAAAACATTGGTGCACAAAATTTTAAACGATTTCGTAAGATGTAAAAACATTTTTATCATACTAAAACTGGTGTAACATCGTACTAAATCCTTTAAAATTTTGCTCCATTTTTTTCAAATAAATAAAAAAAAT
The DNA here is from genome assembly GCA_929447395.1 of Epistrophe grossulariae. Lineage (NCBI taxonomy): Eukaryota > Metazoa > Arthropoda > Insecta > Diptera > Syrphidae > Epistrophe > Epistrophe grossulariae. Next base: position 26,223,756 of record OV839566.1, on the reverse strand, counting down.
GTCTTTGAACATTTGTAAACGTATATCCAATATTATTTCGATTTAAAAAGACCTCCTGTACACACATTTTTATTCAAACCGGTTGAGCCTGTAATATAAGTAAGACCAAAATCAGAAAAATCGTCGATTCTATGTGTCATGGTGGGTAGGGTACCGCTGATAAAACCAAATCTAAAATTTGAACTTATTTCGTTTTGAAAATGAAAATTATAAAAATATATTACCGTTTTATAGAAATTCAAATTTTTTTTCAACAAAATGGGTAAAAGATGCGAAATTATGCTTGTTTTCATAATTTATTCGGACATTTTTTTTTCACTTACACGACTGAAAAATTGGCAGAATTTCTGTTAAAAAAAACTGACAAAAGAAATAATTTTTTTATTTTTTGCTTACAAAAATACTGCCAATTATTTAAAAGTTTTAATTTAGCATAAACCTTTATTTTTGAAGACCGAAGATTATTTCCAAAAAAAAAATAACAAATGAGCTGTATTAAATTGGCTCCAAAAAGTGTCCAATTTATTATTTTGTTTGTAAAATATGATCAATTATTTCACCCAATAACTTTTTTTGTCCACCCATAGTAAGGGATGCTTCCTCCAAAAACTCAATTTTTTCAAACATGATTTATCATCTATTAGTCTTATTAGAATTATTTAAATTCTTCAAAAAAAAAATTTTTTTTCTTCTCGAATTTTGGAAGATGACCATTTTTACATATTCAACTATTACATATATGCATTTAAAGGGGTCGTAATTATAGCTAATTGTATTTTTAAATTTAAGTAAAATCTATTTTTTGTTCATAAATAAAAAAAAAGTTAAAGAGTGGTCCATATTTATAAAGTTCAAAAGGAGACTAATCGATTTTATTTATCAAATTTGATAAAAAACTATTTTTGTGGGCGGAGTTCTTTTGGTCACACATTTTTTGAAATCATTTCTTCGATAACTATGAATGTGCAAGAAATGATAATGAATGTTAAAACGTGTTAATTTAAATTTTTATCTAATATATAAAAATGAAAGCTTGTTTGTTTGTTCTTGCCTTATGCACTGCTATGTAAACCATTCATCCGATTGGGTTCAAACTTTGTCAACTTATTGCTTGCATTTCGGTGAAGGTTATAGGCGTAGTAATATTGACTTACAGTAGGTGGTTATTTGGCACTAAAAATGCATCCACTTAACCGAATTTTGACCAATCTTCGTAAAAATCCTCAAAAGAACCTACCTAAGTTTAATTACAATCTGATCAGTGGTTTAGGAATGCATAAAATACAAAACAAATCTAAACATTAATTCCTATTCTAATCTTTAGGTTGAGAACGTTAAAAAGAAAATCAGTCAGATTGAAGATAATAAATTTGATCGGTTCATTCGGTTAAGTGAATGCATTTTTACTGTAAGTTAATAGCCTTTAACCTTCACGGAAATAATGCAAGCAATAAGTTGACAAAGTTTTAACACAATCGGATGAATGGTTTAGCAGCGCATAAGGCAAGAAGAAACAACCAAACAAAGAAACAAACAAACAAGTTTGTAACCTTGAAGTTACTTTTAATAATTTTGTGTTCTTCAATTCACATAAATCAATGTAAAGTGCACAAACAAAACCGGAGGAGCATTTTTGCGGAAAATTTAATAAACAAAAAGTGAGTATACGCCACAGTGTACAACATATTTAGTCTCATAATTTTGTTCTTTTATAAACATAATTTGAATTCAATCTACCAAATGGTCTTACGATTACATATATAAAAATAATGGAGAAACTTATTACAAAATCAAACATTTCCAAAGAATTATTAAAACAACTTTGTGAAACCAAATTTTTAAGTTACTTGAGAGCAACAATTATTGTTTATTATTATTTTTTATTAAAAAAAAAAACAAACAAATTATCGTTGCAATGTGGAAGCATCTCGCCTAAACCAACAAACAGAAAGATATAAAAACCTAAAGAAGGGTTTAGGTATTGTTTTATTTGCTATAAGAACATAGGAATGAAATTGATAAGCATTTATTTTAAACACTTGAAAATTAGAATAAAACTTTCAAACAAATCGTTTATTATGTTGCTGTGGTTAAAGAACTCAAAATAATTTTAAAATTGTCTGTTGGATTTGTCAAACGGCAAACGGAAAATGTTTAAGCCCACAAAGGTATAATAATTAAAATAAAATAAGTATCGTCGATACCATTAAATTTCAGTTAGGTATGTATATAAACATATGTATGTATACGATATTTTTCTTATAAAAGCTACATAATAATAATATAATATGCACCCCTGTTCTGATTTCCGATCGGTTTTAATATCCATTTCGTTTTCAAACTCTAGGTGTTCTGAAATACTTTTCGCTTTCAATACTTTCGGAATGAGTGTGCTTTGATTTTCGATCGGATTGAGAATAATTAACACTTGAAAATGCATTTGAATTTTTGTGCTCCAATTGAATTGACACTCTATTATACGTATATTATAAAATTTTTTGTTGTGATTTATTTAATTTTTTTCAACGAATTTGACGTTCCGAATTTTGTTATTACTGATTTCGAAAGAAAAAAAGGTTTGAATACTAGCTAACGTGAAAGTGAAAATCAGAACACTTTTTTTGGATCCATGCGGAAATCAATTGCGTTTACGGATTTGATTCGGAACGGAAATCAGAACAGGGGTGATGAATTCCCTTTTTTAAAAATATCATCGATACCGATAAATGTGAGTTAATCTAATCGTTCCAAGTGCAAACAGTAAATTTTCTAATATTTCAGTGAATTGACGAACGATATTTTGGATGTAATAGCGTATATCGTATTAATTTTTTCGCCTCCTAAACGTTCTTCACTATGCAGGTCCAACAAAAAAGAACGTAAAATATAAGAACATTAAATTTTCTCAAATAAATGAGGAACGACAAGCGAGCACGAAGTAGATCGTTTGCGAATTTCACATTCACGTGTATCAGAATCTAACTATCAACATGAAGCGAGAACTGGAAGATAACGTATAAGAGCTACCCAAACGCGCACATCGGAATCATAAGACCGGGTACCTGCTATTTTTCTTATATATATTTTAAGAAACCTATCTATCCGTGCGTAGCCGGGTTGATCGGCTAGTATATTATATTTCTTTGTAATTCGACAATATTTCATTTTGCACTTTAAGTATATGATTATAATTCAAGAATTGTGAAAATTATGGCCAACTTTTCATTTTCCAAGTAAAGCTTTTGAATATAAAGAGTGAGAGATAGGGAATGGTTGATTGCACTGAGAGTATTTCATCGTTGAGCATAAATCCATTCTTGAATTTTAAATAAATTTTTGAAATATATAAATATTGGTAAAAAAATATAAACAATGTTTTTTTAATTGATTTTTTTTATTTTATTTTTTAAATAGTCAATGCTCTCGTAGAATGATTGTTTTGTTGTGTCGACTGTCGACCCAACCTCTAGACTTTTTTCGTATTTCATCCAAAACACCCAATATATATATTTATTAACAATTTTTAATCAGACCGTGGCGTAACAGTTAGTGCGTAGAACTATTACGCCGAAGGTCTGGCAGGGTTCGATTCCCAGCGTATGCCTTTTGCGAGACGATTGACAAATCTTCCAAGAAAATCTTTCATGAAAAGGCACTAGGCCCTGATTCTACATGAGCTGTCGCACCACCCAGTTTATTTATTTTATTTTTTGAATGGAAAGTTTTCACGGTTTTTGATTTTGTATGGTGCAAAGAAGCATTAGGTAACTGAATTTTTTTTAATATTATTTCGAAATTGTTAGGTTTTTGCGAAATTTTTCAATTTTAACGAGACCGAGACAAAAATTTCGTTTTTGGATTTAGATTTAAACTTAAATCGATTTAACCAATATAAACGACTAAAATTTTTTAAGAGGTTTGTTGCAGTGGCGTAGCGTGGGTTTTTGCCACCCGGTGCAGAGTAATTCTTTGCCGCTCCTAGCAACTTTTTTTTTGAAGCCTCTATTTTTTTTTTGCTGTTTAAAAAAAAATCAAGTGAAACAACTTACCTTGTTATAATTTATTTTTTTTTATTGGAAGTACAATTGAAGTATTCAAACTAGTTTTATCAAAAACGGTTCTCTTGTTTTTAAGTGTTCAGTAAAAGGTGATAAATTTACCACAGGTAGCTAATTTTAATTTTTTTTAAGGATTCAGATATTACTGAGCAAAACTGTATCACCTATTTTAACATTTTTCAGAACAATTTTTGATAGATTTTATTTGAATTTTTAAACCTTTTTTTGCCATCTTAAAAAAAAATGCTAACATTAGGTTATGCGAAAGTGCCATTTGACGTTTCAGAATAATTACTAAATTTATTGAAAATTAAAATTTTTCGTTGATAAAAGTGAGCGATATATGAGCCAACTCACATCGAATCAGTCAAAACAAACCAAAGGTTTTTTTTTGTAGTCTCACTCTCACGACTTACGAGCAGGGTTCGAACTGCAGTACTAAAATTTCTAAGCAAACTTGTAAAAAAGTGAACTAAATCGAAAATTTCCCGAGTAGGTTTTAAAATTAAGGAAATTTTCATGTTTTTAAACAAAAAATTATTTTTAAAACAAATCACATAAATTCTATTCGTTTCACAACTGAATAGAATTCAGATTCAGACATTCAGAATTATAGTTGCAAAATATACTAACACAGGGGCCTCCTTCCGTAAAACGAAAACGATCGAACGATATCGTTTTGGCAATACCCATCTCTAGCACATCAAAAGGGAAAGATAGGGATAGCTATTGCCAAAACGATATCGTTCGATTGAGTTTGTTTTACGGAATAAGGCCCCAGGGAATTTACATTTATATTTTGGTTTGACTGAGGAAATTTTGAAAAAAAAATTAGCTCAAAAGTGATGGAGTACATTTATTTCCTTTCTTAAAATTGAAAGAGAATTGCAATTACTAGCTGTGTCACCACTCGAAAACTTTTAAATGCTTTAAAAAATGAAAACAAAATACATAAAAAGAACATACAGAAATCTTTTAACACTAACACCTGTTTTGATAAATACATGTTTTTAAAAATTGCCGCCCCCTAGCAAAGTGCCACCCGAGGCCTGTGCACTTCTTGCCCCTGCCACGCTATGCCACTGGTTTGTTGTGGTAATGATTAGTATATCGTCCCACTTCTCACGAACTGACGTAACTGCTTTTTCAACATATTAGGAAAACGCATATTTTAGCTATAGTTCTTCTTTTAACCATTGAATCGATCGTTAAATTCAAAAATGGAAATCTTGCAGTTTACAAATCGATAGGAAGACACTTTTTTAACAAGAGTCAATACCTTTTAAAAAACGTTTTTGTAAAATGTGAAAAAAAAACACTTACGTCAGTTCATGAGATAGAAAACGATATAAAACTATCTGGTTTAAAATTTTGAAATTTTTCACCAAATTTTTCATATTTAATACAAAAATAAAATTTGGTTAGCCAAATAATATCGTACAACTGCAACCGTTTTTTTTTAGTAATTTATTTTTTTTTAAACAAATTTGATATATAGAATTTACGATTTTTTTCTAAATTCTTTTTCACATCGTATGCGAATCAACCTGTGTAAAGATCTCAAAAGTAAAGTTCAAAAATTTCCAAATTGGTCGAAATATTCAAGAATAAAATATAAAATTTTGGTAACAAAAATTCTAAATAATATGTATTTCTTCATGTTCAACTCTATAATGTATCAAACATGTCATGATGAATCTTATTTTGGTCTCGAAATATTGCAAGGGTATAGTTATTCAAAGATCTCTTACATGCTGGAAATATGAATGCCTTGTGCCAGCAGTCGCCAGTCAGCACTACTGTTTTATTCTATCACTTCTATAAGAAAAGCATTGTTCTAGTTTTCTATTCAAATAGCAAGACCTAAGATCTCGAATTCGAACTAGTAAAAATAGCTGAGAAGTATTTAGGTTTCCTTTGAATCAGCAGATCCTAGGTATGTACAATGTACATATTTGTATGTAGATCCGAGAGGACATAACATTATTAAAAAAATAGTTTTTAAATTTAAGCGTAAGTAAAGAGCATCATTATAAGAAAAATTTGTTGGGTCCCCATGTTTTAAATTATTATAAAATATTTATTTTAAGTTATATTATTAATTATTTAGGCTACGATAAAACTGAATTTTTCTTACCAAAGTGGATATTGCTCAAAATTGCCCCCTTCCGAATTTCCGAAGGTTTAAATGACAATAGTGTTATTGTGACTTCAAACTTTTTTCTACAGATGCGGGTTCAAATAGTCAAATGAACATTAAAAAGCTTTTGAAACAAATCGAGGAAGTGAATTTTAATTAAAAAAAAAAATGATTCAACTCCTTTATAATAAAGAAAAGGCCTTTTATAAATATTCTTAAAGTGTCAGTATTTAAATAATGTATATTCAATTCACGTGCCTTCTAGAACATTAAAAAAAAATTATACTCAACTCTTTTGTAATTTTTCAACTGAGTTTATCGAAGCGTTTAAAGGATAAATACCTTAAAACAACAATATAAAACCAAAGAAGCATCGCCATATCTATACAGGCTTATCACTTACAATATTATCTCTCCCTCTCTCTCTCTCTGTGCAAGCAAGTCAACCGTCAATGAAAATCTTTATTACATAAAACACAAAAGTCATTGTTTTCCCATTTTCAACCACCACTTTCGAACGCACATCACTGAACCGGGGCGCGCATTTTTCTTTTATGATTCTTGGTTTGTTCGCCGGAAACATCAAATCAATACACTTCAATTGGTTTCAATTCAATGGTTGCTTTTGCAGGAGGAGCAAACCACCCACGATGACGACAAGAAAGACGAAGGCAGTATACACGGAGCAAGGCTTTAATGCGGGAAAGCCGATTTCAATAAAGAAGAAATCAGGCAATTTCCTTGCGAGAGGAAATATTCCCAGCCCCTCTGTGTAGACATCAAGAAATTCCTCCAAACCCCCCGTTCCCCTCTCTTACCACGATAAAACCAAATGAAATAACAACTTCTGAGATGTTTTCCCTAAAGGGGGTAAACGGAACATTCACCAAAAGGGTTTTTTTTTATTTCTTATACATTTAGATATTTTTTTTTGTTGCTTGCCTCCCGCAATATGAATGAATAAATTTAATAGGAATTTATATTACAACTTACCGGCAACTTGTAATGTAGCATTCCTGCTCTGTGACACTCCAAGTTCGTTTTTAGCCTCACACCAATATACCCCGGCATCACTTTCCCGACGAGAATTTACAACCTGAAATGAAAAAAATGGAAAAAAACATGAAAAAATTCAGAATTAAAAAATATATCCACATAGGGGGGTCGGTATTGGTATATAGGCAGAAAGAGAGAAAGGATTGGGTTGGGAAAAGTGATGAAAAAAAGAAGAAACATCGACACACTTCGATTTTTTTTAAAGATTTTTCATTGAGGATATACGAATACACAGACGAAGAAAAAAAGTGGAACAGAAAAAATGTTATGATGGAACAAGGTATAAGGTACACAAAATTATGCCTTTCAAACAATTGAGTCCTTGACTTCAATTTTGTGCCTTTCTATATCGATAAAGGCGTCCTACTGTGCGAACAATCAAACGTGCTTCAGTTTTTTCTCTTTTTTCTTTTTCGTTTGTGCTATAGGTAGACGAGATTCCAATTGGAAAATTATTTTTTTTTTTTCAGATTGATTGGTGTATGCTGCTTAAGAAATTAAATTTCATCGAAAAGCCTTTGCTTTAAACGGAAAACTTAATCAATAAATTGGTTAAAAAAAAAAAACAAACATTAATTTTTTGGCTTTGAAAATAAAGTTAAAATTTGAAATAAACCTCCATTCAAGCTGCTCTCAAAAGTTTAAAAATTTACTTTTTAAAATAAATTTAGTGTTAAATAAAAAGAAAACTTAAATCGAAGAATTGGACTAGGTATACAGATTTCTGTATAATGTTCCTTTTTATAGGCCCAGTACAAGTTTTGTGGTAAAAAAATAGTTCAGTTTCACAATCGAAGTTAGTATCACTTAAAGGCCAAATATGGCAAAGTAATTCCCAATTTCACAGATGTACACATCGGAATAAGTGACACTTTAGTCGCCTATCAACAAAACTTATAAGTGCCACTTACTTACTCAGGCACTAAAACTGCGCCTAATGTACCAAAATGGGAAAATTAATTGCCATTTATTTTGTTAAGTTTGCACTGTGAAAGTGGCCCTTAGTAAAACATAACACAAGGAAACAAGCCGTTTTTTATTATTAGAATTGATCCATATGAATCATAAAATCACATACATAAAAACAACAACAACAACTCATGAACCTGGGGGTGATTCCGTAACTCGATTATCGTCAGACGGTAACGTTTGAGCGATAGTAACATCCTTATTGGCTTCACGTAAGTCGATAATCGTCGAAACGCTATCGTCAAAACGATAGCGATTGGACGATAACTAAATTGGTATCGTCTTGAATTAATTTTGAAGTTTTAAGGTTACTGTAGTTAAACGATTGATGGCCAGTTGTATAATAGTGGTTCAGCATCGGTTCAAGATTTTAACTCACCGATTTCGGCGGATTAACTAACGTTCAACGCTGGTTCAAATATGTAATTGGTTATTATCACATACATGAACCGTAAACCACTGTTGAGTCTTAATTAATCCGCCGAAATCAGTGGATGAAAATTGCTGTACCACAGTTAACATATTTGTACCACCGACCCTGAGTTTCCATTGAAAATTGTCATTTTGTATTCTTATCTTTTGGAAAAATGAAAGGCATGGGGCAGATAATCGCCTGGTCAGCCAGTGATGAAACTTTGCACACCAATTCAATTATTGTTATTTAATACATTTATTAAAGAGAGAAATTTGGGTCAACGAGTTTAAAGAGGAATTATATTCTGCATGCCACACTATTGTTGAGCTTGAGGACAAATTTATAAAGCTTGCCTTTGATTTAGACGATGCTGAAGGACTATCCGCCATTGACCGCAGAAGAAGGGCGGAATTACATACGCTACCTAGCAAACAGACGGTTAATGCAATTAGGTCTTGAATGACTGCCCTATAGGTATTTGAAATTATATTAATTTGTAAAAATATGTAACGAATATACAACTTACATTTTAAAATGATTTCCCTTTGTCTTAAATCGGCACCAAACACCAAACAAAAACAATGAACATTTATTTTATTGACAATTATGACAGCCAATTTGATTTTTCAATTACAGATTGACGGTTTCTGAGATACATTAAATGCTCTGGAACTACGAACGATAAACGAGACGATAGTGATCGAGTTACGTGAAGCAAATCATGGAAGATCTTGTCGACGATTATCTTTTAGAAAATTACGGAATGACCCCCCTGCTCTTTATCGGGTTCACGTTTCATGTTCCGCCTCTCTGCCTCTCCTCACTGTGAGGCTGTTTTATTTTCGCAGGATGATCTATATAGATCATGGGTCATAATAAAAAACGGATAATGATTGAAAAGTCTAAAAAAAAGGAATGTTCATCATTTCAGCACTTGAAATTTTTTTCAAATTCTATAATATTATGTTCCTGTGTCAAAACATTTTCAAATTTAATTTAATTTTTGACAGAATTTTTTTTAATGGAAGGATATATGTACATACATTAATATATGTACACAAATAAAAATATAAATATGTAACGTACTGTGCCTTAAATATTATTAAAAATTGAAGGTCCGAAGAAGAACATAAAAATATAATAAATATGTATGTACATGATATACATGGTTGAAACATCTTATAAAGGTTTGTCTAAATAAATATTTATCCAAAACATTTTTATCTTTTTCTAATTTTCAACAATTATTATTCATTAAAGAAAAGTGAAAACAAAGAATACAGGAAATGCAAGAAATGTCAATCAGTGTAATGTAAATGATCAAACTCATAAAGTCATTAATTATTCTGTCTGTCATAAGTTATAAGATTTTTATCAACCATTAGTGATTTCTCATAAGGCTCAATGCCTTTAAGTGCCAAAGGAACCTGATATATGATAAAATGCTGAGCAAGACTCAGAATCTAATCCAGAAAATTTATTTTTAAAATATTAGCAAATAAAAAAAAATAGTTAAATTTACATCAATATTTGAACATTAATTATGCTTCAAATATTTTGAAAGTAGAAAATATGGGATCGCAGTTGTCTCAATCTCATACCAATTTAACATATTTATCACTTTAAATATTCCAAACTATTCCCTAAACAACTCCGGACATTTTATAATTATTAATTTTTAAATTCATAAATTATAAAAGCCACAACTATAATAATTTAATTAACCTATAACATATGAGATATTCCAACTGCCCAACAGACCCCTAACTGGAAATTATTCAAATTTGAATTTTTTATTAAAGCTGTTTAGTGTTTACCCAGTTACATAAAGTTCACAGAATTTTTTTCGCCATCCGATGAAACAAATTCAAATTTAAATCATTCCCAGTTAGGGGTCTGTTGGGCAGTTGGAATATCTCATATGTTATAGGATAATTAAATTAATATAGTTGTGGCTTTTATAATTTATGAATTTAAAAATGGATAATTATAAAATGTACGGAATTAGTTAAGGAATAGTTTGGAATATATTAAGTGATAAAATATGTTAAATTGGTATGAGATTGAGATAACTGCATCCCATATTTCCTAATTTCAAAATATTTGAAGCATAAATGTTCAAATACTTATGTAAATTTAATTATTTTTTTTTTTTTTTGCTAATTTTTTTGAAAATCAGTTTTTTTGGATTGGGTTCTATATATTTTTATCATATTATATGGTCAAGTTCCTTTGACACTAAAATGTTTCGAGGCTTATGAAAAAACCCTATTGGGAAATGAAAATCTATCTTCTGACTTTTGGAATAACAGGATAATTAATGAATTTTATCATTTTGTTTGCAATGATTGCCATTTCTTGCATTTATCGCATTCTTTGCATCATTTTTATTGCTGTAAAAAAAAAAACACAAAAAATAAAATTGATGGATAATGATTTATAAACCTATAAGAAGCTACAACCGTGGATATGTATGTACATGATACATAAGTACTTAGCTTACTTATTATATATTTTGAAATTCTTCCACAATCTTCGGAACTTCGACAGTAAATAATATTTAATGTATGGATATTATAATTATATTTTCATTAATTATATTATACATATGTACATAATATGTATGAACATAGATATGTACATATATCCGTTGGAAAAAATCATTTCACAAATTTAATTAAATTTGAAAACGTTTTTTTTATTCATTCAAGTATAACATTTGTAAATACATACCTATGTAGAATTATTATGTAGATTGTACATACATATGTATATATCGTCACCTGATTGCAAGGACCAGCTTACTCAATTTTCGAATTTTTGAAAAAAACGTAAAAAAAAAACACCTTGGTCTCTTTTTAAGGCTCCATTTTTTGCATGATAGTACCGGTAAATAAATAACACCACATTGTTTATAGCGCTACTGGTTGTAGTAAAGGGTAAAAATTACAAAACGAATCGATTCAAGGTAGCAAAAACATAAGCACCTCAAAAATTAAAAAAATCGAGTTAGCTGGTTCTTGCAATCAGTTGATGATATCTAGTCTAGTTAAATAAATAGTATCAAATTCTTCTGAGTCACACGTCGTGTCTGTATACGTATACCGACATTTTCTGTATTTATGTAATAAAAAAGGAGAGATTTGCAAAAATAATTCATCAAGAATGTAATGCTTACGAGCTGAGCGTGTCTTGTCGCACACCAAAATCTCGGATTTTTTAAATATATTTTTATGACTTACTAGGGCGTAAAGTAAAAAAATTTAAAAAAATTGGAATTCATATGAGAGTATGTCGAAAATCGCCTTTTTTAAACATTTTTAAAAAATTCAACACAAACTTATAAAATATTGGCATTGAAAATAAAAATTTCTTGGTTATTTAAAAAAAAGTTACGAGTACTTCCTTTGGTGTATAATTTTTTATGAATTAGGTTTTTTTTTTTTTTTTAATCTGACTTTTTTTTCGACAACCAAATTAAGAAGTGAGAACGATTCTTAAAAAAATTTATTGCTATTCCAATCATATCAATCAGAGGAAAAAGTTTTGTTAAAATGTCCAATATTTTAGGCTGATTATTTGATTGTAGGGAGAGAGGTGCAAAAAGGACCCCGAGGCAAAAAGGACCCCGGGGCAAAAAGGACCAAATCGATTTTTAGCTTTATTTTTAACTCCACCTGAATTCGAGTGATAAGAACTTATAAAAAGCCTACTTTTAGAACACATCCTTTAGTTTCGTTGAAAGAGTGAAGTTATTTTCAGTTTAAATCATGAAACCACGAAAACAACCGTTTCGATAAAAAAAACGTCCTCTTCGCGAAACGAAACCAGTGATAAAGTTTGCATCCAATTTCAATTTAGTTCCTTGTGCACTGTTTATGATCATTCTCTTCACCTGGATTAAACGGATATAAATGTAAGGACATCCTAGTAAAATAAAAAAAAAAACAAATTATAAAAAAACTGCTTGTGGGGTAAAATGAACCAGAACGCTATGGGGCAAAAAGGACTACCAGTCCGTTTTGTCCCACGACGCGACGTTCTGGACAACGACGTTCTGGCGAAAATTGGTTGCAATAAAAAACTGTCTTTATTTTCAATGATCACAAGTTTTTGATAATGTATTTTTATTATTTTAAGTTTAATGCAGTATTGTTTTTGTTTTTGTTATTGTTGTAGTTTATTTTCATTTTTGTTCCTATTGTTGTAACGCTTTCTTTGATTTTATTAATTCTTTTTAATACTTAAGTTGTTTTTGATGCAATATTCTTTTATACTTCCAATAAAATATATTTATTAGAAACGATTGTATAATTTTTTTGTCTTTTAGTGGAAAAACAAAAAAGGCAGGAAGATGGGAATATAGTGGTTTATTTTGCCCCATTCAAAGGTCCTTTTTGCCCCGCTAGTGGGGCAAAACAGACTTTTGAAATGAGGTTGTATATTTGGTTATAGCTTTATATACCCTCATTAAATTGTTTTGATTCTTTAGTATAGTGCAGTTTAAAGATTACACTCTCATTTGCAAGGCATTCTGTTTGGTTTTTAGGAAAAGCAAAAAAGTTAGAAGTGTATAAAGCTTAAGTGGTCCTTCTTGCCCCTCTCTCTCTCCCCTACTGGTAATTTCTTTAGATAATTTCTCAGAAGATCATTTAATTAATTGATTAATCTATGAATGTTATAAATCCAGCTATAAGAGAAATTAAAGATTTCATCTAGATTCATTCAATTCAATTCATTACTTATTGTACCCTCCAAATTCTCCCCATTTTTCTTGTCTTGACATTTCTTTTATGTTTTAATTTTTTAATCATATAGGTTATATATTTTGGCATATTTCCAAAATTAAAGAATTAATAGTTTCGAGATATTCATAAAAAAACTTGCTTATGGTCCAAGTTTAAGGTATATTTTAGAAAACATGTTTTACATATAGGTATTACATAAAATAAAGTTTTCCGCACCAAAATTCAACAAATATAACAACTTTGTAGGATTTTTTTCTAACTAAAATAGGTTCTTATTTGATAAATCTTAATTCTTTATCAATTTAATGGTTAAGACCTTATATATTCAGAGCATTAAATTTTCTATACAAATATAAAAACTTTTAGTCATCTTATTAAAGTTTTCCACTGTTTCCATACGATTTGTATTGGAAAACCAATATGACGATGAGGAACTTCCAAACGTTTAAATAGTTTTTTAAGCTTATATTCTTAGAGCACCAAGATAGAAATTTGTCATGATTTAAAGAATTTTTAACTTTAATTTGCTCCACCTTAATATGCAAACAGTAAAATGTATCCCACAAACAAAAACCAATTTAAGTTTCTTTAATGAAGTGTAAAGTTAAAGAAATTCCAACACAATTATATGCACACAAAAATACGAAAAATACAAAAAGCACACAAGGACACAATAGTCACATAATTTAAACTTTTTACTTCTAAGAATTTATTATTGTGTGTTTCATTGTTTAATTTGCAATTCACATAAATGAAAGATTAACTGTGCTGTTCCATAAATGAAGAGATACAGTGGTATACCTTACGAGTACGAGTGCTTTTTGTTGTTGGTTGTTGTTGTTTTTTTTCATCTCACATTCAACCTCATTTATACATCCGTATACCATATCCTCGGTAATTCTTTGGAAAAAGTGAAGAGAGCAATCGTGCCTAATGCAATCTACAAGACCATCAATTTATACCAACACAAGCTATATCGTGTCTCTCTCTCTACTCCCCTTCCCTTCCCATTCTATCCCATCCCTATAATAAAGGATTTCCTTCGCTATTTCAAATAACACAAGAGAAAACATAAAATACCATATTTTGCGTACTTGGTTCTATATTTACATCGAGAACATACATTTATAAATGAAAATGCCACTTAAGTTATGAAAATTCCTAGAAACGAAAACGAAAAAGCTTAGGTTTAGAGAGAGGGTGAAAATCGTGGCGTGAGGATTGGGGAAACTATATGGTAGGAGGATGGCGCAGTTGCTATTCTGTTGGTGCTCGATGCTCGGTGGCTATAAACTATATGACAGTAGGTATATTGTGTTTGTTTTTAAGGTTTTTTCTTCTATCTTTTTACAACAACCGATAGGATTATGGATGTTTGTTCCTTATTCATACAATTATTATTCAACGGACCTGGTATTGGAATGAGGAAATAATTTCAAAAATAAAGAAATATGGGTTTGCCATGAGATATACGAGATATGAGTCTATTTGAATTGAACAGAATTATACCGACATATACATGAAGAACGTACATATTATGTGCGGTTTCAATGAATGCCAACGTGGGTTTATAAACGTAAAATATTGGTAAGTGAATAATCATGTGTATGTGGATGGTGATAATATTGCTCTTTTTATTATTGATTATTTAATGAAGATTATTTATTTGCATTGGTTTTGGTTTTGAAAACAAAATTAGCCTAATTTGGAATTTTGTATTTAATTTTCCAAACATACGAAATGAATGAAAATCTATATAATTAAAACTCTGTGTGGTCTGATTTAGATATTTTGTTAAACGTTCAAATTTAAAATTGAGTTATAGCCACTGATCTCTATATACACTGGATAGTGTATTCATACAAAATTTTTGAGGCAAAAATATAGTCGTGGCCGGTACCCTCATATAACAGTATAACAGCGGCGCCAGCGGAATGGATGCTACTGGACCTGCATTTTCTTTTATTTTTTTCAATATTTACAGCCGCAATGCTTCTTGACATCAACTGATATCAAATAAATGCTCAATTTCGGAAAATATCTTCAATCTCTTTCTTCGTTTGTATAGAGCGAGATATGAGGTCGTGGCCGGTTCCCTTTAAAAAACTTGCCTCACAAAAACTGTTATACACTATAGGCTATTCACTATCCAGTGTATTATAGAGATCAGTGGTTATAGCACGCATTCAGTAAATTTTTTATTTAAAATAGGTAAACCTTAAAGACTATGCAATGAATTCGTTTTTTTTAATTACTCAAATAGAACCAAGAACTTATAGGGTGATGCACGGCTCAGAGGCTCAAACAAAACACAAAATGGGAGGAAGGTATATCATCAATAATTTGTAACAAGCTAAGAGGCTTTACATTTATAAGTCTGAAGTAAACAAAATATATTTTGGATTATTTCACCACCCCATTCTTCTACGCTTTTTCTCAATTCGTTCCTTAATTTTAAACCAATTTTTACAATATTATGTATAGGTATGTGTATTTCAATTTCGATTAAATGTGTGGAAACAAAATATTCAGCTTGAAATTTGGAGCTTTCATGTTGAAAAAGTTTTCAGTTTTTACTTGCGATATAACTATGTGGCAAATTTATGAATTTATCTTAAAAAATCGAACTCGAGAATTTGATAAAAATTGACATTGCGATGATAGCAAAGTTGAAAAAGTTTATCTCGCAATTCTGTCCAACTGTCTGTTTGTCCATTAGATTTTCTTTTAAACTAGCTATCTTGTTTTTAGCATTCCCCCTAGAATTTTTTTTTAAATTTTCTTAGGACCAAAAATATAAACTTCTAAATTCTTGTTTTTTTTCAAACACAATTTTTTTTTTTTAATTTAAAATTATTTTGATAGATATAAACTATATTACGTTAAAACTATTCGAAGAAGGTGACACCCATTCTCGAAAACGGTTCAACTAATTTTGGTTAAGTTTTTTATGAAGAATTTTTTAAAAAGGTTTTAGTAACTAGGTCCCAGTTATAGCTATAATTTCTTTTAATTAAAATCTCTGTGCATTTGTGTTAATTTCTACACATTTTATTTTTTTTGTATATGAACTTTAACAGACTTTTGTGTAGAAATTCACCCAAATGTTCAGAGTTTCAAAGTAAAGGAACACACGTCCTATTTTAAAGCTTGTGACTCAATTATTATTTCTATTCGAAAATTTTCATTTCGGCCCAACCTTTTCACATACAATAACTTTTAAGATTTCAAGGATCAATGCAGTGGCGGACTAAGCTTGTTAGAGGCCTGTGCCTGGGGCGGCAATGCTAAATGGGGCCCCTTATGTGATCAGATATATTTGTAGTTTCTATAATGTCAGCTTTTACGACAAAACAAAAAATATCAATCATATTAATTATAATACACGTACGGGTTCAGAAAAAATGCACATCTGCATTAGGCAAAGCAACCAACAGGTAGATTGCAAAAAAATAATGAATAGAAAACAAAATAAGAGCTTTTATTCAATAGAAGTGACCCACCCTGGGCGTTGAATGGCAAGAACTTTACTTTACGAAATTTTGTTGATCCGATTGCTACATCAAAGGATTTTAAATTGGGCTAATCTGAAGACTGCCTGAAAATTTCATAAAAATCAGTCACGTCGTTTCGAAGTCTATAAGGAACATATGTATATACAAACATCGATTTTAGTTACATGTCTAAAAACCAAACTTACCTATAGATATACAGTTAGTTACAGTTACATCACTTTTGCACTCACAGCCTCATATATTTCTTAAAATATACATAGGGTAAAAGCGGGTGAGATGGCGCAGCTGGGGAGATGGCGCACCTTTAATATCTCGTACATTTAATATTCAATTAAAACTTTTAAACCTTTTTTCTAAGCATTTTATGATTTTAAATCGAAGTAGCCAGTATTTGCCGATTTGTCTGTATTGCAAAAAAAGAAAGAAATCAGAAATTAAAATTAGGTAGGCATTTTTTTCGAAAAATTTGTTTGCACTCTTTTTTGCTTCGGTTTTTTTTGTAAGTCGGCTGTTGCTTGGATGTATACAAAAAAGTATTGTCTATGAACTCTCTATTAGAATTTTGTAAAAGTGGCAATGCGTGTTATTTTGTGCTTTAGAATAATGTAATATGACAAAGAGGGGGAGATGGTGCAGTTTTTTGAGGGTGAGTTGGCGCATTCTACATCACACATTTTTATTTTTGTGTACTATGGCCGCATACCATCTCACCCGCAAAATTACTTATTATTATTTCAAATATTTCAAAATATGAAGCGTTGTTTTTCAGAAATTTTGTTAGCACAAGTGAAGAAGTTTAAGTGGACGTATCAAACGTTTACTAGTTATTATCATTATTTCGCTAGTGGTCATGTGCTTAACTTCGTTTGCCCTTGTTTATCATATATGCGCCATCCCGCTCACCTGGGTATACCATCTCCCCAACCCTAGAGGGGGAGATGTTTTTTCTTAATACTTTTTAATTTTTTATATTAAAAATAGAAATTACATTTATAAAACATTGTTATGTTAATATTACTTATGTAATATAATAAGGAATATTTATATGAAATAAAAAAAAAAATATTGTTTATTTTGGAAGATATTGACAAAATAAAAAAGGTATGTTATTTCACCCACATATACCCTACATCCAATCTAAACATTGAATTGGATTTGGGGGCCCCCGGATGATTTTGCTTTATAGCCTCAAAATTAACAATTAAAATTTTAAATGATAGTTTTCAATGACAGCTCTTAAACCTTATTGCTTCCCAAATTTTTCAAAAACTAGTTTTTGAATTTTTAAAAATGTTTAAATTATTTTTTTTTTAAACTCGAATTATTTGATTTTTTAAATTTGGCCCCAAGAGGTTTTTTAACATTTTTTAGCAGATCTAGACAAATATTTTTTCTTAAAACCAAAACCAATCGTATCTACCTAGTACCTACTGTACAACTGTTAAACAATCCATTAAAGAAAATCTTATTTTTCTTGAAAACGATTCCTTCGATTTTGTTTAAAATTTTTATATAAGCTTATATCAGTAGGTACTATCTACCATAATATTATTGGAAACAAAATTATGTATCGTTTATTAAGAGTTTCCTTTTTTTTTGGTTTGCTTCTAAGAATTTTAAATAATATTCCATATCAACATTATCAAAACAACAAGTTTTGGATTTAAAAAAAAATTTTAAATTATTTTTTGAAAATTCGATAATTCGAAAATGAGTGCATATTGATTGTATGTAGGTACATATTATAAAAAATATTAAAAAAAACCTCGTTGCTGGATGTCAAAAAAATTTCAGAGGTTGCTTAGTTATTTTGTTTCTTAGTATTTCTATTTTTTTTTTTAATTGTTCTTTGCATGAAAATTGCGGAAACGTGAAATAAGGTAGACAGAAATAATGTCGAATTGACTTTATTTCTATATAAAATTGGAAATAATGTTGAAGTTCCGATTTTTCTATGCTTGACAGGCAACAGGTGCTATACTGTTTGTTTGTGTCCCATATCATAATTTATTTCTTTTAAAATCAGATAAAAAGGTTTATAATAATTTAAATAATTTCAGACTTTAAGATCACAGTGTGATCATACATAAGTTCGCGCGACCCAGTTATGTATTTTTTTTTATTTTTTTTTATTTTGTTTTGTCTTATTTTATTTTGTCTTATTTTATTTTATTTTATATTATTTTATTTTATTTTATTTTTTTTTATTTTATTTTATTTTATTTTATTTTATTTTATTTTATTTTATTTTATTTTATTTTATTTTATTTTATTTGAATGAATAGTTTTATAATCAGGCTCTGCAGTCATAAATTGTATGCGATCCAGTCTTTCACTTATTATATTTTAATTTTAAATTGTTTTTAATTTTATCTCGAAAGCAACTCAACCGATGATTAAAAAAATTTTTTTTTAACTTTTTTTTTAAATATTTCTCAGACTTTTCTTGTTTAATTCAAATCAAAAAAATCCTTGCAAACAATTATTAAGAAATGGTTTTATTTTTCTTGCTGACGTGGGCATATAATGTAATGTACATATAAGTACCTAAATAGATAGCGGCGCTGAGCGAATTCGGTTCAGTAGGACTGTGTCCGATCGGGACCAAAAAGATAGGAAGAAGCAGGAGAACCAGTTTTGGTGCCTCAATCCTGAACTTGATAGTTAAAGTCGACTTGCTTTTCTTTTTTTTTTTTAATGTCTTGGTCGACTTACATATAGGTGTAGGTATTAGTTATAAGTAGGAACAGTTGGGGTGGCACCAAAAAAAAAAAAAAATACAAAACCAAAAAAAAAATCAAAAAAAAAAAAATTACAAAACCAAAAAAAAAATTATAAAACCAACAAAATTCAAAAAAAAAAAAAATATATATAAAACCGAAAACGCTGCTGTGGCTGTTCTAGTTTTTAAGTAGTTTTAAGTAGCTTTACGTAGCTTTAAGTAGTTTTAAGTAGTTAAGTAATTTTAAATACATAGTTTTAAATACTTATAGTAATATAAGTAGTTTTAATTAGTTTTATTATAGTTTTAGGTAGTTTGTAAGTTTTAAATAAAAATAAAAATGATAAAGGAACCAAGTTTTTGTCAAATTCTTTCTTGGTAAAAAGTAAAACCGACAAGGAATTTTAGGATTAAGTAGTTTTTAGGCCGAAAGGCATTAGTATTAAGTTATAATATAGTTTAACTTAGAGCGCCCGCTTAGGGCCAGTAAGTTAGTTGTAAGTTATTGATAAGTATTCTAGGTTTATGAATTTTTGTCTAACTTAAAGATAGTTATAAGTTTGAATTAAATAAAAATGAATTTAAAAAAAAAAAAAAAAAAATAGATAGTCTAATATTTGATAAACAATTTTGTTCCAAAAGCTTTCAATTTTCTCATTAAAATCTTGTTTAGGGAGTTAAGGTGCCCGTTACAGCTATAATAAAGCTTTATAAAATAAATTTTAAACAGTCATCAACCTTCATGCTAACATTATAATAAAAACAAAAATCAAAGAATTTGAAACTGATGAAAATCACATCGCATATGAATTCATTTAAACAGATTAATATGTCTATCCCTAATAATTCAGTTGATCAATCTCTTTTTGTTATCATTATTATAAGCCTGCATATGCGACCCCGCCACGAGCTTTATTTCATTTCATTTCCGGATATCTCCTAAGAAGGGCTAAAGAAATCTTTTCTCCTACAGCTGGTTCGTCTATAATTTTCGTTACTTCAGCGAACAACATTGCTTGTTTAACCTCATATACCTACCTACACAGAAAAAACAGTTGAATTTCCATAATAAATTCTATTTCTATCTTTTTGATTGTGTGTATACCAACACAACAGCCTTTTTGTTAAACAGGAAATGGAATAACCGATGTAGGTATGTGCTTTTGTGCGCACGAATAGAAAATAACACGAGATAGACCTTTTGCGCGCTTTCCTTCAGCAAAGAAATAACAAACAAACAGAAAAAAAACAGCAAAAAATAGAACAAGGCAGAGAGGAGGTAGGTACTTTAGGAGAATAGCATTAAGTAGGCATATTAAAGTATCTTATTATTATAAACACAAGCTGAATGTTTGTAACTCTGCTAACGCTAACTTTTGCTGATGGTGGTAGAAGAATATTAGATATCCAAGCGAGTCCTTAATGTTCGTGTTCACGTGCCTCGAGTCGAGATGGTACAAGAGAAAGAAACACGAACTCCAATATATAATAAGAGATGGGTAGATAATATATCCGACGAAGACGAAGCGACGCGACGCCGAAGCTCGTCCTTGTCCGCAGCTGTATATATAGGTATATGCTTAAGTGTACTAGCAGTATAAATGGGAATTGGGATGGTTGGTTGGAAAGAACAGAGAGAAGCGTGCGGTAATGTTCTCTGCCGGGCTTGCAAATGGTTGATTTAAAATTTAATGTCGTAATTTTTGTGTCACACATGAGGTTATAATCACATGACACATTGTTATGTTGATTTTATGATACTCCCAGGATGCAGCCAAAAATAAAGTGGCAGTGCTTAAAATTTTAAATTAAAAAATATGTAGGTAGATAGTAGGTTGGTTGTATACTTACATACCTAAGTACAAAGATATATATATTTAGGTAGTAAAATATAAACGTGTATACTATATGCTTTTTGTACACGCGTGAATGTTATAGCGGGTGTTACAATGTTAAGCGTTTACCGTGGGTAATTTGTTGGGTTGAATATAACAACACATGCAAATTTAAATTAAAGGCTAATAGTCCAATAGAAGATTATTATTTTAATATATGAACAAGAATTTGGTTGTTCCCTTTAACACTACACGGAACAACAAAATTCTTGTTCATATTATATTAAAATAAAAGTCTAAGGGCTTGTTTCACAGTGTCTGAGTAAAGTTCTGATTAGTTACTCGACACATAAATATTTAAACAGGGTCATAAGTTCATAAAACCAAAAAAATAATATTATTGCATTTATAACCTATTCAAATCATCAAAAAACAAATGTAAGTTTTTCTTCTGTGGAGTTATTACCCTGTGCCAGTATTTATGTGTCAAGTAACTAATCAGAACTTTACTCAAAAATTGTGAAACAAACCTTAAATTTATTAAAAGTAAAATCTTTTAAATTGTTTATAATTTAATAAATTTTACAAGATTTAATTTTAATTATTTTAAAAGAACAACTTCACGGATTTTTAATCCATCTTTGGGCGAGAAAGATAAAGTATTAATATGGAAAAGATTTTTGTTTTTTATAATTTTAGTGTTAGTATTGTTTTTTATGATAAATTTACTTTAAAATTGATTATTCCAGCTGGTTTATGTAGGTAAGTTGGTATAACCAAGGTAAGTTTTTGTAAGCAATATATTTTCAGATGAAGTCTAAAACATGTAAAATATAACATTTGAATTATAATAAAAGAAAATTTGTACCAACGAAAACGTTGTATTTTAATTACGTATACGCCACAGTGTATTCGAATCATATACTTTAGGGTGATTCGCATAACGCGTAACAAAAATTTAGAGTGTGTAGGTTCAGTCGAGAAAAAAAATCGCATTGGAGGGGATGGTCTATTCCTTCTCTTTTGGCCAGGAGAGCCAATTTTCTAAAAAAAATTGAGTTAAAACAGAAACAAAAATTATTAAAAAACAACGGTAACACTCAGAATGCAATGCTATACCTTTCTGTAAATCCAGAAATTTCTTCTTTTATTTTATTTTTAAATAAAGTTATTTTAATGAACAGTTTTATAAAATTAATTCTCAAAGTCAAAATTTTGAATACAAAAATTTGTTCAAACCAATTTTGTTCAAAATTTTACGTTATTAAGTACTAGTTTTGTTACTAATATTCAATGATCTTGTCAATTTGTAGTCAAATACTGAAATTCGGATGCTAAAATCTCTTCTAGTTTTTGAGAAATTTGAAAATAACTATATCTACTTAACAAGTTTCTTAGTGAAAAAGGACATTTAAAGCAACTTGAACAATGGATTGAAATCAAATTAAGCGAAATTTATATTTATGTTATTTTTAAATTTTCTCAAAAACTGAAGACATTTTAGCGCCTTGCTCTTATGTATGTATGATCACAGAGCTATTTTTTGAATGAATATTGTAAACCTATTTATCATTTCAATAGAAGTAAATTAGTATTAAATTTATACCACCTGGCTAAACGTATTTAAGAAAGTAGTATTTTGTTATTACACATAAATTAACAATTTAGCACAGTATTGCACATATGCATGCATTGAACTTGCAGCTTAAATTCAAAAATATTAAATATGATTGAACAGCTTCTAAATTGTACACAATCTGAATTCTTTTACAAATCTTAATTTATCAGAAAAAATTTCCAAAATTGTTGGAGCGGTTTTTCAAAAAGAATAATTTTATATATATAGAATTTTATAAACATTTTTAAAGAAAAACTTGGTACGCCATTTTTAAGTATTGATTTATGCAAAGATAAAAAAAATATTTTGAAAAAAAAATATCTACCTATCCATTTTCAAAATACATATCTAATAATAATTTTGAATTTTTTTTTAAATCGAAAATTTATTTTCTTTAAATGTTGATATACAATATTATGCAAAGTCATTAGAAGCTCTTGTGTAAAAAAAATCATTGAAATCGGTTTGAAAAATAGTAAGATATATGTAGTCGAAAACCAAAAAATAGGTTTCATAAGAGATACCGTTTTTAATCGATAGATACATTCTTTTTCAATATATGGTAGATTATACTGATATTAGCTTACATACAAATTTAAGTCAAAATCATAAGAGCCGTTTTTGAGAAAAATGAGATTTTCCTTACCGGTTTTTAAACTGCTAGATAATTTTTAAAAACTACTGGATGTCAAGTTTAATATAAATTAATCAAGTCGTTTTCGATTTATTAAATTCTTAAAAAAAATATTGTAACTTTAAAAAAAAAAAAAACAAAAAAATAAACTTTTTTAAAAAAATGTTGAAACATTCTTCATATAGAAAAATTGATCAAAATCAGTAAAACCGTTTTTGAGAATATTGAAAATAAAAAAAATGGTTCTGTGGGAAGCACCTTTTATAATCATTGCTTCGGAAATTAAAAACAAAAAACGGTAGCCTTTTTGTAATTTTTTTTTAAAGATTCGGTCAATTTTTTTAAAAAAGCAAGACTTTCATTAGGTATTTGCTTAAAAATGTTTGGATGGTGCCGTTATTTTTAGTCCTAAGAAAAATGAAAGAAACGTAGGGGGAATGCCGAAAAAATCGATGGGTACCAAGTGTGAAAATTGACTCACCCATTTAGGGTGTAGCCGAAACAACGAGACAGACAGACAGATGGACAGAATTGTGAGACCCACTTTTTTTTTACTTCGCTATCATCGTTATGTCAAGTTTGATCAAAAATAGCGTGTTGGATGTTTTTTTACAAATCCATAACTTGTCATATACGAGTAGTTACTAGGTGTACATATGAACATACATAAATACATGTTAAAAACATAAAATATTTTTTCTCTCTATAAAAAATTTATTAAAGTATAAATGTTTTATTTAAAGTTTAAACAAAAAACGTTTTTAAATATCATCTTTTGAAGCCACAGTTTAAAACTTTAAAAATATTTTGTTGCAAAATTATCATCATTATTATTATATTTAAATGTCATTCAAAATGTATTCAATCTCTAGGATAAACTATACAATGTGAATAATTTTTATATTGAAAAAATAAAACCTGAATATGTATATTATCTCCAGGTCTCCACTTCATTTATCACTTTATAAAAGAGTTATTTGCAATAGCCAATTTAACAATTTGCATACTAATGAAAATATATACTATAGACATACTAACGTGTTATCCATAAAGTATAGTCGGTAGATTACCTTCTAAGTTTATATATTTTATATGACACATTTTGATGCCAAATAGCGTGAAATTTTCAAATACATTCAAATATTTAAAATGTTCTTTTAGTGAATTTAAATGGACTGTTAACATTCTCTCATGTAGATAAAATTGCACGATTTTCCAGTTGACCACACAAACACAGAAAGTGGCTTTATTGTGTGTATTGTTTTTTTTTTTTTGTTATTGCTCTTGTTGTTGTTGTTATTTATTTCACCATAATTTGAAAAATTATTTATTGAGGTGTGAAATCACAACATTGGAGGATTAAACGATTTAACAATCCCTAAATATAATATATAACGGCGCATAATCTATAGAGTGTTATAGTTCTAATTTAAATGTATTTTTGATGTTTTTTTTTTGTTTCTAGGTCATAAGTTTTGGTTGTATAAAAATGTGTTGTGTTGACAAATTGCTAATTTATTTCTCAATTCGGAAACATTTACATATTAAATAGGTTTATTCTAAAAATCTAATTAATAAAAAATATAAATTTTCTTTAATTAAAATATTTTATGCTAAATAATAATAAAGTTTAATTTAAAAAAATGTAACAAGCTTGTTTTAAAACTTACTGTTCCTAAAAGTCTAAAAACAAAAAAAATTAAACAAAATCGCATTCAGAGATCACACTTGATAAGTTTATGAGGTCAATCTCAAAACTCTTGTTAAGGGCAATAATAAATTTCTGGAAATAAATTAAACAGACTTTTACATCCAAGAATTTTGGATAAGTTCTTTATGAGTTGCAGTCAAGCAGAACCTTAAATCCAGAAAACAAAAATAAAACGAAAACACAATATCTACACTCTGCAGAAAACCCAAACTCCCGAAAATCCAAACAAAATAAAACTCAAAATCCATAAAAATCAAAATTCCATGAAATCAAAATCCCGAAAGTAAAATTGTTTTGGTTTGTAATGATCTAAAGCGGTGTGTTTTGGTTTGTAATGATCTAAAAAAAATTGTGTTGTTCCTAAAGTTTTTATCGTTTTGTTCTTCACCGCCAATTATTTTCTCTTTCACTTTGAAATTGGAATCTAATAATAAAAAAAATACCAAAATAGTTTTCCCAAAATCCCAAAAAAGTTATTATTGAGTCAATTTGCACAAATTTTTCGTCTTATAAAATTTTTCGGGAATACGACTTGAGGATTTCTTTTCGGATTTTGGATTTTTGGTTAACGGGTTTTTGAGATATTTTTTAGTATTTTTGGTTTTGGGATTTAACATATTTGAGTTTTGGTTTTTCGCGATTTCTGATTTCCGGCATATTGAGTTTTCTAGATTTTGCAGGTTTTCAAGATCAAATAAGTTTTCTGAATTTTTTATTTTGGATTTTTAGGATTGTTGGTATTCGGGCTTTCGGATTTCTACGATTTTGAGTTTTTAGAGATCTAATAGCTTTTAGAGATCTAATAGTTTCTAAATTTTTAGCCTCCAAGATTTTGGGTTTTAGGATTTTGGATATTCGAGTTCGGGGGATTTAGGATTTCCGGGATTATAGGTATTAGTTTTATATAGATTTTTTAGATTTTGATTTTTAAGTTTTCGGAATTTTGGATTTCTGGGATTTTGATTTTTTTTTTAGATTTTTCGGCATTTTGAGATCTTATTGGTTTTCCATATTTTTGGTTTTCAAGATTTTGGGATTTAAAATTTAAAATATTCGAATTTTGGCTTTTTGGGATTTCCGGGACTATTATTCAATTGACTTTGATTTTTTGGGATTTTCGATATTTGAACTTTAGGTTTTCGGGATTTTGGATTACCAAGATTTTGAGTTTTCTAGATTTTGCCAATTTTCTAAATTTTTGGTTTCCAAGATTTTGTAAATTCAAGTTTAGGGTTTTCGGGATTTTAGATTAAAGGGGATTTCCAGTTTTATAAATTTTTCGGGTTTTTGAGATCTTATAAAATAATATGAGTTTTTGGTTTCCAAGACTTTAAGTTCTTAGGTTATCATGAAGTTTTGGTTTTCAAGACTTTTAATTTCTTGGGATATCCGAGTTTTGGGTTTTTGGGATTTTGAGTTTTCAATTTTTAAGAATTTTCGATTTTTTTGTTATTAATTTTTGTTATTAAAGGTTTTGTATTTAAAGGTATTCTGGATTTTTGAGATTTTTGGTTTTTGGAGTTCGAGTTTTTAAATCTCTGAGTGTTCGGGATTTTGCGTTTTTGGAATTTTAGTTTTCAAAATTCTTAGCGTGACCCTCTTTAAGTATGTAACCTGAAATAGTTCAATAAAATCTGGTTTCTGTAGGTATTGGCCCGAACAAAATTAACCTTCCAAAAAATGTAATTAAAATCAAGAATTTACAGCCGTTTTTTTTTTTTTTATTTTTCTAACTAATCTACGTAAACATATTTATTTCAACTGCAGATTAATTTCGGAGTTATTTTATATTTTTATAAAACATATATACCGTTTACTATCATAACTTATCTCTTACATTAAGCGAGCAATTTGTCTCTCGGAAACGGTTGTAATGTTCTAATGTCAATGATGATATTTTGTATTTGCATATGCCTATGTACATACTTAGATTAAAGTTAACATTTCATTAATTTAGTTTGTTAAATATATATGTACACTAATTACCTTTACCTTTTATAGCACTTTCAAAAAAAAATCGCTTACACACTTTTGTCTAGACTATATATCCTGAATACCTTTCTCAAAGTTTTCACTTCCCAAAAATTCCCTTTTAAAAACCTTACCTCAACCGAATCTTAAGCATCACGTTCCTTATAGACCTAACGAACATTTTATTTATTACACCACTCTGACTTTCCTTAATGACTACAAAACTAGGACTCTTGTTTCCTTTTAATTTAAAATAATCATAAATTTAGACATTCATTCCATTTCCTCATATAAATCTACTATACAACAGCACCCCAACTTATTTTCAAAAAAGGTATACCTTACCAAACAATGTATGTATATATGTGTATACTCTTCTGATAATGGCAAAACGAGCGAGGCTGCAGCAGTGTCCTTAACTGGGGAACGTATCATTTGCTGAGGCACGTCCTGTTAATACTCCTAAATCACATGAAGGATACTTTAGAAAACGATGTTCGGATAGCTTTGTTGTGTATACATATGTAGGTATATAATTCTTTGGACGTGTATGTACAATTTTGTCCATAAAATATTTGTAGAGAAGTCTATAGCGGGTTGAATTGCGAACTTCAAGAAGAATAATGAAAAAAAAAAAAACCTCACGAAAAGATGAATGCGACTTAAAGGTTTACCAGCAAAACTTTGACCCTATATATACGATCAAGACAGCAATTTTCACCTTGGGTCTGTCGTATAAAAGATACATGTTTACAAATATCCATAATAGTATCTGTACCTGTATGGATAGGTACATATCTACACTTAAATAAAATGGCAAGACCAGAAGTATCTTTTAGGTACATCTATAACTGCGGCTATAACGGAGAATACAAAATTTGCTCCAGGCAATTGGAGAAGCACTCAGATGAAAATCGATAAAACGTTCCCGGTTCTGGCTCTGGGTTCTGGTTCTTATTCTGATATGGTCCTGGTTAAGGACACAGAAATTTAGTTTTATCATTTGCCATAGATAGATATACGATTCGAAACTGGAAATGTCGAAAACACAACCTGTAAGCGAACATATGCGTGTATATGTAGATACATAACTAACGGTCCGTGTCGTCTACGCTATTTAAATGCTAAACCAACTGACTGCCTCCATTACTGTCTGCCTGCCAGTCAAACTGCACATTAATGTGCTATAACGTACCTATATATAGGTAAGGTAGGTAGATAGATACACGGAACGGTATACGAGTTTTACTACGAAAATGTTGATATTTCAATACCAAAAAACAAACGGAAACCGGAAAAGGGATGCTCTTTGCTTTTTCAGGATGATGCTTCAGGCGAGAGGAAGATGAATAAATGAATGAAGCATATACCTATATATGGAAAGGTACATATAGAAACGGTATCTGTATACGTTTGTACTGTGTTTGCTTTCGCGCGACTCCTCCACTTTTCCACCTCCTCGCTCGCCTCATCGCATAAATACTCTGTGATCCCTTTTATATTCTTTTGCTTATTCTGAACAGAGCAAAAGCATAGAGAATATTTAAGTTGCGTTTGTTTTGCTTTAATGAAGTCGTAATGCGCTTCACATGGTTGTTCTAGGGTAATTAGTTCCCTTTTTCTTTTGCATCGCATCAGAAGCCGCCTCGAGTACTTTTAAAATGCAAATTCATTAGACAAAACCCTGTTCGTATATATGTACAAATGTTGAATATTTTTTAGGGTGAATATCGCCATATTTAGCGTTTTGTGCAGGATGCACCTAAAAATAATACACAAAACATTTTCGTTAAGTGTTTTGTAAGCGTATTTACGCTTGGTGCGGTACAGAAAAACACGTTAATTTCAACTTGAAAACCATACATTACTGTAGTGTTTAAAAACTTTTAGTTCTTTCAAAGGCAATTCTATTTTACTATGCCAAAATGAAGTAAGAAAACTCCTCGTGGATTAACATAAGATATACGATACAAAATACTAAAGCATGTATCTAGGAATTGGATTATAATGCAAAACAAAATTGTAAAGAAGGTTAATGTTTTAATTAAATTTCCCAACGCTGCACACTGGGCGATTTAGTACAATCCTAGCTGGTCAAAGAAAAAAATGTGATATCGTTATTAAAAAACCGTTTTGTTAAGAGAAAAATAGCCAAACAACAACTAACAACAACAAAAAATCCCAAATATTTTGATACTTACATGTGGCGGCTTCGCAAAGTCACCTAATGAACTTTGCTTAATCTTGATTTTGTAAGACGTAGGTTTACAATAGTTTTGTAATGTGATTTTGGGAGTTGAAACAAAAAAAATATGTCAGAGAATGCCAATGGTAAGTTTTGTTATTTACAACGCGTTTTGGTTTTTAAAAATATTAGATTTACTCACAATAAAAGTTTTTTGAAAGCGCATTTTTATGGTAGCGTCATATGAGCTTTTTTCATTCTTTTAGGATAAAAAAAGTGCCATCATGAAAGGAGTGTTATTTTAAAGATCCATTATTATTCGCTCCTTTTAGGTCGACCATTTATTTCTCCGGAATAATTTTTTCCTTTATAAAAAATGAACTAATCTTTATCGGGCAGCTGTCAGAAGATATTTTAGAAGCCCGTCAAAAAGATTGTAAAACTTTTAGGGTTGTATTTTCTCAGGTTGATACAAATACTGATTTTCTTCACAATTTGCTGATTTCATCTGATCCTAAAATCACAGATTTCCGTTAACTCCCAAACGACATATTAAAGTTCAACCACCCAAGGTTTTAGAAATGCTGCTTGAATTTTAAGCAAGTTAAGTGTATTTTCGAATTAAGTCCAGCTAACGGTCCTCAAATCGACTACTGGTTAATTTTCAAAAAAATGACTAACCTACGTACATTGTAAAGAAAAAATTAAAACTAAAAAAAATCAATATTTAAAACATTAGTAGGATATGATATACACATGTTCGCGATAGGTAATATTTAAAACTCTGAATTTCAACAAATTTTAACCCAAAATCCATCAAAGTTTTTAGATGATATACAAAAAAAATAAAATTCGTAAAAATATAGCAGTTTTGGACATGTTCATTCAAACATAACATATAGTGCTTTTTAGTCAGACTTAAATATTTTTAAAAATATATTATAATCTACTGGATACACTGCTTTCCCGCATATCCTCAGATGTCCCAAATATTTGCTCCATTGATAGGATAATATTTATAAATTTAGCTCAGCGAAATACCTAAGCCCCCAGGAAATAAGACCCCAAAATTTGAAATGAAAAAAAAAGTCCCAAAAATAAATGAAACTATACCCCAACTGTTTTAACAATATTTATATTTTTTTTTTTTTTTTAATGAGAAAGTAATTTTTATATGATTTTCGTTTGCCATTCAGTATTCGATTTCGTCTAATTTCGGTCTAATTTCATTATTTTCTTTGAGACTTTATTTCCTAGGGCCTAATTTCGTGGAGCCTATATAATAGACCTACAGCTCACAAGGAAGTCTTGATTTCATAGTAATATTTTTTTTCGGTTTCACGTCAAATTATTGTTAAAAATAAAAATTGCCTTAGCCATCGCCTCCATTCGGGTTGGCTATGTTTTCCCGCGGCACGTTTTCCCGCGGCACGTTTTCCCACGTCACGTTTTCCCGCAGAACGATATCCCGAAACACAGTTTCCCGTGTAACGTTTGCCCGCCGATTCCTACTTTTTTTTAATACAAATCGACAGCGCATGAACAAAATTCATTTCAATAGTAGTTTCCTTGTACAAAAGTCTTTTCTAGTGTTAAGGTGAGGTATGTATGGGGGGGCATGCTGCCCCCCTGCAACTCCCCTGCTTG
Organism: Epistrophe grossulariae; assembly: GCA_929447395.1. Taxonomy (NCBI): domain Eukaryota; kingdom Metazoa; phylum Arthropoda; class Insecta; order Diptera; family Syrphidae; genus Epistrophe; species Epistrophe grossulariae. The sequence continues at coordinate 26,192,532 of OV839566.1, read as the reverse complement.
GCGCACTATGGGATTTGGGGTAGGTGCGAGGTTGAGTGTATGAAAAGTTTCTTTTCATCATTTGGTAGTTTTTTTATGAAAATAAAAAAAAAATAAAAAAACGCTTAATATGAAAAAAAAAAAATTAAATATTTTAACAAATATAAAATATTTATTGCATAAATGCGGGATTGAAGCAAAAAAACTACCTTTCAAATCGGCGGGCAAACGTTACACGGGAAAACGATCGCGGGAAAACGTAGTGATACCATAGAGATCATTGCATTTATAAAAACGTGACCCTTTATGTAGCAAATTTTAAAGAACAATTATTTTTTATGAAAAAAGGTTTTTTTAAGAATACAAATTCTATATACTATACTACTGAAATACATCAGCCAAGTAGAAGACTTAGCACTATTTTAATGGACTTTGTTGAATTATTGATTCAAAATAGCTTTTAACGGCCTTTAAGTCCTACAAAAATTGGCGTTTCGTCCCGGCGATCTCACTTGTACTCATCTTAACAAAAATTGCTTATTGAAAAAGGCCCTCACTATAGTCAACTGATGAGTCCAAGTGAGATCGCCGGGACGAAACGCCAATTTTTGTAGGACTTAAAGGCCGTTAAAAGTTATTTTATTATTTATGATTATTATTTCCAATGCGGAACATTTTGATATCTTAAATTATTTATCATTAATTTTTCAATTTAACTTACACTGAAGTTAAAAATTAAACTGGAAAGCTGATTCTGCAGGTATGTCGAAAATTGAATCGATAACGTTTGATAACGTGAAATTTCGTGCGAATTTTCACAAAATTTCACAATTTGTTGTCAAAATTCATAGAAAAAAAATAAGTTTTAGGAAATTTGATTAAACAAATTTACGTAAACAAGCATAATAAGTATAGTTTAAAAATTCGCTCTCATTTGATAAATAAACAAACAAGACATCTCGACCTGTGGCGTCAGTGGTCTTAAGCGGTGGAATACGTAGTGCATACGACTTCTAAGACTGAGCTAATCTGATATGCTTGGGTTCGATCCCTATATGGTGTGCATGTAATAAAATTGGATTAAAGCTCGGCACCACTAATAAGGAGACTGATGATAGGGCTTGGCACGCCTTGAAATAGCTATATCTCCAGCCAAATAATTAATTAAATCGAATTATAAATTAATTCGTGGTTTGTTTTTGTTATTGTTCAAAAATAATTCAATAAAAAAAAATATTTACCTATAAAAAAAAGTTTTGTATAAGTACCCTCAAATATTGGTACTAAAAATATTGTTTTGAAGAAAATTTTTTGAGTTTTAAATAATTTAACTATACACTTGCCTACTCATAAAGACGCATATCAATGTGTGCTCCACACCACAGAAAAATCAGCTGATACATTCATATTTCGTAGTATAATGTTCAAATTTGTCTCACTGAATCCGGTTTAAAAAAAACTCATTCTGCACGGTGGTATATATTAAAACGTAATAATTTCTTCGGTACTAATTGTCAGAAGGAACTGGTAAAGCCCATTATTTTTTAGAAAAATGTTAGCCTTTACTTGAAAAGTAAAATAAAATGAATACCTATATTGACCCAGTTCTGAAAATTCGATTTTTTGCAAAACCATTTATTTCAGCCTGCAAAATTTTTCAACTTTCAACTCAATTTTTTTGGAAAAATATATGAAAAAATATTACTTTTTTATGATATGACTTCATAAAAAAAAGTAAATAATCTAACTAAATAATTTCACTTAAAAAGTACGGGCAGTTAAAAATAAAAAATAGATGTATTTTTCTGATTTTTGCCTCAAATCTTATAAAAATGTCAATAATTTTTTCTAATCAATTTATATGTATATGTATAACACCAATCTTAAAATGACGTATGCCAAATTTAATTAAATTCCGTTAAATAGCTAGTTCATATTTAACAGAATTTTGCTGAACTCACATACAAACCAAACCAAACCACTGCACTGTGCGGAGGAAAGAAAATTATTCATATGGAAGCTTTTGATGTTTGGTTTAAAATTTTTGCAGAATGAGAATCGGAACTAAAAGCCGCCCAGTCACTAAATATAACAATTGACCTGAAGTGGAAAAAATTTTACTGTGCACTTTTCTTTCATAATTCGTTAGACGAGCATATTATGTGTTTTTTTTTCGGGAAAATTGGGCTGGAGCTTAACCCGTCATCATGGATTTAACAAAGAATTACTTTTAACTTACAAAAAAAATTCAAGGCTAAACTGGAAATAAATTTGATTCTATTCAACTTTACCAAAAAACTTCAATTTAGATAGAAACAAAAATTAAAAACAACGGCAACACGTACAATATAACATATATTGTATTTTTAGCCCGGAATTCCTTTTTTTAATCCGTTTTTAAATCAAATTGTTGTAGTAAAGTACTTAAACAATTATTTTCAAAGTCTAAATTATGAAAAATAAAAATAAATTTGTTTTTCAAAATTATACGTTTGAAATGATGGAAACGCGTATTCTCTAACGTAAACTGAACTAAAAAGCTAATGGCATGGAAAATCGAAGACATTTTGATTTTTTTGAATTAGTCTAATAACCATACAGACAAATTTTAATAAAAATCGTAAGAGTCGTTTTCGAGAAAAAAATTTTTTTTTAACGTTTTTTAAAAAGTTGTATGGAAGATAGCGACTATAAGAAAACTAAAATTTGCTAGATAATGTTAAAAAAAGAGCTCGATACCAAGTTTAATAAATGTCATTATTATTTCTATTGAATTTTCAAACGTAAATTTTCGCACTTTTTAAGAAATCCAAGAAACTTTTTTTTTTTGAAAATTTTAATACACAAAACTTTTGAACTCTTCAAAACGCATTCTCTATAAAAAGATCCAAATCAAAATGCAGCGTATCCGAGAAAAGTGAAAATTATAAAAATGGTTCAATATAGGCGATGCCATTTATAACCATTTTATAGATTTTTTTTTCCCCCAAATGGAAGCTTATACCTATTTAATTTGATTGATTAATGTTTTTAAACTGATGGAATCATTTTTGAGAAAAATAAGATTTTAAAAAATGCTTAAAACCATTGGCAGATTTGATTATTTTTGGTCTTAAATAGAATTAAAAACAAAAAAAGTGTTCAAAAAAAACAACGTACTAAGTTTTTAAAAAATTGACGACGAATTTTAAGCTATAGCGGCACCGAACAGACACACATACAAAATTGGACAAAATTGCGAGAACCACTTTTCTCATCTCTCTTATTGTTGTAATGTAAAGTTTTACTAAAATTACCTATATTATCGCAAGTTACAAACATAATATACACAAAAAGTCCAAAAAACATGCCAGGACATTTTTATTATTTTTCTTCTGATGCTTTTGGAGAAATTCACTTGAAGCTTTTAATCTTGTTTCATGCGGTATATAGGTACATATTATACAAGTTGAACGAGACAAAAAGGAGGTCTGGCTTTTCATTATTTGTTTCTTAAATTTTCTTCTTTTTCGTCTTTGAAATGTGACCATATGTAACTACCACTACTACTTTTCCTGTTGACCTAAGACTGCTTATAATTTTTTGAAGGATAGCTAGTTGTTGGAATTTGGTACTAAAATAATATTTTTCAAAGGGGTTGGGGTTTATTATTCTGTAAGTGCCAAAATTCAGTTTTCAAAATTCTGTATTTCAAAATTCTGTAATTTAAAATTCTGTAAACCTGAAATTCTGTATTTCAAAATTCTGAAGATCTAAAATTCTGTTTTTCAAAATTCTGTATTCCAAAATTGAAATTCTGTATTTCAAAATTCTGTAAATTATAAAAGTAAAATTCTTTTGATAATGAAAAAAAGTGCGCACTTTTTTTCATTACCAAAACAATTTTTCTTTTATAATTTACAGAATTTTTGAAATTCAGCATTTTGGAGATATGAATATACAGTATTTATAATTTTCCAGAATTTTGTATTTACAGAATTTTGATATGCAGAATTCTAGATTTACAGAATTTTGATATACAGAATTCTGGATTTACAGAATTTTGGAATACAGAATAAAAGATTTACAAAATAATGAAACACAGAATTATGATCATACAGAATTTTCCATCCATTTACAGAATTTTGGTCATACAGAATTTTGTAATACAGAATAACGACCCGTTCCCTTTTCAAAGTTCTAAAGAAGGTTATTTATACCTATTTAAAAAAATATGTGACACCAAGCTTATATCAAACTAAACATTATAATTTAAATTCCTTTTTATTATTAATTTAAATTTAACCCTAATTTAGTGAAAACTTTTAAACTTTAAAATTTCTGAACTTAAAAAATTCTCCTCGTTAATATCTCTGAAAATCATCTTGTGAATGCACAAGTATACTTTTACTATATATTTGAATTATTTTTTTTTTTAAGTTTAATTTTTGTTATGAAATAAAATGAATTGTATTATCCTGCAAAATTAATAAAAAAGAAAAAAGAAAAACCTCCATTTATGTACGTACCTTGAGAAAAAATAGTCCTCCCGCAGGCAAAGTTATCCTATGTGAACCTGGCAGTATTTTCAATGGGACCCCATCCTTATACCATTGTATTGTTGGCGTAGGTGATCCTTCGGCCTTGCAATTGAGTGTTGCTGGTTCATGCCGTGGTACAGTTGTATCTGTGGGATGTTCTGTAATCCTAGGTGGATGTGAAGCTGCAAGGAATACAAAAAAAAAAAAATGAAAAATAGGGAAGATCTCCATTATAAAATGTATTTTATAGATATAAAAATATAGATAGGTATATGTTTTCAAAGGTAGGTATATTGTACCTCTATAGCATGATGAGAATAAAATAAAAGTGTTTTAATTGAAAATGCTCACAGAGCAGACAGGATACACAACCAGGAGAGCGTCTAAGTGGAAAATCAAAACGAAGGCCGACGGTGATGATGAGGAAGAGGAGAAGGAGTATAGACGCCGCCACTTCTGACGTCGACGGATGCGACCAAATGCGTTGTATTTATATTATATGCTATAGTCACTGGAGGGGAAAATGACGAGAAAATTTTGAAAGCGTTTTAACTTAATTTATTTACTTCAATTAATTTAAATGCATTTCAAGTTGGACGACGACGATGATGATAGTGTTGATGGATTTAGAAATATTTTTAAGTCTTTGATTCTTTCGATTTAAGTTTAGGGGCACATGAGGTATATTGGAATTTAGTAAAGGTAAAATTTTGGAATATCACATCGATTATTGTGAAGAAGCGAACTATGGGTTTGCATTTTTGGTTAATATACGTCCGTCAGCCAGTATTAAAGGGCTGATCAGGAGATGAGAAAAGCCTCGATCTTGTCTCGGTAAACCGAAAGATTTTATTAGATTTATATTCAACGTTTTTTGTTTTATTATTTTTCAAGCTACATTGAACATTCAGTCTGCGCTTACAACTCAGCCAAGCCCTTTATTTTTTTTTACCACTCCAATATGAGATTATGTTATTTGAGTTTGGTTGGAATAAATATACGAATATGCGGATGCAATTATAGTGAAGTAAAATTATATTTGCTTTGAGGATGTGTTTTTTTTTTTTTTATTTGTATTTTGGCTTTCAGTTTATTTAATTGATTTTGTTGGTTGAAGAAATTGAATTAAAAGCATTCGGTTTTGAATACGAATTCCGATATATAAACAGAACGTAGTGTTGTATAATATTTACTTACATATTTTATTACATAATATTTTAATAAATAAGCTGTATGTACTGCTTTCATAAAATGAATAAATAATTTTTGGATATAAAAACTAAGTGATTGGATTAATAAGGCGAATGGAGTATTGAACTCTTGTGATTAAAATAAAAACCCGACATATGGGTCAAAGTAATAAGGAACATTTTTTTAGTCAATCTTTTCTAAAGCAAAAAAATAGTTTGAAATAACTTTTTAATAAGTTTAACATGAACGTCTGGTCGTGAAAGATCACACCAACAAAACAGAATTCGTAAAATACAATTAAATTATGTATTTTTTAAGGATTTATTGGTTACAATTCGATGGCAAAAAAAAAAAGTAGTTACACATCTAAAAAGGTTATTTTTGAAAAATGTTGTTTAATCTTTAGATTGCGAAATACTTTCCCCCTATTCCCCTTTTGGTCGCTTCCCGTGCATTATGCAACTTATATTTTTCAAATCGATGTCTTTCAGTTCCTATTAGCTCGAGAGAAAAGTGTATGAGCGCAGGTCCGATTCTCTTTAGTTATTGTTTATAAAAAAAAAGAGATTAGCAAAATTTTTAAGAAATCACTCAGTTCAAAACATGGAGAAACTGAAGTATATATTTTTAGATCAAAGGGCACGGTAGTGCCCAGCCAAGTTCTGGGACTACACCTTTTTTACTGGAACAAACACAGGCGATTTTCGAACCCCCTCTAACTTCAGTACCAATAAAGTTGTTAGGCTGAACAAGCATAGGCATCTGATAAAATTTCAACCCCTTAACATAAGTGATTCCTGAGATATAAATCTTCAAAAATCGCAAAAACCGTATTTAACTGCCATCAAAATTATGAAGCACTTCCCGACGTGCGTCGCAGAATCTTGAATTTCGCATAGCAATTAGGTTTTGTGGTGCAACCAAAGAAAAAAATTCAAAATTTCCATTCAGAGGGCGTGGTATCCGCCTTCTTTTCCAGAATTGTTAGCAATTATATGGAGCCGTAGAATAATGAAATTTGGTAGAGCGGTGGGGCTTGAAATAAATACAAAATAAAAATATGAAATATCTGGGGTTTTCCAATCTGGGGGGCGTGGTATCCACTTACTTTCTCAGAACTGCGATCAATTAAATGGAGCACTTCCGATTCCTGTAGAATGATGAAATTTGATAGAGCGGTATGGCTTGAAGTATACATACAAAGAAAAAATAGAAAATTTGAAGTTTTCATTTAGAGGGCGTGGTATACGCCCACTTTATCAGAACTGTTATTAATTATATGGAGCACTTCCCATTCCTTTAGTTAGAATGATGAAATTTGGTAGAGCAGTAGGCGTTGAGGTGCATACAAAGGGAAACGTAGAACTCAGAATTGCGGTTAATTAAATGGAGCACTTTCAATTGCTGTAGAATGATAAAATTTGGTAGAGCGATTGAGTTTGAAGGGCTTACCAAGAAAAAAATAGAATATTTGAGGTTTTACATTTAGGGAGCGTGGTATCTGCCCATTTTCTCAGAATTGCTATTAATTAAATGGAGCAGTTCCGATTTCTGTAAAATAAGTACTACACTTCTAGTTTCACTTGTATATCTTTTGAGATTTTGACATAGAAAAAAATAAAAATTTTTGCAAAAAGGAGTGAGATCAGAACAAAACCATAAATTTTAAATAGTAAGTCAAGTTCTTCTATACAAAAACCTATATCTAACAAATCAAAAGTAGTGAGATCTAAAAGTACGCCAAGTATGAATGTTTTATATCAAATATTTTAAGTTGAGTAATACCAAAACAACACCAAATGATTACACAAATTTATTAGGTATTTAATGAAAAAAATTTGGCGGTTTACTTGACAACTTTTCTTTTTACTAACAATTTAAAACGTTTTGAAAACTTGACCATGTAAACCGCCAAATTTTAGTCACTAAATAATAAATTTGTCTCATCATTTGGAGTTGTTTCAATATTAGGTACTCAACTTTAAATATTTGATATAAAATCTGAGATGTAAGAATAGCGCGTGTTGCTTTTACGTTCAACAGATGGCTCTGTTCCAATTGTGTACCTGTACATATTCTTGTTAACTTCATTACGTTGAAATTAGTTTTCATTACCATTTCACCTACATATTTTGATAATAAACTGATTTTTTTGAACAAATAGAAAGAATCACAGAAATACAGGGACCCACAAAAATAGGCGAACAAAAAAAAATGTCTGAGTGCGGGGACTCATTGTTAAAATGTGTAAATATATCAATTACAACGTAAAGTATGGCACGTAATATGTGACACGGAACGTATTACACGTAAGGCTTACGTTTTTAATTAACCCTAGCGCCGGCATAAATGTTTACACATCAAAAACTGTGTTTATAGCCTTGCATGCTTATGAGAAAAAAAAACAAAAATCAAAACCAAGACAAATGCATGTTGTTCAATTTTATTAACTTTTTCCCTTTTAAACCATCATGCATTAGAATTGCAGCATGAAGCAGTACTGCTGAAGTTGATAGTTCGTACCTACATCAACGTATCTTGCTATAAGCAGAAAAAATATGATAAACAACCTTATCTTCTCGCAAAACTTAGATATTTTTTTTAGCAAAAACTTTCTTTTGAAAATAAGAAAAAATTAAAAACTTCCACTATATAAAGCAATAAATGAACGCCAGCCAAACTTTATTCTATATTCATCCATCAAACAACCAAAAAAATAGAAAAAACACTCATCCATCAACTAAAGAAATGTTTACTCATCTTAAAAAGCTATTATTATCTATTGACATCTGTCAGTTTGCAATTAAGTAAGTGAAAATACTATAAACAGGATAAAGAAGGCATAGATACTTTCGTATATAAAGACAAAACGTAAAACGTATTTCATTAAATTTAATTGAAATTTATCTCCAAAAAACTTCATACAGATACATTTATATCTTATCTAGGTATGTATGTAATTTACGAGTAGGAACACTCTGAATACACAGAAGCCCCAAATAAATAGAAAATATACAACCTCATCACAAAACACAAACTTAAACAAACATCAAATCTATATATGTACACTGTACAGCTTATACAGCTGCAGCTATAGGTGATAACTCCGAAAGTTTTCCTTTATATTGAGAGATAAGAATTCCATATAAATATATATCGGTGTGCGGATATAAATAAAAGTAAACTCTGGCATATAGTCAACAACAATCTGTCAGTTAGAACTTATCTCATTTATCTGTCGCGTCAGATTCCGGATACCCTAATAAAATTTTCCCATCAAAGCTTTTGACTTTAATTAAGGTCGGAAAATAGTCCCAGAAGAGGAAAGTCTCGCCTCTTTGCTTTTGAATATGCTCTTTCTTCTACATACATAAATATATATGTATATCAAGGGAAACAGGTCCTTATACACTATAAGGGTATTATAGTATCCTGTGAGCTTGTCGAACGTTGGGTTTCCTGCTTTTAGTATTCATCTCCTTTTAAACGTTGCTGGCAGCCGGCTACAAAGCGATAAAATCATAAACTTTCTCATTTCAGGATCAATAGGTAGTCAGTCAAAGCAAAACAGAGGAACAGGCAACTTTTTTCACAATCCTCTCTCTCCTCAACGCATAAGTCTTCGTCGTCGTCAATGCAGTGGCACATGAAGAAGCAATACCAGCAGCATCCCTTCAATCTATTTAATTAAATTAATTCGACGTTCCGCCTCGCCGCCCCATTATATGATGATGATGGGAAAATGCAAACACACGAAGTTGAGTGTTTTTCCCAGACCTTATTTCTGTAAATTAAACCTGCGAATGAGAGTCTGCGGGCTTCGGATAGTTTATGATGGCATTGAGACTGCTGTGCCACTCTGTATTTTCATTTTTCAAGGACTCTCTGCGTGTATCATATCATTATGATTTCCCCAGATGCCGGATGGAGTTTATATTTCGACGTAGAAATTCCTCCGATTTTTGCCATATGCCCCTTGTTTTGTGGTAGAACATACCAGCCGCCCCTTAACGCGGCAGCCTGGGCTCAGCACGGTGCCGTTTCCGTCGTCGTTGTTATTGTTGCAGCCGCCTTCAAATGTAGGTAGGTAGGTATACGCCTCACGGAAATGTTTCTAATTAAAAAGTTTTTTATTTGCATAGAACTTGTATGGTGGGGGGATGAGGCTGCTGCTGTTTTTAATGTGAGAATTGAATTGGATTCAAGGATAAAATGGTGTTTTTTATTTTAAGAATTTATCACCCATAGGTAGGTAGTGTATACCTACCATCAGCAGGAGAACTTTTTGCCAAAAATTCAGCTCCAAACTGGGAACTTTTTCAATAAAGTGAAACTCAATCTGTTTGGTTAAAAATTAAGAGAAAAAGGTTTTAAACAACACAATTATAGAGAAAAAAATAAAATCCACGAATGAGCCACACGTACTTGCTCTCTTATCGTTCAAGTTCCGTAGAGTTTTCAAATGTCTGGTGTGACTTCATATATAAAAATAAGTAAATTATATTTGATCTTTTTTATTAGCAACTGATCATTGGGATATTAAAGGTCAATTTATGTGAACAGAATATTGCAGAAATTGCTTGACTAAAATAATATTATATCCAAGTCATATAAATATTTATTTTGACCTCAAAATGATGACTAATTTCGCCTTTTAACCACATCAAAATCATAAATTTTCAGCCTAAGAATGTAAGCCAGTCGAAATGAATTTGAATATTTTATTTAGCTTGTATCCAAAATTAATTTTCTGAAAATTTTGATACACAAAATCTTTTCAAGCTTCCTACACACGGTGACGAAAATTTGGCACCGTATTGGAAAATGTTATAATTTTTACAAATTATTCCGCAAAAAAATCAAAAATTTTTTTCCGTGTTCCTTGACATGTACATTTTGTATCTTACTTCACAAATGTGAAAGTAAAATAGACATTTGTTGCCATATTCGAACGTGAAAACTTTTATCGCTGTTACAAATTTTTCGCTACCTTGTAAAATTGATCTACATCACTAATTAAAAAAAAAAAATCGAAAATGGAAGAAGATTTAATTGTAAAAGATTTTTGAAAGAAATTCGACCAATAGTTAATTAATGTTTTTGGTTAGAACCTTTGGAGCCATTTTCGAGAAAAATAAGATTTTCCTTCATGGGTGTAAAAAATTGTGTTTTGTAGTATTTGGAAAGTCCCGTTAGTTTTGGTCCATACAAATTTAAAAATATCAAACAAAAAAATGAGATGCTGAAAGTTTGAACAGAAATTGACCCAGATTTTGTTATGTTTAATACAAATCTCGACATTTTAAAAAATTCATAACTTTTATTTTTTATATCTTTTTTTTTTATTTTTGAATTATTTAAATCACGAATTTGAAAATCTTGCACTGTCGATATTTAACAATATCCAAATCTTTCGCATTATTAAAATAATGTTTGTATGTTTGATAGCAATTTAAAAACTTCGTTTTGAAATTTCACATTATCGACATTTCGAAACTATAACATCTCGCAATTTCAGATCTTGTAAGTATCTAAAGCTATGAGCAGACGGCATATAAAAGTCGCATACGTTTGCGACTCTGACGTCATTTTTGAGTAATCGTATATGCGACTCTGGTCGCATATTGCCTGAACACTCTTTTGGGACAGTCCACATATGCTTGCAAATGATTTGCGGACTATATGCGACACCCAGGTCGCATATAAGTTTGCGACTTTCTTGCATATCATGTGAGCACTCTTGCATATAATGTGTGACAGTTTGCGAGCATATGCGACTGTAAGCAAGTTTGCGATGGGACGAAAACAGAAATTTTGCACATCCCTCACATTTACGAGCAAACCAGTTGATTTAATTCCTCATTTTCCTAGTAGAACAGTCGGTTTAAAAAAATAATGTTTTAAAGATCGAAGGAACACAAAAAAAGTATAATTGAAATTATTTATCTTAGTGGGTGTCCGTTATATTTACATGTGTAAAAATTTACTGACCAAAACATTTTTTACTGATGTCATTAACCCGAAGGCCATTCTTATCACATATATTATATAGATTTTTTATGTACTTTTTTGAATTAGGTCTTTTAAAAGGTTGAACGCACAATAAAAATGAAGACAAAACTAAAATATTGAAATTTCAAATAAAAAACATAAAATATTAACAAATCTCTTACAAATGTGTTTGGGGAAAAATATGGCCATGGGGAATAGTCAAACATTTTTTGGGGCATATGATTAAAAAAAAACAGTTTGGGATATAACGAAAATCCTACTCTTTATATTATTTCTTGTTCGTTGTTCCTTTTACGAAAAAGTATAACCACCCCAAATTCTTTTCGACATTTTGAATTTATTTCAGGACTTTAATAATTTAAATACATATTTGAAACGAGCAATATTTAAAAAAACATTTTTAACCACCAAATTTAAAAAAATTATGTAATGTCCGCAAACCTACGTATGATCTCAAATGGGTGGTATGCGGATTTTGTTGCATATCGTCTGGACACTTCGCATATAGACCCCAGCACATGCGATCATCATTTGCGGACACATGATATCCGAGCATCTTGATCGCAAATGCATTTGCGACTTTTGGGACAGTTTCTGCATATCGTGTGAACACCCCTATATGCAAGTTTGCGAGCACTGATGTATGCATAGAATTTTCAACAAATTTGAGACTTTTACGTCACGTCAGAGTCGCAAACGTTTGCGACTTTTTATATGCCGTCTATTCATAGCTTAAAAATCATAACCTCATATTAAATTGAAATATTTAATTATTCACATGCCATATTAATGCTAACTACATATATGTATATATGTATGTAATATGGTATATATTTTGATCCTAATTCTGTGGGCTTTAGGTCTTCTTTGTTTCAACTTTTTGTTTGTAATATGTATGTATATCTAATCTACCTATACTCCAAAGTAAAATAAAAAGCGATTTAATTATAGAAAATCGTTATTAAAAAAATTATTGAATTTTCTGCATTGGTGAGTATGTACATATTTTAAATTTCCAAGCAAAATATTCAAAATGCAAGATTTTGAAATTGCGAAATTTTGGCCTTATTTTCTAAATCGAAGATTTTGTTTGAAATTTTAGTTTGCTGTCGTTCGCTCGAAGCTGAAACTTCGAACCTATGTATAAAAACAAAAGAAGAGTTGTGAAAAAACTTCTTTTCAGATTTTTGACAAAAAAAAATTAAATTAAGGGATAGAAGTTTTTTTCAGAAAATTCCCTTATTTTTAAGTTTTATTAAAATTTTAATATTTTGAAAATTGATAAAAAATAACTTTGAAATACTATTAATCCACAATTTTGCCGTTTGTCTATCCTATACATACCTTAAAAAAGAAACAGAAATTATTTTAGCAGGTTACTGCCACTTGGCAGGAATTGACAATTATTATCCTCCAAGTGTATTAATTCTTGCATAGTTGTGACTTTTTTTCAAAATAAATTTACCTGGCAGTCATTGACCAATTTTTAAGTTTTCCCTGACCGAATGAAAAAAATAATAAAAAAAAGTATGTAATATGAATGTGACGTTAACAATCAAACAGAGGTTAAACAAAATTAAACATGAAACCGAGTAAAAGATCGAAAACTAGTATAATTTATAAAAAATATTTAAAATAATTTTGTTTTATTTATGGAAGAATTTTTTTTTAGATTGACTTAAAAAAATATATGAATTTTGTTGCCTTTTAGAGAAATGTTTATTTAGATGAAGCTGAAAATCACTGCATCCGATGTTTTTTTTTTCTTTAAGAACAACAGATGTTGATAGGTATTAATAATATTGAAAAACTTTTAAACACCAAAATGTTGACCGCAAATTTTTTTAGGGGAGATGTACGTAATTTGTTTTTTTAAATTGTGACCCATTATATTTTTTAAAAATACATTTTTTTAGGTGAGCACATAAAAAAAAATAATTGATCTATTTTAATTTTTTTATTAAGCTTTTTTTCACCATGAAACTTAAAAAGAAATACAAAAGTTTAGACCCTTATAACTTCGGTAGATTAAAAAAGTACTTGCACAAATTAGATTTTCCAAATTCTAAAGGCGATGATTTCTTTATTCCATACTCTTAAGTCATTTATCCTTGAGTACCTTATAGTATCAAATTATATAGCAAAAGGCAATAATTAACACAGTATAGTTATACACAAATATGTACATTTATCCTATTAAAATAAAAAAAAAGAGATATAATATCTCTCCAATAAATTTTAAATAAAAGTTCATCAAATGTTACATGTAATATGTTTTGAATAACATATCAATTTTGTTTTGTTTAGAAGCATCTTTCAATTTTATTTTTTTTTATTTTTCTTCTTGGAAAACGCCAAAAATGGACGACTTAATTTGATTTAACTACCTTTTTTTTGACAAGTTCTAGACATTGAGGAATATTATTGTTTTAACTTAAAGGTTACAGTTGAATTGTTTAAAAAATCATACTAAACAAAATTTGGATCATTTAATTAAAAATAAACTGCTGATAAGACAACTAAATACTTAAATTCAACTTAAACACGATTATTTAAATTTTAAAAATTTATTTAAATTCAAAATAGCTAATTCTTAAAACGACAATAAATTTTCCAACTTTTCCCCAATTAACAACGATTTCTGTTGTGGTAATCTATCGATTAACAAAAAAAAATTTTTTAGGGCAACACCCATACCCAACCTACACACAAAATACAAGTTCGGTGGCATTTAAGAGATCGGTTTTGTAACTAAAGTATAATTTCCATTTATATGTATTTTGAAGCCAAATCCTAGGGATTTTGTATTATTATATAATAGATACATATGTATATACAAATATTCACTTTTAAATTGGTGAAAGTAAAAAATTTTTTGCGTTTGTTTTCAATCAAAATTATTACGACTCGGTTATACATAAATCAGTGCAACTGCATATAAGGACCTTTCTTTTTTTTTATAAAATGAAAATAGTCATTTTGTTGTATGAAATACTGTTGAATCATGATTATACCATAGAGTTGGCTGAATTTTGCTGTCAATACGTGTTTGGTTAAATAATATGTATGTAACAATTTTATGATAATGAAGTCCTTTGATATTTGTGGTTCAAAAATAAAATACATTTATTAACATTATAAAGAATACTTTAACGGGTTAATGCAGAACGTCGGTCAGTTGCGTTAGGGGAATTTTCAGTTAAGTTATTTTTTTGTCATCGCTCTGTTTTTTTTTGTTATAAAAAATTTATAGATACATGAGAGTATCTTTCAATATTTTTTTTGTTGTTGAAAATCCCAAGAGAATTTTTGACATCATGATTCGTTATAATTAAAACGATTTTCAATAAAAAATTTTGATTGATAGCTTTTTTAATTTTGTTTCAAATAATGATATGGCTTTTGGGATTAAACAAAAATTTGACAGATGCAAGTAGATATAAAAATTTAGAGATTTTGATAAAAATAATCCAAACATTTGTTTCTTTAATATTTTGAACTCATACTTGAGTCAGATGGATGGAATTATGACGAAACCCACATTTCGGACTCCTAAATCATCGTAATGATCGCCTCCAATTTTTTTTTTATTAAAATTAGCTCCGTGACATTTTCTTCTTTAATATTTAAAATTTGTTAGTTACACGAAGTTCTTAAGTGGTTGACTATATCTCAAAAAAATATCTTTCACTTAATGCAGCGAGTTCTTAAAATGTGTTAATTAACCCCATTTGCATACAACACATGTCATTTTAATATTATATGTACATATATGTAGAACATTTCTCAATGCAAAAAAAAATTGAAACTCATTAGAACATCGTTTAAACTCCATTTTAAATCCCAGGTATAACCATATATAATTAAATACGAATTACCCCTCCCCTCAAAAGATAATTTGCATTTCTTTACAAAAAAAAAAATTTATTATTTTGTCAACTGTAACATAAAAAGTTTTCTTTATAATTAGTTTTTGTTCTTTTGTTTCAGAATCAAGAAAACATGAGCGAAACAATTTTCAAAATTAACGACCCACAACCACCATCATCGTCTCAGTCTAATTTTCTCAAAAAAAGAGACTAACTTAAAACCATTTTTTTTTCTTCTTCTTCTTCTAGGTATATTTTTCTTGAAAAACCGAATCATACCTCAATTGCCCCCGCAAGCAATGTGAAAATATATAATTTACTCTTTTTAGCTAAATTATTCCACAATTGACAGGAAGAGTTTCTCATTCCAAAAGAAACTATTAATAAAACCCATGCAGTTCCTTCAATCAAGTCTAAGGCCCCATAAAGTATGCTATACAAAATGAATATATACCTATACAAAAACGGAAGATACACAGAACGCCTTTCGACACAACACAAAAAAAAAAGAACAATCAGGCCATCATGGGGACCTGCGATTTGCGACTACTTGCGACTCGGGACCTGGCACTAATGCCAGAATGCCAGAAGGCTTTACATATACATATACCGCATTAGACCAAATGGCGGCGGTGGCGGGCGGCATACCGTATTTGAAAGCTATTGTCTTGGCTTACCGATATAGAAAGTAGAAAGGTATATAGGTATGGTGGTGGTGGGAGGGTAAAAAGAGAGCCTTTTACCTGCAATATCTTTTTTTTTTTGTGTTTTGTTACCCTTGTCTTGTGTGCTAAGTTGTGAAAAGGTTTCACTCTCTATGTACGATGTTTAGGCACGCAAAGTTTTTCCTTTTGTAATGCAAATTGCTCTACTACCGGTCCAATTTATTCTTTAAAAAGGAGGGAGTGCGCTATTATAATGCACAATAGAAGCGAAAATCGGGACAGCAAAACCCATCGGATGTTAGGGCATAATTTACACTCTATGGTTTTGCGACGACGACGATGACGACGGACAAAGAAGGACTTTATGGAGCAAATAAAAAAAAAAAAAAAACAAAGGTCGCAGCAGCTAAAAGGTGGATTTCGCAATTTGAAAGAGTTTAATGATTGTCGTCATATTCACAAGGCCATTGTGTTGTCGAATTTTGATCGGCACTGTTAAGTATTTATGGGTCTCTTTATTGACTCCTAATCACCACTTTACTATTTAGGACAATGGCATTGTATGATGGGAAATCTTCCCTCATTCTCAACTTTCTTCTTAGACAGCTTTCCTCTGGCTATGTTTAAACTGTGTTTAATGTTTGACCGTATACTTAATATTGCCATAAGTCAAGAAACATTTATGAGAGTTTCATCTATGAAATATGTTCTCTCCAATAATAACAGAGAAAATGAACAATAAGAAACACTTAGCAAATGACATACTCAATATACTCATGATGGGTTCATAAGAATTTACAATCTGCAAATAGGGAGGTCAGTGGCGTCCTAAATATGTTCATGGGAAGCAGTTGTTTCCTAAGATAAAATACAAGATTTTCTTATTCTTTTTTGATGTTTCTGATTCTGATTTAATAAAGTTTCTACTTTCGTAGAAAAATCAACTTAAAAAAAACACGTTATTTTATTTCTCAAACTCTGTTTTCAAGTCTGAAAATAATTAAATTAATATCGCAGTCATCAAGACAAGATGATATTTTTCGTTTGTTTAAATATTTATGAGAGATTTGGATCGAAAAAAGTTCAATTGTTCGAGAAAAATCGAAATAAAGGTAGCAGAACATGGTTTTCTATGGGAAATTAGAAAAATATTTTTATTTTTTGAAAAACTATTTTTTTGGAAATTTCTTTTTGAATTCCTAGACTTAAATAGCTTCTTAATACTAGACTAAAACTTTTTTTTTCTTGTATTTTAAGTATGTTCCGGTAGTTGGTCTGCTAACTTGAAATCAAGTTAGCAGAACATTAATTTACAACAAAAGTACTGGAGCACTTAATTTAGTTGTTGGGTACTTAATTAGCACTTAATTAGCGCCTAATGATGACGTCACAAAAAATTTGTTCTGCTGACTCTGGTCTGCTAACGTGAGGCACATAGTTTAAAGTTATGTATATGCAGATCGCGTTGAATTTTAGTTCCCAATTTTCTCTCAAAATATCAGCTTAAAGAAAATCTGACATAAGAGTGTTGTAGAGAAAACAGCTGTGAGAAAAAATTATACTCAACAATTTCAAAGATTTTTTTCATTATTTCAAGTGAATTTAATCAAATAAAGTAGCTACATTCCTTTTTTGCTGATATAAATGTTCTGCAATTCGGATTATTATTTTCACAAAGCATAATTCACACAAAAACCAAGAAGAATTACAGAATTATTTTGTGTGCTAAAATTTGACACAGATAAGTGATATAGGTACAGTAGGCAACAACCATTTGATGTTTTAGTTACAGCTTAAGTTTTTTGGCTTTTCAAAGTTGACCCATTTTGTTCTAGAGTATAGAAAAAATAGCAAAAAACGAATTTAAAAAACGAAAATCTACAACTTTGCGTGGTAGTTTTATTTGTAAGAAAATTAAATTTACTCTTCCATCAACCAAAATCGCATTCCTGCTACTTACCCAACATCTCCTACTGCAAATATGAATAAATGCTTCATCAGATTTCGAATTGGACACACACAACTTACCCACAGTCACCTACTCAACTAAGAACCTCCACCGATATGCCACCTTTGCCAATTAAATCTCCAACTTTCCATTAATCACTTAACGACTGATTGCTCAAAAGTTAATGAAATTTCTACCAATTTTTTTAACAAAAATCTTAAAAATCTTGTTTCGGTTCCTTCCGAACAAAACATAAAAAATGTATTTAAACTTTTAAAATTATTAAATTTAACAAATTATATTTAAGTTTTATAAACAATGTTTTGTCCGCGGGGCGGTCGGAGGAGGAAGGACCCTAAATGTTGTTCTTACCCTTTTCTGACCGCCCCGTGGATGCACATTTAAACTAATATCTTTTTTAATCCTCATACTCTGGTTATACCTTCAGTTAGAAGCCCTGGCAGCTATTAGCTTAGGTATTATTCTATACATTTATTTAGATTGTAATAAATAATAATAATAGTAATAATAATAATAATAATAATAATAATAATAATAATAATAATAATAATAATAATAATAATAATAATAATAATAATAATAATAATAATAATAATAATAATAATAATAATAATAATAATAATAATAATAATAATAATAATAATAATAATAATAATAATAATAATAATAATAATAATAATAATAATAATAATAATAATAATAATAATAAAAATAATACCCCTACGGGTAAGGGGTCAGAATATTCCCGAGGTAAGGCATGCCTGTTGTAAGAGGCGACTAAAATCCAGCCGGGATCCGCGAAAAACTTTAACACTGGCGACCCTTGGATCCCATCGTCAAAGCGGCCTAATATGCTGGCAACAACAGTAAAATGCATACCTGAAGGATACAGTAAACCATACCTCTGTGCGACCAGGTATAAAACAGTGCATAAAACCCAAAATGGAGAATACAACAGAACCAAGAATTAGCCAACTGTCGCTGCCTGGGGATCGCCAGGGCATGGCCAGAGCCGGTGATGGTCATGACAGCTTACGAGACGCCGGTGGCAGGGTGCTGAGGAGGCGGGCCCCTGCCCTTCAACAAACTACAGCTCGAAGAAGAAATTCAGCGGATGAAGCGGTTAACATGGCAGGACCATCACAAGCCACATTACCCTCTGGTTCGTCCTCAACAATGATGGGGACTGCTCGAAGGGAAATGCGCTCGCAAAGAATAAAATGGACACGTGAAATGAACATTGAAGTCATGAAAATATATTACCGTGTCAATAATTGCGAAAATAATCCGCTTCCTGGCTTTCGACAAAAACTACACCAAGAATTTTCGAGAAGATTTCCTGAGCTGACAATAACCGAACAAAACATTGTTGACCGAAGAAGAGTCATAATTAGAAAAGGATATGTATCGGATATTGAATTGGAAAATATAAGACGGGATATACAAATAGAATTGGATTCAGAGAACACAGCAACTAACTCTCTACCATCTATTGAGGCTCAGATAGAAGTCGCACAAAATGAAATAGAAGAACATGAAAGAGTGATCGATCATCAACCTATGGAAAACCTAGGATGGGTAGAAAACCAGCAAATACCCCAAGAAGCTCCATCAAGAGAGACGAGAGATAAATTCCTAAGCGTTTTTGAAATCTACAAAGACATTGAACCCGGTGAAAGACCACACATACCAAAGCTTAATAAGCCTCGCAATGCAAAGAAAATTTTGGAAAATGTGAATAGAATCCTCTCTGAATTTTTTATGGAGCAAAGAACCCTTGAAGACATCCAAACTGCTATATACTGTGCAGCAAGGACAGCACTTGAACTCAACGGACAAAAGACCTCAAATCGAAATATAAACTTGTCAAGTACCAGAGAAAGAGTACCAATATGGAAAATAAGGTTGGAAAAAAGCATAGAAAAACTAAGAGCGATGCACGATCAAATATCTGAGTACCTGAAAAGAGAAAACATTTCAAGAAAAATAAAGAGAAAAGTGACCGTTATTGCACAAAACTATCGCATTGATCTCCGGAGCCCTGGAAGTGAACAGCAGCTACTGAACCTGAAAGATAACCTCAGACAAAGGATCAAAGTTAAAGGTGCAAGATTAAGGAGATATAACGAAATGTATAAAAGAAAGAGCCAAAATAACAACTACTACAAAAATAGGAAACAGTTCTTCAGAAGCCTGGAATTATGCAATGAAAACCAAACTCTGGAAAGAACACAGGATGACTACGATGAACAAGCTTTTCGACAGTTCTGGAGTTCAACCTGGTCCTACCCCAAATCATTCAATAAAAGTGCGGAATGGATTGATGTTGAAAAGAACAGACAACAAGCCACACCGGAAATGAGAGTTGAAGGCTTTACCAAAGAAGAGGTGGATACAGTTGTAAGGAAGGCCATGAATTGGAAGGCCCCAGGTCCAGACAAAATACAAAATTTCTGGCTAAAATACCTTACAGCGAGCCATGAACCGTTGGCTAAAATATTTAGTGACGCCCTTACCAACCCGAGCGTAATACCTGGACATCTGGCGAAAGGAACAACGTTTCTAATATTCAAAAAAGGAGACCCCAACAAACCGGAGAACTACAGGCCAATAACTTGCCTGTCGGTTTTGTACAAACTTTTAACTGCCCTCATCAGCAACAAAATTTACGAGCACTGCTTTGACAATAACATCATAGAAGAAGAACAAAAAGGCTGCATCAGAAATGCACTGGGTTGTAAACACCAATTAACCATAGATGCCATTATTCTTAAACAGGCGCAAACAAAGAAAAGAAACTTACATATGGGATATGTGGATTATAAAAAGGCTTTCGATTCCATACCTCATGAGTGGCTTTTGCAAATATTAAGTATTTACAAAGTATGTCCGAGGATTTTGAATGTTTTAAGCTCACTTATGCAAAATTGGAAAGTGAATCTGCGATTGGGAAAGAATGAGATTGCTACTGTCCCTGTACTGAGAGGAATATTCCAGGGCGATTCTTTATCGCCGCTATGGTTTTGCCTTGCACTCAATCCATTATCCACTATGCTGAAATTTTCAAACCTTGGATACAAACTTAGGCCATCTGAAGAACACCGAATCTCTCATCTGCTGTTTATGGATGATCTTAAACTGTATGCAGAAAGCCGCTATAAGCTACAGTCCCTTATCGATATTACCAGAATATTCAGCAAAGATATAAACATGGAATTTGGATACGAGAAATGTGCTTTACTAAAAGTCATCAAAGGTAATACCGCTCCAGCCGAAGGTCCTTACCAAGGAGTAGCCGAGATGGAAAAAGAAGATCTTTATAAATACCTTGGTATAACGCAAAACACACGAATCGACCACACGAGGCTAAAGACTGAGTTCACTGAAAAGTACAAAAAAAAACTTACCAAAGTACTAAACACCAAATTGTCAGCAAAGAACCTAATAGAAAGTATTAACTCCTGGGCAATACCATCGCTTAGTTACTCATTTGGTATCCTTAAATGGTCAGATACGGACCTAAATGAACTTGATAGATTAACAAGGAGATTACTAACAAAATTCCGTTGCCTCCATCCGAATTCATCAGTACATCGCTTGTATCTTACAAGAAAAGAAGGTGGTAGAGGGCTTCTTAATATCTTTAAAATGTGCAGGATGTTAGAAACAAAAATGAAAAATAAAATTCTTCGCTCACCTGAAGAAATAATTTCAAAAGCACGTGTTCTAGATGACAACTACACGCCCCTGAACCTGAAAAACACGATTGAAGAAGAACCAGTGGAAATAGTTTTATTAGACGAAGAAAGATACCTGAATAGGAGCCTCCATGGAAAATTCCCGAAAGCCCTACGTGAGGAACACATCGACAAAACCAGTTCCTTAGAATGGCTTAGAAATGGATACCTATTTCCAGAGACCGAAGGATTTATAATCGCCATTCAAGACAAAGTTATAAAAACTAGGAATTATGAAAAACACTGCCTAGGTGCGGATGTGATCGACAGGTGTAGGAAGTGTGGTAAACCAGGTGAAACTATCGAACATATAATAGCAGGGTGCTCTGTGCTGTCAAATTCGGCATACTTAGGCAGACACAATCAACTAGCTAAAATTATTCACCAGGAGTTAGCAAAAAAGTATGGGCTGATAGAGAACTTGGTACCTTTCTACAAATACCAACCATCGGAAGTGCTAGAGTCGAGAAACCATATTTTGTACTGGGATCGACCAATACTAACAGATCGGACAGTTGACTATAATCGCCCAGATATTGTTCTTATAGATACAAGACTTAAAACAGGAATGATCATAGACATCGCAGTCCCATTAACTAATAACATCCCAAGAACTGAAGCAGAAAAAACAACAAAATATGAAAACCTAGCTATCGAAATAAAATCAGTATGGCAGCTGGAAAAAGTTAACATCCACCCTATTGTCATATCCGCAGAAGGACTTATGTCGAAAAATATGAAGAAAAACCTGGAACTGATAGGAGTTGATGCAAACATTGTTAAAACAGGACAGAAGGCAGTAGTGCTGCAGACGTGCCATATAGTTAGAAAATTCCTAAACTAATATTTAAAAAAAAAAAAAAAAAAAAAAAAAAGATTTATAAATGGATATGGAATAAGGGTTTGGTGAGATAGAGTGAACTCTCTCCTCATCAACGTCCGAGCCGAATAAAAACGATCGGTGAATTTTTTCCAGCTCATGCAGCTGAGAAAGTGCAAGAAGTCAATAATAATAATAATAATAATAATAATAATAATAATAATAATAATAATAAACTAAAAAAAAACTTCCTTTTATAATATTTTAAATAAATTAGACAAACAAAAAACACTTTTTTATGAGTATTTGAGGTTTGAACAGAGCTGCAAAAAAAATATCGATAGATCAATCTGAAAAATTATGAGGATATTTTAGCCTAACTAATTATATATCCAAAATTTTAGCTGCAACTTATTGCAATGTTTTTGTTAAAAAAAACCATGTTATACATTTTGATCTTAAAAGAATTTTAATTTTGGAATGTATGAGTTATTTTCTTTTTCAAAAGAGCTGTCAACTTGAAATTTTCTTCTTATTTCAATTAGACTACGTTTTGTTATTATCTTGATCGTAAACAAATCTGCCCTTTGTTTAAATGGAAATTGTTACAATCTTGAAAAAAAAAAAATTGATTTTTATATTTAACATTTTATTTATGCAATCCGCCCATTTTCACACCCCTTTTTGAATAAATACCTCCTAAAACTAAAACTAAAACAGTTTTTGAAACTAAAGTAAATAATACGAATGGAGGTTGACAAGAAATAAAATTATAATATTTAATCCTTTTTTGTTTTTTTTTTTAACTTGCCAAAAATTTGGAGGATAATTTCAAAAATGTTAAAGTTAAAGATTAATTTCTTTTTGCCTGTCCCATAAACAATTTGAAAGAAATATTTAACTACGGATTATTATTTTATCTTCCAATAAAACAAGGAGAAGGAAATATTAAGTTCTTATTGCTACCCCAAAAAAGAGGTTATGTGCAATATTGGGTTGGCAATGTTGAAAATCATGATGATGCCAATTATTTTTTTTTTTCTAAAAATTAAAATCTGCAATTAATTTAAAAAAGACATATTATTATTTATTATATTTAATTAAATATAATCAAATTATTTATTAAAATTTTGTCCCGTTTACTTTTTTCCTAGGTACACTGTTTCACATGAAATCGGTCACCGAAACAGTTTATAAGATTATGTCGATGAGCCCCAAAATTCTGAAATGTCTCTAAAATATTATTTCAAAAACATTTCTGAAATGTTTTTTTAAACAAATGGAATACTGATTGGTTGGTTAAGGTAGAACTATAATAGTCGGAAGATGTAGGAAGAAAATTCTCTCAGTTCACTTACGCATGGAGCGGTCGGTGAGCGCTCTTGGCTTCCGAAAGCAAAAGTTAACGAACATTGATCGAAACGAAGCAAACCTCAATTATGGGCACGTCATATCAATTCTTTGTATTCGTTTCGTTTCGTACGACCACTTCCGTCGGCATCCGACTATTATAGTTCTACCTTTAGTTAGGCAGTTGACTTTGAATCAGTTTCAGTGGGAGATTGAGAGCGGAAGAATATTTCCTGATTTTTTTTTTTTAAATTGCCTTCTTGTGTTTTTTAACATTGGTAATTTGGCTTGACCACCCCAGCAAAAAATATTTTAAGTTTGTTTATTTGTCGCAGACAAAATTACGCTGTAGAATTAATACTTATACACGAGTTTGAATTAATATGAATAAATAATTTGAATTTAACAATAACAATAACAATGTTTTTCTTGTAAGCATAATTGTCATTTGACATAGGTATATGTATATGATAGACCTAACCTAGGTTAAGTAGGTATATAGTCTTACTGCGGTTAAAGCTAAAGGACTGTCAAACTTTGTAATGTATTTATTCTTTAATTCATCATGGGTTACTCGCATTGGGGTCTCACGAAATAAAGTATATTGTACATCCAAAGCAGAAATGTTTTCCAACTATTGCAGTTTTAAAAGAGCTTTTAGTCATAGGTACCTATAGAGTTTTAAACATTTTCTTTAACTATAGGTATATCTAAAATAGAAAGACCGTACGATCAAATACACAAAGTTTTTGTTATGAAAATACAGTCGAATCTCCCTAAGTCGAATTTTCACGGGATACCAAGATTTGTTCGAGTTTGAGAGAGTTTTGGGAAAATTCGAGTTATAGAGAGAAACATTTTTTTATTTTAAAAGGTTTATTTAATAAATAAAGGCTAATATTGTGCATACCTATAAAGCTAACCAACAACACAAAGAAAAGGATAATAATCTTTTTTTTGTTTTTGCGTTGTAACTTTTTAAAAACTGTATCTTTTTATAGAGGTGCCATGGGTGAATAGGAAGAAATGCGAAGAGCTGACGATGATGGTACACGCGATGCTATACATTATAAATATATATGTATTAAGGTTTTGATGGTTCGTAGTTATACTATACCCAAATACGAATTCCGAAGCGGTAGTGTTTTTTTATTTTGTTTTGTTCTAAACAAAATTCGACTTAAGGGGTGAAAAAAGATGCCAAATATCGAGAAAATGTGGTCGAGTTAGAGAGAGTTCGACTTAGAGGGAGTTCGACTTAGAGAATGGTTTTTGTATGGAAAATTGAAGGGAATGATAAAATATGGCGAAAAAGTTCGAGTTAGAGAGAAATTCGACTTAGAGAGAGTACGACTTAGGGAGAGTCTACTGTACTTACTTGTTGTTCTTAGTATGTTATTTAATTAATATATATAGGTATTTCTCTTCCATTTCTATAATACATATACGTACGTAGGTACGTACCTGTATTATATACCTATGTATATTTTATTTCCAATATATTATGTAGTTAGCGACCAATATTTTTAAACCTGGTTGATTTTAGTTAGGTGCCACAGTAGTCTTTCATAGAGATATGTACATAGGTCATAGGTATATGTATTTGTGTTTGTAAAAACAACTGCACCCATTAAAAAGTGTATGGTTATCGACCACCGAACAAACATGCCCAAGGCAGAATAAAAAAAACTCTATCGACCAATATTTTCTACAGCAGCAGAAGTGGCTAGAGCAGGGAGAAAATCAGCCAACAAAAATGAAAATGTCACCAAACAAAATGACAAACCAAGCGAACCATCAAATTCCCAATCGTAAACAATACCGAAATTGAAGCTCTCCCCCGTGGAAACAAAATTTCCTAGAGAATGCACACACATACACAGAGATAGCTATAGCTACACACCAAATATACATCACGTTTGTGGTGTGTTAGAGCGAAAAGAAATTCACTATATATTTAGAAACACTATACACACCAAACCAAACGACATCATGTTCACAATGATGACGGTTGCATAAATATACCCGAGGACAAAAAAAGGGCTAAACAGTTCACATATACCTACACAGTTACAGTTTCAGTTACACAAAAATAAAAAAATAAAAAAAAAACAAGAAAATCAACAAGGTTCAGTTCAGAGAATCCGAGGACATGAAACTAGGTGTGTCCTGATGGAAAAGAGCCAAAAGGACATTATTGTTTTTTTGTGTTATTTAAATTAAACCGAAAACAAAAGAAAAACAAACTCAATTGCACCTTTGAAATGCCCTCCGCAACTTTTGTTTTCACCCCTTGTTTGTTGTTTGAATGCCCCCACACACAAAAAAAAAAACAAAAAAAGCAAAAAACGTTACCCTTTTCCCAAACATGGCAACCAGCCACAATGACAGCTATGAGTAGTTACATGAAATTGAACGTCGTTGTATTTCTGCCAATAATATTGCTTCCGGTTGTAATCATTTGTCGTAGGTACACACAAAGCACATATCTACATACACATGAAGTCCTTTTAGCTGTTTTTGGTTTTATCTATACCGATGAAATTTATATTGAAATGCAAATTTTGATGTCCCACAAAATTGCTGGGAACAATCTAACCGCATACCACTATTTCACACATTCTCGACTTTTGTTAAAAATTTCCATTAAACAGTGAACATACTGAATGCTAAAAATGTGTTTTCTTTACTGAACTATCTGCTTTGTGCTGGGTTGCGCTAAAAAGACGTAGGTTACAACTAATTTATGCATAATTAATTCATAAGGAAATTTATAGCTAATAAACTTTTCAAAATCAGTTGCTTCTATAGCTGAAATCGGCAAATAAAGCTATGCGCAAACCGACACGATGGCGGTGGCGATTGCGATAACTTTTATCGCGCGATAAGGATGCGTTCAAAAACCTGCTCACATCAACGCGATTTATTGTGTAGCGGGCTAAGTTATCAGCGACAATACAAACGTTTAATTTTTGAAGTTTTAAAAAAAAAAAACATACAAAATGGAATTTCCCCAAATTTTTTCTATTATTTTTTCAGTTTTTCAAATTTTCTTTTTTAGACTGTCATTTTTCTTCAGGCGATATAGCGATCAAATGGTGCTTGCTGCGTTCAAGAAAAGTCGCGTAACTGAACGCAGCAGTGGAATGTGAACGCAATCCACATATCGCGTCGATGTGTTCCCCTCCATTGATTTACGTGTGCGGCATCCACATTGTTATCGCGATCGCCACCGCAATCGCGTCGGATTGCGCGTAGCTTTATTTGTATTCTCTTTTTTATGTACTAAAAAAAGTAAAATTAAAGGATTCATAAAAAATTCGACCTCCTTTTATTTGCGATTTAGGTAAAGCATACTTTTCCAATCACAAACAAAAACCAAACACTTGATTTTAATCGTATCGGGAATTTAGATGTTATAGGAGGCGAATAAAATGAATCCAATTCAGTTTGTCCGTTGGTCGTTGTTAAGCAAAATGTCAAATGTAGAAAACATTTATTTTATAGATTATACACTATAATTGTACAACCCTCTAATATATCTCCAAAAAAGATTCTTCGACATTATATTGTGTGGACTATGGATTTGCGTTCCACTTCCAATACTGAATTTTATCTCATATCAATAATTCCTATAATCAGTGTTACCACTTTACTTCAATTGAAGTAGATCTATTTCTTTTTTTCAAAAATTTTAAAAATCTACTCCCTATCTTCACATCATCACCAAAATATTGAAATCTACTTCATTTTAAAAACCTCCATTTTAGCCTTCTTCAATGTTCCAAAGAAAGGCTAAAACAACTTCTTTTTTTATTCGTTCCGCTGCAACAGAGTGCAAATGCTTTGAAATAAACTTTATCAAATACAAAACCACAAACAAACTGCTCTGCAAAGAACTCACCAAACAAGAAAATGTTTCAAAAACAAAATATTTGATCTGTGATGGCTTATTTTCGAAAAAATATAAGTTTAATTTAGTAGATGGCGAGTATACAAACGAAATTAAATTTTTTTTGTTAAATTGTTAAGAATAATTGTTATAAAACCAGGCATACAAAATGTTTTTTTTTTGTTATTTTTTTGCTAAATTATTTAAAAAAAATATTATTAAACAATGTATTGAAATATACAAATATGGAAATATGAAGCCTTTCAGTTTTTGTTTAATTAATTATTTAACTAAACTTTTTTTTAAATATAGAATTATGTAAATAGAAACTTCATTTTGAAATCTACTTCGATTTCTCCGCAATTAACTTCATTTTCTTCTTCAAATCTATTTACCCCTATTTTAACCCCCCTTATAGCTAATCAACCTGTAATTACTGGAAAAACGAAGAGAAATATATCCGATATATTCTATTTATTCATCGACTGATTTCCGGAAACGTTGATTGCAGTTCGCTGTACCTACTACTCTATCTTTTTAAAAACAGTCAACGCGTTGACTCAAACTGACGCGACGTCAAAATAACATCAAATTTTGTCCCAAACTTGTCAAGGCGTGTGACCGTCAACGCAGAACACTTACAATACGTTGCCGGTTGCGTTGACTCTCGCGTTGAAATGAATTTTGTGATCCATACATTAAATACTTTGTTGTGTAATCACCCTGTCAACGCAATTAGGACAAATTGACAAAAAGCTCGTCAGCACCCTGCGTTGACCTCCATCTCAAAATCAAAAACATCCATTTTGTAGAGGTTTTTAATCCATCGACATCGTAGCTATTTTTCAATAGAATTGAACAGATTGTCGCTTGACAGATATATAACAATCTATGGTAGGTACATCGAATATTTCCTTGCAAATGTGATCCGAAAAATGTAAAATCGCATTTTTCCCGGAGTACAAAGTAAAATCTAATAAATTAATTATTTTTTAGAGGTTTTTTTTTAATTCATTGACATCGTATAAGCCACCCTTCAATAGAATTTGAAAGATTATATAGTTCGACTGATTAATACTTTAACGTCGAGTGATTGTCGACGCGAAAAATGGTTCTTGTCAACTCGGGATCAAAACGATCAAAGCTTTCGATGCCGAAATTTTAGTTCGCGTTGACAACAAAGTATACTGTACATTAGGGTGGAGCGTCGACGTATGTGGAGAAAAATAAAAGTTGTTGTATCAATTTCGAATACCTCCATTTTTTTGACATTAAAAAAAAAAAGTTTGGATTAAGTCTTTAGCCCTCTACCTTAGCTCAAAGTTTCGACTTTTTGGAACTGATAATTCATGAAAAAAGAAAACACAAATTGTAATATATTAACTTTATTTAGACAAATAAACTAACACAAACTTGAAAATAAAAACGCCATTCAGAAAGTAACCCAATTAAACTTTTTATTTTTCAAGTTGTACCTAATTTTTTTTTGTGTGGAAAAATGGCAATATATTTCGAGAATATATCTTATTTTTTATTAGCCCGTCTCTGGCCTTTTCACCAGCTACTGTTATTGAAGCTTCGGTCAACATCTTCACACAGCGCTCAACAGCTTGAGTGTAACAAAGGAAGTCCGCAAATGACACGTCAATAAGAGATTTTTTTTTTTAGAAATTCTTCCAATTCTTATTTTTTTTTATTCTTTACGGGTAGCTTACGTAACTACGCAACTTTTTAGTGCTATTCGAATAGCTAAATCGGAAACAAAATTTGACGCTCCACCCTACTGTACATGACAATGCATTTTGGGACAACATTGACCGACTGTTGTCACTCGTATAAACATCAACGTTTCATGCATTGACACGGTCTACGACGTTGACAGTAAAATTATGATATTTTTGGAGACGTTCAAGGAGTCAACGCATTGACCATTAACATTAACCGCATCTAATCGTAGCTTAATTCTCGTTACATATACGAAATTCTCATCTCTTCTATCTATCCCACCTACCGTATTTCATAATGACTTCAGCAAACCTATCTCTCGGATGCTATACGGAGTTTTAATTTCGAACATGAACTGTTTCGACCTTAATTTCATAACTCCTTTCTTAAGCCTCTGCCGCACAGTGGCACGTTACGACTTTTTTGTCTGCTAAAATCATAACTTTTAAACGAATAAAAGTATATCATAACAATTTTATCAAGATAGTGAGATTTAAAAAAATAGCTATACAGGGTGTTTTCATAAAAACGAATTTTTACTAAAGATGATATAGACATATAGTTTGTATTTCACTTTAAAAAGTCAAAAGTTCAGTTTTCGAATAGCAGCAGAGTGAAATTGAGTGAAACAGTGGTGAAAAAAGAAAACAAACCAATACAAGTGAAACAGTTGACCAAAAAGAAAATAAACCATTTTTTTTAATATATTATTTTCTTTTGTTAAATAAGTGTAGATTTTAAGTTTTTAATATCAAAGAGTGCACTAAAAAATATTTTATTGAATAATTACAAGTCAAACAGTGGAAAAAAGGCTAGAGCGTGTAGGCCGGGTGAATAAAACAAAAGCTAAAGCTAAAACTTGGATTTTTAAGTAAAAGCTAGATTTTTGGTGAATAAAAATAAGCTTAAGCTAGTTAGTTAAAGATGTTTTCTAGTCATAGCTATTTTAAAATAGCCAACGCTAAATTCATTTAGTTTTAGCTTGTTTTCCCAGCCTAAGCTTCAATTTGTGTGAATAAAAATAGCTTTAACTAGAATATTAAAGTTAAAGCTACAAAAATTTCAAGATTTTTTCTCCCTGTCTAGAAAGCTTTGACTAGGTCTTATTTTCAGTATTCTCTTTAGTTATAGTGCGATTATGGTAAGAAAACTAAAATTTTAGAAGAAACGGGAGTAAGTGATGAGAATTTTTATAGTTTATTTAGATTTTCGAAAGAAATGTGCAGTGGTGGTTACTTTATAGAAGACTCAAAGAAGCGTAGAGGAGCACTGACCTCTGAGCAGAGAATACAGATATTTTTAAGATATCTAAGTGAACCCGGATTTCAGTATGGTGCAGTAGGACAAGATCTTGGATTTGAACGCTCTTCTGTATGTAAGACTATATTAAGCACGTAGTTGTCGTTGACAGTTGCAGCATGAATTAAATGCTATAGGCATTGTAGGTACATATAAGCCATTAAAAGGTAGAATTACAAAGTTAATGGAGAATTATGAAGCAGGTACTTAAAAATTGTGTGAGCTGTTAATTAAATTAATGTTATAGAGCGTAACTCAAAAATAAGACAATTTTCTTTATACTTTTTAAAATATCAAAACTGTTTTATTGGAACTACCTGACCTATGTACAAATTTGAAACCAATTGGACCACAGTGAACGTATAGACGCAGAGACTGACGAACGATATGATAAAAACATTTTTTACCCAAAATCAAAACTTGCCCTATAATACAGATAATGGCAAAACAAAATCCAAAACAACCTTACTTTTGGTCTATATATGAACAGTTCTAGCTAAAGCTACCTAGTCGAAACATATGAATAAAAAACAAACTGCTTACATTGCGAAGCTTAAACTAGAATTTTCTAGCACAAGCTATTTAGCGTTATCATTTTTTATTCACATATATAAAGACCAAAAGGAAGGTTTTAAAAAGTTAAAACCTTCCTTTTGGTCTTTATATGAACAGTTCTAGCTAAAGCTACTTAGTCGAAACATGTGAATAAAAAACAAACTGCTTAAATTGCGAAGCTTAAACTAGAATTTTCTAGCACAAGCTATTTAGCGTTATCATTTTTTATTCACATAAAACAAAGCTTAAGCTAGAACTGTCTAGCTTTAGCTGCTAGTAAAAGCTATAACTAGTTGGCTTAAGCTTCCTCCAAAAAAAGCTTTAACTTTTTTTTTATTCACAAGACCCGATAGAGAAAACTCGTATTTCTCCCCGTTTATGTGGGAGGGACAATTTTATAAAAATCGATTTGAATTAGAAAAAATAAATATTAAAAACCGACAGCAACACTAACAATGTCACCTTTTTTAAATTCAGAGATCCATTTCTACTAATTCTGTTTTTAAATTTACTTAATAATTAATTAAAATTAAAAAAAATGGACTGATTTCTTCAAATAAATTTCTCTCTATCACAATTCTATGCAACTTTATGCAGCTGAATTTTTGGGTTTATGTGAACAAATAAAAAATAGTTTTTAACCGTTAAGTTTAAGGCGGGAATTTGCGGAGTTTTTGTTTGTAACTCAATTTAAAGTTAAACAATTTTGCCCAAAAAAACATTGAATTCAAAAGTTTTAAAGTTAAAAAAAAATTTTAAAAACATTTGTTTCTGTTTAATAATTAAATATATCAATCAAAACAAAAAAATACAAGTTTTTCACATATTACCTTCAGTTTTAACAGTCAAAACTAAAAAAAAAATTAAAATGTCTTCATCTAAACGAAATTTTTTGTTTTGATTTTTAATGGTTGATTGTTAATTTAATAAACTTTAGAGTTATGCATTATAGTACCGACCAAAAACTTATTAATGCCATTACTTTTGCAGAAACTCATCCCGATCTTATATCTTAAGTTAAGTCATTTTTATTGTATTAATTGGAAGAAATGGGGGTTTTGGTCATGGAGTTGTTTGCCCCCACCATATAATTAATTTAAGATGAATTAAATAAAAATTAAAATTTTTCCTCTAGGAAATCTCATAAAGCTACGCGCAAAACCGACGCGATGGCGGTGGCGATGGCGATAACAATGTGGATGCCGCACACGTAAATCAATGGAGGGGCACACATCGACGCGATATGTGGATTGCGTTCACATTCCACTGCTGCGTTCAGTTACGCGACTTTTCTTGAACGCAGCAAGCACCATTTGATCGCTATATCGCCTGAAGAAAAATTACAGTCTAAAGAAGAAAGTTTGAAAAACTGAAAAATTAATAGAAACAATTAGGGGAAATTCCATTTTATATGTTTTTTTTTTTATTAAACTTCAAAAATTAAACGTTTGTATTGTCAGTCGCTGACAACTTAGCCCGCTACGCAATATATCGCATTGATGTGAGCAAGTTTTTGAACGCATCTTTATCGCGCGATAAAAGTTATCGCAATCGCCACCGCCATCGTGTCGGTTTGCGCATACGTTAAATATGTTCTGTTCTAAATTTTAAGTAAATCGGCACTTTTTTGAAATTCTGTTGATTTTTTCACATTGTTATAGTATAGCTATGCCTCCGCTTAAACATTTCTAATGTTAAAATAAGCTTTAATATATATTTTCTCTTTTTTTTGTTCTTCTTCTTCAGAAGTATAAACTTCTTAAACTTTAAGTGCAAAGTGTCTGCCAGATAATTTTTTATTTTATTGAACTCAATATTCTACCAATAGGTACATTGTTTTGGATCTTTTAAAAATTAATAATTTTATTCAAAATTCATACAAAAAATTTGCTCAAGATTATGGGAATGAAAAACGTATGTAAAATTCACTGAACAAATATCCTTTATTTATTTAAGCTTACCATTTTTGTTTTTAATTACAAAAACTAATGATTTTTAAATCAAAAAATTCCAACCTCTCATATACATATATTCTTCCTCAATTTTTCATAAATAAATAAATTATGATGTTTCATGAAAATATATTATAAGAGAACAAAAAAAAAAAAATAAAAAAAATTACAAACAAATTCCCTTGTGTACGATGAAATTTTTGATAAGACGAAATAATTAATTGTTTAATTAGCCATACGATAAACTGGAACATACATTCCTTTGAATCCATGGTAGTTAATTATGTATAAATGTTTATATGCATGTTGTATCCTTTTAAAGCAATTCCCAAACAAACATGGAATGATTTAATTATTTTCGACACACACACACACAACCATATTAAATATGTAGGCCCTTCTACAAAATATTATTAATATACATATATAA
Source organism: Epistrophe grossulariae (assembly GCA_929447395.1). NCBI lineage: Eukaryota > Metazoa > Arthropoda > Insecta > Diptera > Syrphidae > Epistrophe > Epistrophe grossulariae. The sequence continues at coordinate 26,158,567 of OV839566.1, read as the reverse complement.
ACGGACATACAAGCATAAATATTTGTTTATAACACGAAAGCATATAACTTAAGTTAACCTACCCCAAACCCATGCCTATGTAATTATTAAGGGGTCTGGCAATGATGGCAAAAATATGGTGAAATGAGGAAGCAGCGCGGTGGTGGCAGCGGCGATTCATTACGGATTCATTAGACTTGCACAACGTTGATAAAATTATACTTTGTGCTTTGGTGCTGCGATTTAAAATAAACGTCTCCCCCGAGGGCGGAACAACGCGCTCAAAACATGTAATTTGTTTACCCAACTTGGGTTTGCATTATTTTGTACATTATGTTGTATATTTATGTACAATTCATTTGCACATCTATACATCTCTTCGTATTACAAACTTCCACCCCCCCCCCCCCCAGGTCCCTAAAGCCTAAATCCTTTTAAAATATTTTCCTACAATTTCTGAAAGATACAAAGTATATACATATACATACCCACATAATATTATGTAGGTACAGTTTGATGGTGTGGTGGGGTTAAATGTTTTTCCAAGCGGAAAAAAACTTTGCACTTGCAACAATTGAAAATTTTCCATTTGAAAAAGGCAGAAAGGAAAAGGATAAAACTTCACCGGGAAATCTCCTTTGCAAGAGTTTTGTTTTCGTTTAGGATAAAATTGCTTGTTCATGGGTAGTATATATGTATATTGTATGTATTACCTTTGTTATATAAAACTCAATATGTATAACTTATAAGTATAGGTATAGTTATAAGTGTTATTATTTTTGTTACGGAATGTTAAGAGTGAATTTGGATCTCCTATAGCTTTTCACTTTGGTCAAAATTGTTAAGTCTTTGACTTCAAGTGGAGTTTGATTTTGTTGATTATATTTATATATATGTATATATTTGAGCATACCTACTTTTAAATATCAAGGTAACGTGAACTTCAAGAGCAATTCCTTTATTTGGAAGTTTTTGAAAAATCTGTATTCATCCTTAAAGAGATTTTCTTTTGAAATAGAAAACTAAAAATTTTCTGATTGATTCGTTTGGAGGATTTGTGTAGTGTAGATTCATTAAAAGGTGATCCTTTGGAATACCAAGTAAAGTGCATAGTAGAATTTTTTTGAGGAGTGGAATGCATCAAATGAATATTTCACTGGAGCCTTTTTTATAAAAGTTGCGATGAAGTTAGTATGCAGATGCATGAAACATTACGATGGATCTCATAACTTAGAGTATTTTCTTTATATATAGATAAACATATTCAGAAAATCATGCTTTAAATAACAATAGTTACATTTAACGAATGCGTCCTCTGTCCACCAGGTCATATACATAGATAAAACTCACTAAGTACTAAAAGACTAAAGCGCAGAACTATGGTCGCACGAATTTGCTTAAAACAATATAACGGGGCATCAAAGTTTCGTTTGTGACGTTAAAAAATATAAAAGTTGTTTTTTTTTCCTGCAATTGTTACAAAATTTGTTAATACAGAAAAACTCGCTTAAGCGAAACTCGCTTAAGTGAAAAACCCGGATACCTGAAACATATTTTCAGTTAAATTTAGTATTTTTCATTGATATAAACTCTCTCAAGTGAAAAAAAAAAAATTTATAGAACAGAACAAAAAATTTGCTGAACGCTTTTACATCTTTTTTATTTTTCGTCTTCACCAAATTTTCATCACGAAAATGACATTTGAATTTCTGATATGTCAGAACCCTTTTTGGAATTTTTAAATCTGCTTAAGTGCAATTTTTTTCACCTATCCGGACTCCACTTAATTGAAATTTTTTTACACTTAAGCGGGGTTCGTTTAAGTAAAAAACCCGCTAAAGTGAAATAAAGACTGTGACATTTTGCAGTTTCTCTTAAGCAGGTTTTACTGTATATACAAGTATATAATTATACTGTTAACCCCTGTATTTGTCCGATTTTTAAAAATGACAAGTAAAACATAAAAATTAGATACTTCAGAAATGTAGAAGTTGAAAAATTAATTACATATATTGTGCTACGTGTTAATCCAGCTTAATTATACAGACAAAGAGATGGTATTGCTGCAACACATACAAGACACAGATTATCTGCCCTAGCGAGGTATCCGTCGGAGCGGAATCGGAGGATTTTTACTTCGAGGTATTCTTCCGAACAGCGTTCGGAACGTTTTTCCGACATTATGGAACGTGCATTGTTGTTTTGCGTTGCAGTGCGATCAATTGTGTTTTGAAGTGACGTTTTTGGAATCTCTAATGAACTTTGAACCTCCGACGTCGTATGCGTTTCGGAGAGTTTTCCGCTCCGAACGGATACCTCGCTAGGGCAGTATAATTTGGAAAAAAATAAAAATAAAAGAAATTTAAACAAAAATTAATTTTAAAAAATAAATTAAATTTATAAATGAACTTTGTGATAATATAATAAATAAATAAATTTAAATTATTTTTTCTATTCATTTTTATTTGCCTCTTTCTTTTAAAATTACATAAATTACATGGAGACTACACAGCACCAATAAACAGATTATAGTTTTTTGGTACTTCTCTGAAGTAAAAAACTTAAATTAGTATAAGTGTGGGATTTTTAGTTAAAAACCGAATATAAAATAATTCAATTTAATTTATTATAATTTTTAAATAACAGTAATTTTAAGTAGAGTAAGTAAATACAGTAAATAGTAAATTTAAAGTCTAAGTGCTGCGGACGTCTTCGTGGTTCTCGTCTTCTTTTTTCTTCGCCCTCATCACCGTGTTCATCTTTATCATCGTGTTTGACTTATCTCTTATCAGTTGTTATCAATTGACAACAGAAAGCTTTTGGACACACACCAAACAGTGTGATCCCACATAAGAAGTACGTGTTATGTATGTGTGTAAGAATTTAACAATTAACAATATAGCTCCACGGTCCACATAATGCATGCATGAAACTTAGAGTTTAAACTTAAAAATTGCAAAAAAAACATTAATATATAATTAGAAATAAAGTAATTAAACAACTTCTGAAATTGTTTTGGCCCTAACTCGATGTACGCCATCTGATTTCTTAAATAAAATCTCAATTTATGAGAAAAAAATTTAATAATAGCTGGAGCGTTTTTTTCTTTAATTAATTTTGTATGTATAAAATTTTGTAAACTTTTTTAACAAAAAAATAATTGGTACGCATATACATACTTAAGTATTTATCAATTCGGAATTAAAAAAAAATAATTTTGAAAAAAAAATCACCTACACACTTTCGAAATATCAAATTTTCAAAAAATAATTTTGAAATCTTTTTTAAAAATCAAATTTTTGTGTGCAATATTATTCAGACTTCTTAGGAGCTCTTGTGTCTTCATTAAAATCGGTTAAACGCAAAATGAGATAGTCGAAAACAAAAGAAATGGTTCTGTATAAGAGGTACCATTTTAAACCGATAGACATATTTTTTTCTTTTCAATGATATGGCAAATCGTTCTCAATTATGAGGTAAGATCGTTTTTGAGAAAAATGAGAGTTATTTTTGGCAATTAGAATAAATTGCATTTTAAATCTACTCGATACTACTGGGTATCAAATTTAATTAAAAAAACGACCGAATCGAATTATAAAGTTCTCAAAAAAATTTGATTTTTTTTTTTAAATCAAAAAAAAATTGACCATTTTTGTATAAAATTCTTTTAAAACTTTTTGTATACATTCTCCAAAAGAAGATTGGTAAAATTTTATTAAAGTTGTGGGCAAGTTTTATAGAAGAAAAAAAATTTCATTTTTTGCAAAAAAAAATTGCACCAATATAGTTTTGATCCCAAACAAAAATAAAAAAAAAATTCAGGGGAATGTCCAAAAAACGCTTTGTACCACGTTTTAAGAAAATCTTCCCACCCGTTTAATCTGACATGACAGATAGACGGGCAGAATTGCGAGACCCACTTTTTTCGACTTCACCATAATGTCAAGTTACCTATGTATATATCGGAAGTAAAATTGGTGAGTATAATTAGAAACCTAATGTCGCGTGATAGGTATTTTATTTTATACGAGCAAACACGTACGATCATGTTCTGGCCGAAATTAGAAACAAACAGACAGAGGACTCATTTTATTTGCTTCATTAAAAGTAGGAATATTTGGGTGCTAATTTTGTTTATGCACGTTTATTTCACCTTACAAAAATTCCAACTGTGGCATTTGGTATGTATTTTGGGCATTATTTCATTGCCTGAGACTTGTTTTTGTTTTTTTCCAAAACACATTTCATTTCATTGAAAGAATTTGTTTTCTTAATTTAACAAATTTATTTTTATTTTTTAAAACATTATAATATAATATTGACCAAAAATCTAATAACACATTATGTATATACATTTTGGGTTCTGTCTACAAGTTTTGTTAAAATGATTATAATATATTAATTAAATAAAGAAAAAGAAAAGAAAATTTGTATTTTAATTTTGCTTAACTTTTTAATTTTTCAAATAATTTTCACAACTTTTTAATACGAATATTTTGTTTTACTTTATTACAATTTACAATTTCTTCCGGCGAAATACTCAATTTGACATGATGAAACGTGTTGTCAAAGCCAGTTACTTGTTTTGTTGTTGTTGAATTTTTGTGTTTGTTGATTTGAGCATGAAAGTTACATAGATTGTCTTTTTTCATCTTCCTTCATACGCATTTCAAAACTATTCAAACTATTACCAATTTTCCGAACACTTTCATCTGTCATATTAAATACAGCTTCCAGTAATTGGAATAAAATTGTAAATTTATGAATTGCTTATTTATTTTTCTTCATTGTTCAAATATTTTTTTTATATTGAATGATTTTTTCAGTTTCGATAATTTGTTCATTTGTAAAATAGAAGGATCATAAAGTGAAGGAGAAGAACCTAATCGTTTCTTCTCCAAAACTCAAACAAGTTTTCCATTCTTGTTTTATTCTTTTTCATCTTCTTTCCAGTATTTTATTTCCCAGCAAACATTTATCTGTATGTTCAGATTCTATTCACCAAAAATGAAGAATAGTTTTCATTAAACATTCAGTTTTGTGAATGAATTATGATTGTAGACACCTGACCCTACAAATTCTTACGGGGGAGATGCAAAGAAAAAAACAACACTCAGTTTTCATTCATTTTCCTTCATAAATCAAATTTTAAAAAGATCTTCTATAGAACCCCTACATACATTCATTTAAATGATGGATTTTTAGATCATAAATGAGTTATAAAAATGATTCAAATCCGTGTCTAAGAGCATAGGTAAAAGGATTCAAATTGAATCATAAGTGAATTCTTTTTCGGTCGATTTCTTCACTTTTGTGAATTATTTATGATTCATTTCTGAATGAAAATGTTTGCTGGGTTGTGTTAAACATGTTGATGTGTCCATTGTTTCATGAAGTGAGTAAATCACAATACAAAATGAAGAAGAGAGCACTGGAATATGAAAGGACTACGACATAAATCTCTTTGGAAAAATCATTTAGTATATCTACACATAAATTTTAACCTATTTCTGAAAAAATCTTTTTGGACAAAATCCGCAGCAATTATAGGTAAGTTGAAACAAATGGTCTCATCTCGTGAACAGCCCTGACTTCAACTGTTTACTTATTCTTGTAAAGCTTGATAAAATTAATGTACAAATTAATGTACATAATATTATGCAACAGCTGCAGGCATTTATTTCCATTTGTGGGGCTTATTTCCTTCTTTAAATTGCCATTTCAATTAAGACAAACTCCAACACCTTCATCTGCATTCAATTTAAGATAAGAATGAACCATTTAAACCCCTTGAAATATCTCATTTCTAAGAATGATCAATTTTCATCGATATCTTAATGAGCCTACTATTTCTGAACATGCCCTGAAGCACCATGTTGATATTATTTAATTAATACTAATAAATTGCCTACTTTGACAGTTACATACAACCATTTCCCTTCTCTGATTAAAATGTCTATATAGGTATGTATAATTCTAATCCTTCGCATTTGGTCAGACAGACAGCTAAATAATATGTAACTATTGTGCAAAATAGCCTCCAAGATTGCCAGGACGCACATTTCTATAATATTGCGTGTATAAAATCTATATAATATGTAAGCTATGTCGATGATAATATTGTAAGTAATTTTTACGATTGATAAAAATCCTAATTAGAAGGGTGGTGGGCGAATATTCACTTAGACATCAGTTGAGTGTTATTGGAAACACTCATACTATATGCAGACACCAAAATCATCATCATCATGAAGCATCCCCTTTTCTTGCCCAACGGCGGCATATTACACTACACCAGCAGAGAGCAGAGATGGAGATCGTATTAAATGGAATCAGGATTACGTCGTACAATCAACAACAACCAGCCAAGCTATACGAGTATATAGCACCAGTACCCGGTTATCTTTCATATATTGAATTGAATGGACAGCACAGCACGCAAAACAGGGAGTTCGAGGCCTTATAACTGAATTGAAACGACCAGTATACTCGTATCTAGTAGAAAGTATCGTGTTCGAACAATACTCTTTGCGTATACTATATATGACTAGGTATGTGTCCTGTGTCCTCTGCTTTTGACTAGACCATACCTTACGTAGAAATATACGGGATGTTTCCCAAAGTTCCAACAATGACCCGATAGGTACTTACTGACATTTTGATGAACGATAAGCTATCATAGTGGCCATATACGTTCATATATATATAGAACAGCAGTGTTTTTGAGAAACAGCAAATTCGAACCAAGCGGCAGCAGGAATTGCACCAGCAATAGTACCTAAAACCCACTTTGGACAAATGTATATGTAGGTATGTACATATATGGATGTTGACTGGTCCTTGTTTTTGCTCGAGTCCAGTTCGTACAAATCTTCTGTTCGTGACAACTCCGGTACAGCTAAATTGAAATTTCGTCATTTGGTATCTGCGTCTCTCTTTGTTGGTGACAGAGCGGCTAGTGGTTATGGCAGTGGTGTTGGTATGTATAGTGACTGGTGAGTCCTGAATTGAATGTGTGCAAATTGGTTGAATAGACAGATGCGGGAGTATAATGGGTCTGATAGAAAGCACCCTATATAAACCTGAGCCCACTTTTGAGTCATTTCCCACTTCAGGTTGGTTAAAAGTTTGGTTTTTTTTTATCGTGTTGACAATTTTTGTGTTTTTTATTGGGTTTGAGGACTTTTTAGAGAGTGCTAGGACATTTTGATTTAGTTCATCTTTCGTGTACAGCTTTTATGTCCAATATATATCCATGGAAGTTGAAAAGTCCTTTATAGAGAGTGTATATGATGTCAGTTAATATACATACATACATATGTTTGTATGTGTTTATATGGATATATGTGCTTTAAGGCTTGACGTTTTGCATTCACATGTAATTCCATTTTACAACATATCCTACTCCATTATACAAGAATGATGTACTCCTAACTCATTCGTCCTTATGGATGCCGGATGGGGATTTTATATTTACCTTTTTAAAACAAGGGGTTAGATAATATTGATGAATGCGCTCTTAATGGATATATATGTAAATGTATATATATACCATCGGCAGATAGCTTTTGTGACATTTAAACCTAACGACATGACATAGCTATTTGATGAATATTTTTGATTCTCAATTGTTTTAGATTGTATATAAAAACAGCGGTATAAAGTTTTTGATTAATTTGAGAGCAATTAATTAAACAGGGTGTTTTCGGTGACATTCATTGTTCATTTGATATTAAATTACCTATATATGTACTTCAATGAAGCAGCAGCAGTAAATGGTATTGTTTGAGTTTTTCATGACAAATATTTTGAAATTTGTTCACAAAAAAGTTTAAATCATTACTCCGAACTTCTGCGTTTTCATAAAAGGGGGTGAGATAATATTTTTTTTAGTCTTTTATATTTAACTATTTTCTAAAAATCAAGAATAGCTACAGTTTTTTTGTAATTACAAAAAAAAAATAGTTTATTTTAAATAATTAGGAATTGATTGGCTTAACACAAAAACTATAATAATGTTAGCTTAGCCAATGGTTATCGTGAAATTGTTAAAAACAATTATTGCAAACACGCAAGTTTTACCTTCAAAATATACCTATTTATTATATCTAGCTATACAATCGAAACAACTAATTGGATTTTGGACTCTTAATTAAGCTAGATTTAACTAATAATATAATACGCAATTGTTTGGGTTTAATTTAAGAATTATATGTAAATAAAAAGCTTTCTTATATATAAAGGGTCATTCATTTTTCCGATTCGAAAGTAAAGCTAAATAAAATACACATATAGCGATACATTTTTAACGTACATTTTATCTCATTATAAAGTTTAGACTTTGCCATTAAATGTGAAAAACAATATGATTCAAATGGTCGCCTCGGGAAGATTCGCAGCATGCGATTCTTTTGAAGTAAATTTTAACCACTTTTTTGCACATTTCGGGTGGTATCTCGGCCATAACTTGACTAATGTTTGTTTTTAATACGTCTAGAGTTCGGAGATTAATCGCATAAACACGGCCTTTTCGTAGAACCACATGAAAAAAATCTAACGGTGTCAAATCGCACCATCTTGTAGGCCAATTGACTTTACCAAAACGTGAAATTACGCGACCAGGAAACTTCTCATGCAATAAAGCCATAATTGGTCGTGTTGTGTGGCTTGTTGCCCCGTTGGACATATCGTTCAAGTCATGATCTTCAATTGCCAGTCAAAAAAAATCGGTTATTATTTGACCATACCGCTTCGAATTGACTGTAACCGTCTGCCCTTTGGCATCTTCGAAGAAATACGGACCACCTTTCAGCCGTATAGAGCATGCCAAACAGTCACTTTGTCTGGATACAACGGCACTTCTTCGATCACTTTTGGATTTTCTGAGCCCCATATGTTGCAATTTTGTTTATTTACATACCCACTGAATGTTGCGCGAAAAGTGGCTAAGTTTTAATAACCACTTTTGTAGTAAGTTTTAATAATTTTGACGCGTTGTTTGATTGTTAAGCGATCCATTATCGTAAATGGCAAACATTCAACTAATATTATGACATTTCAAATGACAGATGAGTTTGACAGGTGTCAAATGCCAGCGCTACCAACTCGAAACCACGAAATGAATGACCTTGTACAATACCCGTACAAATAGGTACGCATAAGTATCATACCAGATTAAATAAAAAAAATTATTTAAGGCGCACTGTACGGCGTCTCTGAGGATGCGCATTATCCACTAGAGTGAAGTGAACGTGGTGCGAAACCGATCCATGGTTGCTCCAATTACTCGACCGAATATTGGACGCAACGTGCGATGCGTCACGCGAACCGAACCATTATTTTCGGTAATAAATTTGCACGATTTGCAAACGTTGTTCAGGAGTAAGTCTATTCATTACGAAATGGCAAACCAAACTGAGCATAAATCAAGTGACATCTGTCAAAAAGACCAACTCCGAAAAAAGTATTGCCAGATTGAAACGTCTAAAAAAACACCCTTTATAATAAATTAAACCTTTTCGATTTTAAGCTAAACTACAGTGGGTAGTTCTGAAAAATATTTCAGAATCAACAATAATCTTTTGATATTTTTATACATATTGAATTTTTTTAAATCACTCATACATATATATTTTTTTAAAAGAATTTTATAAATCAGAAGTTACTGCGGTTGTTTGGAATCATGTAGCATTAAAATATAATATATCTAAGTATTTAAATTTTGATAATTAACAAATTGTAGAATAAATCTTCATCCCCGTACAGCTCTATCTTAAGTTTTAAAAAATGTGATATAAGATACGATGACAAATGAAATACTCTGAAATATTAAGTCAAATCAGCATGGGGCCAACTTAATGCCAACAAATCTGGCTAAAATCAAAACCATATATAGGCGAAGATTTTTGAATCAATATTATCCTTAAATATAAAATGTTAAACTTAAATTATCTCCTTAATAGTTGCCTAAATTTATTTGTGAAAGTTACCTATATGTTATTGAAATTCTCGAAATTCTCTTGCTTCTATTATGACTTTTTGTTATTAAATTACCATCGCAACAATTATTTGCAATTACATTGCAATATTCTTTTCATTGTGTATTTGAATTTCTTCTTAGTAAAATCTTTAAATTCCCATACATACTCAGAGATTTGAAATTTAATTCAATATTTAAGGTTAGACAGAGTATAGAAGTTCAAAGTGGATTGCAATGTTTGAAGCCACAAAAACCACACCCCAAAATGTATATAATACACCAAATGTAAGCAGATATCGAGTTTTGTTTTTAGGTATACATTTATTTTACTTATTCATTAACATTTTGGTAGGTTGACTTAGTACTTACTCAAAGCAAAAACCATTTTCGTGTTTGTAAAAGCCTCCTGTGCTGTACAACATGCATTTGTGTGACTTATATTTTGAATCATGTTCTGTTCATTCCGAATACCAAATATACAAATGACATAAAATATAATCGTGAACCATTAACCCATTTTCTGCAATAATGGTTTCTTCTTGCTTTTATGATATGTTTATATATTTTATATGTAAAGAGGACTTTTGAACCATCGACTGATGAAAGTTAATTCTAATTGTTTGTACCTACTGTAAGAGTATTAAATTTTCTGGAGTTATTTGATTCCAGGCTACTGGAAGGTATAAAATAAGATAATCTTGTCTTAGTAATAAAATAAAATATTTAATTATTATTTCCCTAAAAATGTTAAATGTTAATATAGAATCACATTAAATTAGGTAAAATTTTAAAATATGTGTGAATGCATAATAAAATAAAACTGCTAAAAATAGTTCAAATATGTTTTTCGTCTCCAATATATCGAAATAAACAATGCTATCTCTCACGAATAATTTTTTTTTCACACAATGCTGTTACTACAAATTGATAGGGTTTAAACAAAAATTGAATTGAGTTTTTTTTTTAAGGCAATCAATAATTGCTTAAGATCGTCGCAGATTTACTTACCTAGCACACAGGTAAAATTTACCAAAAACTAGCCCAAAACTATAAAAACTAAAATCGTTTTGTTGTTTTTTTTAAATTTAAAGTTGTTTACAATAAACAAGAACTTTATAGTTTCTGGTGAATCTCGATATTAAGATTGCAACCGTTTCGAAAGTTGATGCGTCTAAATTGGTAGCTTTTAGAGGGCCTTGAAGTACCTTAAAGTATTCTGATTCAGAATCAATCACAAACAATTGCGACTTTTTAAGATAATATCAATGCAAGATATTAAAAAAATTTACAATAGAAGTGTGCCGCAGAAATTTATTATTAATATTACTGATTTTTTATAAAAAAAAAACTTATGTTAATAAATATTATTTTGGATTAAGTAATAAATATTTTTATTATTTTTTAATCAAAAACTAAAAACTAGATGGTACTATGTCTTCTAGTTTTTGAGAAAATTGAAAATAACTTAAAACTTCTTTTAAAACTAAATTTTTTGTTTGCATTCATTTTTTTTTGTGCTTTAACTGAATTAAAAAAAAAATTCACTAAAAATAGTGCATTTACTTATAAATTGCTTTTTTCCAATGACTTAATGCAATAATAACAAAAAAACAAAAATGGAGGCGGAACAAGACAGCATACTTGAAGGCGCTTAGAAAAATGCTGATGCTCCAAATGCATTTGATAAACAAACGATACACATCTCGACCTGTGACGTCAGTGGTCTAAGGTAGTGGAATGCGTAGTGCATACGACTTCTAAGACTGAGCAAATCTGATATGCGTGGGTTCGAATCTCATGGTGTGCAGAAAGTTTTTCATAATAAAATTGGATTAAAGCTCGGCACCACTAATAAGGAGACTGATGATAGGGCTTGGCACCCCTTGAAATAGCTATATCTCCAGCCAAATAATTAATTAAAAAACGAATTATAAATTAATTCGTATACCATTGGTGGTAGCACCTTTAAGTTGTTGTTGTTGTTCAGAAATTCAATGAAACAAAAAAATAATTTTGGGAAATTTTACCTGTGTGCGACGGTTAAAGTGAAGAACCTCGTAAGGTGGCTCTGATTCTGTTCACTTTTTTGCATTAATACTATTTTTTTTCTGTTAAAATTCTTCGACTTACGAGGTCCTACTCTTTACCCGTCAATATCTAATGGTGTGTACCTAACAACATTTGACAGTTTTTTTTAAGCAACTAAATCTGCCAAAAATAATATAAATAGATGAAAAATATAATACGTCTCAAATTTATTTTTTATTTGCTTGCTTATAAAAAAAATATACATAACATCGGTTGTCCAGTTTCCAAGGTGTCATCAATGGGATGTTACCAGTATGAATCGCCAGCCTCTTTTTAAAATTTTGCAATCTGATGTTTCTTATAAGTTCAAACAATCTATGTATATAAATAAAAATGTAAATATTCGTTTGTTCCTAATCGCAAATCTCCGAAATTCTTTACTGATTGCTTTGAAATTAAAACACAACATTGCATTCGAGTGCACAAGTGTTTTTTTATGTCATTTTTGGTGTTTCGTCTCCAGGTGTGCGGTTTTTAACCAAAGAAATTTTAAACGAAATAAAATAAATTAAAAAAAAAAAACAATAAATATATCTGAAAAATCACTTTTATCTTTATTTTTATTTAAGTAAAAGTTGTGTAATTTAAATAAAAATATAAATGAAAGTGATTTTTCAAATATATTTATTGTTTTTTTTTTTATTTATTTTATTTTGTTTAAAATTTCTTTGTTTTTATGTACCTTTATTTTTTAAAGCGCCATCTGTTGGGCTTTAAAGTAACACCTGCTGAACTGAGATATCAGGTTAGGATTCATGAGCTTTTTTGTAAAAAATACAGGGGCAAATAAATATTTGAATCGTTTGACCCAATTTAACTATTTATAGGGAGAAATGTGGTAAAAAAAGCGAAAAATAGGAATGCCTTTTTTGGATTCATATTTTACAAAGTTAAGCTATTTATAAGGTGAAATGTGGTATAAGTAAAAATATAGATAATATTTTTGAATAATTTTTTATTCTGAAAGGTTATACATTTTTAAAATTATATGGCCTTCAAGGATAACTTAAGTACATACAGTAGAATCTCGAAAAGATGAACAGGTATAAAACAGGGCCCGTTCATCTTTTCAAATTATCTTTTCGAGCATCAACATTTTGGTTAAGGAAGAAGATGCAGTTTTAAAAATAAAAACATTAAAAATTATTTACATAACAGGTCAAAACAAGCTCCAAAGTACTGTTCAAGAGGAACTAAAAGGCAAAGAAAAAGTAAAAAAATATGTTGGGAATAAAATGTTCATCTTTTTGAGTATTAAATTACAACCTTTCATCTTTTTGAACACTGAAAAGTGGAAATATTTCATTCATGTTACCGAGCTGTTCATCTTTCCAAGATTCTACTGTACTTGATATTTTCAAAATTGCTCTTTTTATAGAGTGACAAAGGGAAACAAAAAGAGCATACGATTTTAAAAATCATTTTTCTTAAAGTTATGTACTACGATAATATTTTTGAAACATATAACTATTTATAGGGTGAAATGGGAAAAAACAAAAAAACTAGAATCTCTTTTAATATTTGCTATAAATATTTTGAAATGTGAAATAGATTTTAAAAAAATACAAAATCTCTGCCATTAAGAACTTAATTTTTCGTTTTTTTTTTTTTTTTTTGTAGGCTGTTCTTTGTTTCTTGCTGTGAAAATAAATCTTTATCATTATTTTGTAAATTTTTTAGCAAATTTGATTTTATTTTTAATTTTTTTTTTGCTGTGGATATTTTATGTGAATTTATTTGCCTTTAGAAATGAGTATTAAACACAAAAATTTTACCTTTGAAAACAAAGCTAGTGATTCTTAAAAGTATCGGCAAATTTTAAAGACTGAAATAAAATTAAGAAAAATGCAAGAATGCTGATTCAAAAATCTGCTCTGTTCAGCACTTCATCATAAACAAATAAAACAATTTAATAATATAATCTGTGGGCTCTTTTCTGAAGGAAATACAACGTAACGCCGGTTTTAATAAATTAATTCTTCATGATTCCCTTCGAGTTCGTTACTAAATTCTAGGAAAATTAAGCCTTCACTTCAAAAAAATTAAATTATGGTGGAGAGCTTTATTTGTATTTGTTAATCAATTTTCATAAAAATACATTACAATTTGATTTTATAGGGTGAGCGTGAAAAATTAAGTTTTTTTGTAAATAAATAACTCGAAAACTTTCAGTTTCCTGGATGAAATTATATACATGTCAAAAATTGGTACTCATGTTCGTACTTGATTTTATTTCCCATACAAAATTTCTCAAAAATTTAGCCGGTTGGTAAGCAGCTAAGAAATCAAATCTATGTAAAAAAGTTGGAATTAAAATTTAGCGCAATCTGCGTACAAGTAGAAATTTAGTACCCGGCACCCATGTAATGCTTAATGTTCAATTATTGACAAAGAACTCAACACGAAAATATTTTTTTTTTTGCTTAAGGTCAAAGTTTAGTATAATCAGAAGGATAACTACCTGATTTATTTAATAGGAACAAAATCATAAATTTTTAATTTATTGGTATGAAATACAAACTTCTGAAAGCTTTTGTAACCTTCTTTCAATTAACGAAAACAAATATTAATGCGCGCCTCCCTTTAACCATGAACCTTTGTTCGAATGAATTTTCTGAGAATGAATCTAACAAATGCGTCTTTCACTAGGTATCTATATGTATTCCTCCTCTTTTTCTCCTCCTCTACCAATATATTGCTCTGATGTTTTGCTTGCATATTGAAATTCTATTTTATAGTCGAGTTCTTGTAATCAATTTTAAGAGGCAACCCTCAACATTGGAAAAACGACGACGACTACGGAAAATCCTTCCATAGTACGAACATATCAGAATGCACATATATAGAGGGTATATTCTAGGTAGGTTTATATATTAATGGAAACTTTTTGAACTTTTCATCATAGCAATTAATTGGTAAGAGTCTGCAAAGAAGGCAAATTAGGCAAACATTGACGAGATATTTTTGTATTTATATCCTACTCGTTTATTCTTTGCAACATCCACTTTTGGAAGTTGAGGAATAAAAAAAAAGAGTTAAAAAAAATAGGAAAATGATGGAGATCCTTCACTCTTCTCAACACCATGGTGTATGGCGCGGCTGCGGCGGTAGGTATGAATGTGTGCATTTGTTTGACACTTTAGGGAAATACCGCTGAAACCAACGATGACGATGAGACACCGAAGACGCGACATACTACGATGGTGCTACATGCTAACGACAATCCCATGTCGTGTCTCATGCTTGTTGTCCTCGTATACCTATACGTTAGCGGGTGTTAAATACTCCACCTGCATCATCAACTATTTTTCAAGTGCAAAACAAGAGAAATCCTTTTTCCATTCTGTGACAGGCACGGCAGCAGCAGCATCACAGAGCCATGGCAAGGATGTTGACGTGATGATCATGATGACTATTATGCAGCTCATATAACCTTGTACAGGTTATCTACACGAACGGAGCTTTTATCTTCGTTGAATCACTTTTTCTCATTTTTTTTTTGTTGTCAACGTTTTGTCAGTCTTAAAGATCCTTTTGTTTTTCAATTTATTTTCGAAAGTGTTTTCCCACTTGACAACATCAGAAAAGGAGTAGGAGCAGCAGCAGCGGGAAAATGTCCTTTAAAAGTGAATGGAAAAAAAATAAATATTTTTTTAAACTCCATCCCTTTTTTTCTAAATGCCTTGGATAGAAAAATTAAAAAAAAAACAAAAGTAGGTATAGAGAAACTCCTGCAGTTTTGTGGATTGTCTTTGGTTGGCTGCCAATGCGAATTGGATATGTCTGGGCCTATGCCAGCGCAGGGCTCATTTCGCCTCACAATATCTCGTATCCTGTGTGCAGCAGCATCAACCAAGAGTCAGGAGTAGGGGAACCAGGATTTCAATGTATCCTAGTGGAATTTAATATTTATGAAATGCAAATACAAAGAATAAGGTTGGCGACGCATGAAAAATGCCAACCAAGTTGGAATTTATTCATCTTTTTTTTTTCCTTCATCCCAGTTTTTCTTTAGTATCCTTGCAGTTTTTTTTTTCTCATAATATTTTGCTATATTATGTTTGTTCCTTCAATTTTATGATAACGAGGAGAAGAGAAGAAATATTTTTTTATTTTTTTTTATATCTTAGGTAAGTACGTAGATATATTTTTCGTCTTAACGAACTTTTTTTGTTGTTGTATGTCCTGTGCCATAATATCATCTATCTGTATTATGTCAGACTGCAGTCTGATGTCTGTCGTTGATTCCCTTATATACCAAATCCTTGGATGACAAATAAAATTGACATTTTTGTTTTAGCGACGTTGTCGTTTTATCCTGTTTTTTTTTTTAGCATTTTTTGATCCTGATGAATAGAAAATGTTGCCATGCAATAAGTTTCTTTGATTTTTCCTCTTTGGTCTTTAGTTATGTGTCCTGGAAATCGTCCATTTTATGTAATGATGCTATTTAGTAAGAAGAGGAGACCTTTTTTGTGGGTCATCCTTTATTTTTTTTTTTAATTTTTTCTTCTTTTCTGTTAACTGAGAACCCAAGAGAATAGAATATATATACAAGGGGAGAGAGTCCAGTTCCAGTTTCAGTATAGGATAGATATACCCATATAAATTTCAAACGTTGTTGGCAAGCAAAAAAAAAAAAAAAAAAAAAAAAAAAAAAAAAAAAAAAACAGGCCATAGTTGCGGGTGAGTTCATTTTGTGTGCATTTTGTACGTGATGCAGTTCATTTAATGGGTGTGTGGTAACGAGGTCAATGAAAGTGCTTGGCAAAAATGTTATAAATAAAAGATGGTCATTTTTTTTAGTTTTGTTACTTTTTTTCACCCATAGAAGCAAAGGAGAACAATTTGACAGTATTCATTTATTATTATGAGCTTTAAAAAAAAAAATTAAGTCAGTTTGGGGTTTTATAGTGCTGCAGACATGACACTTAAAAATTAACTCAATTTGGGTTGGACAATGTTTTAGAGAGGACATACTACAGTCTTTCATCCAGATAAGTATAGAGATTTATGGGTGCAAGCGATTGTGTGGTGAAAGAACATTGTTAGAGGAAATGCAAACAAATGATTTTTTTTGTACGAGGTTAAAGACTTTAAAGTACATTATAAATAATTATGTTTGTAGACATATATTTCATATAGAGTAAGGAAGGTTTTTCTTTTATCTCATATTCTCGAGTGCCTATACCTAATTTTGATTACTCTAGAATGTTATTGAACCTAAGGAATCCAATAAAAAGTTTACTAAGACTAAAAAGAAATTTGGCGTTATAACATTTTGTTTGGGTACTATGAACAAATATTTTAAAATCAGCGTTTGATCTTACTGCCCAAGGGCATAAATAATAAAAATGTCATAGCACCCAAAATTGGACACATGTGCCCAAAAAATTTCCCAAAAAATATCACAAAGCCCAAAATCTATGTCATAGTGCTCAAACAAAATTTAAAATATCAAAATGCCCAAAAGTTGTCATGTGTTTCAACATAAGAAAAATTTACACATAACATAAAATTTACACATGACATAATTTTTGTTTATTTTCGGCATTACGATGTTTTGAGTTTGAAATAATATCGCCCAAAATAATACATCAAAATTAAAAAATGTCAGATCACATGGTACGAAAAATGCGGTTCAGCCAACGCGCCGCATGATCGCCCACGCCGCGCCGTGTGCAACCACATTTTAAAAACGGGTTAGGTTTATAATTACGTACTTATCTGCAAAAATTTGGTTTCCAAAATTGTGTTCTTAAAAATTCTGTAAATTAAAAATTCTATATTTAAAAATTATTAAAATTAAAAATTTCCAAATTCTGTAAATTATAAAAGAAAAATTGTTTTGATTGTGAAAAAAAAATACAAAATTTTGGAGTACTTACTGAATTAAAAAAAAAAACCTCTGTTCATACATTTTCATTTCATTTTACCGCGAGAAGGTGTATAAACGCTTTTGTCTCAGAGAAAGGGTAAAAATCTCGTTGCCAAAAATTAGGAATAGTGATATACAGAATTCGGTGGAATACAAAATAATAAACCTCTGTAGAAAAATGGACTAAAGAATAACGACCCTTTTCTTTAAAAACGACTTATGTTGAAGTTAATTGCTAATATTACGTTATTTTTATGAATATTTTTATAAAGATCCTGGCTGCCATAAAAAGATGTTGTTCTACCCTGTCCGGTAAATGGCGCATTTACTCTGGTTTAATACGTGTTTGTACTCCATTATTTTTTACAGTGTATTGATATAATATTTAGTAATAACTTGACCACAGCGCCACCTATTGGAAAATTAGTTTGTTTAAATGGCATATTTATATTAGGTTAGTTTGTTGGAAATTTTAGGCTGATGATCTTAAGTCGTTTCTGACTCAAAAACAAAGGTTTGTGGCAACTTTATATTTTAATTTTTATTTTTAAAAAATAATGGTGTGAGAAAAACTTAACATCTAAATGAAAGCAACCATGATGATATTTAAAATAATAATATTTTAATTGAAATAAACAAGAGCACAACAAAACTAAATTTTGTTTTAAAAAAATCAATTCTATAAAAAAAAATTACGTATACGCCCAAGTGTACCAAATGTTTATCTTAGTGTTTAGAGAGAATAAAATGATAGCGTAATTTTTGTTTAGAATTTTTATAGGAAAATAAAGTCATAATAATAATAATAATAATAATAATAATTCGATTAATAATGAATTTTATATGATCTGCAAAGTTTTCTCTCTTGGAGATAATCCGTTCTTTGATTTAATTTATTGAAACTAAAACAATATAAGTATTGGTGATATCCTAAACCAGCAGCTATTTGACGCTCACAATGTGAAAAACATTTGCTTTATCATAGATTAGAAAAAGAGTGACACATTTATAACATACAAAAATTTAAATATAGTTTTCAGTTTATATAAAAATAATGAAAAAATAAATAAAATAATGACAGTTTGGCGGTGATTGTTCGAAAAAAAACTATTTTCTTCAAGGCTTCATTGTTTACATTGTTAAAATGTTCGCATTTGGGATTTAAAAATCCACGAGTGCAAAAAAAATGAGTTCAAAAAATTTCACTGTTTAGTGCGGATTGAGAAAATTGAACACTGTATCAAGGATATTAAGCCACATTTATGCGAAACGCTAATGGTTAAATATCACGAAAGAGTACATGTACCATGAATCTTGTTTAAATATTCACATTTGGAGTTTATAAAATCCACGAGTGAAAAAAAAAAATGCATTCAAAAAATTTCACTGTTTGGTGCGCATTGAAAAAATTGAACACTGTATCAAGGATATTCAGCTACATTTATGCGAAACGCTAATGGTTAAATGTCACTAAAGAGTGCATGTACCATGAAATCATTTCCTTATATGTACATATATATTATGTATATTTTATAAATACGAGTTAATCTACTCTAATTATATAGAATTTGTTAATAACTTGACCACAGCGCCATCTATATAGGATTCAGATTATGTGATTTAATTTTTTTGGACACAACATAGGCATATTATATTTATGAGTCTCCGTGATCTAATTAATATTATAATTAGTCAATTATGTGTCCCCATCCCCACTTATAAAATTACTAGATACACCAAAATTTACTCAATATATAACCACATACTTACAGACCTTAGATGTATCTCTATAGTTTTTTGACAAGAACCAAAGCAATTAGTAGATATAATATATATTTATGAATTTTTGCTTACAATTATAGACATTTTTCATCAATCAAATCAAATTTTTGCCAGGAACTGAAATTATTTTTTTCTCAATCACCTTTCCTAGTATGATTTTTTTTATCACTCCGAAAATTTTTTTAATAAAAATAGCCTTACCATAATTTAGATAATTTAAACATTTGATAAAATATTTATTTTAGATAAAATATTTAACTAAAATTTCCATGAGAAATCAAAAAAGTACATCTACTACCTATCCTGTTGCCTCTTTACTTCTATAAAAAATGTCATTTTTGCAAGGCAGGAAAAAAAATTTTCAAAAGCGAAATTCAAATTGATGACGTCAAACAGCTTTATAGTTCGAAAATTTTGATATCCCCATTAAAGTTATCAATGTTGACGATGGGGAACGATCAAGTAGAGAAATTGCTTTTGATTTTATTTTTGAAAATAAAATCGTACATGGTTATATTATTGGGGTGACATATAATTTCCGTCATCAAACGTTCATTGGTTTGATGTTAACAACTCAAGAAGCTCCACTTCAATATACCAAAATTAATAAACACAAAATACCTGTGTCATCAAATTTACATAAGTTAATAATTAAATGATAGCAAACAAAAATATAAGGTCAAGAACCCAGTTAATAGCTTTAAAAGTGTATGGTTTATTTCAAAGCTTGTCTTTAGTTAAATATAGCACTTTGAATGACAACTCCTAATAACCAATTAATGAAACGTCCTCATGAAAAAAAAGTTATAAAACATGACTTATTGATCTCTCCGAAAAGTCTTACATTTTATAGTTTTATAGAGCACCAAATATTTTCTTTAAAAATAAACAACTTTTATATTTTTATTTTTTGTTAAAATTTTATTAATAAAGTTACTAAAAAGTATCAAATTTTAATGTAATTTAATAATTTCATTTTATACTGAAAATTGTTTAAAATACGTGATTTGAACAAAAAAAAAATTGTTTTTTTTTAAATTCTTCTTTCAACAATTTTTTGTTTACATTTAATATGACGGTAATTTAAAAAAAATAAACTTAGGTACCAACATAAATAGTTTTTCTTTTCATTTGATTTACCTACATGCATTATGAACTACTACATAATTTAAATAAATCAATTTTCGCAATTTAAAGTGACCTCAGCCGCATTTAAGTAAGTTCCTGCGACCGATTCATTGTATATTTTTTTTTTATTTCATAGATTCAATCAAAATTGCTAACAAAATCCATTACCAACCTAACCGCACCAAAATCTATAATTCATCCAACCTAAATACATATATAGCACCGCTAATTACCCCATACAAATCAAAAAAGCGATAGCCCATCGCCCAGTGCTCATTAAAAAAGACATATCAACACTGTCATAGTACAATGTTCATTAAAATTTAATTATTATTATTGCATTATTATGGGACGTAAAATTTTCGAATTAAAATATCAAAAAATCATCATCATACATCCGTTTCTATATATATATGAAAAACACCCAAGGACATATTATACACATTGCATTGCATATGTGTACACACATCATCGCACTACCATTCGATCTGCATATATAAACCCCAATTGCCATTTGCCACCCCCTTAAACAAAGTAATGAGTATCGAAATTCAATTGTCATATAGCCAGCGGGTAAGTTTTGTTATCTGTACAATTGAATTGAAACTGCCAGGACATTTGATGCATAAATATGTAACAGAAAATGAGGGGGTGGATGTAAAAATGTGTATATAAAATGTGAACACACTGAACTCATAGTCGATATACAAATAGCAAAATCAACAAGCTGTATGTACCTACCTACCTACACCGAAGGACGAAGGAAGTTAAAAAAAAAAACAAACACAACAAAAATAATAGTAATGTCTGAAGGATGAAGGACGGTAGAGGCAGTCAGCTCACCGCACAATATAAACATGTCATTCATTTTTATGCCCTGTCTGGAAATTATTTTATATTTATTTATTTTTTCCTGAATGTCCTGTGCGTGTTATCCTTCATCGGAATTGGTATTTTCTCATTTATCAAATGATTATATCATCGGCAAAATGTCAAAGAAAAATAAATAAAAAAGGACATCATCCTTTTTTTTTGTCACTCTAAATAACGAGCTTACCTTCTACACTTGACCATCTAAGTAGTAATATCAAAAAAATGCACAGACATTTTGCATTCATGGCAATTGATCCTTGCCAGCAGGATAATGATGTTTGCATCATCATCATCATTATACGAGTATTGCTGGACATTCCGTAAAGTCTGGGTTGTATTTTTCTGTATCGCTCAAGCGAGTTAGGTAGGTTGGTATATATAGATACCTATGCGTGTGTTTGTCTATTTGTATTCCATATTAAACGATGAAAACGATTACGAGAAAGGAATTTAAAAATTCAAACCGCATTCCGAGTATATATAATAAAGGATAAATAAAGGATTTCAAATATTTCACTTCACGCAAATCACCGTTTTTTTTTTTTTCTCTACAAATTGACTTTAACTTTTATTCAAACGACTGTTACAATCGCATTCAAATATTTTGCAACGTATGTACATTTTCTTCTTTTGCTTTCTTTTTTTTTTTAATTCAAAAACCGGCTTTTAATTTATTTCCGTTTTTATCACAATACCCAGTACTAAATTAAATTTCATTGGAATTAATTGCTTCGCTTAGCTTTTTACATTCATTTGACTCACTCAACTTATGTTGTTGGAATTGCCTTTAAGTATGGCATAACATGCAAAAGGCATGTCCCCGTTGGAATTTCACTTGATAACGGTTCTAACAAGAGTGTAATCCTTTTCAGAGAACATTTATACAGTAAGGTTACAATACAACACATTTGGGATGAATATTCACACAACAACAAAAATTAAAAAAAAAAAACACAAAATGAATAAAGGGAAAATCCACCCCCGTTTTTTGGGTATTTGAGAGGGAAGATTATTTATTAGTAGAACAACAAGAATCGCAAGTAGAATTTTTCCGCGCGTCAAATCTGCACTCCTTTATCAGACGAAATACAAAGCTCTACTAAACGAATGGTTGGGAAAAACCAGGCGAATTGCTTGTGTAAATTGTGGAAAAGAGAGTTTTTCCCTCAGTGTGTTATCCCACTTTTCCCTGTGGGGGTGGCAATGAACCTCAACTAGTTTGGGGGGTGGATTGAGAGTGGTATATATAATGTAGTGGTGAGATATTTCACCAACAGGAAATGTTGTATAGGGATATCCCGGTGTTGTACCGGGACTATACGAAGTTACGATGATGCTCTTTGTGTAAGAAATAGACCTGTTACTATACAAACAATTCCTTTTCGTAGGAACATGTAAGCTCAGCTGTTTGATGACTTATAATACTTATAAAAGTGTACAAAGGAGTTTTTGTATTAAAAAGATATATAAGAATAATATAAGGTTCAAATTCGTCAAGAAATTTACTCCGTATAAGAAATGTTTAGTCAAAAAACTATTTAAGGAACAAATTTACAAAAAGCAATCAGTTCAAAACATGAACAAATTGATGTTTGGAATCTTTGCCCACCTCTATTGTTTAAGGCATCAACTACAGACAGTCGGACCTAAACCAAATGGTCAAAATTTCAAGTTTGAATATTTTTTTCTCCGATCAATAGAAGTAGAAATAAATAGATATAAAAAAGGTGACAAACTGGGGAGGAGAATACACCAAAATTTGTGCTTATTCCTTAGATTTTATAGAGTTAAGTCCGTGTTACAAATGTTTGTATTGTCAAAACCTTATTTGAATTTATTATATTAATATACAATACGAAAATTTAAAAAAAAAGAAGCGTTTAAACGAAAAAAAATTCTTTTTTTCGGGACTAAAAAATATATTTTATTAGGTCAAGTCGATAAGATATGGAAACCACTCAAAAATAAAAATTTCTCATTAAAATAATGCCAGTAATAGATAGAGATTAAATTTAAAAAAAAATGGGAATATTTTTCTTTATTTTTATTAATTCAAGTCAATTGAGGATCGCTTGTTGTGAGAGTGGTACATGAAACGTTCCATTTGAATTTGAAGAGTCAAAACCCGTTTGCCATGCAAAATAAAAACAAAAACAACTGCAATTTTTAAATCCTCCACAGACAGAGTCCGGAGGTTGGAAGGAGTTTACTACAAAAAACTGATTTAAAATAGAAAAAAAAATACAAAAACCTTAAACAATATAAAATGACGCTGTTAGTTTTTTTTATATAGAAATATATTTTTGAATTTTAGTTTTAAATAAAGTTGATTTATTGAAAAGTTTTTGAAACGTGTATTTTTAAAAAGTTAAGATTTTGGCAAAAAATAATCAATTAAATATCAAAATTGTTCGTTATTAAGTATTATTTTTGTTTTTAATAAGCAATTATATCATATTTTTTATATAACTATTATTTTTGAATTTGTACTCTAATCCTGAAAAGCGGACACCAGAATGGTTTTATGTAATTAAAATTTTTAGAAAATTGAAAATTATGAAATTAACTTTTTTTCTTAAACAAGTGTGGTTCTAAGTATTTAGTACCAGAAAACTGAAATTTGTTTATAAAAAAAAAACAGTGGATTTAGATTAACCAAAAATACACCCAATTCGGCTCTTTTTTAAATTCCCATTGGAAGTTATTGAATTTGGTCCATTTTGTCGAATCTAAAATTTTGAAATATCTCGACGTTTCGAGGTCCCAAGAATTCAAATCCATTGTTTTTAGAGATGCCTCCATGTGTGTGTATTCGTACGTTCGTGAAGCATTCTATCGTTCACCGTATCTCAAGAACGAATAAAGATATTGACTTCAGATAAATTTTAGTTTTTAGAAAATAACGTCATAAAGTGCAGAAAAGGGTTTCCAAAAAATTCAATTCGTGGTTTTATTACTATAGCAATTAAAAAAAAAAAGTTATTAAACTTCATTCGTCCTGAATATCTCGAGAACAATGATTTCCGCTTAATTTTATTATACATACATATAATAGCCGTTTTTTATTATTAGAATTGATCCATTTGGATCATCAAATTACATACATAACAACAACAACTCATGAACCTGATCTTTATCGGGTTCACGTTTCATGATCCGAAAACAGACTTCTGCCTTTCCTCACTGTGAGGCTGTTTTATTTTCGCAGGATGATCCTTAGGATCATGGGTCATAATAAAAAATGATGTAATGAAGAATTAGAAAGAATTTGAAAGAAATCACCAGAAAGTTTTTTTTTATCAAAAAAACATGTACAAATTTGTAAAAAAAATTTGTTCGCTACCTCTCGAAAACAAAACAAAATTTATAGATTTTGGGATAATTTTATTTTACACACAAATAATGTAACAGAGAGATGATGGGGTTTATAAAAAATTCAATCAGCTATAACTTCAGCCTTTAAAAAAAAAAATTGGTGGTAGCTCACCCAAGTGTTGTTGTTTCATTCAAACCTTTAATAATGATATGATGCAGGGTTGAAAGCTTGGCGGCCTATAACTGCAAGTGGGTTATGACACAAAAAACCCTTATATTCTTGAAGAATGGCTGGAATCTCTCGACAATGAAAGTTGATTTCGATGCCAGACTTATTTCATACTTAACACAATGACTAATAAAGTTTATAAAAACATTAAATTGACAATTTTTTTTAAGCAAACAAAATATGCAAAACAAAACTACAAAAATTATTCAAAAATGTTTTTAGTCTCGAATATCTCGAGAACAAACGGCCTAGTTTTGGTCTTCACTTGATTGTATATTAGTATATTAAACAATCTGATAAGGTCTTCGAAGATGTCGAATTGTGAATTTGCTCATTACGAAATATCTTTGGGTCGATTTTATTCGATTCTTATGGGTCGGAGCGAAAGAAAGTGACTTAAAATGTTCAACTTGAAATTCTGATTACTTACTGTGATATGATAAGTCATACTATCTACATAAAGGCGACAGCTATATCAATAACTTATGGTACTTATTATTGAAAAATTGTATTCCTTATTTTAAGACAATTTAAAAGCAAATGTAGTGATTATTTTGATGCCAATATAAAGCTTATGGCTTAATTATTATTTTTTGCCAAAAAAAAATTATTTCGGCCCAATTTCTCACATAAAGTAGCTTTTAAGATTTCAATGATCAATGGTATGTTAGTTTAAGCAGTTTTTTTTAAATATTTTACTTCACAACATAATTCAAAACAATGAACTTTAAATGAACTCCAAATACGACAATTTTGCTTATTAACGTACCCATTCAACCAAAAGTGAGCTTCATTGCTGAACAAAATTTTCTTGTGAAAATCGGGATCAGTGACCATCTCGTCGCGCGAACCGAACCATTATTTGGGTAATAAATTTGCACGATTTGCAAACTTTGTACAGGAGTGTGTCTATTCATTATGAAATGACAAATCAAACTGAGCATAAATCAAGTAACAGCTGTCAAAAAGACCAACTCTGAAAAAAGTATTGCCAGATTGAAACCACACTTCTAAAAAAAACAACCTTTATAAGACAAAATTTATCCAAATTTAGTAAAAATTTTGCACATGAATTAAGTCTTCCGTACATAAATTCTAGACCTTCATTTTAACATATAGGTATTATATTATTGATTCAGAAAATTGAAAAAAATCCACAAAAATTGGCGTTTCGCTCAATGGACTAAAGACGCTTAAACGCTATTTTGAGTCAATAATTCAACAAGTTCAATTTGCTAAGTCTTCTATACTATTTACGTGATGTATTTCAGCTGCAGTATATATAGAATATTATTAAAAAATTATAGAAAAAAAAAAAAAAAAAACAAAATATACTGTAATTCTTGAATTGTGTGTGAACTTTGCTTTGTGAAAATAAAAATTAAAATAGAGGAATATTTGTGAACAAACGATTTATCTTAACAAAGAAAAAAAATCATTTTATTTGATTAAATTCGTTATTTCAAAATGGAATAAAATTCTTTAAATGGTTGAATACGATTTCTTCTCAGGAGACAGCTTCTTTTCTTTGACATACTCTACATAAAGATTTCAAATCAAAATTTAGCTACACAGCTGATGTTTGGAGATAAAAGTGGGAGCTAAAATTTGGAGCAAACAGGCTATATCAAAGAATGCTACCCATGCGTCCCTGTTCACACACACTTTTTTTTACCGGACTGAATACTTTGGTCCACACATTTTAGCTATGACTATGCTATGGGAATCGAATAATTCCAGCAGATATCTGTGGTGGAAAGCATATATGGAAATTGTTTTTTTTCTTTAAGACTTTTAAGGCTATATTTGCTGGGAAAAAAACTTAAAAATTAAAGTTAAACTTTTTTAACATCACAATGGAACCTATGTACATATTTAAGTTTCAGAAAATGTTTCTTAGAAACAATTAAAAAATCAACATCTATATCGTTTTATGGTACAATATACAGTGTGGCGCATAAGTAACATTATGATTTATTTGATGAATAACATTTTTATTTCTGATTTTATTTAACCTTGGCATTTATTAAAAATTTAGATTATGGTTTGGAAATATGTTCTGTCCACATTATTCTTTGCTTAGACCGCCGTAACATTACCAACTGCCGAGAACCTAACCCGGTGGAAGTTTAGAGGTTTTCCCGAACAATGATCACATCAATCACATGTTCACATCATGTAAATCCAAATGCAAAATACGCCATAGTGAGGTGTACGGGACGTTCAATTGCTGCGATCGATCGGGAAATCGATAAATTTAGATCATCAGCGAAACTTGCACTTGCATTAGCAATATTACTGACTGAGCATGCATTACGATGATGCACAGGCCTTACGACATCAGTGACGCTTCCACTCTATTCAAATTTCTTCACAATTTTACTGATTGCTTGCGTAGTCGGTCGATTATGACGACCATAATCATCGCGTAATGCGCGAAAAGTGGCCACGTTTGAATAACCACTTTTGAAGTAAGTTTTAATAATTTTAACCCGTTGCTCGATTGTGACACTTCAAATGACAACTGAGTTTGACAGGTGTCAAATTCCAGCGCTAACGACTTGAAACCACAAAATGAATGACTCTGTATTATTCAATATTTTAATCATAACATTACTTATGCGCCACCTGTACAAATTACAGTCAACAGTTATTTTGGACAACAGTATTTTGGTTTGGGATCATAATAGGTGTCAAAACTCGTTTTCCCAAATCCATAATTCTGTTATTCGAAATTTATGCATTCCAAAATTCTGTATTTAAAATTTTTTAAATTATAAAAGAAAAATTGTTTTGATAATGAAATTGATAGAATTTGGAAGGGGGTCGAAATTCTGGTTTTCAAACTTCTGCTTTTCTTTTAAATGCAAATTTTTCTCTTCCAAAATTCTATTAATACAGATTTTTTAATAACAGAATTTTCCACCGGGAGAATTTTTAATTATGAGCTTTTATACAAAATTTCGACCGCAACCCATAAAGTCTTCAAACAATTATTTTGATATTTTTTTAATTTAAAACATGATTTTTTGACATGCACTGTTACTATTAGAACTCCTTAGAAGCTACTGTATCTACATTTTTGTTTGTGTATAAACAATAGTATTTTAAAATCATCCTTTTTTGTTGCTGTTAGCATGTACAAATTTACTGAGTTGGCTATAGACAAAAAACGCTATTGATGGGTGTTCTTTTCATATTACAATATTACAATAGTATAAAAGTCTACTATTGTAATATTGTAATATTAAACTTTTATTTAAACAAAAATATAAAAAAAAAATTATAATACCCTAATACTTTACTTGAATTCTTGTGGTTAAATTAAAATGGCAACACTTCTATGAAACCTCATTGAAATCAACCAGAAGTTACATTACAACGACATGACAGTCGGAAAATGCAAATCGAGTTGTTTTGTTGAGTTTGCGCTCTGGAATATTATCCTTAAATCTCTCTGTTTTGAGGTGAATAAAAATGAAAAAATCACAATAAATCAAGCCATCCCAGAGTTTCAGTGCATTTTCGTCAAAAACATTATCCCACGAGAGAATTCGCCTCTTTTCCCGGTTCAAAATAAATACCACTCTATATAGCTGGAGCAAATTCCGCCGCAAGGTTTATTGCACACTTACTTTTGTTGCCTCTGTCCCTGCTGTTGTACACACATTTGGAATCGTGTGCTTCTTCCATCAGGCCGGAACTTCTCACTTGATATACCATATCCTTATACTTTGTTTTCGTATATATATATAGGTACGTTGTTTGCCTTGAGTATATTTTGTGCGCTCCGGAATCATCTCTCCAATGCACATCATACCATAAGACTTAAGTGCAAGCTATGGAAGGAATAGAACTAACGCCGCACTCTGCCAAATCCCCACCACACTTTGTCCCAGAGAAAGAAAAGTAACTAAAGTAAGCTCCAATTTCTTTACACTCTGACTGACTGAACGAAGGTCTCGGTGTCTTGTGTGTGTTCCGTTATAGTTCTTTTCCCTGCTGACAAGCATTTCACTTTTTCACATTTTGAAAAGTGAAAATACGAGCTAAAAGCCAACCATCAGACCGTGCATTTGTGCACCCTAAGCATAGCACACATGTGTATCTATACAAAGATATGTTTTGCACATATACATACTTGTACCTGTTAACTATAACGGGTGGCGAAAGTCGGTTCTTTGGAGTCTTTTTTGGATTCTTAAAGACGTGTCATGGGATAATGTATGAGTGTTTTCTTTTTTGCGTTGTTTCTTTGGAAGAAATTATATGGAAAGCGTATACGCCACAGTTGGCCGATGATAAATTGTATTCATTTCGTTGGGACCTGGAAATAAGTAACAGAGGGCGTTGCGGTCGGGGGAAGTTATCTCTCTGCCATGCCGGTGCTATATATTGCTCTGTTTCTACTCTATACTCCTGCTGACCTGATGATAATTGGTGGGGTGAGATCTCTCTGGTTGATTCTTACCCCAATTTCATTAAGGACATCCGTTAAATTATGCAGGGTGGTGGCTTACTGCGTATACGGAGTTCTGATCTGATATAGGGGAGCTGACTCGACTATGATGATGAGGAGGGGGATGGTGATTTCTAATGGCAAAACGGATGTCAGTGGCGTTGGCGGTGTGGTGGAAGTATTATACGTATAATATGGAATGGATTTTGGTGCAGATGGCAGAAAAGTATAAGTGTGCAATGCAGTTGATGTGGTTTTGAGTTGTTTAGGGGAAGGTTTTTTTCCAAATGACGTTGCAGACAGACATGCAGGCAGGCAAGCAGGATATGGTGGTGTATTGTCAATTGTAATGGAATTTTTCGAATGATTTCACCTTATACGATTGGATGGTATGTGGTTATAACTTTGTAAGGATATTTTTATGTATGTGCATAGGTATGTCTATAAAGTACCTTTTAAACACTGTATCGACATCAATGTAAGTTAAGAATAATAGGCATGTCAAAATCATCAGGATGACTTTTAACTGTTCAGGAAGCTGTAAAAGATCTAAAAATCAATATTTTTTTCATTCTAACCCTGTAAATTATGTTTGAATTAAATTTTTAAAATGACATAAGTATAAACTATTTGATTGATGTACGTTAGTATTATGCTTTGCGGTAAAGCTTAACCATAACTTCAAATTTGTTTAAAATAAGAAATCACGTTATAGGTATTTAAATTGAAATCAATAAACGATTTTTTGAACTGATTTAAGTACAGGAAAAATTTTGTATTACATATAATTATTGTTTTTCAATGCGTGTAGCACCCAACAAAAATTTGGCATATTCCGCATTAGCGCTTCTTTCTATTTTATCTCTTTCATAAAATCTAATGGTCGTGAAAAAAGGTGCTTACATTAAAAAAAAAGAGTGTGCGTACTTATGTACACACGCTAGAAGTAAAACTTCTTTCACGACAACAGGGCAAGTATTTGCAAAATCGTGACGCTGAATTTTGAAATTCGTGACGGGAATTTGTATGTCGGTTTGACATGTCACTGACAGCTCCATAGAAAAATTTTTTACCCCCATGCCGCAAAAGAAGTTTTACTTCAAAAACCTGAACATTTCTCGATTTAAGGCAAACTTTATACTTAGAGCTTAAATACTTTATTTTGATTTTTTTATAAAAAGTCTTTTATGTTAAGAATGAATGTAGTTTAGAGAAAAAAACCTAAAAAGTATAAAATTCATTCTTTAAATTGCTAAAATAACCTTTAAAATAATTCTAGCTCAAAAAAATAATGCCATCAGATTTTTTAAATAAATGTGAATCTAAAAAATCTTTAAAAATGTTTTATAAAAAAAAAAATATTTTTCATTTACTTCAATATATAAAATTAAAGAAGAATGTTACGCCAACTTAAAGTAATTAATTATTTAATACCTGGGTTACAGAAAAAAATAAAATAAATATTAATATTCGAAAATGGCTTTTAAAAATATTCTCCATGAATGGGTACACTTTTACATGCGTTTGAACCAATTTTTGAAGTTTTTTTTCACGCTGATTGAGGTACCTCTAAAACTTGCATTTTGAATGCATCAACTGCTTCTCCAGGCGTCGAAAAAACATTGACCTGACAATTTGATCTGCGGGAATGAGAGGAAATCATAGGGTCCCAATTCAGGATTGTATGGCAGATGATCCATAAATTCAATGTTTTTTTTTTTCCGTGGGTAGGTGTTAAAACCTTCAAAAGGCTTTATGAGCACCGAAAAATGCGTGCTCATAGGAGTGTGAGATTCTTACTTTACTAAAACCACCTCCACCTTGCAACTAAGTTGAAACTTATCTAGCAATTTTTTTCAACGAAGTTATACAACGTGTTGCAGGTAACTATCCGGTGAGAGCTCCTGCGTATTCCGCGATTTTTAAAGCGGTTTTCCGTTTACCACACCAAATCAGAAGGTTTAGTCCTTCGCAAGCGGTGTAATAAATTTGTCTGGTCAAGAATTTCAATAATAGTTCTATTAGCGTGTTCTAAAAGTCGTTTTCTATACTTTCGCGCAACATTTTTTATTTCATTTCTTACCGTGGGGATCCCAAGATCCCTGTGTAGATCGTCGTTTCTAATATACCACGGCGCATTAACAAAATGATTTTAGCAATTTATTTTCAAAAGATTGTAAAATATTTAAATTAGAATCGCGAGAACAACCCCAGAGCTGTTTAACATAAGCCCAGACGGGCTTGAGTACCTGCCTGTTTAAAATCAGCTTGTTTTCTATATTAAGCTTAGAGTGTTTCCCGATTAACCAGTACATTTCTCTGAATTTAATGTTTAATTCTTCGCATTTCTTTTTTACATGCGGCTTCCATTTTAATTTCGCGTCTTAAGTCATACCGAAATATTTAGCTTCATTTGCGAATGGAACCCGAGTTGTATTTACAAATACTTGGAATCTGTCGATTTTGTTGTACGTAAAGTCCACGTGGACTGATTTAAATTCGTTGAGCGCTATTCACCATGTTTTTGTCCATTCATTGATATTATTAAGAGCGTTTTGTAATTTTATTGTAGCTTCGTTGATCGTTTTGCCCACTGCTAGTATTGCCGTTTCGTCAGCAAACATGGCTACAATAGTGCCTTCTGTTTGAGGTATATCATGTGTAAATAAGAGGTGTTTGAATTATTAAAAAAGCACTTGTTTGAGCCAATGTGTAAAGCTTCCATTATCGTAGCGAAGAATGATTCGTCTTCTGCTATTGGTTGTTTCTGAATACTTCTGGCAAACAATTGATGGTGTATTATTCAGAATTGACCATTTTCGTTCAACGTTCCTCTAATGCCACGATCATGCAACATCAGTTCACTCACAGTATCGATTTTTTCTGTCACAACAACAGATTTTGGACGCCCTTCATGAAATTCATCTACTGGCATGATTATGCTTCATTACTCAAAGTCCAAACGAGTTGATCGGTACATTTTTGTTAGTTTAATTCACGTCAAAAATCATAGAAAATCATTGGAAAAACTGTTATCGATTCAATTCAATGTTTTTACTTAGTTGAATGTTTCAAATAACTTTAAACAATATAAAAATAGCACACATATTATGACAAAACGAAATATCGAAAATACGAAAAATCTTTTTGTAAATAATTATTTTTCTGTACAACATATTTACAGAATTCTTAAAACTAAATTTAAAAAACAGAATTTTCTTTATGTTGAATTTTGTGCAACCAAAACTTTGAAAAACAGAATTTTAATATTCAAAATATGTTCAATACTATCTAGCAGATTTTAAATGATAATTATCTTTATGGTGAAAAATAAAGGTACCTATCATACAAGTGTTTAAAAACCCATAAAAAAAACCCATTTCTCAAAACCGGCTCCATACGATTTTGATTAAAATTTTTATGTGAGAACGATCTACCATATTTTTGGTAAAAAATAAAGCATCTATCGAGTAAAAAACGGTATCTCTCCCAGAACCATTTTTTTGTTTTTCACCTATCTTATTATCAGTTGAACCAATTTTAATGAATTTGTTTGCACAAAAGCTTCAAATAATTTCTAATAATATTGCATATAAAAATTTTCAAAAGAATAAATTATTGATTTTTAAAAAAAATTTCAAAATTATTTTTTTTAAATTCCATAATACATATTATTTCGAAAATGGGTAGATGATATTTTTTTTAATAAATTTTTTTAGATTTTGTTTATATATTTTTTTTTCCAATAATACAGTAGATCGTATACAGATTTAAGTTCACACAAAAATTTTAATCAAAATCGAAGGAACCGTTTTTGAGAAAAATGATACTTTCAATATTGGTTTTTAAACATTTGTAAGGGAGGTATATCGTTAGTTTTGGTTATAAGAATAATTTTCATTTAAAATCTGATAGATAATGTTAAAAAATTGATGAGTGACAAGTATAATAAAAATTGACCAAGTCCTTTTCGATTTACTAAGTTCTCAAAAAAGAAATTTTAAACTTTTTTTTTAAAAAATAAGATAATTTTTTTTGAAAATTTTGGTATACAAAACTTTTTCAAACATTCTCCTTAAAAAAAATTAATCAATATCAGTTGAACTGTTTATGAGAGAATCGAAAATAAAAAAAAAATAGTTCTATGAGAGGTACCATTTTTTTGAAATTTTTGTTTATAAAATGGTTTCCTATTTGTAAAAAAAATTACTGAATTTTTTTTTTAAAGTTGTGGTCACATTTTTGAGAAAAATAAAATCTTCATTTTTTGATAAAAAAAATTTGTACGTTATTTTTGGTCTTAAAAAAAAATGAAAAAAATGATTTGGGGGGAATGCCCGAAAAACTCTAGGTACCAACTTTGAAGAAAATCGACTGACCCATTTAGGCTGCAGCCTTAAGGACAGACAGACGGACAGAATTGCGAGATCCACTTTTTTCGACTTCGCTATCATCGTAGTGTCAACTTTGATCAAAATCCCGAATTTGATTTTTTTTTTACGAATCCATAACTTGCCATATAGTAGTACATACATACCTATATATATCGCAATATCCGCAAGTAAAAATGTTAAATGTTAAGGGACTGATCGATCTCAAAACCTTCCGTATCACTTAAATTTTAAAATTTGTGAAAATTCATACTGTATTTTTTTTACCTACTTACAAATACTACAATGTGTTCCATCATCCAAAGAAACAGAAAAAGCCTTAAGGTTTTCTTATTCTTATTGAGTTTGGGCATACTGGTACAAATTGAATTATTTTTATTGTATCCTTTATATAGGTATCGGTTAAATCTCATAAAATGAATCTAAAATCTTTTGTAAAATCCTTAGCAACAAGCGAATTCATTTCAATCACTGTCAAAAACAAAGAAAAGATGAGTCACTCTTTTTATTTCAACTTACCTTGAAATCCAACCTTTATAAAACCAAACCCATCAGCAACAGTCAAAACCTAATAACGTGCGTATATATAGTTGGACGTAACCCCACTTAGACTCACCTTTCATTGAATTTACATGCCGTAAACAGGGATTTTATACGCTCTTCCATCACCCCCTATATAATACAGTAAAGGGTCTATGGAAACATTTCTATCCTTTTAGGTATAGCTAACCCCACAATATACACTCGAGTAGAACATATTTTCCACGCAGTCAAATACCCCATGCCAGAGGCGGCACATACCCCCAGGGCTAATGCGAATAACCAAATCTCTGAAATATACATAGACGACTGACTGGCGGGCGTCAGTCATTTCTTAAGAGGCTCTGAAGATTTCACTCATGAATAAAATATTATTTAAAATGACTCGGAAAAATGCCGCATGCATAAACCAAAGACCTGTTAAAGTCCTTTCTATATCTCCATGAGCATATTTTGGGGACGAAAACCAACACACCATCTGCAGGGATCGACACACTTTAAGTCAAGTAATGACACGTGTTCCATACATATATATATATTTTCTAATGAAATTGACGTTCTGTCAGATGGAATCTCACGCGTTTTTTTGTTGGGTCTTTAGTTTAGAGATTTCTTTTAAATCATAGTCCAAATAGAAGAAGAATACAGAGCGTTTCGAAAAACGTGCGTAAGGGTTTCTGTGATGTCCTTCGTTTCGTTTTCTTTCGTCCTTGTGCGCGCTTATTTGTTGGAATTTCAAAATTCATAAAATAATCCGATATAGCAAAAAGTTTCTGCAGATTATGGAGGTGGAGAAGATTATTATATACAATTTCATTTATAATTCCAAAAATTCCACCCCTTTTTGTCCAATCTGCCTCACTTCAGAATTTTAAGCTGCTTCGATTTTTATTGAAGTGTTAAATTTTATGGACGGAAAATAATTAAGAGTTTTATATTTTAGGAGAGTTTGTATATTTGTATGTAAGTTGTACCAGTAAACTTAACACAAGACAGGAAATAACGGGTTTGAAGGGAAAATTTCATTACATCATATTCTCAGGCTTATAGCGAATCGAAATGAAATGAAATGGCATTTGAAAGTTTGGCAGCATAAATGACGGCATCGTCGTCGTTCCTTTATAAAATTTCCAAAAAGGAATATAGCTGCGTTATCCTTAAAGAAAAATCCTAAACTTAAATGCCTGGAAGCCAAAACGGAATGGTTTGTTATTGAGTGGCAAATGATGTTGGTAAGGGCCTAAGGCAATAAATGTTCAACATGATGATTCTTGTGGAAACAATTTTATAGGCTGATGTTTTTATGTTTAATTGTTTGGTAAGAATTAAGTTTTTGAAAACAAGTGACAATAATTTTTATTTTTATTTTTTTTTGGTTGTTGCTTTAAAAAGGATAAAGTTTTTTGTTTTAATTTAATTGGAATCAATTTGAGTTCAATTTAGTTGAATTAAGTCTAAGCCCTGGAACAAAATAATGCTGGGTGGAGCAGTAATTAAACCTCCAAGTGGATTTCTGCGCCATCATGATGTGCTATGAAACTAACTATAGGATCAAATGCCCTTTTACACTTACACCTACCTATCTATACTCTTTTTGCAAACTTAAAAGGAAAAATAAACATAAATCGTTTTTTGCGTACATTTTAACATTTCCGCCTTAGCTTTCCTCATGATATGCATACACATGAGAAAATGGAAAAACATTTCCTCAATGAGAAAATAAACTTTTTTAATACATTCAACCAGTGACCTACTTCCATTTTTTTTTTCATTTGCTCATATATCGCACAGAAAATAAAGCCCCCGCACTTTCACAGCATGCCTTCGCCACCAATACTGTATATATGTACATTTAATTTCAAAAGGAACTTTATGCATATCCCTTAGAATTTTGATCGGTCCAAGTGTAAACAGACAACCAAACTCTATATTAAGACCAGCAAACACTTCCATCTTCATCATTGTAGCCCACATTTCCAGTTTTCCACCACCCATCTATAGGTACTGATGCCACTTCCGTAATTTTTTCTGTACAATTCGTTGGGAAAATATTAATAAAAAAAAAAAAATCTGCAAAGATTTATTTATGTGGAGGCGAAACCACCAGTTACCATATTTAATCCGCATCATATGAGAGATATGCTGTTCATTACAAGCATTGTTTGCATATGAGTTGTGTTGTTTTATGTTTGTGTATAACAATGTCAGTATGTATATAGACGCCTCCATGTTGGAAAAAGGCGCTTCGGCCTTTCATACAATTTTGATAAATTATCTT
Source organism: Epistrophe grossulariae (assembly GCA_929447395.1). Classification (NCBI taxonomy): domain Eukaryota; kingdom Metazoa; phylum Arthropoda; class Insecta; order Diptera; family Syrphidae; genus Epistrophe; species Epistrophe grossulariae. Next base: position 26,121,648 of record OV839566.1, on the reverse strand, counting down.
TTCTATGTTTTGACACGTGTCAGACTGAAGTATATACATAGTATTATGTATTATGAAAAAAAAAATACCACATAACCCAAATTTCATGCATTCTCGACTTCTCTGGTGTCGGAGTTGTTTTTTTTTTTTCTGTACTCGGACATGTTTTTTTGTTGTTGTTTCGAAGAGTTTTAACATATTACAGAATCATGCTGAATGCAGCGAAATAGATTTTATAATATAGTCAAGGATTAGAGCGTTTATAAAAGCCTATATGGGTGATTCTCTGCCAACTGTGATTCTTTGTGTCCAGGGCTTTATTTGTAACTTAATATAAAATTTCCTTATGAATTTCTGGTTTGAATTGTGGAAATAAGTTTGTACTACAATTTACATTATATTTTGTTTAAAAATTTGTTACCCTTTCCCCTTGGCATGTAAAAGTATACGCAAAATGTCAGTACCGTGGCATGTCCCATCCTTGTTTTTCCAATTAAATCTACTATTTTCTATTAAAATACATCATTGAATAAAAATGTTGTCCTCAGAGAAGTTTGAGTACAATAGTTGCTTGATTAAATTTTGACAATATCAAGTCAAAATATTTGCTCTCGAATCAAATAATGTTAATGGAATTGTGTCCCTGGATTTCATTTTATTTTTGAATTCGAAAGATTTTCAGCTGAACCGCCACTTTGTTTTTAGTTTGATGGCATTTCTGTGGTACCGTTTGAAAGAGGCTCTATTTATTTATTGTTTACAAAAGTCAATTTATTTTACTAACGTAATTTTGCTGTAAGAGTGAAGTGTTTTTATTCTAAAATCGTGTGTCACAAAATTACCTGTCAGTACCGTGGTAGTGTTATCCAAGCGTGTTATGAAATTTTTTGGGGTGATTTTTAGAATATTGTATTTCTTTTGCAGTCATATAAATTAAAATTATAACGGATTTTATTTTTCTCAGAAGCTTTGTGATATGAGGTTATATTAAAGCCTAAATGTCAGTACCCTGGGTGTCAGTACCGTGGTATATTTATTTATAATGAACGTAAATTAAATGATTTCAGGCAATTTTGCTAAAAATCTTGTTATTTTTTTTTACTAAGAATGGTACCAATATTTCGGACAAAACATATAAAAACAAATCCGTGCAATAAATGTTGAGTTATAACCTAGCATAAAAATTAAGACTCCAACCTCAAAAAACAAATTTCAAAAACTAAAAAACATTCAATTTTAAATAAAACATTGCCTTTCAAAGTTGAAAACATCAAAACGTAAGAAGGAATTAAGAAATTCACCAAAAATATTGTTAAAATGAATAAAAACGTTTAAAAATTCAAAAATAAAAAATCAGTGTCAGCATCATGTCTTCGAGATTTAGTACTTTTTACGATATTTTTTGTTCCTTAAAAGTTGTAGTAAAATGCTCTTACAGATTTAATACCATGTCTATGACAAATAAAATAAAAAAAATTAATTTTCAATGACTTTTAATTTTAGCAAAATTTAAATTTAAAAAATCACAGTTGGCAGAGAATCACCCATATAATATAAGTTTCATCTTAAGTTCCTAATCCTATATCCTGATGAATTGTGGTATAACGAATATTTTTGGTACTGATGTGTACTGATGCATTATATGACGTATGAAAGCAAAGACTTACAAAAATATTCATTTATATTTAATGTTAAATTTTTATTTACGCTGAAAAAAAAAGAATTTGATTCTAATAAAATTTAGGCGATTGATTTCTTATCGCACTGCTTTTTCCTATTTTAGCCGTGTTTTTTTTTGCAAGCCCGAGGGGAATTAGATGAAAAAAACGACGTTGGTGCTTAACAATTAACATGCTAAATGCAACAACAACTAATCCTAGAGAATTCTCGGGGTTTAACTTAAACGCACAGAAAAACTGTGTTACCGGCATGAATTACATACATGTTATCGATAGTTTGTATGAAAACTCCATGTTTTTTACTGTCATGGCGTCGCTAACCCCCGCTGTCGTTTTTTTCAACCAATTCTCCCCGGGCGTGCAAAAACACACGCCTTTTGTACATATTTAAATAAACGTATACCTTAAACCGGAACCGGATTGTTGCGTCGGAATTCTTGTTCCTATTGCGCCGTGTTTTTTGTAATTTTGAAAGATAATAATGAATAATGCTCGTGCTTGTTATGTACCTATGTATATGAAGCATTTCGTAAATTGCCCTTAATTTTGATTTAAAGTTTTTTTTTAAATTGCTTGTAAAGCAGCCCTTTTTAGTAGGCATGTTCAGGAAAATGATATCTCGGAGAACTCAGCCATCTCAGTTACCTGAACTGGATTCCTCAGCAAAATTTCAAAAGTCTGAGGAAAAAAAATCTTGGATTCGCTTGCTCAATTTTTGAGTGAGAAAAACTCTGAGATCTCATTTTTCTGAACACACCAAGTAAGAGTTTAGATGTGGAAAAATGTAAATTAAAACAAACAGCTGATATTGTAACGTTTTGGAAAGTTTTTTTTTCGTAATTTATAGCATGAAAAAAGTTTTATAGTGATTTTTATGTAGAATCTTAAAAGTAACAATTTTATCCATTTATTCATCAAAAAAAACTGTTTGTTTTCGAGATAATATTTACTTTTAAGGATTTAAAGTAAAAACACATTAATTGTGGGAAATCGCGCGCGCGAAGTGTAACCATTGTCTCAAAAATTAATATATTAAATTGAGTGATGAAAATAAACTTATTATTTATAAAACAATTTTCCAAAGTATTATGCTGTACGGACCACCTGTCTGGGGCAAGTGCGCAAAGAGCCACATAAGCAAACTCCAAATAAAATAAGATATTAAAACTTATGTTAAATCTACCTTGGCACTATTCCACAGAAGAACTTCATAATAAGTTGCAAATTGCAAAAGTACCAATGCAAATATCAAAACAATATGACCGTTAGGTTTTATCATGCAATTTTTCAGACAATGAATTAATTTCGAACTTAGCTACTTAAGGTGTTGTTATTATTATCCTTTTTATTCAGTTATATAATTATTTGTTAATTTATTTATTTACAATTTGTTAATTTTGTTTATTTATTCAATTATTTATTTTTATTAATTTATTTACCTATTTATTTATTTATTTATACAATTATTTATTTATTATTTATTTATTTATTAATTTATTAATTTATTTATTTATTTATTTATTTATCTATTTATTTATTTATTCACCAACATCTGTGATATATAATAATCATTTGTTTACCTTTATTTATAATTTTGTTAATTTATTTATTTGTTTTTCGTTTATTTATTTATTAATTTATTTAATGTTATTTATTTATTTATTAATTTCTAATTTGTTAAAATGATTACGAACATCTGTGATATATTTATATTTATTGTTATACTAAAATTGTGAACAACATCTCAGGTCAGTTACCTGCACCCACCTCTCTCTTCCTTGGAAAACTATATGTACTTTTTTTTCTTTTTTTTTGTTATTGAATGAAGGTTTTTCTAGTAGCTTTTCCTTCTCAACTATCTTTAATCTCTTATATTATTTAAATACAAATTGTTAGTTATCAGTAGTAAGGTAGCATTATACCATATCTCTGTAAATTGTGCAATCTAGTTTCAGTAAGAATATTGTAAAAATTTTGGCTTCAATAAAATGTAAATCTAAAAAATATATTAATTCTAGATTTTTGCATTCGAGATTTTTTTAGATTTTGCTTTCTTAATTTTTTTTTTTTTCGATATTTTTTCAACTCTATAGATGTTTGTTTTCGAGATTTTAACTTTCGAGTTTTTTGCTTTCTAGATTATTGCTTTCTAGATATTGTGGTTAACCCCTTTGCTTTCTGTTGGCAACAACTTACCTCATACAAATGGCATAAAATTTAAATCTTGCTTGAATTTTGGGACACCCTTTAGGTCCGAATTAGTGTGTGTGTGTGTGTGTAGTTATTTTGTTTTTTCTCTCTGACTATTGCAGTAAACGAAATCACATTAAAAGTGACGAAATTGTGGGAAAAGTTATAAGGCTGATAATAAAGGTGTGGGGAACCTTATAGGTATTTTAATGAGATTTAACACTGTTACATTTTTTGAAGTTCAATTCATTAAAATAGTTTATTTTAATATTTGTTTCGTAGTAATTTGTTATAGAATACAAACGCTTATAGGCTATGGTACTTTTAGGGACATTTTATTCACTATTGCTTAACTTGAAGCAAACTCTCAAGTTGACCAACTTGAGAGTTGACTTCAACTCGAGAGTTGAAACGCAAGTTGAAATTTCTTTTTATTGACTTATTATATTTGTGAAATATGAAACAAAAACTGTCATTTTTAAATTAAAATTTGAATCTGTCAATCATATCTGACTGTTTGATTGTGTTAAATTGTGTTAAATTGTGTTTTTTGTGTCAAATTGTGCTAAATTGGGAATAATTAATGGTTAAAAAAAAAAAACTTTCAGTGCTCGAAGAAAAATAATTACTTCGGAATATACATAAGTATTTTTTAATATACATATATTTTTTGACACAAAAATAAACAAACAAAAAAATTTTGCTCAGGAGTTTTTCAGGAGTTGACTAATCTTTTAGTTGATCAACTCATAGTGTTGAAAATCAGAAGTTGAAAACGTAAACTTTGAGTGAATAAAAAGAAATTCACAAGTTGAAAATAAAAATCTTCAAGTTGTGTTCAACTTTTAGTGAATAAAATTGGTTTACTTACTTGAGAGTTTGCCTCAAGTTGAGCAATAGTGAATGAAATGGCCCTTAATACCTTTTTAGAGATCTTAAAAACAGCAAATCTTAAAAATTTCAGAATTTTTATTAATATTTTGAAAAATTTTTAAGGCAATCAAAAATATTTTATTGAAACGAAAATAAGTTTTCAAAACGTTTTTTTAAACACAGACTTTTACTCATACAGAATTTTGTTTAAACACGCAGTTTTGAATTACAGTTTTTTGAAATATAGTAATTTAAAAACAGAATTTTGATCTTACGGAATTTCGACACGAACCTCATTTTAATTCGAAAAGCTTAAGAGGTAATCTTATTTTTTTTCGCTTCGTTTTGAGTTATAAGGATATAGCTACTTATGATTTTCTGTCGCGTTTTTTGTTTAACTGGTAAACAAATACCGATACTTAAAATTCATTCTGTGTATGAATAAATGTTTTCCCACAATTTGTTACTAAAAACATGATTTTTAAAAGTTATTTGAACCATTAAACTATAATCGTTATTTTTATTGGAAAATTCGTTTTTCTTGAATTTATTATTATAGGTTTTTTTTTAAACAGAATTATAAATTGAAGATGATGGAGAAGTCAAAAAAATTGTTTTTGACATATGGTCTGTTTCAATTTGAATTTTTGTTTTAGCTCATCTAGAACGGGTGTGGTTTTTTATCACTTTTTTTCGAAAACAGCTCTAAATATTTTTATTGAACTTCATACATTAAAAAATATTTAACTGCAATTGAAATACATATTGAAATATTATTACATTTCAAGTATATCTCAAACAAAAAATGAAATAGGTTTTTGTGATATTTCTTTCAAGAAAATTTCCTTATTTTTTTTTTTAATTTATTTCACAAATAATCTTAATGACTGCAATGCAATCTGGTGGTTCTAAATCACTTAGAAAATATTGCAAATAGAAGTACATACGTTATTTATATACAAAATTTTATAAAAAAAAATTATTTTTTTTAATAAATACATTATTGACATTTTTTTACATTTTCAGAATAAAATTATCATAAAAATTATAATATAAAAAAACATCAAAAATATATGTTAAACATATTTTTGATGTTTTTCTATATTATAGTTTATCACCAAAAAAAGCAAGTTTATGTGAAGTCAAGTCATGCATTTCATTTGTATATTTTGTTGTTGTTGTTGTTGTTGTAAAAACGAATTCGTTCCCTATATATTAAATGAAACATTAACTTTTAGACTATAGTTTTATGGGCTTCAATTCAAACTACATATATACAGAACAGAGAATGATTATTATTATTATTATTTTTACAACAATATGGTATAACGGGGAAGTTATAAAAATATAATATTCTCTATTGCTTTTGGCCTTTAACTATGTACCAAAGTGAAAATCTGAAAATTTCCTCCTTTTTTTTTCTCGGACGCAAATACTCGTTCGTATACCTACACGCCTACACCTATAGCTACTAGTTATTTACACGGGATTCTATTTGTGATATTATGTAAACGGGACCGTACTCAACAACTCAAGCATCTCAATGATGGATAATAGCGGTTAATGGCAGGTTGAATTCAAAACATCCATTACTGCTGTCAAATAAAATCTTTTGTGTTGACGTTGAGTTTCTCTTTCAAAAAAAAACCCAAGGGATAAAACAAAATCTCTATGCCGTGTGTCTAAGGTAAACATAAATATTAAATTATGAATTAAATGAAATACCTATGTACATAATATTTTATAGATGTTTCAGGTACCTGGTACGTACCAGTTTTGATGGAATATATTGAATTTACCAAAAATAAAATGTTAGCTACGATGTTGAAATGCTTTCACAATGTACATAGCTGGGATTGTGATTTCAAAAACAATTGAAATATTAAGGGTCCTTGTGAGTTTTTATTTATCTGATTTTAAAGAAACCTGCGGAGTTATGAAGATTTATAAATATGTATAAGTATTGATTGTAACCAAATTGTTAAATATGATTATTAAAAACCTGAACAGCTCAAGCTGGGTTTTTAGCAAGGCTGCAATTTTCCAAGTCCGAACATTTATAAAGGGTTATACGTAAGATCCTATAACTAACTTCTGAAACTTGACCTTTTATGATTGTTGAATGATATTATGAAATTTATAATTGGCTTTTTAAAATTCTACAAATACCTACGGTGCTAATAATTTCTATAATGGCCTTAAAAATCTTTAAAAATATATAAATTAAAATTTTATGGCTTCAATTACTCAAACTATAGTTGAGCTTTATTGGTAAATTTGTTTTTATTTAATTCCCCAATTTAAATATGCGAAAATTCCGAAGCCCAGTCTGCACAACAAAAGAAAAAACTAAAATGTACAAATAAACTTTTCTACATGTAGTCGATTTCTGTGACCGTTGACCTAAAAACAAGAAACAAACTATGTATATAGATTTTCTCAAAGAAGGAAATCCTGATGATATAGATATGTGGGCCAAAAAAAAACATTTATAATTTACTCTACGTTTCTAAGTAACACAAACTATGTATTGTCCTTTGATAAACAAAACTTTTTGACATGTTTTCTAAAATCAATGTTAAGAAAGAGTCTATACTTCATGTTCATGTTTCTTGTTTTCAAAGTATACACAATCCATTAATGGATTCTGTTATTTAAGGAAATGTTACCTTCAAGGATTTTGTGCGAATTCATCAAACAAAAAATAAAGGTAGCTACATACATGTACACAGACACAATCACAACTCTCTATAAATAAAGTATAAAACACAATCTGACAATACATATAAAAAAAAAGTCTTATTGTCTTTTGTGAACTTGCTTGAAAAAGAAAAAAAAAAACTTCAACAGAAAGCGCTTCGTTGTGAAACAAAAATAAGAACGAATAATTGATGCCACACAAACTGTATCTATCTATATCTTTACTAACAAAACTATGAGACTATATAAATATATGTATATACCTAAGCTTAGTGCAGGAGCGATGATGAGAATGACATTGTCATTGTGAATAATTAAGCAGGCAACACTTTCCTTGAAAACGTGCATTCTGTAAAATTTTCTCCAGCTTTGCGGTGAAGGTCTTTTCCTTTTGAATTCAAGAATAAAAAAAAAAAAAAAAACAAAACAAAAATCAAACGAGGTCATTACAGAAATTATGTATAGGTACCCGGCGGCAACGCGTAGGCGTGAGTTTTTGTTCACCTTTCAAATAAGTTTTCATTGTCAAATTAACAATGATGCCACGTCAATTGTTTCTGTGGTATAAGGCTGGTTATCAAACTATAAGCATACCACATCAGAAACTTGGGATTATGGAAGAACAATGAAATTTTGAAATGTCAGTCCATATCTTTATATGGAATTTAAAAAAGCGAAAAAATAGTTGATATTTGAAATAAACCTTCATTCAAGCTGCACCTAAAATTTGAAAATGTTTACTTGATAAAGTTAAATTTAGTGTTAAATAAAAAAAAAAATTAATTGAAGCAATGGACTACGGATTTCTGGATAATGTTAGTTAAATTTTTCAACGAAGAGTTAAAATTTTTATTTGCTCTTAATAGGCACAGAATAAGTTTTGTGTTAAAAAATGTTTTCATGTCTTAAACAAACATATAGGTAACAGAACAAAACAATGATGGAAAAATCTAAAAAGATAAGTGGGGTGTAATTTCAAAACTCTTCTTTTCCACTTTTGAGAATTTTGAGTAAAATGAAAAAAACTGTTTTAAGTTGAGTTTAAAATTTCAATTTTGAAGGGGCACTATTCCCCTTTGAAAAAAAACTTCACTTTATAAGTACTCAAAACTATAGGAAGTCATAAGTTTTGATAAATTTTAGCTAAATACATTGATGAGGGCCCTTCTAAAGAACACTTTCCCATACTTAACTCATTTTTGAAAAAAAGCGGAATAGAAGAGTTTTGAAATTATACCCCATTGAAATGTTACAAAATGTTGCCCGAACCTCGCATTTGGTATAGGACAAGGTTTTTTTTTCTTAATGTGTAGGGTGCATCAGTGTGAGTATACGAAATGATTTTCCGGGCTTTTGGTCGCCATATTGCAATGTCATTCTATACCTTTTTGAAAAGCCAGAAATCTCTTCCTTTATTTTAATTTTAAATTAAGTTGTGTTAGTGAATAATTTTTGAAAGTTTAATTTTGAAAAAAAAAAATTAAAAAAATTAATTTTTCAAAAACCACTAACACAACTTAATTTAAAATGAAAATCCAAGAAGAGATTTCTGGCTTTTCAAAAAGGTATAGCATGACATTGTAGGTTTAACCATTGTTTTTAAATAATTTTTTTTTGTTTTAAGTCAATTTTTTAGAAAATTGCCCCTCCCTTAACGGGGAAAATAGACCCCCTCCCTTACGATTTTTTTCTAGCTCTAGCATCTTGGTGCACCATATACCGATCACCCTGTATAAAAAAACAAAAACAATACAAACAATCCTGGTGTGTCCTGTAGAATGATGGAATTTAAAAACTGGGTATACCATAATGTTCGCAATAAAATGATCTACAAAAAACATTTTAAGTGTTTTTTCAATAAAACTACTAGGAAAAAAGTTAGAACCTTTTAAATTAAATTTTTTTGAAAATGATCGTCGATTATTGGCTATATCTTTTTTAAACTCTTGTTGAATGGGCTTCAACAAAAGTTTATATAGTTATAAAGGTCACTAACATCAAAAGATATATCTTTTTTATTTTCGTTTTAACGCTAAAAAGTCTCTTAACCAAAATTGTAGAAAATTAAATTCTCTTCAAAAAAGGAAAATTTTTTTTTGTCAGACCTATATATTTCTCAAGATATTGTGAAAAGGGGTTTCTTACCCCAACCACATTAGAAAAAAAAAAACCCTTGTCCTATACTAAATGTAACATTTCAATGGACTAATTTTCATAATATCCTCCGTGGGTCTGTGGGGATAAACGTCTTTTGGCCCCCCTCTATATATATCGAGCTTTAGCCTAAACGCAGGGATTTCCTTCAAAATTTGATATAAAGCATTTTTTAGTAAAATTCAATTTATGTGTGATATCTTATCCCATCCATATTAGAATGAGAAGGGAAGCTTCCATAGATTTTTAATATACCAAAAATTTTCATGAGAGTCTAAAAATTGCACTTGAAATTTATTTCAAATTCTATTAAAAAAATTCCTGTGTCAAAACGTTTTCAAAATTAATTTCACTTTTGAAAGTTTTTTTTTTATAGAAGGATATACATACATATGTAGATATGTAAATACATGTGTACACAAATAAAAATATTAATAAAATAAATATTTATATATGTAGAGCGTGTAGTTTAAATATTAGTTAATTTAAATTGAAGGTCCCAAGAAGAAGGAAGAAGAAATACAAAATATAATAAGTACGTAGGTACGTACATATGTACATGATATATGCACGGTTGTAACTTCTTATAATATGTAGGTTAGTTAAAATAAATATTTATCCATCAATTTTTTTTTTTCAGGAATTATTCTTTATAAAAAAATGAAAACAAAGATTGCAATAAATGTCAATCAGTGTAATGTAAATGATCAAACTCATAAAGTCATTAACTATCCTGTTTGTCACAAGTTATTACACATTTATCATCCAAAAGCGTTTTCCCATAACCCTCAAAGGTTTTTAGTTTTCAAAGTAACTTGACATATATGAAACAATGGTGAACAAGACGTAGATTTAAATCCAGAAAACTTATTTTGAAAATTTTAAGAAACTGAAAAAAATAATTAAATTTACACCAGTATATTACCAAATATATACCAAATATTTAGAAATCGAGAAATATGGGATCGCAGTTATCTCAATATCAAACTATTACCTAACTAATTCCGGACATTTTATAATAATCAATTTTTAAATTCATGAATTATAAAAGCCACAACTATAATAATTTAATTATCCTATAACATATGAGATATTCCAACTGCCCAACAGACCCCAAACTGGGAATTATTCAAATAAGAGTTTTTTTCGTCGGGTGGCGAAACAAATTCTGAGAACTATATGTAACGCCGTAAAAAGCTTTGATAAAATGTCTTGGATTCGCCAATAGTAAGGGAGGCGACCGTCGGACTACCTATCTCATCGGGATTACGAAAATGATGAGTACCAATCGATAGTACTTTTAATAACATTCTCAAAACCACTGGTCGGGCAAACTTTTTCAGGGAAGTTTGGGCGGGACAGGGTCACTTCCGGTACCGATTTTTGATGAGTACCTATCTCATAGGGATTTTAAAAACAGTTATTGGCATTAGGAAGAGTTTTTCACGCAGATTCTAAAAGTATTGGTCGGGCGAAAAAAATCAGGGAATAAATGCTTGCCCGACCATTTCAAAAAACCGTTTTTTTGATGAGAACCTATCTCATCGGGATTATGGGTAATATGGGTATCAAACGAAAGGTAAGACTGCCATCTTCATAAATCCAGTGGTCGGGCAAACTTTTTCAGGGAATAACCTGCCGCCCGACCACTTCGAAGACAAAAATTGTTTTTTTTTTCGTTCACCTTTAGATGTCAAAAAATGTCACTTCTGTTGTCAAATAAATGTAAAATTAGTATAGAACGATAGCCTACTTCTCTCTTTACAAAATAGAAATAAGTTCAGTCAAGAAAAGTTTTTTTAAACAATTTTTTGACATTTTTTATGATTTGTTTGCACTTAAAAATGGACTTTTCATAAACTTAACTTAAATATTCAAAAAATTATAATTATCACTGTCAAATATATTTAAAATTAGTACTGAACGATAGCCTACTTTATTTTTTATAATATAAAAATAACTTCAGTCAAGAAAAGTTTTTTTAAAACTATTTTTTGACATTTTTTATGATTTTTTTTGCACTTAAAATAGATATTTCATAAAAAATATTTTATTACTTTATAAACAGTGTAAATTACTTATGTTATTGTGTTTTGGCATTTCTAAGTTTTCGAAACTAATAAACATTTTGATATTTAACCATTAAAATTAAGGTACCCAAAATTTACATATTTTATTGAAAAAATTAAAGAAACTAAGCTAAGTAAAATAATATTAAATAAAATATTTATATAGCTGATCAAATTTGAACGCAAATTTAGTGTGAAACAAGTACAGAAACTTTAGATTCGCGAACATAAATGGAATTTTTTCCAAAAAACTTAACCGTTAACTTAAGCCCATCACCCAAAAAATAAGAAATTATCATTAATCTCTTGATCAGTGCATTTGTTATTGATCACAAGTATAGTAATTTTGGTGATACTAATTTTACGTTGAATTATTACTATACTGCAGTAAAAAAAAATTGCTTAATAAAACATTATTAGATTGCAAGTATTATAAGGTCTCAAAGAAGTGTTTGTTTCAAAATAGAATTTTCTCGTTTATACATATCTTGTTATATTATTAAATTTGTGGGAATTAAAATAGACTTCATTAGTCTATTTGATTTTTTTTTTTAATTGTTTAAATTCTAAAATCAAAAATGAAAAATTGTTTTGTTTGTGAAATTCATGAAGAATCTAAAAAAGTTATCGGCTTTACCGACGAAACTTTTAATTAAGTTGCTGATATATTAGCTATTCGTAAAAGTAAAAATTTTAAATATGGTAACATTAAACTCTCTACTGAATCCAAAGAAACTATTGGCTACCATACAAAGTGTTATCGGAAACTTAATATCAAACAAAATAACTTAAGTGTATCAAACCAAGCATCAAACAAAAAACGCAAGACATTAGACGTTGACTCAACAGTAAATATATGCTTTTTTACAACGTTGTTAGTTAATCCGATGATCAAAGCACATACTAGTAAGACATTGAGTTTTTTGCAAATTCTCTTTAAAATCTTTAAACAAAAAATCGCGTCTTCTCTGAGCATCGAACAGTGTGTTACCTACCATATAGTCACGTACACACCATTGGTTTACAGAAACAAAACAAAAATGTGTTCAGAATCTGTCTTCATAAGCTTTACTGAAGTACATAGAAAAAAAATTTAAATCAAAGCAATTTTGTCTATTTTAATTCCCACAAATTTAATAATATAACAAGATATGTATAAACGAGAAAATTCTATTTTGAAACAAACACTTCTTTGAGACCTTATAATACTTGCAATCTAATAATGTTTTATTAAGCAATTTTTTTTTACTGCAGTATAGTAATAATTCAACGTAAAATTAGTATCACCAAAATTACTATACTTGTGATCAATAACAAATGCACTGATCAAGAGATTAATGATAATTTCTTATTTTTTGGGTGATGGGCTTAAGTTAACGGTTAAGTTTTTTGGAAAAAATTCCATTTATGTTCGCGAATCTAAAGTTTCTGTACTTGTTTCACACTAAATTTGCGTTCAAATTTGATCAGCTATATAAATATTTTATTTAATATTATTTTACTTAGCTTAGTTTCTTTAATTTTTTCAATAAAATATGTAAATTTTGGGTACCTTAATTTTAATGGTTAAATATCAAAATGTTTATTAGTTTCGAAAACTTAGAAATGCCAAAACACAATAACATAAGTAATTTACACTGTTTATAAAGTAATAAAATATTTTTTATGAAATATCTATTTTAAGTGCAAAAAAAATCATAAAAAATGTCAAAAAATAGTTTTAAAAAAACTTTTCTTGACTGAAGTTATTTTTATATTATAAAAAATAAAGTAGGCTATCGTTCAGTACTAATTTTAAATATATTTGACAGTGATAATTATAATTTTTTGAATATTTAAGTTAAGTTTATGAAAAGTCCATTTTTAAGTGCAAACAAATCATAAAAAATGTCAAAAAATTGTTTAAAAAAACTTTTCTTGACTGAACTTATTTCTATTTTGTAAAGAGAGAAGTAGGCTATCGTTCTATACTAATTTTACATTTATTTGACAACAGAAGTGACATTTTTTGACATCTAAAGGTGAACGAAAAAAAAAACAATTTTTGTCTTCGAAGTGGTCGGGCGGCAGGTTATTCCCTGAAAAAGTTTGCCCGACCACTGGATTTATGAAGATGGCAGTCTTACCTTTCGTTTGATACCCATATTACCCATAATCCCGATGAGATAGGTTCTCATCAAAAAAACGGTTTTTTGAAATGGTCGGGCAAGCATTTATTCCCTGATTTTTTTCGCCCGACCAATACTTTTAGAATCTGCGTGAAAAACTCTTCCTAATGCCAATAACTGTTTTTAAAATCCCTATGAGATAGGTACTCATCAAAAATCGGTACCGGAAGTGACCCTGTCCCGCCCAAACTTCCCTGAAAAAGTTTGCCCGACCAGTGGTTTTGAGAATGTTATTAAAAGTACTATCGATTGGTACTCATCATTTTCGTAATCCCGATGAGATAGGTAATCCGACGGTCGCCTCCCGGACTACAACATTTTGACAAGCTATTGAAATTATATAAAAATGATGAACATCATGTTGACATATGACAGACATCAGTAGTCGGGTTTCAGTTGGTGATGATATATATCTGAGATCGCAGAGATCTCAGCAATCTCAAAAATATAAACAGGATTCCTCAGCAAAATTTCTCAGTTTTTGTGTCAAATACCGAGAAAAAAATTTTTGGATTCGTCTGCTCAATTTTTGACGGAGGAAAATTAGTGAGGACTCTGAAATATAAACTGACCAAATCTAACAGGTGTCAGTATATGACAGGTGTCAGTATTATAGGTGTCATTATAACAGGTGTCAGTATGACAGGTGTTAGTATGACAGGTGTCAGTATGACAGGTGTCAATATGACAGGTGTCAGTATGACAGGTGTCAGTATGATACGTGCGAGTATGACAAGTATAATAGGTGTTAGTATGACAGGTGTCAGTATGACAGATGTAAGTATGACAGGTGTAAGTATGTCAGGTATCAGTATGACAGGTGTCAGTATGACAGGTGTCAGTATGACAGGTGTCAGTATGACAGGTGTCAGTATGACATGACTTATTTATTACTAAGACTATTTCTGCATAGTAGTGACAAATTTAACGCTCTTCTTATACTTCTGGTTGTCTGCAATATGCCCACCGGTAGAGGCCCTGGTTCTACAGCTCCGCATACACATAGCACCTTTATAAATAAAACAGCTATAAATTGGCATTTTCCTAAGTCACTTCCAAATGTTTAAGGTGATATGTGGAGTAAGATTCAAATTCTAAAAATTATTTAAACTTTTTATAAACCCATAAAAACACATACATACATGGATAAGATTTTAAATATTGTTTCTTTAGTCTAACTAAGATTATCCTAGTTTCAGGGTTCAAATCGAGTAAACTTCTGCGATATGTTTTTAAGTTAATTTAGATCCTGAATTTTCTCCAATTAAATTCAACAAATTTGGTGAGATCAGAAATTCCCGACAGACGCGTGTCAAAAATCTATCGAAATCGAAATACTACGGATAGGGGAATTTTATATCAACTGCCAAAAAAATCCTTGGTTTAAATTGCTCTAAAAATCATATTTCCACTAAAAAAATAGTAAAGTTCATTTTGTTAAATTTTCAATTTTTTTCAACAACTGGGAAACATTTTAGCACCTGGTTTTAAGTTGATTTAAAATTGATAAGGGCATTGAATATTAGAAAAAAAAATACTACAGAATAACGTACAATTTTGAAAAAATTGATTTCAATTTTTATTTTTTATTTGGAGTTTGAAAATTAATTTTTCAAAAAGTATTGACTGAAATAATTTGATTTAAACACAAAAAAAAGAATAGATTTCTGGCCTTTAAAAAAGATATATTTTTCTATTTCAAGTCATTTTTTTTTATTCCAAGATGGTGGCTAAAGCTCCAGCCTGATTTTCCCGAAAAACTACAAATATGCAAATTTTTCCAAGGTAAAATACTTATTTCGACTGGGCTATTAAGCAAAATATGAAAAGAAAGATATCATAGGTATCGTAGTTTTCGTTCGGTAAACATTGTCTTTACATTCTCAAGAAAGGGACTTATGCGGTTACTGACCAAAAGTTTCGATACCAGTATCAAAACTTAAGTGTTGCTCATTTTTATAATTGTTCCCCAAGAACAAAACTCCTTGCAATGAATTTTGATATTACAAAACTGTAAATAACTTTGATCGTTATAGTCCGACACCTGAACATACCGCAACACCAAAAACCGAAATAAATATAAATTTTCTTACCAGCCACCTCATATATATGGGCTATGTCCCTACATATATAAACGATACTCATGGTCTAGCCAAATCCCATAAAATCATGCAGTGCTAGTCTAAAATATTTACCAATAAAATCTACAGTTACGTATAAATATACTTATGTGGTGTAGTTCTTGGGCTATATACATACCTAGGTATATAGTTTCATATATTGGCTTTATTTCGTCTAAATGAAAATTCAAAAAACCACTTCGATTGTAATTGACCATAAATGTAACTGCAAAAAGCATATTACCACCGGTCCACCTATTGAAGCATATCTATACGTCTATATCCATACAAACTCAAAGCCAACCCCTCCTCCCTCTCCCCCTGTCTCCTATATTCCAGATGAACATCATCCAACAATGACCAGAAAACAAAAGTTATGTTCATGGCAGATGACCACAAAAGCCGAATCAAACGTATCGAGCTGTAATCGTTATTAGTATAAAAATCCCGGCTTTTCCTTCTTGCAAAAACACACAAGGACACCGACGCTACTGCCGCTACCGCCATTCCACCAACAACACGTTGGCCATGAGAAATCCTTGATAGCATGCAGTTAATTAGCTTAGTTCAACCACCCCTCTGCTATTTGGCATTTTCTCTTGGCTCATTTGGCTTCTTTAGCCCTCCATTTATACACATTTATATGTTTGTAGGTATTTCAAATAATATAAAAGTCCTGTAGACCCATTTCTCCCTCCCATAAGCCACCGTATGCATTCCCATTTATTTTTAATGCCAATATATGTATAAGGTTCCTTCAGCCACCACGGGGGAGGTAAGTAGGTATAGCAAACTTGTTGTATATAGTATTCCAAAAAAGGAATTGGTTTTGCGTATAAAGCCAGCTCTATACTACATCCCTCTTATACCTTTTTCCAGACACAAGACATTTCTTCATTCTATTCCTTGAATCCTGCAGGAAGGATGTGTGAAGTCTCGAAATGAAAATACTATTTCCGAATGCCCCTGAGGATCATTCTGTGCGCCACCGCCATCGAAGAAACTCCTGTGGAATTCCCATTGCAATTGCTATGTTCTGTGATTGTGATTAATATTTAAAAAGGTGATTCGTTTCCGGTGCATAAAAACATCACATAAAAGTTTTGACTTGTTTTGGTTTTTTCTGTTTGTTCAAAACAAAAAAAAATAGCTCGTTCGTTTCTTGTTGACTGTTTCTAAATTGACAATTTAGACACTTTAGGTTTTTGCTTTCTGAATGAATAGTGCATGTGCCTGCCGCCTGGTGCTATATTGGGGCTGATATATATATGGTTCTTCGATTCATCTCTCACTTTCTCTTTTATGTTTCACATTTTATCATCACAAAAAAACAGAAAACACACACAACCCCAACCCACTCAAGTGAGGGGAGGGGAGGAGAGAAAATGAAATTGATTGGGGGGCTACTAAAGTGCCTCATATGGCTGCTTTATGTTCCGGCACGATATCCAGATGTCTGTTCTGGATATAGACTTGGTATGGTACGGTCTTCCGTGTCGGTGGTGGCACATCAACTTCAACCAGGGTGAGAATATATGTATGTAGGTATTTTGCTATTTGACCATCAGAACGTCAGGACGATGACGAAGTCTGGGCAAATCGCTCGTGACTGGACATCGATGGTGGTGATAATTAAGTTATGTATATATGTTGTATGTTGGTTGCTCTTTTGAGAACATTATCCAGCTTTTGACCTGGCACATGATGGAAGCAATCAATCATTTTGTTAGCTAAATAGACTGTAGACACCTAGTTTTTTTTGCTGTGGAATATAAATACATATATGTATGTAATGTATGTATGTGAACGTTTAAGGAAGCTTGTATAGCTGGATGCTTTGTTTAAATTAGAAGACTTCCAATTATTTTTTTTAATATGTAGAGTATTTGGTCTATTTTTTAATAAAGCAACAACATGTATGATTTAGAAGATTTCTTAAATTAAAAAAATATGTAGGTAGGTACTTATCTGCACATGAATAAAAAAAAACATTGATCTCAGTGGCAAATACTTGTTCTTTTGTACGATCCACGGTGGTTTTAAAACCTTAGATATTAAGTTACAAATTATTCTATTTAAAAATGTCAAAATTACACAGATTTGGTGTTAAATTTTGAACGAAGATTATTAAACGTTTTTATAATATTATGATTGTTTTTTCTTGAAGCTCACAGATATGTATATACACGTCGGAGTCCAAAGTAAACCAGAAAAAGCCTAGAACTTAGGTTAAGAAAGAATAAGAAGTATTATTATATTATTAACTAGATTTATTTACAAATTTGTATTTCAAAAAAAAATTATTCTTAAAATTTAATAAAAAAAAACTGAGTCTAAATAACACGGTATTTCATTTAAGACAAAGCTGTTTTAGTTTTAACTACAAGAGTAATATAGACCCATGAGATTCACTCAGAAGAAGTGAACCGGGGAAAAGGGTATACGTATTTGATTCTAACCGAGTGCTGAGTGAGCCCAGTACTTACTTAAAAATTAAGAGGGGAAATCTGATTCCAGTCCGAATTTAAACAAATTGAGAGGATTTTTTTACAAGGTGAAACTTTACTTATACACGAGAAAACACGCAAAAAAGTAACCTGAAAACAACATTCGAGCCTTACTCGAATTTTACTTCAGTTTTAAGAAAGAAAATAAATCTAATCCATTAATCTATTTTTTTTTTTTTTTTTATTTTTGTTAAAATACAGTTTTTAAATACTTGAATTTTTCTGTTGTTTTCAAAATTACCACGGAAATTTTCCACTGAGGTTCAAACCCCGCCTGAAGCTCCCACATTCACAGTTGCTACAAAATGAAATCAGCCGGAAACTTATATTCTTTCATCTTTGCTCTTCTAATTCGATAACAAGAAAATTATGAGTCGATAAGCTTTAAAGCTTTGACTTGATGAAATTTTTTTCGTCCTCTTGCTATATTTCCTGTTACTATACATAATGTGAACTATAAGGCGAAGAAATGAATATACAAATATTATTATTTTGAGTGATGGATGACGCATTGTGTCTATCGGTGGGTAGTGGGTGGCAGTATATGGTTGGATGTTGATTTAGGGTACCGGTGATTAGTTTAAAGTGTGTCGGATGATAATGTAGTGAGCTCTTGACAGCTTGGCCGGCGCGGCGCACAGCAGCCCGTTTCGATGTTTTTTTTTGCTAAAACCATAACTGTTAAACAAACAAAGATATCGTAACAATTTTTTTTAAATCTTAAATTGAATTACCAAGGCTATCAAAACAGTGTGTTTAAAAAAAAATAGCTAAATAGGGTGTTGCATAATTTTCAATAAAAACGAATATTTACTAAAGGCGATAGACAGAATTTGTATTTCATTTTAAAGTTTTCGAGTGAAATTGAGTAAAACAGTGGCGAAAAAGAGAAAATTAATCATTTTGTCAGTATTATTTTTTTTGTTTAATAAGTGTATATTTTAATTGTGCATTAAAAAAATATTTTTTATATAGTGGAGAAAAAATCAAAAGTGATAGATTACAAGCCAAACAGTGGAAAAAATTAAACAAACCAAAAATGTACAGGGTGTTTTGTATAAGATGCAAGAAATCGTAAGGGGAGGGGGTCTATTGCAGCAGGGGCATTTTTATAAAAAATTGACTTGAACTAGAAAAAAAATAAATTAGAAATCAACTTACAATATCATGTTATACTTTTTTTATATCCAGAGTTTAAGTGAATAGTTTTATGTTATACTTTTTTTTTAAATCCAGAGGTCCATCCATTGATTTTTTTTTAATTTAATTGTTTAAGTGAAAAGTCTTGGAAATATTAATTTTCAAACTCTTCAAATCTCTCTACCTCAGCTCTGTTCAATTTTACGCAGCTAAAGTTGTGGGATTATGTGAACAAATATAATACATATAACGATTGAAGGTGGAAATTTGCGGAATTTTTTTCGTTACTCAATTTAAAGTGGACAAAAAAGTGCCCAAAGTGGTGTTTTAAAATACATTGAGCTAAAAAAATTTAGAATTAAAAAAAAAACATAAAAAATCATTTTTTATTTTAATAATAAACAAATTGACTCATTTTTTTAACGCACTACATTTAGTTTTTACACTCAAAACAAAAAAAATTAAAAATATTTTTTTCTGCCACCATAATTTTTTTTTTACTTTGACTGGCTCTACAAGTAAAAATATTAATTTACAAGAATTTTTTTATTTCTAGTTTTCCAAAAGTTTTTTATTTAATTCAATAAACTTAAGGGTTTTGCATTTAAGACTCCACCCGAAAAATTATTATTGTCACTACTTTTGCATAAACGGGCAACTGTGCGGTGGCGGTCGATAATAAAACTCAATTGGTGGTAGTGAATTGAGTATTAGATATCGATTGGTGACGTCGGAAGTGTAACAAGTGTAAAAAAAATTTCGGACTGAATATGCCGATTTTATAAATATTGATTCCATAATGTCGAGTTTTGTAAACTCTACGGACAAAATTTTACTGTTTAAAAAATCAAAAAAACTACATCGATTTTTTTTTAAATATGTATTGACATTGGTCGACAGGCAAGTGCCAATGTCAACATTGGGTGATATGAAAATATTACTAATTTTTTTTTGGCCAAAAAAATGAAAATAGAAAAAAGTTCAGTAGTTCAGTGATCATCATACGAATATATGGCAATCAAGGGTTTGACACCCGTTGCCAGATTCTGTAATCGGGGTTCGGTGTAAATAGGACAGAGAGGCAGTAGTACCATAACTTCATGTCATCCAAATCCCTTCCATTGTCTATATTATATACATATGTTCAACTTATAAATTAAAAGTTCTAATCCCAAGCAAACAAAAACGAACAATTAAACAACCGAATGAACAAAATTTAGAACTTTATGACGACGAAGACGAAGACGACGACGACGACGACGCACACACACAATTATATTTCTTTCATCTTAAATAACATTTCATAAACAGCAGAAATAAGCTTGAAATGTGTTAAGTTTTCGTTTCATTATTCGTTTCACAAGAAATCAATTACATTTTGTCGGATTAAACAATCTAACAATCTCACGTACTTTCTAGTTCTCTGCATGGCAAGAATAAGTATAAAAGCACATCGATGACATGTGATATAAATGCTCACACAACAGCTTATACCCCCTATATATATGTATGAATGTACGGTATGAAGACATATTTCAGAGTAAGTCCTGACTTCCAGCAGTGCTTAATCAATTAGACTGCATCCAAGTGAACCCGCACATATCCGTGTGTGTATTTGGGTGGAGTGGGGTTGGAAATATGTATAAGATCCTGCATATAGTTCCTTTAACAATTTGCCAACCAAAGTCAGCTGAAGTAAATCCATCCCTATATTATACGAGGAGCTAACGACAAAGAAGTAATTAAATGTGAAAAGTTTCACATGCTGCAACATTAGAGCAGCAATATTCCTCCATCCTTATATGTATGTATAACTCGTTCCTAAAGAAAGCATCGCCCATTTCACAAGTCGAAACTCCAATGGTTCCTTGACTGCTTGCACTTTCAACATAATCAACGGGGTCGGAACTCCTGCGTATAGCTCCGCAATCGGTCCTTTGCAAGTTCTCGTTAGTATAAGGAGTAGGTAGGTGGTATATAGGTACCTATACTCTGCTATGCTATAAGGATGTCAGGTTTGTTTGGGAGATATCTCAAGGTGTGGGTTTTGTACTTGGTTAGAGGTATGCCCATTCCTTTCTCCTGGGGCACTGACGGCTGTAATTTAATTATGAAAAACTTTTCCATCAAGGAAATTAGGGTGTTTGGCGCGTGTTGCGGTTGAGAGCCAATTTTCCTTTTTTCCCATTTTTTTTTTTAATTTTGTTTTGATCCTTTCTATTGTTTTCTTTTTCTCGGTACTTTTTTGTATAGCTTTAAGGATATTTTCGCTTAAGATGAATGACTTGTGAAAGTGTATTTTGTATAAAAGCGTTCAACTTATTTAAAACGACTATGGATGATGCCTTTTTACTTTGATATCGTTTGTTAGAATATTCAACTTAAATAACGTGATAAATCTAGGGAATACATATTAAGGAAAATTCAAACCATTTTTTTGTTTTGTTTTTGTGTGGGAATACGGATAACATTAATTTTAATTCGAGACGATTATATAGAAATTTTTTTATTTTTTTTTTTGTTCTTACTCACGACTTTTCAGAAATAAGATTATAATATATACATATCTAGATTCTATATGATCTTATAAATGGCATAAGAGAAAATTTACATTTTTACAGTTCGCGGAGCTTTATTAAATTCTCTCTCTCTCTCATAAAATATCGAAACAAATTCACAAAAATTCATACATTCGCTGTTGGGCTTAAATTCATACTGGCGGTTTGTTGAATTGTGAATTTCTGTCAACAAAAATTTCTTGCACAGAAAATCTCGGATATTTTGGGCTATTAATTTTTCAAAGTTTTTTAGAATCAGCACACAAATAAAAGCTTATAAAATTTAAGTCGACTGCGATTAAATCATAATATCATGGTCACATTGATTGTAGAATTAACGAAGTCACTTCACAAAAACTTAAGGGTCATACAATTTTCTGGAAGTAATTTGTAAAATATTGCGAAATGAGAAAAGCAAATTGAGTTGGATTATTAGAAATTAGCTATCACTTCTTTGGAAAAATAACTAGAAAATCAAATGGAAAATACACGAGAATACAGATTTGTTCGGATCAGTTTTCATATAAAAAAAGTATTTGCAAAGTTATTTCTTGCGGTCTAATTTATGAGATGCCTAATTAAAATGAAACGGTTGCTTAAAACGGAGTTTAGCTTACACAAAAAATAATAATATAGCACCGTGTGGTTTACATATTTACATACATATATGAAAATTACAGTTTAAACCGAAAAAATGTAAAAAAAATAATATAAGTAGGGAGAAATTGATTGAAAAATTTGTGAAATTGTTTTGACGCTAGCGCAATGTACACTATCTGATTTTTTTTTAATTAATATTATTTAGTAGAAAACATTTTTGAAAATCGTTGGAGCAGTTTTTTTTTTTTAAATTTATTGTTTGTATAGAAAATTTTGTAAACATTTTTAAGAACATCAATTGGTACGCAATTTTTAGCATTTATTTATGTGGAGTTTAAAAAATAATTTCGAAAAAAAATTCATTATTTGAAAATTGAGTGTTATTTAAACTTATTAAATGCTAAAAAACTTCATCAAAATCCGTTAAGTGAGATAATGTGATAGTTGCAAACCAAGAAAATGGTTCTATGAAATATCCCGTTATTATAATCGATATATACAAAAATAAAGTGGTAAACCATACTGATATATTAGGCGTGTTTTTTTTGCAAGCCCGGGGAGAATTGGATGATAAAAACGTCGTCGGTGCTAAAAAATTTGTATTGGATGATAAAAACGTCGTCGGTGCTAAAAAATTTACATGTAAAATGCAACAACAACTAATCCCCTGCGGGCTTAGCTAATCCCAGAGAATTCTCCGGGCTTAACTTAAGCGCACAGAAAAACTGTGTTACCGGCATGAATTACATATATGTACATGTAATCGATAGTTTGTATGAAAACTCCATTTTTTTTTTATGTGATGGCGTCGCTATTCCCCGTTTTCGTTTTTTTTTAACCAACTCCCCCAGGCTTGCAAAAATACATGCCTATTAGCTCACAAAAAAATTTAATCAAAATCGTGGAAGTCGTTTTTAAGAAAATTGAGGTCTTCCTTACCGGTTATCAAATAAACACTTGTATGCTCGGTATCGTTATTTTAGGTTATAAAAATAATTTTTATTTAAAATCTTTTAAGAAAAAACTGTACCAAGTTCAATAAAAATCGATCAAGTCATTTTCGAATTATTAAGTTCTCAAGAAAAAAATTGAAAACAGTTTTTTAAAAATTAAAAAAAAAATAGAATTGAAAACTACTATTAAAACCTTTTGAAACATTCTCCATAAAAAATCGAAAATCAAATAAAATGCTTCTATGGGAGGTAGGTACGCGAGCAGGTACATAATATCATTTATAACCATTTTTCAAATTTTTTTTATATAAAATGCTAGCTAAAAATTACTGATTGTTCTTAAGAAAAGTTGTGCGTACGTTTTTAAGAAAAAAAAAGGAAAGGTAGATACCGTGTCGGGGGAGTTCCCAGAAAAACGCTAGATATCAATTTTAAAGAAAATCGACCCTTTTGTTTAGGCTACAGTCGAAAGGACAGACAAACAGAATTGCGAGACCCTGCACTTTTTTCGACTTCGCTTTCATCGTAATGTCATAATATCTTGAGTTCCTTTACATTTATAGTACCTTAGTCTAATAGCTTTATATTACTTATTTATTTTTAAAAAATTATTGTTATTTTATTACCTACATATATTTTATATTTATATTTACTCAAACTTTTCGTAATCATATATACAAGGCTGTTAACCCATATTTGATGAAATAAACTAGACTAAACAAATATCTCTACAATTATAACTTCATGCGTGAGAAACGTATTTGCGTATATATTGGAACATTTCCACTAAGACATCAAATACTGCAAAAGTTTTTTATCTAAACAAAAACAATTCCCATTATGTGTAGGTATTCGAAATAATTAATCACAAAATGGAAAATCTCTCCTTAATTCAAGCAAACAAATAAACATATCTCTTAACATGACTATACGAGTAGATATACAAACCGGCCTATCTACCGCACCAAAAATAAAGACCCAACTAATGCCGTGTCATATAGATACACCACAAATACAACAAAGTGACAGCTTACCAAGTCCCTAAACCTATGCTCCACATTATCTGCCAATGAATTATTCACAGACTCTCCTAATTCCCATTCATGTATATAGTCTTAACCCCAAATATGGGTTTTAGAAATCTAACATATACCCCCCCCCCCCCTTTGAATGCGTGCAGTCCCTATGCTCTATACCCACTTTCAGACTCAGAGGCTATAGGTTAACGGAAAAAAAGAGGTGAGTAGGTATATCGGGTGCCCAGTATGCGCCTTCATAATTAATTTGTTCTGCTATCAGTACCACCTGTGTAGTGTATATTCCATTATTCCACATGTAGGAAGAGGGGTTGAATTGGAGGATTATAATATGTATATGTTGAAACAGATTTAATTCATACATCAGCCACCTGAATAACTTCATTTGTGATATTTTGTGTCCAATAATTAAATCTATCAATAACCCATCAATCAGCTCACTATGTGTGGTGATGTCCGGTCGGCTGGGCTGGTTGAACCTCGGACCTCGTATATATACAACATCAGCCATCTATGTCTCGCATGATTGCATTGAATGAACATATTCATGTGTCGTCTGCGGCCAGCCAACATTGGAAATTGGAAGCTACAGCGACACATCTTTCGATCTTAACTGAATGTCAAAATTAAACATTATTACCAACTTAGCTATATGTAAAATGCAACAAACCTCATTGTTGTTAAAAACAAATTAGAAAAAAGCAAAAGTATTAACGAAAATATTAACGAAAATATTTCAATTCATTCAGTATGGTACATGCATATGTAGTACAGTAAAAACCCGCTTAGGAGAAAAACCCGCTTATCTGAAACACTTTTTTCATCCCCGAGTATTTGTCGACCAATTGCCTTTATAACACTCCGTTTAAGCGAAACTCGGTTAAGTGGAAAACCTGGATACCTGAAACATATTTTCAGTTAAATTAAATATTTTTCATTGAAAAAAACTCTCTTAATTGAAAAAAAAATTAATGCAACAGAACAAAAAATTTGCTGAACGCTTTTACTTCTTTTTTATTTTTCACCTTCACCAAATTTTCATCACGAAAATGACATTTAAATTTCTGATATGTCAGAACCCTTTTTGGAATTTTTAAATCCGCTTAAGTGCATTTTTTTCACTTATCCTGACTCCGCTTAAGTAAAATTTTTTTTCACTTCAGCGGGGTTCGTTTAAGTGAAAAACCCGCTTAATTGAAAGAAAGACTGCGACATTTTGCAGTTTCTCTTAAGCGGGTTTTACTGTACATGATGTAGTACATCATAGTTGTTGTACATTGTACACTACCTACAACGAGTTTGAAGATCTTATTTGTTTATTTAATTTTTTTTTGTAGTGATGGAAAAGTATTTATTTTTTAATCTAAAAAAAAAAATTAATAACCGTAATCTAATCACCTTCAGAAATATCAACTGAATTGAGTTCGAAATGTTGAGTAAAATAATTTTGTTTTAAATCCAGAATACATTTTTTTTTAAATTATTTTTAAAGTTTTAGAAATTTTTAAAAGATTTCTAATTTACCGAATTAAACCTCTGAGATCTCAGTTACATGTACTAGCTAAATTTGATGAGCTGTGAAACAAAATTTATAAAATTAGTCAAACGGACTAAAGGCCGTTAAAAGTTATTTTGAATCAATAATTCAACAAGTCCAAATTAAATAGTGCAGAGTGCTAAGTCTTCTACTTGGCTATTGTATTTCAGTAGTATATAGAAATTGTATTATCAAAAATAAACCTTCTTAAAATTTGATAATAATTATTGACATTTATTGGTTTTCATTAAAAAATAAAACATCAATGATAATTTCTGTAGAATTTGGCATTCCTCAAGGAAACCATTTAGGGCCCTTTTTATTTGTATTATTTATTAATGACATACACACCTAATGCTTCTTTGTTTGCCAATCATGTTAAGCTTCAGTAATCTTACAAAAATATAATAATAATAATAGGTTACTAAAAATAGAATTGAATCGTGCTTCACTTAGACGTCAATTAGTGATTAATGATATCAACCTTAGTATACCAAAGTCTCAATTTATTTGGTGAATTATCTCCAAATCAACTGAAGCTCTAAGTTCACTGAAAAACATGATCCCATAGGACCCAGAATTAACTCGAGATTAACCGCAAAACTAATAAGCATAAGTTGGCAATCATGTCCTCCAACTGAAACTCTTTAACACCTCAGACCACTTATACGTTAGCAAATTAATGTTGCACATTAATCATCTGCTGGCAATATTGTTAATGTGAATGTCTGCGATGTTGGGTGCAGGTGGTGATGGTGCTGGTGCTGGTGCTGGTGCTGGTGCTGGGGAGTGCTGATGTTGGGTACGAAAATGATAATGTATTGGTACATAAGCAGAGGTAGACCCATTTGGTGGATAATGGTCAACTTCCACCATCATTATTTGTATTGTATATTGAAAACAAAGCATCATCCCGAGAATCATCATTTCAAATTAAATCGATTGGTGAACTATGCGGGAGAATGCATTAATGTTAACTGTTTTAAAGACATTCTGGTATTATGTATTTAGAAGTAAAACAATTTTATATATGCAAGGACATTCAAGGCTTAATAATGAAGTAGGTATGTAGGTATATGATGTTGTTCTCATCTTCGTTGTCATCAATTATGAACTTTTTTAATAGAGGATTTTAAACAAGGCGCCCGTTTGGTATCAGTACTTGATAGTACATTTAATATAATTTTTATTTTCTGTTTGTTAACAAAAATCAATTATTTCATGAAAAAGGAAAACCTGCTTAAGAGAAAAACCCGCTTATCTGAAACACTTTTTTCATCCCCGAGTATTGACCAATTATCTTTATAACACTCCGCTTAAACGAAACTCGCTTAAGTGAAAAACCCGGATACCTAAAACATATTTTCAGTTAAGTTTAATACTTTTTAATTGAAAAAAAAAAATCTCTTAAGTGAAAAAAAATTTATAAAACAGAAAAAAAATTTGCTGAACACTTTTACTTCTTTTTTATTTTTCACCTCCACCAAATTTTCATCACGAAAATGACATTTAAATTTCTAATATGTCAGAAGAATATGGAATTTTTAAATCCGCTCAAGTGTAATTTTTTTTCACTTATCCGAACTCCGCTTAAGTGAAATTTTTGTTCACTTAAGCGGGATTCGTTTAAGTAAAAAACCCGCTTAAGTGAGAGAAAGACTGTGACATTTTGTAATTTCTCTTAAGCGGGTTTAACTGTAGATATATTTATAATAAAGTGGTTTTATCATACCGTCCGTTGATTTTTACGTCTATATCTACGTTTTGTAACTCTCGCATCGAAAACATTAGTCCAGAAACTTTGAAAAATTAAACAAAACTATTATGATTTGTTTCAATTTTTATCGTTCCTCGACTAATTTTATCGATGTGAGTAACAGAACGTACATATAGGCACAAATCTTTTTCTTTAAAAATTCAACATAACCGAAATAGGATTGTAATGTTTTTTTTTTTTTTTGGTTATATGCAGGTAGTTTGTTTTGTCAAATCATGTGAACGAAATGGGTGCTACATCAATGTGAGCTGTTTTTTTGTGCATGCTTCCAATGAATACATTTAGTTCTTAAATCATGTGAACCATGTTGATGTTGAAAGTCAAAAGAGAGAGACGTTTGTTGTTGTTAGTTTTGATTTAAATTGAGTATGCATGAAAGCGTTTCACGGGTTGAAATCTGGGGAACATAGCTCGTGAGAAATTAACTCAAATAAGGACAAGTAAATCAATTTTGTGGTCGTTTGAATAACGAGAAAATTCTAATATTTTTATAGGTACCTACATATAAGTTTGGCGTTCATAAGCGAAATGAACAATATGACGCTTCGCCACTAATGTAAACCATTTGATTTCTTTAACAAATCTCAATTTATGAGAAAAAAAATATAAACTTATTAAAAGTCCTTGAGTAAAAAATTCCATTAAAATAGGTACAACAAATAGATAGTCGAAAACCAAAAAAAAAATGCTTCTATTATAGAGATAGCATAGCATAGCATCCCTACATTTGATTTAAAAATTATATTCTATAATTGAAATTTAAGAACACTTTTACATCTATTTATACTTTATAACGCTTCAAGATTTAAAAATTATGCTCCATAAAACAATTCATATATAATATACCAACGAGAAAACTCTTAACATCAGAAAATTTAGAGACATTGTAGAGCTGCTAACAACACATGTCCAAAATAATAACGCATGATCTTCTGAAATGTCAATATATAGCTACACAAAAGCGAGTTGATTTGTTAATATTTGCACACAAATACTTCGTAAAGCGCATGAGCATTTTAAGTTTTAACAAAATTCTTTAACAGAGTGGAAATAAAGCTGTGTATGAAACCTCTCTAAAAAAAATTCTGTAGCGCACATATTATAGGGTGTTCCGTACTAGAATACCTATGAAGAAAATAATTATTTCAACAAGAAAAATTAACCCAGTTTAAAATAAATTAATTCATTTCACTTTGCATGATGTGTCGTTCTCGTCACATTGGTTATTAAAAGGGGTGTTTTTCTTAAATGGCGAGTTATAAAAACTTTATTTGATGACAATTTCGTTTGTAGAAATAAGCTTTGAAACTTTTATTACGTACCTAGGTACATACAAAAATATTCCGAGGTCCTCAATACATTTTTGGAATAAAATATTCTTCAAATCAAAATCTTCGTTCATAAAAACAATTTTTTTTTATTAATTATCCACTTCCCGTAACTTTCAATTTCTGAAACACCCTTTTATCTCATAAAAAAAAAATATAAAAACAGAAAAATGCCATCTTGTTAAAACTAGCTTCAGAATTACAGAAAGCAAAACATTAAATGAAATAAGTGCTCGATATCAACAGTAATTAATATTGCAGCTCTAGAACAATACAAAATATAGCGATTTGACTATATGGCGGCGAGAAAGAAAATTAATGCAATATTTGTTTTTATTCAATTAAAAAAAATATCTATATCCGCTCTTACTTAAAAACCCACGAAATTTTTTTTTTTTTCAAAATGAATTTATTTTTTAGAATTTCTAATGTTTCTGGTTATTTTTTTTTATTTGACAGTTTAGAATTCAGAAGGCGTTTGTGAAAAAAATTACTTCGCACATAAAATTCGCTAAAATTTTACCGAAAAATATTAACTTATTTTATTATTTATTTTCATAGGAAATTATAATTTACATATCTTACAAAATTATTCATTGTATTTACGTAATATGTTCAAATGATTCATGTTTATTCTATAGTAGTATGTATTAAAGTGTGCCTGTGTTTATATTACATATTACCTACTCAAACCAATACAAAAATAATTCTTTTAAAGTAGTTCTTTAAAGTTATATACTATATACTTTCAGAGTCACTCCCCACTAATAACAAACTTCTCAAGAACAAATAAGGGCTCTCAAACTCAATGAATTAGCGCAAGTGAGGTCAGCGTTTGCTTTAAAGGTGTATCTAGAGCTCCTACTAAAACAAACGAGCTTTCAGATTAGCTCTGGAAATGCTGTAAATACTTTAAAACAACTAAAAAGGTACCGTTATTTTTGGTTCTAAGAAAAATGTTTATTAAAAATCTGCTACATTATGTTAAAAAACTGTTAGGTGCCAATTATTAAGTTCTCAAATAAAAACTTTGAAACTTTTTTTAAAAATCCAAACAAAATTTTTTTTGAAAATTTTTGTATGCAAAACTTTTTAAATTTTTTAAAACATTTGTCATAATGAAATTGATCAGGATCGGTTGAATCCTTTTTGAAAAAATCGAAAATCAAAAAAATTGTTCTATGGGTAGGTAACATTTTCGGAAATGTTATTTTTATAAAATGGTTGCCATTTAAAAAAAAGAAAATTACTGATTTTTTTTTTTTAATTGTGGGTACGTATTCGTTTTTGAGAAAAATGAGGTTATCATTTTTTGCTTAAGAAAAATTTGTACGGCAGCTACTTTTATTTTTGTTCCTAAAAATAATGAAAAAAAAGCGGGTCGGGAGAATGCCCAAAAATGGCTTCCAAAAAAAGAAATAAAGTGGGCAAACTTCACTTAAACTTCAAGTTTTTAACATAAAATCCAAATCATATCTTTTCTTGCAGCAGTTACTATAATATAAATAGTTTAAAAATTGACGACACAATTCTGTGACAAAAAAAAAAGAAAACAATCGTTACGCTGCCACGGGGGAAATTTAACGCTCCATGGAATCTGTAGTTTATTTGAATTTTCTCTTATACACTCTCGGAATAGTAAAGCAGCTGTTGAATAGGATATTTTTCTTCTACTTCTTCTGTTACGACTTATGTCCGAATCCTCCCGAATCGTGGTTTCTTTTCATCCTACATATTTCTACATCAATTGAAACACCCAGGAGGAGTCACACAACACTTAATTTGTATTTTTCTGTTCTCCTCCTTGTTTTGCTTGTGGTGAAGAAGGATGGTCCAGGACAAAGATTGAAATCCCAATTCGCATCATAGCCAGTTAATTTCCAATCATTTGCATTAAATTACACGCATTAGACTGCGAGTTCTTCTAACCAAGGAGACCGAGACGTGGCTACTTGTTCGTGTTTTTCTATAAAGTCTCTTCTTCAACGAAAAAAAAAAAACTTCCTCTACACCCTCTTGAGAGATGAGTGGTTGGCTGGGTCCAGTACCAGTATGGCAGTATTATAGCGGGGGTCAAATACAAAAGAGAATGAATGAATGAATAGAAAGTTGGCGCAGCATTTTCCAAAGCAGTGCGGAGAAAATTGCTATTGAAACTGTTGCCATTGAAAAGGATAATTACTTAAATTAATTGGAGGGGCAACATGAAATTAGACAACGATTTATGTGTCCCTTCTTTTGTTTGACTCCTTTGTGCGGTGACCGCTTCACTATATACATGTATATCCACTCTTTATAGGGATGTGGTGTCGATGGGAGACTTGGGATAGTGACTGGAGTTTTTTTTTTTTTTTTTGAAAACACCGAAGAAAAAACTTGAGAAAATTTGTATTCAGGACACTTGGTGAAATTAGCTTTTGTTTATGGCAACAATGGGTACAAATCATTGCAAAAAGGGACAACTAATTATAATTACTGTTATACCATTACAAAAGCTGATGGTTAGGGTGGATCGTGCGAATGACCAATTCAGTAAATGAAATCACATTAAATGAGCACGTGGGACAAGTTCTAGAAAACAGAACATCAAAAGAAGAATAATTATATATGTATATCTATATGAAAGTTTTGCTCTTGATGTAACTTCACGGATGCGTGATTGAAAAAGGACATTTTATTGTATATATTTGTACGTGATACAGTTTTTTTTTGGTTTTAACATATTTTTTATAA
Organism: Epistrophe grossulariae; assembly: GCA_929447395.1. Classification (NCBI taxonomy): domain Eukaryota; kingdom Metazoa; phylum Arthropoda; class Insecta; order Diptera; family Syrphidae; genus Epistrophe; species Epistrophe grossulariae. Next base: position 26,089,546 of record OV839566.1, on the reverse strand, counting down.
TTATCTAAACTTACATAGAGTTTTTGGGACCTTTTGAAGGAAAATCACCAAATCATGTTTATTTTACAAAATATTAAATTATTGGTAAGTAGGTACATATTTGAATTAATTGTAAAAAAACAAATTTTCAATTTACATATTTTATTTTTTGAGCAAAACTATAAGGCTAATCATAACATATATCTCCATCATTTTTGTTGTAAGAACTTAACTCCACAGGACATTATAAGTAAATATATTATATATTAAGTAAATATAATGGGGGGTGGTAAAGAAGGAGAAGTTTAAGGAAAGGAGTACTGAGGTTCAGTTCATGTTCGAATAAACTGCACCACGGATCATGCGAGGGATAGGTTCATTGGAACCATAAGCAGTACGGTGGGTGGGAAGATAGAACGTACTTCGTTTATTTACGAGGGTTATTATTTAAAAAGATAAAGTTGTAGAGCGAATCGCAGTCAACGGATCCGGAAAGTAATCGATGAATGAAGAGAATGTCGGATATTTCTCTTCGTTCTTCTAATGAGTTCAGGTTAATTAGGGTAAGATGATCTTAATAGGAATGTAGGATCAATGAATTGTTTCAAGGTAGATTTCGAAGTGCAAAGCGAAGAAAACGACGTTGTACGATCTCGATTCTGGAAATATTCAAGGAAGGACCGAGTCACATAGGGGTTGGAGAATTTTTTGGACCCTCGTTTCACTAAGCCAATTAAAGCTGAATTAGCTTAAAGAATTATTTCGTCCGTATGAATTATGAACTTGGGTTCCTGGTCAAATAATATCCCAAGGTCTCGAATATGGAAAAAGTAGAGACGGGGAGGAGATTAACTGCGTGAAAAATTAAAAAAATTGCCATTTGGAAATGTTAAGCTCCAGCTGTATTTGAGTCATCAAACTAAAAATCTGTCTAGATCGTTTTGAATAGAGGAAGAGTCATCTGACGAAGAAATTATCTTGAAAAATTTGATATCGTCGGCATACATGTGAGATGGAGGAATGTTTGATAGCCATTTCAATATCATTAATAGTTAGAATAAAAAGGAGCTGTCATTACCGTGGTATTTTTTTTTTTATTGTTGTAATATGATAATAAAATCCAACTTTTTTTTCCAATGCATGCCTTTTACGTATTAAATAATAACATGAGTTTCAAACAAAATGTTCATTAAAATTTTATTTGATTTAAAAAAAAGAACTTTCCACGTTATAGCATTTCTGTGATCGAATTTTGTCATTTCCGTGTCAGATCTGTCATTCCTGAATCTTGTGATATAACAAAAATAGGAGGCCCACTGTAGCTTAAAATGTAGGTATGATAATAATTTTTGACTGTATATGTAACAAAAAAAATTAGTAAATGTCCATTTCGAGGTGCAAAATATTAATGTTTTGAAATGTTGACCCATGTATAGAATACTAATGTTGAACCTTCGCGACAGATAGGTGACTATTGTATCGAAAATTAATATATTGATTCTGGATTACTTACTTTTTTGTTTTATAAAACGCACAAATATAAACAGGATTCATCACCAAAATTTCTCAGTTTTTTTGTCAAATACCGAGGAAAAAAATTTTCGATTTGTGGCTCAATTTTTGTCAGAGGAAAATAAGTGAGAACTGAGAACTCTGAAATATAAACTGATCAATTTTCTTAATTTTTTGAATTTAAAATCAGAATTTGATTTCACAATTTTTATAATTTGAAAAAAGCAAATTTTGCGGAAGGAGAATAGCAAAGTAGGATTATATGTGTAATATTCACACAGCTCAAAGTGCGAAGCAACCAATTTGACAAATTAAATCAACAAATGACGCTACAATTAGAAAAATTTTCAAATCCTCTGTCCAACTGATATTTTAGCCAAGGCTGTGCTGTGATGCATATGATAACTGTATTAAGTCATCGTCAACTAACACAACAAGTGGCCCAGAAAAATAAATTGAAAATTTTTTCAACGTTTCTCGACCAATTTTATCGATTCAATTCAAGAGACAAAAAAATCCATTGGGGAGAACGAAAGTAGCAGCTATGCAAAGGAACAAATCGGCAATTTCCTTTTTCCGTTTTTATCCCAATATTTCATTGGACAACACTATTTTTCAATGTTATGCCCATAATATATATTTTCTTAAGAAAAGAGATAAAAATGGTTGATTTAAAAAAAAAACACTAATTTTTGGCACTTGCGATAGTGCGATAGTTTTGAAAACATCGATTTTTTCGATAGTTAAAAACTATCGATTACTATTAATAGACTATATCGATGTTTAAGGAACACTACATTATACAATACGGTTCAATTGAATAAAGGCAACAATTTTATTGAACTAAAACGGGAATAATAATAAGTCGTTACATGAATTTAATAAGTAAGTGGAAAAATTGTTTCAGAATCTCTCAAGAGAATACATCAACAAAAATCACTTTACTGTACAATGTAACGGGGCTTTAACGAAATTTGTAAACAGAGTCGGAAATTCAAGCAATAAAATCGGTTCACTTGAATAAATGCAGTTGTGAAATTAACTGCATTCGAATATTTGGTCAGGAATTCCAAATTGTTATGGGATAGTTGAGTAAAATTCGAAGTGAAATAAATTAATTTTGTGCAATTAGTTACACTGAACCAAAAAGGTACGTGGAATTAATTAAAATATTCATTTGGACAACGTATGATACATTATTATTTGTCCAACAAACGCGATAATAGGGAGAATGAATGGCCGTTTATTAAAATCAATTAACGTTCATTGATTCAATGAACGTACATTAACTCGTTCGTAAAAATATTTCCGAATTATTTTTATGAACCATTCATTAAAACAACGAACAAACCAATGAACGCGTTTATTAAAAATAATAAACGCGTTTATAAAAAATAATTAACGTGTTTATTAAAAACAAAAAACGTGCTACTAAAAATAATGAACGGGATCATTGAATCAATGAACGCATTTATTAAAAATAATGAACACGTTTATTAAAAATAATGAACGCGTTTATTAAAACAATAAACATGTTTATTAAAAATAATGAACACGTTTATTAAAAATAATAAACGCGTTCATTATTTTTAATCAACGCGTTTATTATTTTTAATAAACGTGTTTATTAAAAATAATGAATCCGTTAATTAAAAATAATAAACCCGTTTATTAAAAACAATAAACGCGTTTATTAAAAATAATAAACGCGTTACTTAAAAATAATAAACGGGTTCATTGAATCAATGAACGCATTTATTAAAAATAATAAACGCGTTTATTAAAAATAATAAACGGGTTTATTAAAAATAATAAACGCGTTAATTAAAAATAATAAACGGGTTCATTGAATCAATGAACGCTTTTATTAAAAATAATAAACGCGTTTATTAAAAATAATAAACGCGTTTATTAAAAACAATAAACGCGTTAATTAAAAATAATAAACGGGTTCATTGAATCAATAAACGCATTTATTAAAAATAATAAACGCGTTTATTAAAACTAATAAACGTGTTTATTAAAAATAATAAACCCGTTTATTAAAAATAATAAACACGTTTATTAAAAATAATAAACACGTTTATTAAAAATAATAAACGCGTTTATTAAAAACAATAAACGCGTTTATTAAAAATAATAAACGCGTTTATTAAAAATAATAAACGCGTTTATTAAAAATAATAAACGCATTAATTAAAAATTATAAACGCGTTTATTAAAAATAATAAACCCGTTTATTAAAAATAATAAACGCGTGTTTATTGAATGAATTAACGAGTTAATAGAAACAATCAACACCATTTATTAATTTTATGAATACGTTTATTAAAATTAATAAACGGGTTCATTAAATTAATAAATAATGTTTTCAATAAATTCAAAAAGTAAAACTTCTTATAGTCTTATTCCATTGTCAACGAATTTTTAATTTCCTGGTAAGAAATTAAAAAAATCAATCAACAAAATCAAAAAGACAAGAAAATTTAGCTTTCTAAATTTATTAGGTCTTGTTGCTCGAACTCTGTCAAAATAAAAAAGAAGGAAAAATTAGTGTGAATTTTTTTTTTCATTTCTTGCAAACCTTTTAACGCTTCGTTCTTTCATCTCTAATCTTCTCTTTTCTGAAATTTTAAAGGTTAAATAAAAGAGATGTTTAAATTTATGTTTAATCTTTTATTTTTCAGACAAGCCAAATGAATGGCACGAAAAATTTACATATAGTTACAATGATATTTTGTTATAAGTGAAACAAATTAAAAGTCAAATTTAGTGATATTATAAAAAATTATAAAAAGTGGTATATTTTAAGAATTGAAATTATAAGATCTCATTCAACAAAACTTGAGTCCTTGTACACATTTTCTTTTTATTACATACTTTCAAAAAATTAGGTTTCTATAAAACCCCAAAATGAGGAACATGCGTTTGGATAATCGAGATTAAATAAATAAAAAAATAAAAGGCAGTAATAATTTACATAGTTAAAGTGAAGTTTGTTATAAGTTAAAAAAATTAAAAGTGAAATTTAGTGATATTATAAAAAATTATAAAAAGTGGAATTATAAGAAGTAAAATTATAAGATCTCATTCAGCAAAACGTGAGTTCTTGTACACATTTTCTTTTTATTATTTTCAAAAAATTGGGTTTCTATAAAACCCCAAAATGAGGAACATGCAGTTGGATACTCGAGATTAAATAAATAAAAAATTTTAAAGCAGATATCTACTGCTCGGATGAAACTGTTAAATATAAATTTAACTCCATCAAAATAGAGAAAAATTTCAGTAAAGTTTAGAATTGAATCACCGTGAACAATGATGAATGGTTGGACATTCTCTCCCATTTTGTTGAGGAAATCGATATGGTCCTCTATGGCTTGGATTGTACTGCCTATCCAAATAAAAGCGTTCTGCGAGTCTTTGATGGTAAATCTGGTAACACTTCTTCGACCCTCTTTGTCCTTTTTGAAAATTTTCTGAAAAGGTACAAAGAATCCGTGAAGAGCCCAAAGCAATGCCGCATCTTTACAATCTGAAAAAAAAGCCAAGCACAACAAAAAAATACAGAATTAGTATAGCTCTAAATTTGAAATTTTAAAAACAACTTTACTTTGTATTGTATTGTATTTGTATTGCATTTGTATTGTATTTGTATTGTATTTGTATTGTATTTGTATTGTATTTGTATTGTATTTGTTTTGTATTTGTATTGTATTTGTATTGTATTTGTACTGTATGGTGTTGTATTGCCTCCCCTGAGGGTTACAACTATATTATAATAAATTGTATTGTATTTGCATTGTATTGTGTTGTATTGCCTCCCCTAAGGGTTGACATGTGACATTTTATTTTTAAGTATATGTTTGTGTAAACCAATTAATTGGAAAAGTAAAAACAACAATTAAATTTTTGTGTTTATTAATAACATTTAAACAATGAACAAACTTTCAGGATGATCACTTGATCCGATTTTGTTTACAATTTCTGTTATACTTTTTTCTTTGACATTTTTATCAGTAGAAAGAAATTTAAGAAGTTTTTCCCCAAGTTTTTCCCAGTTGTTCAAAAATGAAGCGGAGTTTGGATACAAATGACTGTAGTCCATATCAACCTTAGGAATTAAAAGTTTATATTATTTTTGAAGGTGGGGAAATGTTTTAACTTACCAAGCGATGGCCAGTTGGGTGCTTATATTGAGGCCATTTAGTGAAAATTTCAGAGGTGGAAGAAGAGTTTTTTATTTCCAAGAGCCTATGGTTTGTACATGCTTTCCAGCAACGGTCAAATTCCTCACATGATAAATTATCATATTTCAATGCCCGATAGATACTTTCTGCATTTTCTTCTGGAGCTAAAAATACAAATTTTTTGCCTGAATTTACGACTTCTTCTTAATTACACAAACTAAGGGGCCAGTAATAGCTATCTTTAAATCCATCATTAACATTTTTGTTTTCCAATGTTGAAGACATTAGGGTTCGTTTTTTTGTTAAATACATATATTATGCAATACGATGAAAATTTATTTCGACTATTTTTTTCCAAAAAGAAGCAATGCATTTTGAGTTAGAATTATTTTGTAAATTGTAACTACATTTTTTAAGGTTTACTGATTCATTAAAATGAAATGAGTTGAAAAAAGTTTTCATCGTATTGAATAATATTTTTTGAAATAACGAACTAATTGGAAAACAAAAATTTTAATGATGGATTTTAATGATTGCTACTACTTAAAGCTTTCCTGTAAGTAAATACAAAATTTAAGTTTGAAGCACGAATAAATGTTTTCACTTATTCAGGAAACTCTCGTGGAATTCAAAATGGGTTTACTATCTAAAAATATATACGTTTTCTGCTTTTCATTTGTGTTATGTTTAAGCTTAAAGGAATTGAAGTGCGTAATTCTTGTTCGAAACCCTTTCTCACATTTCGTATTCCCCGGAAATTTTCATTTAGAACCAAACTGATTTAAAATCATGGGTCTGAGGAGAATCTTTTATTATTTTATAGAAATTGCGTTTCTTTAAAACCCCAAAATTAGCGGTTGCGTACTCGAGATTAAAATAGATACAAAAATTTTATGCAGATATCAGCTGCTCGGACGTAACTGTTAAACGTAAATTTAACTCCATCAAGATAGAGGAAAATTTCAGTAAAGTTCAGAATTGAATGACCGTGAACAATGTTGAATGATTGGAAATAATACCTAAGGATTAAAACTATAAGATCTCATTATGCGCAAAACATGAGACTGCACAAACTTTCTTTTTATCGCTTTAAAAAAATTTGTGTTTCTATAAAACCCTAAAATGCGGAACATGCGTTTGGATACTCGAGATTAAATAAATAAAAAAATTTGAAGCATATATCCACTGCTCGGATGAAACTGTTACACGTATATTTAACTCCATCAAAATAGGGAAAAATTTCAGTAAAGTTCTGGATTGAATCACCGTGAACAACGATGAATGGTTGGACATTCTCACCCAGTAAAGAAAATCATTCAAAATTGTGTTTTTAAAACATAAAATTGAATATTTCAATGTAAATATAAGACAGCTGTTGTTTCTCATTTTTATCACAAAAAAAGACCAAAACGGAGAAATTCTGAGTTGGTACCAGGATGCGGCCGAGACAAGACTTAGTCATACGAGAAGGAGACGAAACCAAGACAAGACTAAAATTTTTCAAATTTGACGAGACCGAGACAAAACTTCAAAAGTCTCGTCACGGTCTCGTCTTGTGGCCAGCCCTACCCATTTTTTTGAGGAAATCGATATGGTTCTCTATGGCTTGAATTGTATTGCCTATCCAAATAAAAGACTTTTGCGAGTTCTTGATGGTATATCTGGTAACATATTTACGACCCTCTTTGAATGGAATAGTATGGAAAGAAAACTTAACAGTTAAGTCTGGGTCAGAAGCACTTAACCAAGCAGCATACAACATAAGCAAAAATTAATTTTCGGAAACAAACGAATTTGGAATGGAACAAAATTAATGAAGACAAATTTTTAATGTGATCATTTTAGAAAACTATTTCCTTTTTTTCGTTAATGAAAGTTTTTTAGCCTACCTATTGAAAATGGTGTTTCTACTCCGTATAGATGTATTTTCTGAGTAAATTTAATGTCTATGTTAAAAATAACATACCTATTTCAAAACTCGGAGTTTTCTCTTTATTTCCTTCTGCGGCCACCTTCCTCGAAGAGAGTGGAGAAGAACTTGCAATTGGTTTTAAAGAGGATTTAATGTTGCAATACTTGTTGTAAATTTTACCCCTTTTACCTGTTCGATAATATTCCTACAAAAGTTTAGAAATTTAAAATAAATTATCTGTATACTTTGGGTTTATATGTAAAATGTTTACCAGTTTTTCAGTCGGGAATCTTTCTATAATCTCCTCTTCAATTTTGTAACTTGAATGTAAATCCAAATGAATTTGGTTCTGGTCGAAATAAAGGGCTATTGCATTAATAAGTTGTTTCCTATCGTTTTCTTTGAATTTTTTTGACCTTTCGTAGCTTTCAGCCAATGCCAAAGTTTTGGCGTTACTATTCAAAATTTCACCTAAAGATGTTGAGTTTGACGAATTTTCCGATCTAGATGATTTTGGCGTAGTTGGTGAATTTACACGATTTTGTTTCAATATAGAAGAGAAGGATGTATCAGATGAACATTGGTAGCTAGGAAGCGGCATTAATCTTGCATTGGCATACATTAAAAGGGGCTTTGCAATAGCGTTTCGCCACTCTCTTAAGCTGGCCTCAAACAAAATCAATTTTCCATACGGAAATGGTTTCATAATTTGTTTAAGGTGGTGACACTCAATATTTTTCAAAACCTCAACAGTTATGTGTTCCTCTGAAAGAGTTTAATTTAATTGAATTAGTTTATAGTTAAATATTTTATTTTAGTTTCAATAACTTCGTTTAGCGATGGGATGTAATCAGGTGAAAAATCTTTAAAATAAGAACTTTCATTTGTTTTTAAGTTTACTTTTAAAAAAAAGCACCTTTAAAATCATCAAACTTATGATAATATTTAACATATGATAAGACAAATGGTTGCCGTTCTAAAAACTAGAAATATAATTTTTTTTGTGCAAAATATTAACTAACTAAAGCTCTTGATTAAATAATTTCTACTCAAACACCATCTTTTTTCAAAAGAATCCCAATTAAGAGTGTTCCGGAGTGAAATAGCAAATTTATTAATAAGATTGTGAAGCGTTTACCTATCCGATAAAATCCATTTAGGTGTCTATGGGCAGAAAAACTTATTCTCTAAAAAATCATTTGATTGGAACGAAAATGTAATTTTGTGCTCTATTATTTGGTAAAATGCCTTTAAGAAAACGAGACAAAGTGGCTAATTTGCAAAGCAAATGTAGCTTAAACTATACAATTCTTGCAAACAAATTTTTAATATCATAAAATTTCATATTTTTGTTAAAAAACAATTGAAGCAAATTTTTAATTTTGTACCTAATAGAAATTTTAATAAATACTTGTAAATTTTGAAAAAAACGCATTTTTGAAAGTAATTTTTTTTATCTAACGGTATTTTTGTGACAATTTTTTTAGAGGATATAAATTTATTATTTACGATTTGCATTAATTGTATAATCATTACTGTATTATTTGATATTGAAATTTTTAATTTCAAAAAGGCACTTTTTGGCAGAAAGTTTATGTAAATTTGGAAGTTAAAATCAGTTACTTTTACCAAATGGTCATTTTGTGTGCAATAATACCTCTACAAGTGACCAATTATTCAAAATACAATGTTTTATAAAACACTGTATCTGATTAAAGTGAAAAAACCGGTCTTATACATGCAAACAAAAATGTTAGCAAATGACTGCCGGAACACTCTTAAAAACGATAGCTATTGATATGGGTCAAGTTTATCTACCAGAAAATTATTATAATTAAATCATAATTTGTATATTGTTAAATAAAATTCATAAAAAATATTTAAGGTATATTTTTCAACAAAATGTGTAACCTTACAAAGTTTTAACTTACTTTTAAAATGATCCAATAGTTCTAAAAGGCACCAATTTTGTAATAAATTTGTGAGTTCATCATCTGAAACTATTTTTACTATATTAACTGTCTGGTAGTTTGTTAAAATTGATTCCAATTCCATTTGTGATAATACTGGCATTGATTTTGAAGTACTATACTCAAACTCATCCTCATCGGAAACTTCATCGCTAGCAATATTGAGCTGTTTCTGCGGTGGCGGTGTTGCCATTTGCGAAGATTAAATCTACTGCATTGTTTAACAAAATTTTGTAATTATTAAGTTTTCACTTATTGTTATATTTGGTTTTGGTATCATTGGAAGTTAAGTTAATATACTTATAAATTTTTGAATCATCTGTAATTTCAATGCTATTTTGTAAGTTATTTTAAGTTTTTGTGAGTGTATAATTTGACACAAAATATTCCTTAACTCTTAGAACCGTTTTACCTTGAGCAGTTTTTATTAAAGTTATTGGTGGTCCAATTAGATCTTTTAAAGATATAATGGAAAGTCCCCCTAACTGGTTTTCGTCGATTTCAAAACATAATAAATGCGGATTATATTGGATTTTGTTAACTTTTTGGCATAACAAAAAAACTGTTTCTTTTCTTAAAAGAATAATGTCTATTATAACATACAATTCTACATCTGATTTGAACTGGGCTATATAAAATTTTATTTGGTATTTATAACCTTGGATTTCAGCTTTATAGTAAAACTCTATGTCTACGTTAGGTGATTTTAAAATATCTGATACAAGACTTCTAAAATTACTTTCTTTTTTATTTGTTTCATAGAAGAAAAAGTAGCTTTGAAGGTGATCTAAGGTATTAAATAACTTAAATGCGGTTTTTAGCTGATATTTTTTTGCTAATGTCAAGCAAATATTTTTACGAGACGTAATGGCATGAGAATAAAGCTTAAATTCTTTGTGCTTAGCTTCAAATTTAAAACACCAAAAATTCCTAATGGGTCCTGATTGTTTCAGAACAGTAGGATAATGAATTAAGTTATGATGTTTTGGTTTCAGCGTGTCTTTGAAAAGACGAACATAATCCTTGTTGTGAATTTCAATTTTCATTCGCAACATTGAGATGGTGTCATCGCAAATTTCAAAAGAAAGCAGCATATCAATTATTTCAATTAAGTTGAGAAGATATTTCCATACCTCGTCATCATGTGGAACTAAATCTCCAACCATTATCTGAACAAAAGATATGAAAGTCATCATTTCTCTTGCTGTCATTTTTAAATGTTTGTTTTTTAAATGATGAATTTTTATTTCACCTGAAATGTTATCAATCTCTACTGGACCGTATTGAAAAGTTTGTTTTCTTAAATTAAAAGTTTCCAATGTAAAATAAGAAGCTGTATAGATAAAATATGTAATAATATGGCAGACGTCGTAATGACAAACACCTTCAAATAAGTCGTGCATGAGGTCAACGCAATAATTTTCAACAACATGAAACGATGGTATTTCATTTAGTTGGGAATATTTTTGTATGCCAGTTTCAGAAGAATTATTTAGAAGAACATCATTTTCATAGTTAAAACGGTTTCTTAATAAATCGGCTCGTTCAACTGATAACGTCTGCGCTTCAGATTTTTTGACTCTACAAAATCTACAATAAGAATTAGCTGAAAATGATCTATTGAAATCTAAAATTGCATTCAAACCCAAATTATCTCCTAACACAATTCCCAAAACAAAATAAACTTTCTTGTTATCTTGACCGTTAATGTTAATATCAACCCCATCAACTTCAAGACTTTTAAGCTCTTGTATCAAAGTTTGAAAACATTTTTCATTTCCAAACGACTTTAAATCCTTTGATTTAATGATTCCGGCTAAAAAAATATTATCTAACTTTGATTCTTTCCACGGGAGGCAGGGAAAAGTATAGTAAATATTACATATTGAATGAACTCCGGCATGAGAACTTAATGGATTATTGATTTCGAAATCATCAGTGTATAGAAAATATGGGATAATTATTTTTTCCGGGTACAAATTACTTTTTTGCTTCCAAAGGTCACCTTGAATAAAATTTGAAATTTTGTTTTCTTTACTTAAGGTTTGCATATGAAGAATAGTTTTTTTGAAAATGTCACCGCTTTCAAAAAATTTTTGGAATTGAAACTTTAATGGCATTAAAACACCCTTAATGTTTTTTTCGTCATACATTAGGTTCCCGTTTCGAAAAACTGCATCGATTTCATTATTTACAGAAAATTCTTGTAAGTTTCCTAAAAATTTTTTTTTTTGTAGCCAGTTAAATAGTTTATATTCAGTATTGCAATAATTAAAAGGGTTCCGGCACTTTGATATTAGACTCAAAAATTCGTTGTGGACTTCTATGCTTTTGTTTGCCAGGTGGTCATTTGAAAAGGATTTAAACAATTCCACAATAGGATTCAAAATTAATTTTTGTATGTCTTCTTGAATTTCTATAATAATTTTTCTTGAAAAACTATTGTTATCATGTAATTTTAACACAAACCCAGTAGCAGATGTAAAGAGTTCATTAAGGCTGTTTTCAACATTGAATTTCTTTACTTCGGGAATTTTACTTTCGCGTGCTTCTGAGCCTTCTTGAAAACTGTCAAGTGGCACAGCCCTTTCAAAAAATATATTCTGATCTGATTGACAAGAGCTAGAACTTGTAAAATTTATTGGTTGTGCTATACTCTGAACGTGTTTTCTATTTAAATGTTTTTTATAACTTCCTAAATTTTGAAAGGATTGCGTGCAGCTGTTTTCCATACACCTAAAAGTGCTATATGTACTTAGATCATGAATTTTTTTTAAATGTTCTATAAACGCGTTCATAGACCATATCTTTTCCTTACAGATGAAACAAATCATTTTATTACTAACTTAACTTTCGATAACTTTAAATAATAACTTGTGAAACTGCTGACGGAGTAGATAAAAGAGCAGATGAGAAAGAAGTCCTAAAAATAAAAAAAATATATAAACTATTTAATTGAAGCGTTACTGCTTTCAATGAAGAAATTTCAATATTTTTGCAAGAAAATCAGAAAAAGCGAAGCTACCTTTTGGCAATAAAATTTACAAAATGTTTATGAAAATGGTTCTAGACAGTGATCCTAGTTTCATTCTTCGGAATAAGAAATATTAAAAAAAAAACAAAAATCAAGATCCTATTCAAATTTTGTTAACCCTTTACCGCATATGTTGTAGTCGAAAGAGAAAAACTAAAACAAAACTTCGAATAGCTATTTTGGATTGTTTTAAGATCGATTATAAAAGAAAGACTTAAAAAGTTAATTTGTTCAAATATTATTCATATTTGACTTCGATTGCGGTAAAGGGTTAATTAAAAAAAAAAAATAAAAGTTTTCAAAATGTTTATGAAAAT